>LR738714.1:336138291-336375505 GCA_902687465.1 Secale cereale
CCCCGCGCGCGGGCCGCTTCTCCGGTCGCCAGGTGGGCCGTTCCGCTCGCCGCGGGCCCAGCCGCCGTCTCCTCCCGCGGGCCGCCGCCTTCACCTCCAGATCGGGCCGGTCCAGCCGCACCGCCCGGGGCCCGTTGTTGTTTTTTTTCCAGATCTGGATCTGAGGTTGCTCCTAAATTCTTCTAAGTCCCCTGTGTTTTGTGTGCTGTTGCTATATTCAAACATGCATATCTTTTTGTGTGTTGCTCCGATTCGCGCATATAATATGTCCAGACGTTCGTGGGATCGTGCTCTACGTTTCATCTGTTGTTGTCATGCATGTTAGAGATCTTCTAGGTGCTTGTTTTGCTGTTGCAAGAGTGCATCAAGATATAAAATTCTGCTATGTGATGTTTTTATGCCACCTTTGCCATGTGATATCTTTTAGCTCGTTTGTCCGAATGATGCAAATGACATGTCCACGTGTTCGTCTTGCCATGATTTACATGTTGTATGTGCTAGGTAGCATGATAGATTTATTCTTGCCTTGTTTATCATCGTCGCAAAGTGCCATGTGGCTGTGATGTTGTTTCACTTGTTATGAAATGCCATCTTGTTGAGCTCGTTGCTATCGTTGTGTTTACCTCAATGATGCATGCTTGTGTGTTTCGGGATCACCTTCATGTGTACTTTGATGAGGTGCTTACCTCTTGCCATTCTTAGTTTCGAGGTGACTTAAACATGTTCTTTTAGATGCCATGATGATATTGCTGTTTTAGGACTTGGTGGATTTTCACTAAGTCTGAAATCTGTAACGTTCCGATGCCATGTTCGTGTGATGTTCTAGGACAAAGCATGCTAGTTTTGGAGTGGATCTTGATTGTTCCTTGTAGTATATATTGTTGTCTTTACATTCATGTCCTCACATGTCTATTTGAGTGGCTGTAGCATGTTTATCTTTTGCTCCAAATTTTCAATAAAATTCTGCTGCCAGAATTTTATTGTCAAGTTCAATATGTCCAAGATCATTGCTATTGGTCCGTGGCTCCTTTGGGGGTGCACCTTTGGACTTAGTTGCTGTAGTATATGTCTAGTTTGTGTTCATGTATTTTGCCATGATATTTGAGTGCTGTAGCTTAATTATTTTGAGCTCCGAAGATGCTATGTTGCTGTAATTTTCAGCTTTCGCTCATTTCTTGTTTCGGGCATAACTTTTAGCCCGTAACTCCGATTTCAGCGAATCTTATATCAAACTTGATTGATTTTCTGTGTAGATTAATAATATCATATTGTTATAATGTTTTGAGGTGTTTTTATTGAGTGATATTTTACGTGCTCCGTGTGCATCCTTAGTGCATCCATCATGCATCCATCTTTTTCGAGTGCGCATTGCATATTGTTGATTGGTGTTTGGTGTGATTGTTTTGTTTAGAGCCGGAAGCTGAGTCTGAGTTCGAGTACGAGCACGAGGTTACCAACGAGGTTGAGCACGAGGACCCTTCTTACGATCCGAACGACTTCTCTTCAGGCAAGATGACCGAACCCCGATAACATTACTATCTTTGCCTATTGCTAGTAGTTTCGATCTATAGTTTTGCCTCGATGCCCATGATCTTCTTGTCAGCCTCCTACTTGTAACCAATTGCCATGTTTAACCAACCTACCTATGCAAACCGTTGCTTGGCTAAGTACGCTTCGCTCAGCCCTTCTTATAGCGTTGCTAGTTGCAGGTGAAGATCGAAGATGCTTGCTTCATGTTGAAGTTTGGTTGGGTTTTATCACACTATATAAATGCTTAGAAATGGAATCACCTATATATTGGCAAGGGTGGAAGGCTAAGCCTTTTTCTTGGTGATTTGTTCCACTCATGCCGTTAGGAACCGTATAAACCGGTGTTATGTTCCTTGATTATGCGTTCCTAACATGGTTGGGGTGTATGGGACCCCCTCGATAAACCGCTAAGTGCTAAGTCTTTTCCAGCAAGTCCCAACATTGGTACTATTTGCCTAATAACAAACTAAACTTGCATAGGGAGTTATAAACCCTTTTTCTTAATCAACAACCCCAGGCCAGTGCTCCACATGAGTGTTTGTCCGAACTGGGGGTCCTGCAGGGCCACCTCGAGGAAACTCAAGGTCTGGTAAAAACCTGTAGCATCGCCCATCCGGACGTGGCCTGAGACGAGATACGCGCGGCTACTATCAGGGTGTCGGCACGCCGGGAGGATTTGCTGGATTAGCCTTACCTTAGTTCGGTATATCTTGAGCACGGGATTCCGAGGATACTCGGGTCTTCCCACTTTGGAGTTGCGACTCCGCGGATCGTGGGCTTGTAATGGGTCAAGTTGGAACACCTCTGCAGGGTTTGAACTTTCAAAAGCCGTGCCCGCGGTTATGTGGCAGATGGGAGCTTGTTAATATCCGGTTTTAGATAACTTGACAGAATGTTTCTAATACACTACCAGCGTGTGTTCCGTGACCGTCAATTTCGGAATAGGGATTCGGGAGTTGAACACGGAGGGGTTATGTTTGAGCTTGTAGCTAGGATCACTTCCTGATCACTTCTCGCCGAGGCTTCCTCTTCTCGCTCTCACTCACGTAAGCTAGTTGCTAGTTGCTGCTGCAGACACTTATTCTTTTCTTCAGCCTTTCCTCTCCCAAAGGCTTAAATAGTCTTGTTACCCGGAAATGGGATTGCTGAGTCCTCTGTGGCTCACAGTTACTTCACCACACCAGATGCAGGTCCAGTTGTGAGCTATCCAGGTGATGGCACCGAGCTAGATTGGGAGTACGACGAGGAGCGTAGTCGGTACTATGTGCGATACACGGATGATCAGTAGTGGAGACTCTTACTAGGATTCGATCCGCCTATGGTTTATTTATTTCAGTTTGGTATCTTGACATTTGGATTTTGCCCTTAGAGGGTTGTGATGTTCTTAATGTATGATGATTGAGACTTGAATTGTAATTCTGTGACGTGGCGAGTGTAAGCCAACTATTTATGTTTACAATCCCCTCTTTTACATGAGTTGTGCAAAGATTACCAAACTTGAGATCATTCTAGGATGGATTTATGCCTTTAAGTCATGCCTCGACACGTAGGAGGTATAACTCCATCCTGGGCATTACAGAGGGTCAACAAGAAGGTGTCAACTGCTAGCGGCGCAACTTAGCGATTGACAGGACCTGCACACAGATACAAATAACTTTGCTCCCAACGCGTACAGAGAGGTTGTCAATCCCTCCGGCCTTGTCGTTTACAAAGGATCAAACGCAAGAGATAATAGTGATAGGTATGACTGCAACTAGTAAGTAAGAACAGAAAGTAAATAGCGGGTGTGATCAGTGATGGTAATATGGACCGGGGTCCCATGATGTTCACTAGTGATGTCTCTCTCCCAAAAGACGATAAAACAGCTAAGCGAGGTAAACGAATTACAGCTGGGCAACTGACAGGATTATGTGCGCAAACCAATGCTAACTATGCTGTAAGAAAGGTAGAGGCTCAAAAGCATGGGCGGTATGCCAAGGCAAGTAGACCGAATTCCATCTGCATCTACTACTAATCATCCACCTTGAGATATCTATCCAGAACATCTCGCTGGTATTAAGTTGCGAGTTCCACCCATAGTGTAAACTCAAAGCAACATACAACTGCATTAAAAGAACTTTGCGTAAAGTAAACAATCCTTGCACCCGCAAGTACAAGCACCGTTGTTTTCCCCCTTGTGGCAACAGCACATCCCCTAGACTCATGTTTCTGTCACTCAAGCTAGTCATCGAGGGGCATGAACCCACAATCAAGCATAACGTTCCCTCTTGGAGTTACTACCTACTACTTGGCCAAAGCAATAAACAGCAACGGAGAACAAGCAAGAATTACTCAAGAACATAAATATAAAAGAGGTGAATCAAATATATTACTCACACACAATCTGAACATAATCTCATAATCCATCGGATCCCAGCAAACTCATCATAGCAACAGCATAAGGATTACATATGTGCCTCGATCATGTAGGGCAGCTCACGAGGTCTAATCAGTGAAGAACAAAGAGGGGAGGAGAACATCACATAGCTACTGGTCATGGACCCATGGTCTAAGGGAGACTACTCACAACTCATCCGGGAGGCGTCCATAGTGGTGGAGAAGCTCCCGGTGGTGATCCTCCCCTCCGGTAGGGTGCTGGGAAGAGTTCTCCTGGTGCTCCCGATCTTGGAAGCGCGGTGGCGGCGGAACAGAGATGAGATCGCGAAAAAGGGTTCCGTCCTCGAGGGTTTCAGGACGCGGTGTAAATATATGCCAAAGGGGGGCATCAGAAGAGGCCAGGGGGCCCAGGCGCCCTGGCGGCGCGGCCAGGAGGGGGGCCGCCCCCTCTGGTCGCCTGGAGCCCTGGTGGCCCCCCTCTGGCCCTACTTTGGCCGCATGGAAGCTTCCGGAACGATGATTTTTTATATATTTTTCCCGGGATTTTTCTGGCAATTTACGTAATGGGAAAACCTGAAATACAAAAACAGCAGAAAACAGAAACTGGCACTGGGGTGCACTGAGTTAATATGTTAGTCCAAATATGATCAAAAGTGTATGGAAGTGCATAAATATCATAGCAATATCACACAAAAGAGGCATGGAGCAAGCAGAAATTATAGATACGTTTTGGACGTATCAACATCCCCAAGCTTAATTCCTGCTCGTCCTCGAGTAGGTAAATGATAACAAGCATAATTTCTCTGGTGACATGCTATTAACCATATAAGAACTTTTCACAGTCACATGACAAATGCTTACTGAGACAATGAATCTTTAGTAATTAAGTTGCCTCATGAGAATATCACAAAGAACTGAAAGTTTTACAATATGATACTGAAACACTCAATAGATTTGTAGTGAGCATGGTGTGCAAACATGACAAAGTGATACCTCGCTTGCCCCCTTTAGTTAAGCAAAACATAGATGCAGGGGCACCTCCAAAGTTTAAGTGACGACTAGATACAATGATTTCAGAATAAACGATATCATAGTCATGCAGAAGACAATGGTACTTTGGGACAATGCACATTACACTCAGAATGACAATCATGCTCTCAATAGTTGGTGCTTTAAAGAAGGTAGAGACTCTCGAATCGTGGCTTTTGATGGCAAGGTTGAAAACCCATGGTCGGAAACAAAAACTAAACATGTACCAGAGCTCTTGGTTTTTAAAAACAGAGGTAAAATTATTTTTTTGGAATATGCATATTTCGTCAACGAATGCTAGTAGATAACTCAATTACTTCTCGAGCTGGACAAGTTTCGAGGAACGGCTCCCGCACGAGGACGATCACATCCTCTTAATCTCCTTTGTTTATCACTGCCAAAGTTTTCTGATTTCTCATGAACAAAGCGTGAAGGAGGGTTTGTTTGTTGTATATTTTTTTAATGAGCCGGGGGCACTCTTTGCCAGTTCCTTCTCATATTAGGGGTTTGCACATTAGACATGCAATCCCGGGGTGAAGCTTGTCCAACCTAAAAAGATCATGAATTAACTACTACTTCCTCATGAGCCAAAACAGAGGCACAAAAGAGAAATGCTTTTTTGATTAATTTCGAGATGGTACACGATAGTCTTCGTTAGGAATGGCAAGTAAATACCATGTATAGGAAGGTATGGTGGACTCATATCGCATAACTGGTTTAAAGGATTTTGGATGCAAAAGCAGTCAGTCCGCTTAGTACAGGCGAAGGTTAGCAAAAGACTGGGAGCGACCAACTAAGAGAGCAATGACGGTCATAATCATGCAGAGCGACAAAGCAACATTGAATCGGGCATGGAAGTTATATCGCTACTCAGAAATTAAATATCATCAAGGCTTGATAGACTTTCTTTACAGTCTTAAATATGCGTGAGCATATGCCAAGTCAATCAAAATAAATTCTTGGAGGAAGATATCACTAAACCATACCACATCATAGGAAAACAAATCATGTTGGTACTTCAATAACACATTAAGAACCCCCCAGCTATTTGAGACTAACCATAAGAAAACATGAACTACTAAGCACCATTATGCACATAGCATTTTTATCATAGACGTATCAACCAGTGCAACAGAAGCCAACTCTCTTAACAAGATAAGCATGATAACTCAAGAGAGTTCCAGCAACCAACTAAACAAAAGCTCTTTAAAAAGAAAAGCATGAAAACTAAGAGCTGAACATGACAGTAGCTATTGAAAGACAAAGAACATACACAGCAAAGATAAACATGAAAATTCTATGTTATGTTCTAGGTTGAAGTGGTGCGTGTTTCTCTCCCACACAAAGAAAGATGGGTTCCAACTTGTTATGAAAAGCAAGCAAAGCTAAAGAAAACTAAAAAGGAAACTAAAAGCAAGACTCTCCAAGCATAGCACATAACACATGAAGTGATTAAAATATAGTGGAACGAAAGACGAACTGATAATTGTTGATGGAGAAGGGGATGCACGGGGGCATCCCCAAGCTTAGACGCTTGAGTCTTATTGAATATTTATTGGGGGTGCACGGGGGCATCCCCAAGCTTGAGCGTTTGACACTCCTGAATCGTTTTATCATCTTCCCTCGCACACTTGAAAACTCCCTTCATACATAACTCATCATAATCTGATTAGCGAGGTTAGTACCCATGATAAAATAATTTGTCCTTGCTGGAAATAAAGATAATCTTGAAGGTCTAATGTTTCTCAAGATTGCCAAAAGGTTTTTGCAAAGAAAAAAAACAAGCTCAAGGTTTGCAAAACGAAGGAAAGGCAAAACAGGACAGAATCTGTGAAAAACAGACCAGCAGGTAGTAAATAATTTTTTCGGGGAACTTCTGCAACTCAAATCAAAAAACTCAGAACAGACGCCCGAAAGCCAATTGTATAGAGCACGCTGTCGAAAAATTTCAAACCAAAAAGATGATCTCGTGATTTTATACGAATTTTTCTGTCCAAGGACAGAATCTGTTTCCTGGACAGCATGTCACAACTTTTTAACTTTCTTGCAATCAGAGGCTACACTTGGCACAAAGCTGAAAAGTAAAGATACAATGATGATGCTACTGTAGTAACAAACATCAAGACACAACAAAAGCAAAATAAAATTTTATTCATTGTGGGCTGCCTCCCAAAAGCGCTTTCTTTTATGCCTTTAAGCTAGGCATAATGCAAAGAGGAATCAATAATCATCATAATAATCGGAGTTATAAATTGCTTCAAATGGTTCCTCAACAAGTTCACTCTTGTTCCTTCTAGGAAATGGGTACATACCTTTTGCCCTCCCGCGTAAGCGGATTTGTCCCTTACCTATATCGATGAAGCCTTTTACGGCTCGGAGGAAGTCCCTTCCAAGCACTATATTTCCTTGGTTTGGCTTCATGATGAAGAAATCAACCATTGCAATCCCTATAAGGAATGTAACTGGCACGTATTTTATTCTTCCCTGGATCTCAAAAATATCTCCATTAGTGTGTTCATGATAAGATGATAATCTATCCATGTTAAATTTTAAAGAATCATGAACAATTTTTGGCATAGTAGAAACCATAGATCCAATATCACAATAAGCAAGGAAGTCTTGATTAGAGATGCTAATCCTAACAAAAGGCTCCCAATCATTGTCTATTTCCAAAATATCTCTCTTATTGGGATTGGGTTTCTCTACCTTCATCAAGTCTAGAGCATCCATTCTCTTCTCAATAGTAGTAAGTCTATCTATGACAGTATCAAAATTATGATCATAAACAAAGTAACTAGATAGACCATGTATAATTTCAAGAGCTCTAGCTTCATCATACTCTAGGAAATCTCCTTCAACTATAATATCAAGAGAGTGTTTACGCCATTTAAAAAGACCATGGTAAAAATTTCTAAGCACAATTTTTACAGGTATCCAAGGCATAATTTTCCTATGTGCATCAGAATTTCTGTCCCATGCCTTCTTCAAATTTTCTCCATCCCTTTGATGGAAATCTAGAACTTCTGATTCCCTCAAAGCACCAAATCCTAACATGCTTGACTAAACAGAAAGGACTACTAACAGAAAAGCAAATAATTTTTTTTGTGATTTTTGATAAAGGATACTAAAGCAAAAACTGAAAAGTAAACTAACAAGACTAAAAAGCAAAGGTAAAAGATAGCGTGCAACTCCCCTATCTTGAAGACTGGAGTCCCCGGCAACGGCGCCAGAAAACTTTGCTTGATGGCTTCTCGCCCCTTGTTGGTTACCCCAAGTGGAAGGTTTGAGATGCAGTGTAGCGGTAGTTTTCCCTTGGCAAAGATACCAAGGATCGAATCCCCTGAGACTCCGAGGGTCATCAAGAAGGTGTCAACTGCTAGCGGCGCAACTTAGCGATTGACAGGACCTGCACACAGATACAAATAACTTTGCTCCCAACAAGTACAGAAAGGTTGTCAATCCCTCCGGCCTTGTCGTTTACAAAGGATCAAACGCAAGAGATAATAGTGATAGGTATGACTGCAACTAGTAAGTAAGAACAGAAAGTAAATAGCGGGTGTGATTAGTGATGGTAATATGGACCGGGGTCCCATGATGTTCACTAGTGATGTCTCTCTCCCAAAAGACGATAAAACAGCTAAGCGAGGTAAACGAATTACAGCTGGGCAATTGACAGGATTATGTGCGCAAACCAATGCTAACTATGCTGCAAGAAAGGTAGAGGCTCAAAAGCATGGGCGGTTTGCCAAGGCAAGTAGACCGAAATCCATCTGCATCTACTACTAATCATCCACCTTGAGATATCTATCCAGAACATCTCGCTGGTATTAAGTTGCGAGTCCCACCCATAGTTTAAACTCAAAGCAACAGACAACTGCATTAAAAGAACTTTACGTAAAGTAAACAATCCTTGCACCCGCAAGTACAAGCACCGTTGTTTTCCCCTTGTGGCAACAGCACATCCCCTAGACTCATGTTTCTGTCACTCAAGCTAGTCATCGAGGGGCATGAACCCACAATCAAGCATAACGTTCCCTCTTGGAGTTACTACCTACTACTTGGCCAAAGCAATAAACAGCAACGGAGAACATGCAAGAATTACTCAAGAACATAAATATAAAAGAGGTGAATCAAATATATTACTCACACACAATCTGAACATAATCTCATAATCCATCGGATCCCAGCAAACTCATCATAGCAACAGCATAAGGATTACATATGTGCCTCGATCATGTAGGGCAGCTCACGAGGTCTAATCGGTGAAGAACAAAGAGGGGAGGAGAATATCACATAGCTACTGGTCATGGACCCATGGTCCAAGGGAGACTACTCACAACTCATCCGGGAGGCGTCCATAGTGGTGGAGAAGCTCCCGGTGGTGATCCTCCCCTTCGGCAGGGTGCCGGGAAGAGTTCTCCTGGTGCTCCCGATATTGGAAGCGCGGCGGCGGCGGAATAGAGATGAGATCGCAAAAAAGGGTTCCGTCCTCGAGGGTTTCGGGACGCGGTGTAAATATATGCCAAAGGGGGCGTCAGAAGATGCCAGGGGGGCCCAGGCGCCCTGGCGGCGCGGCCAGGAGGGGGGCCGCCCCCTCTGGTCGCCTGGAGCCCTGGTGGCCCCCCTCTGGCCCTACTTTGGCCGCATGGAAGCTTCCGAAACGCTGATTTTTTATATATTTTTCCTGGGATTTTTCTAGCAATTTACATAATGGGAAAACCTAAAATACAAAAATAGCAAAAAATAGAAACTGGCACTGGGGTGCACTAGTTAATAGGTTAGTCCAAATATGATCAAAAGTGTATGGAAGTGCATAAATATCATAGCAATATCACACAAAAGAGGCATGGAGCAAGCAGAAATTATAGATACGTTTTGGACGTATCAAACACTCACGCATCCATGCGGCACACAACACACGACGCAACACACACGCTCATGCTCAACTGCTCAACCGACTCCCTCCGTCCGTGAAAGACTGTACATATAGAGATTTACACATTGACCAAAAGGAACCGAAACTTCATGGCATATTAACGCCCAAAAGTAGAAGACTTATGTGTCCATGCGAGCATTGACAAAAGAAGATTAAATGAAGGTTGTTGCATGCTGTAATTAAGGATAGACATGTACTCCCTCCGTTCCTACTTTTTAGACATTTCAAATGGACTACAACATACATATGTATGTAGACATATTTCAGAGTGTAGATTTACTTATTTTGCTCTGTACGTAGTCACTTGTTGAAATCTCTACGAAGACTTATATTTAGCAACCAAGGCGGAGTGGAAAACGAGAGAACTTAATGTTTATTTGCTAATTAATAGTATTGCATGCAATGAACTGACCACTTCATGTCGTGTTTTCTAATGCTAGATGTATAGTTTTTTACGGAGGGAGTACACGTGCATGCACTCACATACACATCCGGGGTGGTTCGCGCGACTCCTGTCGCGCCTGCGTAAAGTTTTGTTTAACTAATTTATTTGCTCTGCCAACTGACTGGTGAGACCCAGAAACCAGGTGTTTGTTTAACCAGTCAAGAAAGTGCCACACGAACTATGTTGCCGGTCAGTAGGGTGCAATATGGTGCTCTAGCTCTACGATGAGCTAGCGACCGTATAATCATCGCAAAATTACATAGTGACCGTAATGATCGTATGTTACATATGTTGACCGCAAGTGTATTTTTCTCGTTTCAAATTAAGCCATATTAAGAGAAAGTATAATAGGATGATGCAGGCAGGCTATAAGACATAAAGTAGTATATTTGTGCTGAGTTGGAAGGAAGATAAGAGGAGAGAGAGAAGAAGCGGGCTACTAACTATTCCTAGACACTTTGTGAGAGTGAAGAGTGGGCCATGTATCAATAAAGTACTACTTATTTACATCTAACTATTATACTTGCTTGCCGGCTATAAGCTTGGCTATAGATGACATGTTAACTCTATATAGCCAGCAGCCGGCTGTACTAACCATGCTCTAAGACTAGTCATGGTGGGAAGTAACTTAGAGTAGTAACATGCATATGTTACTAGTCTATGTTACTACCTCCACAGTGGGTAGTAACATATGTGTTGTGTCATGCATCACTTATTTATTAGGTTATAGACTCATTTTTTTATATGTATGATGTTAAGGTAACTAGCTATGTTACTACATGGCTATTTTTGTTCATTAATTGCATGCCATATCATCTATTTTTGCCTAGATAAGTGTGATGTTACCACCTATGTTACTCCCACTCTTGGTAGTCTAACCGTAAACGACGCAGTATGGACTAGTAGTACTACTTTGATGTGTCCCGTCAACTCGGCGAACGAGGAGAAGCTTGCTATGCCCTCTCCCTCGCCCATGCGCAGTGGCTCACAGGAGGAGAAGCTTGCTTACTACGTACGCCTACACCCTCTCCCTTTACCACGCGCGCGGTGGCTCGCAGGACGAGGAGAGGGTTTTGAATATGGCACCCTCTCCATCTCCCTCTCCCTCGCCCTCGCGGTGGACGTGCGTCGGTTCATTCGGTGTCAGATTGCTAGAAGCATATTGTACTGTAGTATCATCATTGTTGGACCTTCCGAACATGCGAAGAGACAGATGCAAGGTACACAGGAGTACAAATTGTTGAACCTCCCGAAAAGGTAAAGATCCAAGCACAAGGTTTATAGGAGTTGTCGTCCTAGTACTACAACTATAGTGAACGATCGCTACTGTATGATGCCGCCACATCACCTATATCCAAAGCTATGCCACCTTTTTTCTCACAGAGCGTGTTGAAGCCCGTGCAACAGCCACACAAGTTGCACGTACACATAACACATTTACTAGTAAATAAATTCTAAAGGACAAACGCTAGTATGCCATACAAGTTCATCTCCACTTCATGTGATAAATTTGTGCACGACTAGTCTACATATATTTACAACGCTACGAATCACAATTTACCCCACTCTACTTACGTGTTATAGATGGGCTCCATGTCCTCCTACAGGTTCCAGTCCTAGGTGTGCTTCATAGATGGCACGATGCATAGCCGTGGGCAACGGGAATCATTGTCATAGCTTTCTAGTCTGGTTCCACATGATGGAGACTCATCCAAGCTGAAGCGGCATAAATCAGGGATATCATGTCCCAGCATGTCGTTCATCCGGTGGTGCGCACTGAAGACACTACCATGTTTCATGAATGGCAGGCCTTCGGTATCGTGCACGGAAGGTGTCATCCGCTTCACAATGGGGTAGTTGTCCCCAATGAAAAGTGAGTACTCTCCAAGAGTGTTACTCGGAACCCACATAGCATCACGGGGGTCGAACTCGGAGCCGTTCATCTGGTGCATGCGACATCTCAAATTTGGACACATGGTGACGTACATGGTCAAGGTCCATGCATAATAATGTTGTGCACAAATATGGCGGCCAGTAATATTGTGCAGCAAATAGTACTACTACGGTATAGCCGTATAGAGGAAGTAAAATAATCGGCTTATTATATATTGCCACTCTTCGCTACATGGATGAGCTAGTAAGACATGGAAAAACAAAAATGGTGGGAGCTAGTGGGTTCAAGTATTCAAGGGCCTAGCTAGTTGTACGCGTCCCCAAG
Source organism: Secale cereale (assembly GCA_902687465.1). Lineage (NCBI taxonomy): Eukaryota > Viridiplantae > Streptophyta > Magnoliopsida > Poales > Poaceae > Secale > Secale cereale. The sequence continues at coordinate 336,150,826 of LR738714.1, forward strand.
GTAAAAAATAGTACTACAATGAAAGAGAAGGCGGGAGGGTTAAAAAAATCTAATACTAAAATGTAGTTCTACTAGTACAGTACTAGTAAATTGTACGTGTTGTGCACGTCAAAAGCATGGGAAACATTTGAATGTGTATTTCCTTTCCTACAATCTTATTTGACAAGATCCAACTTGGTTCTTACGTCTCTAGAATCCAGATTGTTCGAGTCTCTTTCTATAGAGTATCACATGAGTATGTGGAAAGATGCTTCTAGAAAACATGAGATGGTATAGTTGGGGGTTCAATTAGAAGGCCACGTTGTAGAATGCTATAAGTTGGAAACTTTATCCAACGGATCATAATGCTAGAATTAGCCATCTCTCGACCATTGGATGGAGCATATCCAACGGCTAATATTTTAATCTACTGGCACACTATGTAGTGGTATAGAATCATGTCCCAGTGAAGAAAAGAAAGTAACTAACAAGTTACTACTACTCTTAACACACAACAATGAGAAAATGGAATACCTGGGTAGATGGCGACGGTCCGATCGTGCTAGATCGTGTGATCATGTTGCACATCAGTGGTACCATGGGTAACAACTGCTAACATAGTTGATCCCAATATGCCAAAGTGAGCTACAAGGTTACAGGTTCGACCGAATCGCGGATGCAAATGCACATCCAGGATCAACGATCTAATTTTGATTGGGGGATGACTGGTCCCTGCGAAATAATGGATTACCATTAGGGATCCAAATGATTGTTTGTGCATTCCGTTTGTAATCTCCCGCACCGTAGGATGGCGACCAGATGAAACAAGTCCCCTGGCTTGTCACCACGAAGATGCGGCCTACATGGCACACAATGTCTTCGAACGTGTAGGGGTACAAATCCTTGTGTCGAACACCACGATGAGATAGTAATCGTCGTAGCTGCGTCGCTTTGTTAGCGGGCCCGCAATTGCTATCTTCTTCAATCTCATGTACGTATCATCAAACGTATTCAAGCCCAGCCAGTCCGGAAGGCCGATCCCAATGGTCGAGAAGGGGTCTACGGGAACGGCCGCGCTGCTGTGGATTTTGTGCAAAATGATGGTGGTATCCGGCCGGAGGTATGCAAGCCAATCTTAGTTGGCACCAACCCAGACCTATATATAAGATGGTGGGCAGCGGAGAAATTATGGGATGGAATAACTAAGTATAGTACTATGTTTAGAATATACACTACATGATCAAACTCCATGACTGACCTGCTCATCGGACAAAATCCGACTACCTCTCAACGTCGGCAACTCTAGCGGAGTCAACGTGCAACCATGGCCAGGGAGAGGTGGACTTTTCAATGGACTGTCCCATAGAATAACCTTCTCCTCGAGGACGCGGGGAAGACCAACAAGCATGGCCTTTTCCCAAGCATGTTTAGGCGCTGTCTTAAAATAGTTGGTGTAGGAAGCACCGAGTCTTGCAGCGGTGAGGACGTCGGAGCGGCGTGTGATTTCTCCCAGAGGATCGTCATCCAAGGACTCCCAGCCCTGACGAGGAGGAGAACCACCTGGCGAATCCATGGGAGTAGCAACGAACTGCCTTGGTCTCTTCGGGGGAAGGGGAACTGGCGAGGAGGAGATAAGTTCATAACTGCAGGGCCTCGTCCCTTCGTTAAGGAAGTTATGTGGGCACGCATAGTGGCAGTGCCTAGTGCCCCGCGATGGTGAGGTTATTATTTACTGTGTTGTACTGTAGCAACAATACTACTACTTTCTCAACTAGTAGTGCGATGTACTGTACTTCTATAGTGCACCAATTTTGAACTCTTAAATCTCAAGGCCAAGGAGCTACAGTTGCATGTGGAGGGTACAACTGTTCTCTAGAACCATCGTTGTACTATCAATGCAGGGAAAGTACACCTGCATAGTGCGTACTCTTCGTGCTCTATTCAAGCGTGTAGCTGGCCTACTTAGCCGCTCCTCTCACGCACACACTAGTAGCCTGTTTATCAGCGACGGTTACTGCGGGGGCAGAACATTTGAGTTCTTTGATACGCGATACTAGGCTTTTCGCTTCCATTTGTGGAGGTGTAATGGATCTCATCGAACTTTGTTAGTTCCATCTTTACGAATGAGATGAGCCAAAGCTTTTGCCTCCTTTTCAAAAAAAAGATATCAAATCAATAGGAACTTTTTTTATAGAGTTTAGAGTCAATAATGGATCGAAGTCCATGCGTGCAATGCCACAAGCTATAGAGTAGCACTTTACATATAGATCCATATTGCAAAGTTCCCAATGCCACGCCAGGCTTTTCTGGCTCCTTGGGCTTAATTGGTAGGCGCTAGTTTAAATATGGTAGCTGATGAGGAAGGTGCAAGTGAGGTGCGGCTAGGCCGAGCACGCAAGCGAGAAACTTTGCATGGTGTGAAATGATATATAGGAGTGCTACTATAGTAGGCAAGCCACGAGATGATGGGAGGGAAAACCCGTTCACGTGGCAGGGCTATCCAGTGCACCCAGATTGTGGTGCGACACGTCCGTTCGACTTCAAAAAAGGTTGCCGTGCGTTCGTCCAGGATGGAACCCACAAAACTAGCTATACACTGCCGCGACCACTACTAGTACTCACTGGAGTACAATGCAAACTAGAATCTCCTTTTGTCGCTAGTATATTGTTCTCCCTACCAAGCCAGCCCTACCAAGGAACAACTACTCTACAAAAATTAGCGAAAACATACCGAAATTTTCTTAATCCGTCGCAATAAACTACCAAGTACCATTATAGGCACGTTTGAACTCATGTCGCCACTTAAGTCAACGCCTTCTATTTGACCGGAAAGTTACGCGTTATGACTTGTGGGACCTACATGTCAGTCTGGACAAAAATCCCCGAGTGACCTCCTACCTCAGGCCCTTCCACTTAGTCATCCTCGGCCATGGGACGCAGCTATCGCCGCCGGCAAAAGACGAGGTCAAAAGAGCCGGAAGCACGGAGCCCATCTTGCGGCAGCGCGGATGACAGCTCCGCCCGACGCTCGCGACCGCTAGCTAGCCAAGCTCCCACACACCCTGCTGGATGCATCCAGCTGCTTGTATGCAAGGTTTGTTAGCTAGGTTCGCACGACGGTACGACGGCTTGCTCTCACGTGCCGCATTAGGGGTAGCCATCTGGCTAGAGCGAAGTCCAGCGCAACAGCTTGCTCGCGCATGAGCCACGCTTGGGCCAACTAGCCAACCCACGCAGAGGTCAGCGCCTTGTCCGGCCTGTCCGGCGAAGTGGCGGCCATGTCGCTCATCGCTGTCGCCACCGTCGAACACGCATAAGAACTGTTTGATGTAATGTTCAGGAATAAATAATGATTGGAGGGGGAAGAATAGGATAGAAGGTCAGATGTGGGTCCCTTGTGTCGATGGTCAAGCAAAATCTGTTGGTTTAAGCTGCCTCAGCAGCACGGACATGTGGGCCAACTCTGTCATAAACGGGTTTAAACGAGCCTAGTCGGCACTAGGTAGTACTTTTTTGGCGCGGATTAAGAAATTTTTGGGTATGTTTTTGCTATTTTATGTATAATAGTTTCTTCCTAGGGCTGGTTGAAAGTGGTAGTTTTTTGTTAAACACTCTTCATACTGTCAGTAGGAGTGAAAGTTAAGCTTTGGATCGAAGCCGTGTATCCGACCACCATGCCATATTGTTCTAGAGGCTTCCTTTTTAAATTTCTCAACAATGAGGTTGTGGGAGATAAGGATGAATGAGGGAAGCCCTTTTCTTCAAATGTGGAGAGAGGTGCGGGTATCTTGTAGTTTAACTTCTATCCATCAGATATAGATCGGACGGTCTATATTGCAAGATGGTAGACGTACCATCATCACCAACTTGGTTTTTTATAAGAGTAGCAAGATGCCCGTGCGTTGCACGAAACATCAAGATGCATTTATATGAGTAGTTTATCTTGTGGAAGATAAGGATGAACGAGAGAAGACCTTATCTGCAAATGTAGGTAGGAGTGCGGGTGTCTTACCGCAAAATTGTCATAGTTTCCTTCCTATCCGTTACATATAGATTGGACGGCCTATATTGCAGGATGGCATGCGCACCATCATCACCAACTCTGTTTTTTATAAGAGTAGAGATATAAGAAGAAGATTGGGTATGCGAATGTATTATCAATACTTGATTCCATAAACTTGGATCTACATTCTATTCAATGGCTGAGCATGTGGGGCCTTAGCACGATGACTTCTTGACTGTGTAAAACAAAGGTTTTCCTATCGGATAAGGAGGGAGTGACGGCGGCGCGCTTTCGGCTCGCTCTAGTCCTAGTAGTCATACTAGGTGGTCTACAAACGTGTAGATTTTTTCCTTTTCATGTCTCGTGTTCGTCGTACTGCCATGACTATTGATGAAGAGACAGTAAGTTATTCACGAGAAAACCTTTTGGTTGAGTGTGTGTGCGAGAGAGAGACGGCGCGTGCGTGTGTGATATGTGTAGAGACTAATCGTCGTGTCTCTGTGTGTGGAACATATAGAGAGACATGTGCACGGTGCTTTGTGTTGTGTAACATGGAGACACATAGAGATAATGAGAGAGCGACTGTGTGAGATAGACATGCGGACATGGGAGAGATGTGTGAGTTAGAGATATGGAGATTTTTGGTGTGCATGTGAGCTAGAGAGAGAGAGGGGGGGATATATACATATACACCTAGAGTTGGAGAGAATATGCAAGGGTGTGTGTCTTAAAAGAAGGATCTATATAGATGGGTGTTTGTGCGTGTCTGTGTGAGAGGGAGTGTGAGTATGTGGAGAAGGGAGACCACTAATGATGTAAACCTAGTAGGAAAGGGGGAATGGTGTGACATGTGTGCCAAAGAGAGAGAGAGAGAGGCATGTGTAGTAGTGGGATAGCATGGGTGCAGGCATGGAGCAGACTATTTGGAAGAGACATCGAGTGTGTGTGGGACAGTGGTGTGAGAGCGAGAGAGATGGAGCTAGCGAGGGAGAGAGAGATAGAGGAAGAGAGGGGGAGAGAAAGGGGTCGTTTGTGTGCGGAAGTGGCGTATATATAGGGAGACAAGGTTGATGTTGTTCAAAAGTGGCCTATGTACGGAGACGCAAGGGACGCGAGTCATCGTGTGTGTGATAGAGACTTCATGAGAGATCTAGAATAGATGGTGTAGAGAACAACGTGCGAGATTGATAATGATGATACGTTAGGGAGCTATGGAACGTGTGACGACATATATGTATATAGGGAAGGAGCTGGGTCGGGTCGGCATGTGGGAGAGATAGAAAGAGGAGAGTGGTGCACAAGGAGATAGAGGGCGCTTGTTTGAAGTGGGCGGTGGTGAGTGAGGTGAGTGTGTGAGAACCACATAACTAGGGAGATAGACATTTTGTGTGTATGGGCAAGATACACTCTACATAGTACGTGTGCTTGGGAAAGAGATATGCCGGGAGACCTAGAGAGTGGGGGAAGAGATGTGTTCATGCCCGAGAGACAAAGTGATTGAGACCTATATTGGGGTTCGGACTTAGAAGAGAGAGGGGGATTAATGTGCTCATGTGTTCGTGTCCGGGGGAGATAACGGTTTGTGTGTGTGGGAGGGGGGTGGCTTCACATAAAGAGTGAGTTGTCTATATTTGAGATACTTTAGCGTAATTGAGATATGTACATGGTCCATAGTGTGTGCACTCATGGTTGATCAATTCGTTTCACAGTTTGGACTATGAGATAACGATACTTTTGAACATGCGTGATCTACTTTGAAGTACGAGAATTACAAGCCTAAGATTGGAATTTTGGAATTCGACTCCATCATTAGCTTTTGTAATTCATTTAAACGGAGGTACGTTTTTTAAACCGGGATTTCGTGATTTCAAATTCATATATCAAACCTAGAGATATAAACATACGATCATGTTCAAACCTTATAATCATCCACTTTATTCATACACATACACATTTTTGTCTTTGTCATCATATTTAGGATAAACACATTTAGAATTTCATTTAAACGGAAATGATTCATATGATGGTATTTGCTTCCACTAGCTCAATGATCCATATTTGAATTGAATGGACAATCTAAGTTTAGAGTTGGAGGCAATGATTTTCGAAACTTGCACCTTTTTTTGCGTGCAAAACAAATAAATTCTCGACCATGATATCTTAGTCGGCCGTACAAGAGCAGAACACTTAATTTCAGCCGCTAAAAGTTTTCAAACTTCCTGCTCACATCGAAATATCTCGCGCCCGAAAGTTTAGCCCTGCGATATTCTTGTTTTACCCCTGCCACATGAACGCAAAAGGGCTGCTTTTGTAACTCCATTGTTTTCCCCTCTTTGCCCCGAACATTCTTCCCCAGAGCCCCTCCCCTTCCCCTCTGCGCCTCCTCCTCCCCGACTACGCCAAGCCGCTGAATCTAGTCCTCCGCCGCAGCGGTGGACCTCACACCCCGCTGGATCTACCTTCCGCACCTTCGGACCACCAACTACCAACTCACCACTTCACCAGAGCCGCTTCAACGACTGGCTTGTCCACCGCTGCTCCAGATCTCCTTGACCGCCATCATGGTCCACCGCACCGGATCTGCTTCACCGGCGCCCTCGGCCACAATAGTGTAGGCCCTCACTGACTCCCTCGTCTTCCCCATCGTTGGCCCTTCATACAAGCCCATGTTCACCGCAACTGATCCACCTCACCGAAAGCGATGTACACCGCGCCGGATGTGCTTCACCGATGCCTTCGTCCACTGCACCGGGCAGCTCCACGAGCGCCATATTCAATTCCACATGCCCTGCTTTACTGACGCCACAGCCTCATCAGATTATTTCGATTTGTAGTCCTTCAGTTTTTCTCTTCTTTATCATGGAACTGTTCACTTACCATAGACGAGCTTTTGTGTATGTCGACAGGCGCCGCAACCGAAGCACTGGAGCCTCTTCAACAACGGAGACAGCCGGCCCAAACTCAACTGCAACACGAGCACCACCGACGATCCTTAGCTATCAAGTAGACAACAATACCCATACCCTGCGGAGAATCTTGTACTATTATCCAACTTCCAGTGCCGACATTCATTTTATTAAAATAAGCACCGCACCTTCGATTTTTTTCAGGGCATCATTCAATTTTTCATGAGACGCGTTACTCTGCCTGCACCTGTAAGGCCGTAGTTCTGGCAGTGAACATGTTACATGTGCTAAATTACAAACAAGTGCACATATAGTTACGATGCTTTTGTTTTGTCCTAAGTATTACTAGCAAGATCTATATTATAATAGCAAGAGGCCCATGCATTGCACGAAACACGAAGATGCATTTATACCAGTTGTTTATCTCGTGGGAGACAAATATGAATGAGGGAAGGCATTATCTGTAAATTTGGAGGGTGCAGGTACCATTCTGCTTAAGTTCAACCATGGAGTCTTCTAGATTGTACATTTGGCGAAATCTGGTGGGATGTAGATGATATCCAACGGCCAGTAGTGCTCGGATTTGCCATCTCTGCATCATCAGATTGGTTTCATCCAACGACCATCTTTCAAAGTTATTGGAACACTATATAGGGGTATAGATATAGATATAGATGATAATGGTGTTGTTCTGATGCCACCTGTTGGTTACATAAGACTTATCCATGTTCTCTATGCTTAATTACACATCAACAAACTAGCTTGTGGTTTCGCTGCTTTTTGTTCGTTTTACCCTACATTTTCCGATGCTAGCTATTACATCACTGCTCCAAGCCTCTGTTTATTACTTTTTTGTGCATTCTTGATCTTCCCAAGTTGCATGACTAATTCGATGCTTCTATTAATTATGGAGCTGCTGTGACACCCCGAGACCGATGCGCCAGGTGTCTTCCAGTTATTCGTTGTTGTTTCCATGTCATCTGCTTGCATGTTGCACTTTGCCATGTCATCATGTGCATTGCATCCTCATGTTTTCAAAACTTGCATCCGATCTTTTTCTCCGTTGTTCGTTTCTAGTTCTGACACTCTCACATACACTTGTTGCACCTCTCAAATCTTGTTTCTGAGCGAGAGAAAAACGTTCTCGAAATGGGCCGATATTTGTCCAGTGGCCTTGGTATATCACCGGTAGTCCGCCTATCAAATTTCGTTCCATTTGGAGGTCGTTTGATGCCCCAACGGTTAACCGTGTTAACCGCCAGAGCCCTTTCTCTATTAGCCTGGCACCCCTCCGCAACAGCCCACTAGTCCATCTAAACACCATCCATGCTCTTCGCCGCTGGATCACGATCGCGTGGCCGAAAAACGCACCTCATTCGGACTCTCATAGCTCCCTCTACCTACAAATATGTCCCTCCCCCCGAAATTCGTGGTGCAACCCTAGTCCGCTTCCTCCTTGCGTCACCGGACATGTCCACTGTAACACCCCAAGATTTTTAACCATGGTTTATTTATTAAATTTTTGCCAGGAAATTAAAATTTTCTTTTCTGGGTTTTCTTTTGATCTCAGTACCATTCTTTTCTTTTGAATTGTGGAATTTTTCCCTCAAAGGGAACCTTTCAAGAATATTGTTGGACTTGTATTCCCTCTCAAGATCATTTCTTTTATCAGTGGAATTATTTCTGTAAATATTTCCCTAAAACTTATTTGCTTTTAAATTGATTTCTCATAAGTTTGGAGTCTCTTTTGCACTGCAACCCTTTGATAAATGCATTTAAAAATTCCACCAAAATTTGGAGATGTAGGTAGAAGTATGTAATTCATTTCCATGCAAAAACCCAATGGTGTTCTTTGGAAAATTTGAGCAAAACATCCTCATTTGTGTTCTGGTCCAGTTTAGTGGTTTGTACTACAGCCCCATTTTTGCTTGCCCTTTTTGCCTCTAAATTTTCTCCTGCTTATAGTCTACCCTACCAAACTCTTAAATCCAGGAGATTGAACTCATTGGAATATTTTTGGTCCATGCAAGGATAGCTTTTATCTTCTGTCCAGATTTGGTTTTCTCAAAGACTTGCACTAGGAAGTTTTGACTTTTGACAAACTAACCTTGCCACCCTCTTTTTCATCTAAAGAGAATATGTTCTGGAAATTTTGATCACTAGCAAAACCTTCTGGATGCCCCTAGCATTTTGTCGAACAGCTGGAGTGCATGAACTCTTTTGGCATGATTTTTGCTTTGCATTGGAGGTTAGCTCATCTGGCTCTATCAGTTTGTCTCTTAGCTGTGCCTTGGCCACCAAGTCATCCCTGTAGAGCCCCGTGGGCAGCAGAGCTCCCTGGCAGGCGTTGGCATTTTGCCGAACACCTTGGGTGCGTGCACAGAGCGCGAGCAGCGCGCACGTTTTGCACGCGCACGCGCACCCGAGCCGCCGCACCGCACAGCCGCGCTATGGCCCTTCCCCGCTCGAGTAGCCGCGCCCCACAGCCACCGCCCGCCCGTGACGCTAGCGCCGTGCCCCTGGCCGCGCCGCAGAGCCGCCGCAGCTAGCAGCCGTGGCCACCGACGGTGCCCGTGAGCATCCTCGCAGTGGACGGCGCCGCCCCGACCACCACAGCTCGCCAGCTGCCTCCTTGTGCAGTGCCCCGTCCGTCCGCTAGCTCCTGGCATGCTCCCAGAACTCCGCCACGTCGCCCTGGCTACAGAGGCGACGAACCGCCATCGCCGCCGTCGTGCTTATCCACGGGGAGCCGCGGAACCGACCTTCTGGCGCTATAAAAGGAACCCCGAGCTCGTCTGAGACCTCAAACAACCTCCAGTCCTCCGTAGCCAGCTCCCCTCGTAGTGGTTCGACCGGAAGAAGCCATCTTCTCCATCTCCGGCAACCACGGCCGCCGCCATGCGCCGGCAACATTCGCCGTGACCAGGCCCTCCCCCACCCATCCAGTGCCTCCATTGGTTTCCCCTTGACACCACGAAGCTCCCCAACCACTCAACCGAGCTCCAGCACCACCGTAGCCATTTTCCCCTTTCCTCCCGAAACGCCGTCCGCCGCAGCGCTCGCCGCCGGCGACTCCCTCCACTCCCGCGGACCTAGCAACAACCGGAAGGACCGCCAGGACCTGCTGGATCCATCCCCGCACTCGAACGCCCTCGGGGCGCCACCGTTCGCCGGCGTTGATCGCCGGAGCTCCGCCTCCTTTCGGCCAGAGGAGGGAGAAGACTGGTTGGACCAGTCAAACCTGACGGGTGGACCCGCGGGCCCACCGTCAGTGGCTCTGGTCGTCCCGCCGAGGCGCTTAAGTGAAAGCGTAAAGCTCGAAGTACGTCTCTCCCTCTCTAAAGCGTATTCTGAACCGATGCGTTTTCCTTTTTCTGGTTTTTAATAAAACAGAACTTTGACTAAACTTTGACTGGGCATATCTTTTTAAATAAAACTCCAAATGAGTTGATTCTTTTTCCTACCACTCTCAAATTTCATCTAGTTTATTTTAGGATTTATTTCAAAAATAATTAGGACAACTTTTTGTACTGTTTTTAAAGTTATGTTGATTTGAATATTTTCAAAAATAGGAAATTGGAGGGAAGATCAAAACTTTCAAAAGTTTTGGAGTGCCCTCACCTCTCTGCACCTTGAAGGCAAGCATTCTGAACCCCGGCATAATATTGTTGTGTGTTGTTTGACACGTTGCAATACCACCTTGACACGGCATACTCGTTATTTTTTTTTGTGACGGTATGGATATGCTCATAAGGGCATGATGAGGATTCCTTGCTGTTGGGGATTGAAATACTTGTGATGGTAGCCACCCTCGCCTACCTCTCATGCCTACCGGAAGGAATCCGGGAAAGTCTCTGTCTTGGGTAGACACGAGCTTGCTACTGATATTTCGTTGAGACGAGTATAGTCAGTAAGGCATGTTGAGGTATGATGAGTGGTGACTCTGTCTGTTGGTGTGAGATATGTTGCCATGCTAATCACGTAGGTAATGCTTTAACCTCCTGAGTCGACCATAGATCGGGTCTTGTTCCGGTAAACCCCCATACTTGCTTCGTACTACCACTTGTCCCTGCCGCAGGTAGGGTACAGTCCAGTAAGTTGTCAACCCCTTTCTTGGCACACACCGTACAGAGAGGCCATGGTGGAAGATACCGGGTGCATCCGGTAGGCATGCCACATGGTCCGGGGGCATGGGTGTTTCCGGTTGGGGCCGAGAGGGGGGCACCCCTTAGGAGCGCGCGATATAAATTTGATCCCATGCTACTCGAGGTTGTAGCCTCCCCACTTAGAGTTTTACTTAACAAGTGTCATGGGTGATTCCAGGCACGGTAAGTTAAGCTGGTGTGTGCTGGTTGGGTGTGTTGTCAATTCAAAGACCGTAAGCGGAATTAGTCCCGGTGGACTAAAGGAAACCGTTACTCGTGGGTAAAGAGTACACCCTCTGCAGAGTTTATATCTATTCGAATAGCCGTGTCCGCGGTTAAGGATTACAGTCTGGGATGGGTCAAGTGTCGGTCTTAGTGTCGGTCTTCGGAGGAAAACTGCTACGCCAGAACATGGATCATAACTTGTGACATGTGATGATTATGATTATTATCATTATGGACTAACCACTTGTGTTGTTTGAATTATTGAGTATCCCTAGGATGGTTCTACCTCCTGGATATTTCATATAAGCCCTTTATGTGGTGTCGCTCAGACGCCCGACTGTGGCATGCTTGTGTTTTATTTTTCATATAAGCCCTTTTATGTGGTGTCGCTCAGACGCCCGACTGTGGCATGCTTGTGTTTATTCTCTTTATAAGCCCTTTATGAGACGTCGCTCAGATGTCCGACTGAGGCATGTTTTATTTTATTATCCTTTCGAGGCGTCGCTTCAGACACCCGATCGGTGCATTTTATTCTTATTCTCTGGTTGCTCAATCATGCTTTATAAGAATAACCTGCTTGCGTGCGTCATGAATTTTAATGCGTGACTAACAAAGTAATCATGGAATGTTTCAGTGCATCATTTGTTATATTTTACCTGTGTTCATAATGTTTGCGAGTACATTCAAAGTACTCACTGGCTTGTCCCTGGCTATTGTCTTGGCCAGATTTCTCGCTGGGAGAGGAGCGCTGCGATGACAGCCCCGGAGCCTAGGCAGTGGAGGTAGCAGCCTCGCGAAGATAGGAATTACCCAGGTCAGCTGTTCCTGTGGGAAATGGAGTCCCATAGACGCTGATGTATCGCAAACCCGCTTCCGCCATCAACCACTAGAAACCTTATGTTGTACTCATTGACCAGAATGGTCTTGTACTACATATTTTGTTTTTGCTTGGAATTTCTGTATCAAGTTTGTGTCTCATCAGCTAACAGTAATCCTGGGGCTGGTGAGCACAAGGGCCGTTTACTGGGAAATTAATATCCTGGAAATCCGGTCCTGACAACCTTGGTATCAGAGCCAGGCTGACCATTGGCTAATCCTATCTTAGCCAGGTCGATAAACCTAGGTTAAACCAACCCACCAAACCTTATTCTAGACCCAGCCATATCCCTCATGCTGAATAGCCACACAGTGACCCCGACAGCTTTTGGCAGTCGGTGCCCAACCTATCGGCCTATCCATAGACCGTGCACCTGCGCCGACATCTGAGTTGTCCCATCCACAAGCGTACGATGGAAGACCCGGCTGACTTATAAAGGAAGCCTTGCCCCAAAAACTCAGCTCATCACAGCCACATTCCCAATTCGATATCCACCAAGATGCCAGGCCCCCGCGTTCACAACGAGACCACCGCAGTTGAGCTCGAAGGCTTCGTAACCATCCTCGCCAACCTCACCCGCCGTGCCTTCGGCACCATCGAGCCGCCGGAATATGTCGTGTACCAAGAACACACGAGTAATTCCATCCATCACTTTTGGGCCACGGCGCACATCTACGGGAGAGGCATCATCTCGGAGCGTCCCTACCAGTTCACCGGGAGGACGACCTCCGACGAGCCCCAAGCCATCCAACTTGCAGCCCGAGAAGCTATAGTTCATCTTCGGCACCTGTCGCCGAGGGTCAACTGCCGCTCATTCTACTACTACCCTAGTCGTGAAGGCTATGGTAGACCGACCCAGGTCGCCAACGGAGACCATGAGTCGGACCCTGCCCTGGTGCATCTGGTGCGCTACCTGAAAGCGCAAGAGGCACTATTTGATCAGGTCACTCTTGACCTGATTGAGACCCGCATGGCGCTCACTCGCCTGACCCCGGCAAGGAGCGAGGTCGCACACGCCACCGACACCCCGATAGTGCTGCCTGGAAGGCCGGTTGAGCCCCCAAGCTCTGACCATGTCATCCACCCGGGCAATGCCACCGCCTCACCCGGAGACCTCCGTCGTCTCTTGGAGGCCTACTCCAATGGGACGGTGACCTCGACACCCCGCGAAGGCTACCACCGCTACTCCAGCCCTGTAGCTCCCCATCCTACCCCGGCCGGCTCCGACACGGAAGCACCCGGAGAGGACTCGACATCCGCAGGACACGCCCGGCTAGATCTCAACCAGGTGGACTGAGTCCACCAGGATTATTGTCAAGCCCTAGTGACCGGTTTTTTTCCGCAGTAATCGTTGTGTGACGTAGTGAGCTTGTAACCACTTGTGTGTCAACATCACATAGTATGTGTGATCTGGCATATATTGTTTGACGAAGGGTTGCAGAGTTAAATTATAGACGTGACCCTAATCGACATGCACAGTAACATGTCACTTTTCTTTTGGGGATTGAGGCCTGAGACTTTGACTCAGACAGCCCCGCGCCGGAGTCGGTGTCTCAGTCGTACCGGCACCACTTCATGTTTCATGACCCAGGCTCTCTATAAGAGGCCACCCTCATTTTTCCACACCAGCAACCATCAGCATCGAGCGCTATCTTCCTCATTCACCCATCCATGTCTCACCCCGGAGCTTACCTGAGGACCCCCGACGCAAACCCTGGTAGCTTTGTTAAGGTACTATGGGATTTTTCCCGCAATACTCTTGGCTCTACCCATCCACCCCTGTATGAGCTGTACAAATCGAGAATCACTCCTGATCTCTCGAAATACTGGGCAGCCGTACATATTCCACCAGCAGATTTAAACCAAGGCCCTCCCTATGTTATCTTCATCGGGAGATCCATGCCAACACCAGGCATGGCCATTGAGTCTGCGGCGTATGAAGCAGTCACCCGTCTTCGATTTGCGGTACCTTGTGCCAGCACAAGAGAATACTGCTATTTCCCAAGCCGCGCTGCTTTTGGAGCAGAAGCTACGTTCCGCTGTGGACGTACGGAGAGCGATCCAGCCCTGGTCTACCTCATTCAATATGTGATGGCCCAGGAGCGTTTCACCCAGCAAATACTGGGGTACCTCCACAGCCTTGCTGTTATAAATCCCCGGATCACCATTGGCGGACCCCCTCTGCCAACTCAGGAAGGACACGTTCTTCGATTGCTTCCTCAACTTCCTCCGCTCCCTCCGGAAGAAGAAGAGTGTGTTCCAACACCAGGAAGCCTTCCGCTTTCCCCGATAGAAGAGGAATGTGCCCCAGTGCCAGAAACATTTCCTCAGGACCCTGTCCGTTTTCCGTTTTTATCATAGACATCACTGCTATGTTTGTTATCCTAGCACTTATTTATGTATTACAGCTTATGCGTTGTATTCTAAGTTTGTGGGATGAATTTAATGTTTGTTTCTGAGTAATATGGGTGGTTTTTACTGCTGTTCATTTTGATTGACTGTTTCCGCTCTCAGTAAATCTTGAAGTTAGATTTTCCTTTGAGCCGTTGCAACACATAAATTCTTCGTGACATGCATTTTAATTCACACGGCACCGCGGCAGCAGGCTCACATCCACAACCACTCAACTGCATGCACTAATTGCATAACCGCGTACATATTTTGCACCTATCTGATTACCTCGTTAACACACCACAGTCTCTAGAGGAGAAATTTGTGGGTGATTTTTGTTTCGAATACAAGTTACCTCCAGCACACTGACAGTAGTCAGAACCTAACTACCACACTTAATCCTCATGATCACCGCCGCCGCGTAGAGCTAACACTCGAGCAGCAGCATCACGGCGATCATTGAGGATCATCGCGCACAAGAGCACGGAGAACCCTAGCAATGCCGCCAACCCTCCGCACATCAGGATCACGTACCAGTCCGGCATCACCTCCGCCATTAGAGCCTCGTCGCGAGCTCCTGCAAACAGAAATGGAGGAGAAGGAAGGAGAAGAAGAGACGAGGCCAGGTGTGAGGAAGAAGAGTGGAGCACCGCGGTCATTTTATAGCTCGAGATCGGTGTACGGTGGGCGAAGTCCACCAGCGCCGCTCGTCGCTCGATCGCCGGTGTTCGGAGGCGAATCCGCGAGCAGTGCCGACAGCGCACTGGCCCGCGAGGTGAGTGCACGCTGCACCGGCAGCTAGCACGCCGCGCACTACCGCAGTACGGCCTAGATGCCCTACGCGCTAGGCGTCGCCGGTGGAGAAAGCGCAGTCGCGCGCGAGAGAGAAGGAGAAAGAGAGCCAGAGGTAGAAGAAGAGGCTGACAGTGGACCCCGGGTCCACCTGTCAGCCAGAGAGAGCTCTATGCACTCGGGTACGACCAGCGTAATTTGTGAATTTAGACTGTTGTTCTAAATTTACTGTAGCCGATAGTGGTAATTTCTCGGTTTCCCCAACCATGGCTTTTCCCTCATAACACCAGTACACCAATTATCTCCCTCGCAGTAACCTCAGTGTTTTATGAACGTTCGTTTCTTTTGAATAAATGCTTTATGGTAATAGGATGGATATTTTGAGATCGTCCTTAGCAAATCTCGAGGACGAGATTTTTCTTAAGGGGGGTGGTGTTGTAACACCCCAAGATTTTTAACCATGGTTTATTTATTAAATTTTTGCCAGGAAATTAAAATTTTCTTTTCTGGGTTTTCTTTTGATCTCAGTACCATTCTTTTCTTTTGAATTGTGGAATTTTTCCCTCAAAGGGAACCTTTCAAGAATATTGTTGGACTTGTATTCCCTCTCAAGATCATTTCTTTTATCAGTGGAATTATTTCTGTAAATATTTCCCTAAAATTTATTTGCTTTTAAATTGATTTCTCATAAGTTTGGAGTCTCTTTTGCACTGCAACCCTTTGATAAATGCATTTAAAAATTCCACCAAAATTTGGAGATGTAGGTAGAAGTATGTAATTCATTTCCATGCAAAAACCCAATGGTGTTCTTTGGAAAATTTGAGCAAAACATCCTCATTTGTGTTCTGGTCCAGTTTAGTGGTTTGTACTACAGCCCCATTTTTGCTTGCCCTTTTTGCCTCTAAATTTTCTCCTGCTTATAGTCTACCCTACCAAACTCTTAAATCCAGGAGATTGAACTCATTGGAATATTTTTGGTCCATGCAAGGATAGCTTTTATCTTCTGTCCAGATTTGGTTTTCTCAAAGACTTGCACTAGGAAGTTTTGACTTTTGACAAACTAACCTTGCCACCCTCTTTTTCATCTAAAGAGAATATGTTCTGGAAATTTTGATCACTAGCAAAACCTTCTGGATGCCCCTAGCATTTTGTCGAACAGCTGGAGTGCATGAACTCTTTTGGCATGATTTTTGCTTTGCATTGGAGGTTAGCTCATCTGGCTCTATCAGTTTGTCTCTTAGCTGTGCCTTGGCCACCAAGTCATCCCTGTAGAGCCCCGTGGGCAGCAGAGCTCCCTGGCAGGCGTTGGCATTTTGCCGAACACCTTGGGTGCATGCACAGAGCGCGAGCAGCGCGCACGTTTTGCACGCGCACGCGCACCCGAGCCGCCGCACCGCACAGCCGCGCTCTGGCCCTTCCCCGCTCGAGTAGCCGCGCCCCACAGCCACCGCCCGCCCGTGACGCTAGCGCCGTGCCCCTGGCCGCGCCGCAGAGCCGCCGCCGCTAGTAGCCGTGGCCACCGACGGTGCCCGTGAGCATCCTCGCAGTGGACGGCGCCGCCCCGACCACCACAGCTCGCCAGCTGCCTCCTTGTGCAGTGCCCCGTCCGTCCGCTAGCTCCTGGCATGCTCCCAGAACTCCGCCACGTCGCCCTGGCTACAGAGGCGACGAACCGCCATCGCCGCCGTCGTGCTTATCCACGGGGAGCCGCGGAACCGACCTTCTGGCGCTATAAAAGGAACCCCGAGCTCGTCTGAGACCTCAAACAACCTCCAGTCCTCCGTAGCCAGCTCCCCTCGTAGTGGTTCGACCGGAAGAAGCCATCTTCTCCATCTCCGGCAACCACGGCCGCCGCCATGCGCCGGCAACATTCGCCGTGACCAGGCCCTCCCCCACCCATCCAGTGCCTCCATTGGTTTCCCCTTGACACCACGAAGCTCCCCAACCACTCAACCGAGCTCCAGCACCACCGTAGCCATTTTCCCCTTTCCTCCCGAAACGCCGTCCGCCGCAGCGCTCGCCGCCGGCGACTCCCTCCACTCCCGCGGACCTAGCAACAACCGGAAGGACCGCCAGGACCTGCTGGATCCATCCCCGCACTCGAACGCCCTCGGGGCGCCACCGTTCGCCGGCGTTGATCGCCGGAGCTCCGCCTCCTTTCGGCCAGAGGAGGGAGAAGACTGGTTGGACCAGTCAAACCTGACGGGTGGACCCGCGGGCCCACCGTCAGTGGCTCTGGTCGTCCCGCCGAGGCGCTTAAGTGAAAGCGTAAAGCTCGAAGTACGTCTCTCCCTCTCTAAAGCGTATTCTGAACCGATGCGTTTTCCTTTTTCTGGTTTTTAATAAAACAGAACTTTGACTAAACTTTGACTGGGCATATCTTTTTAAATAAAACTCCAAATGAGTTGATTCTTTTTCCTACCACTCTCAAATTTCATCTAGTTTATTTTAGGATTTATTTCAAAAATAATTAGGACAACTTTTTGTACTGTTTTTAAAGTTATGTTGATTTGAATATTTTCAAAAATAGGAAATTGGAGGGAAGATCAAAACTTTCAAAAGTTTTGGAGTGCCCTCACCTCTCTGCACCTTGAAGGCAAGCATTCTGAACCCCGGCATAATATTGTTGTGTGTTGTTTGACACGTTGCAATACCACCTTGACACGGCATACTCGTTATTTTTTTTTGTGACGGTATGGATATGCTCATAAGGGCATGATGAGGATTCCTTGCTGTTGGGGATTGAAATACTTGTGATGGTAGCCACCCTCGCCTACCTCTCATGCCTACCGGAAGGAATCCGGGAAAGTCTCTGTCTTGGGTAGACACGAGCTTGCTACTGATATTTCGTTGAGACGAGTATAGTCAGTAAGGCATGTTGAGGTATGATGAGTGGTGACTCTGTCTGTTGGTGTGAGATATGTTGCCATGCTAATCACGTAGGTAATGCTTTAACCTCCTGAGTCGACCATAGATCGGGTCTTGTTCCGGTAAACCCCCATACTTGCTTCGTACTACCACTTGTCCCTGCCGCAGGTAGGGTACAGTCCAGTAAGTTGTCAACCCCTTTCTTGGCACACACCGTACAGAGAGGCCATGGTGGAAGATACCGGGTGCATCCGGTAGGCATGCCACATGGTCCGGGGGCATGGGTGTTTCCGGTTGGGGCCGAGAGGGGGGCACCCCTTAGGAGCGCGCGATATAAATTTGATCCCATGCTACTCGAGGTTGTAGCCTCCCCACTTAGAGTTTTACTTAACAAGTGTCATGGGTGATTCCAGGCACGGTAAGTTAAGCTGGTGTGTGCTGGTTGGGTGTGTTGTCAATTCAAAGACCGTAAGCGGAATTAGTCCCGGTGGACTAAAGGAAACCGTTACTCGTGGGTAAAGAGTACACCCTCTGCAGAGTTTATATCTATTCGAATAGCCGTGTCCGCGGTTAAGGATTACAGTCTGGGATGGGTCAAGTGTCGGTCTTAGTGTCGGTCTTCGGAGGAAAACTGCTATGCCAGAACATGGATCATAACTTGTGACATGTGATGATTATGATTATTATCATTATGGACTAACCACTTGTGTTGTTTGAATTATTGAGTATCCCTGGGATGGTTCTACCTCCTGGATATTTCATATAAGCCCTTTATGTGGTGTCGCTCAGACGCCCGACTGTGGCATGCTTGTGTTTTATTTTTCATATAAGCCCTTTTATGTGGTGTCGCTCAGACGCCCGACTGTGGCATGCTTGTGTTTATTCTCTTTATAAGCCCTTTATGAGACGTCGCTCAGATGTCCGACTGAGGCATGTTTTATTTTATTATCCTTTCGAGGCGTCGCTTCAGACACCCGATCGGTGCATTTTATTCTTATTCTCTGGTTGCTCAATCATGCTTTATAAGAATAACCTGCTTGCGTGCGTCATGAATTTTAATGCGTGACTAACAAAGTAATCATGGAATGTTTCAGTGCATCATTTGTTATATTTTACCTGTGTTCATAATGTTTGCGAGTACATTCAAAGTACTCACTGGCTTGTCCCTCGCTATTGTCTTGGCCAGATTTCTCGCTGGGAGAGGAGCGCTGCGATGACAGCCCCGGAGCCTAGGCAGTGGAGGTAGCAGCCTCGCGAAGATAGGAATTACCCAGGTCAGCTGTTCCTGTGGGAAATGGAGTCCCATAGACGCTGATGTATCGCAAACCCGCTTCCGCCATCAACCACTAGAAACCTTATGTTGTACTCATTGACCAGAATGGTCTTGTACTACATATTTTGTTTTTGCTTGGAATTTCTGTATCAAGTTTGTGTCTCATCAGCTAACAGTAATCCTGGGGCTGGTGAGCACAAGGGCCGTTTACTGGGAAATTAATATCCTGGAAATCCGGTCCTGACATCCACTCCGCCGCCGGACGCGTCCACCGCCCCCAGCCACGTGTCCCGGCCAATCCCGAGCCGCCACGTAAGCTCCACCGCTGTCCGCACCCAACCAGCGCGCGCCACCTGTCCCCGTCGTGCCTCCCATCGACACGGCCCGCCAGGCCCATCGCGGGCTAGTGCGAGCCCGCCGCCGCCGCCGCCTGGCTCCCGCACCTCCCGCACCGACCCCGCCGTTGTTCGCCTACTTCGCCTCGCCGGACTTCGTCGGACCACATCGCCGGAGACCTCTGCCCCGACTGTCCTGCGCCCCAACGAACTCGTCGCGCCCTCCGGCGTCCCGGATCCGCCATCGCCGGACCCAGGTAGTCGCCGTCAGTGTGTCGCTCTCTCCGTTCCCTCCATCCTCCATCTGCTTCACTGTGCTTGCCGTCTCCCGCACAGGGAACCGCCACCGCTGGCCTTCTCGTCGAGCGTCACCTCTGGATCGAGCTCCCGTCCCCGGGAATGGGTCTGCCCCGCCCGGATCTGCACCCCCACTAGAACGCTAGGGCCTGGCCTCGCCAGACCGCACCATGGTCGCCGCCGCCCTGTCTCCCCTCGGGCGGAGGAGGACGACCACGACGCCCCAGCGCCCTCCTGGGCCGGCCTCGCCAGCGCCGCTTGGGCCTGCCGCCTCACCCGGCCCAGCTCGCGGCCTTCTGCCCCCCCTTCACCAACCTGGGCCAGGACCATGGTGAGATGCCCTGTCCTCTGCCCTGTCTGTTTTTTTGTATTTAGCGCTCGCTCGTTTTTTCCTGAAATGACTAAGTCCTCAGAATTTCAGCATCATGTGGGCATGTTTGAATGAATGTAACTTTGTGCACGTAGATCCAAATGGAGCTTATAATATGTCAAATTGTTCATCTCTCTGTGCTCTACATGATGGTGTTATTTGCATTCATTTTAGGATTCATCTAGGTGTTTTAATTAGTGTTGTAAGAGGGCATGTTGCTGTTAAGTGCTGAAAACTGTTATAACTTGTTGATTTGTCTTTTTCATATCTTTATGTGTGATTTTTGTTTAAGCATCATGTCAACATGTTTTAGGAGCACAATCATGTCATCTTTGATGTGGTGCAATTCACTTTTCATGATATGCCTTGTGGTGAGTGCAACAAGCTTGCAAAATGACCTACTCGTTGTTTGCTGTTTTTTAAGACTTGTTGAAAACTGCTAAGTCTGAAAGTGTTATATTGTGATGCCATGTTTGCTTGATGCTACAGCCATATCCATGCATGTTTTGGAATGGCCAGTGACCATGTCTTGAAGTCCATGTTATTCTCTATCCATCCACGCCCTTGTTTGCAATTATAGGTTGTTATATCTTGTCTCTTTCTTGCTCTCAAATTGCTATATAATGTTTCTGGCAGCCTGTTATCAGTAAGTTCAGTTTTGCCATGAGAATAACTAGTGTTCTATACATCCTATGACCATGTTCTTGCCATGAGTAGCTGCATAAACATGTCTTCTTGTTGTTGGTTATATTCACATGCCATGATATGCTATGAGATGAGTTGCACAAGCTTGCAAACATGCCTACTTGTCATTGTTGCTGCCATGTTCAGTTTATTTCACCAAGTCTGTGAAATTGTTATCATTTGTAACCTTGCCATGATGTTTTGAGCATGTTCTAGTGGTATTTGGCAGTACCTCAGTGATCATGTTTGTAGTGCTTGACATATACATGCTTGCCATGCCCTTTGATGCCATGAAACGTTTCCGTAGCATGTTGTTTTGATGATTGCAAAGTGCCTAGTTGCTGTTTTGGGACAGATTGTTGTTATATCTTGTTTCATGTGTATGTGTTGAACTGTAGCTCCATTTTGAGCGTGCTCTATATGAAACTTGATTGTTTTTGCATGTATATGCATCCTATCACGTTGTATACATGTTTGGAGTTTGTTTTCTTGATGTTTGAATGCATCTTGCATCTTTGCCATGCTTAACTTGTTTTGCTCATATCTTCTAGGCCGTAGCTCCGAATTAAATGTTCTTTATATGTAACTTGACTAGAACTTCGTGTAGATCATCATGGTGCATGTTAACTTGCTGTTTAACAACTTTAACATAAGGTTTGTTTAGATATGGACCAATTTCGAAATTTGCATATGAGGACATACCGGTATTGTTATATGTTGTTCCCGGCCTCATTTAAACTTGTTTGGTTGTGTTGGTCTTGTGTGCCTCATCGCTTGCCATGTGTTGCATCATGTAGCCTTTTCACGCATCCTAATTCGTTGAGCATCTTGTCTTGTATGTGTTGGGTGTTTACCGTGTTTCTTGCTTCTTCTCGGTAGTGCTTGTTTCATTGCGATCGTGAGGATTTGTTCGACTACGCTTGGTTTGTCTTCGTGGCATCTTCTTCGTCTTCTTCATGGACTCATTCTTCTTCCGTGCGGGATTCTCAGGCAAGATGACTGTCACCTTGGATCTCATTACTATCATTGCTATGGTAGTTGTCTCGATGCTATCGCTATATGTCGCGCTACCTATCTATTTGTTGCCAGCCTCTCATTGTTGCCATGAAACACCCTCTAACCTTTGACACCATCCCAGCAAACCATTGTATGGCTATGTTACCGCCTGCTCAGCCCCTCTTATAGCGTTGCTATTGCAGGTGAAGATGAAGATTGCTCCATGTCGGAACTTGGATTGTTGGAATATCACAATATATCTTATATTAAATTAATGCACATATATACATGGCAATGGGTGGAAGGCTTGGCCTTTTGCTCGGTGTTTTGTTCCACTCATGCCGCCTTAAGAACCGATAAACCGGTGTTATGTTCCTTGATTTTGCGTTCCTCACACGGTTGGGGTTTATGGGTGCCCCTTCCTTCTTCGCTTAAAGTAAAGCTTTCCTGGGGAGATCCAACTTTGGTTTTACCATTTGCCTAATAACTTAAACTTGCCGTGGGGGTAATTAACCCAAGGATTTATTAATTCAACCCCCCCGGCCAGTGCTCGACTTGAGTGTTGGCCCACCTACCTAGTAGTCAGCGGTGCTGCCTCGGGGCAACTCGAGGTATACTGGCTATCGTCCATTATGCATAGACGGATGAGTCTGTAGATGGAGAGCGCGCGGCTCTAGACACGGGTTTCGACTCATTGGGAGATCTCCTTGGGCTAGTTTTCCTATCTTCGGAGAACTTGTGCACCGGGATTCCGAGGATGCTCGGGCCTTCCGTAAGATAAGGGGTTTTTACCTCTGCTAACTGTGAGAGCTTGTTATGGTCTAAGTTGGGACACCCTTGCAAGGTTATGATCTTTCGAAAGCCGTGCCCACGGTTATGTGGCAGATTGGAATTTTTTAATATCCTATTGTAGAGAACTCGACACATGATCCGAAATAAAATACACAAACCGCGTGAGTAGCCGTGACCGTCTCTTTTCATTTTGAGAAGAGAACACAGTGGGGTTATGTTTGACTCGTAAGTCGATATGATCACTTAGTGATCGTTACTAGTTTGTGACCGTTTGCGTAGATGCTCATCTTATTCTTGTACTCGTAAGTTAGACACCATATAATGCTTAGCCGCTGCTGCAACCTCACCACTTTACCTCTCCCTACCCATTAAGCTTTGCTAGTCTTGATACCCATGGTTATGGGATTGCTGAGTCCTCGTGGCTCACACTTACTACAACAATAGTTTGAGGTGCAGGTTTCCAATAACTTGACGTGAGAGCGATGTTTACTTGTGTTGGAGTTCTTTCTTCTTCTTCTTCGTCAGTCTTGGGATAAGTTCCTGGTCGGCAGCCTGTGATAGCAGGATGGATGTCGTGTTTTTTATGTTTTCATCCGTAGTCTGATGTCTTGTGTATAATTTGTTGTATTCATGTGAAAATTGTATGTCTTGTATGTATCCCCATCTATGTATGTAATGGTACAATGTAATGATCTCCATCTTGCTAAGCGCCTGAAATGCGGTTGTGCCCCAATCATGAGTTCACCATGTGATCGGGAGAGAATCGCATCTTGGGCGTGACAGCTACCAACCCCACCAAGCAAAATATTTGTTCTTTTGGGGCTGGCACTTCGAACAAGCATACAAATAGAGTGAAGCACATATATTGTCTTTTAAGCACACACCCTTCTTTCATTAGTTTAGATTAACCATTGATGATCAATTTGAACCAGTGCATGCACTTAAAATTAATTTTACCTAAATAGAGAGTGCAGAATAAACTACAACAACTAGATTTGCAACAACGGGATGCTGACGATATCTTCAAAGAACATTGCCACAGCAGCGAGGCTTCACAACAACATATGGTAAGCCACTGTGTTTTAATACATGTGAAATGTAATGCGTGTGGGATGCTTTCTTTGCTTGTGCCCTCAACGTATAATTTCAGAATTACAAATAGTCCAGTTCTCTGCTTTGCTGTATTGCTTGATTCGAATGCTTGTTTGTTACTTATTAGGCTATACCTGAGTTGGCCAATATGTCAGCAGTGCCTGCTGTACTATCATAAACAAGTGCATGCCTAGTTCATTTGAGTCCTTAACTTTTCCTATGAACTTCATCACAAGACTGTCTTCATAGTTTATATCAGGCCACACTATTAGTTTTCTCAAATTATTTCAACTGCTTCGATGCCAGGGCAACTTAAATATAGTGGTGGTACACTGTCTTTCATCTAGGTATGTCAAACTGGGTCCCGTTTAATCCCGATTAAAGTCCACTCATGGTATGATAGTTTAAAAGAGTTTTTGTTTTTTAGGAAAATGAACTAGTGAGCTAGCAAAAACTAACTAGATGGGACTGGCGGATGCCATTTATTTGCCACTCACATCCCTATTCAGCTTACCATTTTAATATGCTTTTGGCTGATGCTTCTTCAAACCATTTAAATATAGCTTGCCATACTCGGCAATAATTCGTATGTCGTTTACCATGTAAGCTTACTGCTTGGATCACATGACAACTATCTCTTACTTATGTCCAGCGGAAACCTTTCAGGATACCGTTCACACTAGAACACAATGTACAACCCCAGAATCTATTTGTAGAAGTAGTGTGCCATCCACGCTACCAGATGGTAGCACTTCAGAGGCAACACCGCTGGAGAGCAGTCCTAGCACATATATTATAGTTCTTGAGGCTCTACTAGAGGAAGAAAGAGATGGTGTGGCTGCCATGAATGAGGTAATGTCGATCTAGAGGCTCGAAATTATACAACTAGATGCAAGCATTATGCAAGCAACCCAAGAATTGGAGGAAGTAAGAATGTTGCATTTGAAGACGAAGGAGGTCCTGCTGCTTCTGCTATCTGAAGCCCAGGGTAATCCCAGTTCTTCTTTAGATACCAGTTGAAATTGACACTAGATTAGTATACTTGCATGTTGTGTCATCTCTCTGAATGGATTATGTTGTAAGACCCCATGTGTTGTCCATGTGTTGTAATGATCTCAATTTTTAGGTGAGATAATCCTCAGTACTTGTATGATTGACATAAGGTGATCAATTTTTCGTGTGAGGATATTGTATTGGATGAAATAACTGTTTGACTCAACGTGTATCCAACCTACTGAATTCGAAGATCACGACATTTCTAAATCATATTCATATGTAAAGGTGGAATAAATCTTTGTCGTGGTTTTGAAGAAATGAATAACAAAACGTAGATTGATGTATGGATATTCGTAATCGAATACAAATTGGATTTGAATGTAGTTTCCAGGGCCCTGGGTAAATGTGAATGCTAATTCTTCCAAATTTTGAATGAAGTGACAAAACAACCACTATTGTTTGTCGGCTGCCCGAAGGAAGTGTTTGTGAGATGGAAATTACTGTCTACCCCTGACACTTCACATCCTAATTTACCTGATTTCCACTGCCGTCGCTAGGGGTCGACTAGTAACTTCAATCAGACGTGACACGACCGCCTTTGAGCCCATTCAGACACGGTAGGTGCCAAATGTGGGCGGCAAAACACATTTGATTCAAGCTCGTCCGAAAGACCGGTCTCTCTCCCTCGATTTCCCCATTCATACACGGTGGGCGGCAAAACATAATCTCCTCCTCCGAAATCGATGTCGGTGAATATTTTAAGTAGGGGTAGATGTGTAACTTCCCTCAGACGTGACACAACCGCCTACTTGTCAGCCCGTTCATACACCGTGGGCAACAACCGTGGGCGGCAAAACACCTTCTCCTCGCCCGAAATCGCAATCAAAAATTATTGGGGAGATGGGAGATAACCGTCCTATACAAAACCGACGAGATGTCCGAAATTTTAAATGGGGGCTAAGTTCGTAACTTTCCCACATTTCAGACAAGCGCGTCCCAAAGATTGAGATCCCCCCACTCCCCCTCCATTTCCCCATTCATACACCGTCGGCGCCACAACAACCTCCCCACTCCGGCCAGCCTCCTCTGTTTGCCACCCCATCCTCCATCTTGCCAGAGCCGCTACTCCTACACCATCGTCCACTGCAAGAGAAGGACGTCTCTTATCTATGGCGCCGGACGAGAATCCTTTCGTCGTGTCCTCTCGTTTCATCGGCGCCGTCGTCCACCTTGCCTTTCCCGCTCCTACAATCGCCTCATCCACGGCAACCAAACTTATCCCCCGACCCAGCCATCTGTCATCTAAAGTCCTCTTCCGCACCACCGACAGCCATCGCACCTGCAGCACCCTCAACGTATCAGCAGGGGCCTACACGGCGTCGCAAGAGAGGTGTTACTCTTTCATATCTGCTTAAGTTATTGATCTCACCCGGAAAATAGATCGTAACTTGTTTACTGTACTTTTCATTTCCGTACCAAATCCTAGTGGCTAGTTGAAAGCAAACATTGGTTGCAAAGTAGCCTTTGTCCGGTTTGCACCTTCAGATCCGCCATGGCACGGTCACTATACTCGTAAAGCTTACGATTTTCACCCTTTATCTACCATACTATGATCTGCGTAGGTGCTTTCTATAGTACTAGCAGTACTCCACCCTCCGAGCTAAACACAACAGCACACATAATTCCAAAGCGTAGTTGTTCAAATATGATTAGCTAAAGGTCCCACTTGAGTTTCCAAATGCATGTCGCGACATATAGAGAGACATCATAATTGCATTTCTTTGTCACTTGTTGACTCTACTTTCTTGTCCATACCAAATGTTAGTTGTTATTTCAAAGCAAACATCGGTTGCTAACTACCCTTTGCGTGGTTTGCGGCTTCAGATCTGCCATCCCATTGCCACGGTCAACATTATACTCATCATGCTTACGATTTCCCCATTTTGTGATGACCACGATCAGCCTACGTGATTTCTATTGTAATAGCACTGCTCCACCCATCGAGCTAAACAAGCTTAGTTGTACAAATTCGAATATGATATTATGCTGATATTAGTAAAACTAAGACATGTTTAATTTTCAGCTAAATGTTCCTACTTTAGTTTCAAAATACATGTGAGCCACATACGGAGAGAACGGAAGGAATAGTATTTCTCTGTCCACTCTGGTTCATCATATGTGGGCAACAGACATTGTATAGAAAGACTTGTAATATCTTCAATATGCTTGATCTTTTGCTCTTCTTTAACATGATTCTCTTCTCTTCTTTAATAAGTATGTTCCTTGTTGGGAATAGTAGCACAGACATTTGCGGTCGACTGGTCAGGTCGAGTTGTTCTCCCTTAGTGCATTTTAAATCAGTCAGGTCAGGTCGACTTGTTCTTCTTTACTATAAGTTGAAGCTGTCATCTACGAAGTATCATCACTTCTAGAGCTCTCATATTTCGAGTAGTAGACCACATTATATTAATGCACACACTAAATTACATCATGCATGGCATCTCTCAGAAGAATTGCGGAGATAGCACAAAGGGGTTTACAAGGAGGCAGTGTTGGACTAGAATAACTTATGTATTACATAGATAATCTCATTTTTTTATGTTTTCATGCATGTCAGGTATTGAACATGTTCAAAATCAATATGAGAATAGGTGCACGAGAGGAATATTGCGGAATAATCCACTAGCTAACAAACTTGGCATGGTGGAGGATGGCCTATCTTATTCACCCATCAAGGTGCTTGCTCTAACTTGGCAAGGTTGTATTGGTCGCACATATTTTGCATATGACCTCTTGCATTATTTCTACTTTATTACACACCACCATCTACTTAGTTTATGCATCATATATGCGTATATGCCATACCTATCCATTTTCTATACCTATTCCATGTGTCATCATACTATGTTTTTCCAGTCAAATGTTGTTCGTTCGTAATAGATGTCCAGAAGGAAGAGGGTGAGTGCAGATCTTCAAGGAGTACAAAGTAGGTATTTGGATAAGGTAGTGATATTTATTAAATCTGAAAGATCAGAAGCCAAACCCCTATTAGAACTGCTGAGAGCCCACCGTCAGGTAGTATCTATGATATCAATTCAAAATTTGAACTCCTAAATTTATGCACGTGCCTTACCTTCTTTCTTGTATGAAAACTAATTTCAGATGAATCTCCATTGTCAAAGGGTCATACAATCTCAAGACAATACTGGGCGCTGCATTTCTCTTGTTAGTACCTCTTGCCCTTTGTCAGCATATTTACACTCATTGTTGTTTGATTATGTGGCATCGCTGTAATTCTTTGTCAGGACCCCGATCCTAAGTCACACCGATCTAGCTGTAACACGTCATATCACTTTGCGGCCTCACGCACGGTAACCCCACGGGTGCCACCTTACCTGGCCCGAGACCGTTTGCGCATTTTGGCACACGTATATGACAGTGTCGCTAGCATCCATATGACAGAGAACCCGGGCCGACATGGCTAGTTATAAACCAAAAGTGGCACTAGATTACAGAGACAGGCATCCATGACCCAGCAACGAACGTGTCGGTCATCAACGTATGAACCCAAGTCGTAGCAAGCTACATGGACTTAAAGGAACAATGCGTGACATTTCCCCTAAGGGACAGACACAGGAACGAAGAAGGACACATGCCGGCCAGCCTACGTGTTCCGAGCAGTAGCAAGCTACCAAGGCTCATTGGAGACACTAGGAGGCATTTCCCTGTAAGATAGGCTACCAAAGGAAAACAACTAGGTGTCGGATCCCACACATACCAAGCATTTCAATCATACACGCAATATGCTCAATATGTGCAAATACAACATTGCATCACAACAGAACTCTATGACTCAAGTACTTTATTTAAAAGGCTCCAAGAGCCATACATAACATATCCATACAGGTAGGGGTCACATGACCCAACACTCAAGTCATACAGTCATACAAGCACAAGCGGAAGCTACATGTCTGAGTACAGACAACTTAGAAAATAAAACAGGCTTGGTGTAGCCTGAATATCTACAAGGCCCTTCACAATCTCCAGATCTCCGTCTGGGTGTCAAGCTACTCGTCGACGTCAACGTCTATGTAGAACCCATCAGCAGGGGCAGGGTTCTCCTCTGCAACAGTTATTAAGCAAACATGAGTACAAGGGTACTCAGCAAGTCTTACCACAGAACCTATCATACATGCAACATTATCAAGGGGGGTAGTGGAGTTCATAGCAGAATGCCAGCTTTGACCTTGGCTATCCTATACTACAACTCTCAACAGATTGCAAGATGTTATTACGAACACGAGTCCACTACTCACCACATCAATACACTACCGAGGATCCTCTTCCGTCATCCTACGGAAGGGCCATCCACGGCACTCACACTTGTCTTGAGGCTTTTAGTAGTATCCATCAACTTGTCTATGAACTGTAAGAGTAACCAAGTAGTCCGTACCACGAACAACGGTTATTCGAATAGATTGATAACCCTGCAGGGGTGTACTTCTTCACACATGTTTTCACCACTTAGCGTCTGCACACGACATGTGCTCGGCAGACTTCAAGCAAAAGCCGACGTGGGTGTAGACCACGACATAACCAACCACTCAAGTCTCTCGTCCAGGTTTATCGCCTATTTGGGTTCCATCTGTGGGGAGATTCGACCGGGGTGTCGCTCACGGCTCCAAACGATGTATACAGGGTTCCCGAGTCACCAAACGGGCAACCGGTACACCGTGCCACGTACCTGTCGCATCACAGCCCACCCCGAGGGTCAGCGCTGTGCACGACCTCTAGTAAGCTATAAACACCAGAAACTAGTTGCAATTCCTGGACAGAGTACAAGGGCAGTCAATAAGTCGAGCGGGGTCATATTTCAGGGCCCAATGTGTGGTAGTAACTGTAACTTGAATCACACACACAGATCTCGGGTCCTATGGACGATTCCAATGAAACAACCCACCATGTACTCCTACATGGCCTTTCATCGATACCTTTACCAAGCGTATTCCACACTTCCTTCTCTTTATCGATATGATCATTTCACTCTGATCCATCACCCAGATGAACCAGACCAAACACAACTCTAAGCATAGCAGGCAACATAAGCAAATAGCATGGTGG
Source organism: Secale cereale (assembly GCA_902687465.1). Lineage (NCBI taxonomy): Eukaryota > Viridiplantae > Streptophyta > Magnoliopsida > Poales > Poaceae > Secale > Secale cereale. Next base: position 336,180,968 of record LR738714.1, read on the forward strand.
ATCACACATCACATGGCTCAATCAACTCCTACACATGCTAGTGGGTTTCAACTATTTACTGTGGCAATGACAGGTCATGCAAGGGATAGGGTTCAACTACCGCAGCAAGTAGCAGTTCACACGCTGTTGCCTTAATGCAGTAAAAGAGAGCAGGAGCGAGAAGATTGGGTTTGTATCGGAATGATCAATGATTGCTTGCCAAACAAAGTAGTTGTCGGGTACTGCTCTTCAACTGGATACGCAGCAGTATCCTCGGGAGGAGGACCTAACACAGAGAATACCGGCGATACAATCATTAACAAACAAATGCAACAATATAATGCATGCTCATGACATGGCAAGATGCATGTGTGTTGGCTAATGCAACTAAAACCAGAAGGGTTTGAACCTATTTGAATCAAAGATTCAAATTGGAGTTCAAACTATTATTTAAATAAGTGCATTATCATGTTTTTGATGTATACAGCAAGTTATCTTGTTCAAACTTGCATGAAACCAGTGCCATTGGAAAGATTGGATTTTTCTGATCATTTTTCATATATAAATCTTTTCCATCTAAGCTATGGTTGATTTTATATGATTTTTAGAAGTTTTGGGTATTTTCTGGAATTTCCTGAATTATTTATAAATCTAAAAATCCCAGAAAAACCTTTACTGCGTCAGCATGACATCATGCTGACGTCAGTCAGTCAACAGGGCCAGACCAAGTCAAACCTGACCAGTGGGACCCACTGGTCAGTGTCACAGCTAATTAACTAAGTTAATTAGAGTTAAACTAAAACTAATTAGCTGTGAGTGGGGCCTGGGCCCACGGGTCAGTGACTAAACTAATTAACTAATTAAATTAGCAGAAACTTAATTAAACTAACTAATTAGCCAAAGGTGGCCCACGCGTCAGTGACCCAGGGGTAGTCAACCCCCTGGTCAAACAGGTCAAACCCGCCGGCGACATGACGCCGGCGAGGCCAAGTACGGCGGCGTGCTTCGGAAATCGCCTACGGGGCACGGCTCGAGCTGCTGCTAGGCGCGTTGGAAAGCTCTTGTCATGGCGCGTCGAATGGTGGTGGTCGCCGGACCTGGGGTGGCCGGAGACGACGACAACAAGCTCGACGGCGGCGACCGGCGTCGGGCGTGTGTGGAGAGGCGGCTGCAGGGGCCTAGGCGATGCGTGTGTAACACCTTTCGCATCTACGCACTGCGGTGAGTGTGATGGACGGGTGCCAGTGACCAAATGGTCATCGGAGCATCACCGGCGGCGAACACGGCGGCGGTGCGTTTCGGTGATCAACGGTGCGACGGCTACAAGGTGCAAACGAGGCGGAGGAAGGAGGGGTTCGACGTAGAAGCTCACTGCGGTGCTAACGAGCTTGACGGAGGGGTCTGGGACGCGCTGTAGCTTCGTAACGGCGGCGAGGTGCTCCGGCGATCCGACGAAGGGGACGACGGTGTGGAGGCGTTGCAGGGCTTCCGGCGGCTCGTGGCTCAGCGAGGAGGAAGAGGGCGACGCGACGGATCTTCTGGACACACTCACGGGGCGAGGGGTGGCTCTAGGTGCGGCTACGGCGAGCGGCGGCGACGGCGGCTCGGTGATGGAGGAGGAGAGAGCCAGGGGAGGGCGAAGGAGACGGGGGGGAAGAAGTGAGAGCGGTCGGGGCAGCTGCGTGTCAACTCGTGGAGTCATCCAGGCCATCGGGGAGGCAGGCAAGCAGCCTGGAGGTGGCCAGGCGCGTGCCGGCGCGCGGCGGCCACGCGCGCGTCCTTCTGGCGCGAGGAGGAAGACGACAGAGGAGGGCTGTGGGCTGGGCCGGCCTGCTACAGGGCTGGGCCCGAGGTAAGTGCTTTCTCCCTTTTTCTTTTTCCTATTTTCTTTTCTGTTTCATTTGTTTTGCAACTTTGTTTAATTAATAAAAATGCTAGAGCATTTTTATAACTCATGAAACTTGTCATGCCCACTGTATATAATATGAACATTAGGAAATATTATAGTTTATGATTATTTGAGCATTTAAAATATTTTATAGCATTTAAATGCCCAAATTCAAATAACATATGATTTAATCCAAAAGCCTTTGATGTCCTAGAAAATTGGGCACCATTTTTGGCAGAGGTTTAAGACGAAGGCAGAAATGATGAACATTTTTGAAGGGCATTTTGGGTACATTGGAAAATATTTTAACAAACCCTAGTTGTTAGGAGAGGGGTGCTGGGGTTTCTGTCATTCCCATTTCAAATTTCTTTGAAAAGTAATCATGATGCACACACCAACTAACCCTAATGCAAGTGCTAACTAGGGATGTGACAACTCACCCCCACTTAAAAGAATCGCGTCCCGAGATTCGGGTTCCTCCGGAAAGAGGGTGGGGTACTCAAGTCGAAGACGATCCTCCCTTTCCCAAGTAGCTTCACTCTCGGAATGATGTGACCATTGAACCTTGAGAAATTTGATATTGTGGCGTTGAGTGGTGTGCTCGGTTTGATCAAGAATACGAACAGGATATTCTCGATATGTGAGATTGTCCTGGAGATCAAGCGTTTCGTGGTCCACTCCGCGGATAGGATCCGAGAAGCAACGCCTGAGTTGAGAAACGTGGAAAACATCATGAACTCTGGAGAGGTGCGGAGGTAGTTCCAATTGGTAGGCAACTTCTCCTCGTTTGGCAAGAATGCGAAAAGGACCGATGTAACGAGGGGCCAATTTGCCTTTGATACCGAAGCGATGGGTTCCCTTAAGAGGACTAACCCGATGGTAAGCCTTATCGCCGACTTCAAAAGTCACAGCCTTATGATGACTATCATATTGGCTCTTCTGGCGAGACTGGGCTGTTTTCAATCTCTCACGAACGATGCGAACTTGTTCCTCTGCTTCCTGGATCATATCCGGACCAAAGAATTGTCTTTCCCCGGTCTCTGACCAGTTAAGAGGTGTTCGACACCTTCGTCCATATAGAACTTCAAAGGGAGCTTTACCCAAGCTGGCTTGATAACTATTGTTATAAGCGAATTCGGCAAATGGAAGACATTTTCCCATTCCATACCGAAAGAAATGACAGAGGCTCGAAGCATGTCTTCCAGAATTTGATTGACTCGTTCCACTTGACCACTTGACTGGGGATGGAAGGCGGTACTGAAGGAAAGATGAGTTCCCATAGCACTCTGGAAACTTTCCCAAAATCGTGATGTGAAAAGACTTCCACGGTCTGAGTTAATCTCCAATGGCACACCATGAAGTGATACTATTCAAGAGACATATAAGTCTGCTAGCTGGCTAGCGGTAATACTCTCGCGAACAGGCAGGAAATGAGCTACTTTAGAGAGGCGGTCGATAACGACGAAGATAGCATTATTCCCTTTCCTGGTCCTGGGAAAACCGGTAATGAAGTCCATACCGACTTTGTCCCATTTCCATTCAGGAATAGCTAAAGGTTGAAGGGTGCCAGCACGCCGTTGATGCTCTGCTTTGACTCGACGACAAACGTCGCAGTTAGCAATGAATTGAGCGATTTCTCTCTTCATCCTAGTCCACCAGAATCTCTGGCGTAGTTCCTGATACATTTTGGTATTACCGAGATGAATCGTGAGAGGCGATTCATGAGCCTCCTTAAGGATTAACTGTTGTAGATGGTGGTTCTTGGGACCACTACACGGTTCTCAAAGAAAACAACACCTCGATCATCCATAGAGAAACTTTTAGCGAGTTCGCTAGCAATGTTCTCTTGGAGTTGGGTTATACCTTTATCACGCTTCTGGGCAGCTATAACTTGAACCATAAGGGTAGGTTTCGCCACCAAGGTGGAGAGGAATCCTCAAGGAACAATGTGAAGGTTAAGCTTACGGAATTCCTCGTGGAGAAGTGGTTGACTTTGTTGTAACATTAAATTGTTACAATATGACTTACGACTTAGCGCATCAGCCATGACATTGGCCTTTCCAGGAGTGTAGGTGATTCCTAAGTCGTAGTCTGTGAGCAACTCAACCCAACGTCTTTGCCTGAGATTTAGATCCGGTTGGGTGAAGATATACTTCAAACTTTGGTGATCAGTGAAGATTTCACAGCGATTACCAAGGAGGTAATGTCGCCGTGTTTTGAGTGCATGGACTACAGCTGCAAGCTCTAGATCATGAGTAGGATAGTTATCCTCGTGTGGACGCAACTGTCGAGATGCGTATGCAATCACTTGACGATCTTGCATGAGAATGCAACCTAGTCCTTGTCGCGAGGCGTCGCAATAGATTATAAAATCCTTGGAAAAATCTGGTGGTACCAGTACAGGTGCAGATGTCAGGCGTCTTTTCAGTTCCTAAAAACTGGACTCGCACTGTGGGGTCCACTCAAACTTTTTATCTTTCTTGAGGAGTTCGGTTAGAGGTTTAGCAACCTTGGAGAAATTCTCGACGAAACGTCGGCAATAGCTCGCTAAGCCAAGAGAACTCCTAACTTGCTTGACCGATTCAGGGGGAGTCCAATCAAGGACGGCTTGAACTCGCTCGGGATTGACAGCAATACCCTTGCCAGAGATCACATGACCTAGATAGGTTACTTCTGGCAACCAAAATTCACATTTAGAGAATTTGGCATAAAGGCGGTGCTCTCAAAGTTTCGTCAATACCAGCCTTAAATGCTCAGCATGATCTTCCTTGTTCTTGGAATAGATGAGTATATCATCGAGGTATACCACGACAAATTTATCCAAATACTCCATGAATATAGAATTCATTAACCTAGAAAAGGTAGCTGGGGCATTGGTTAACCCGAAGGACATAACGGTGTACTCATATTGGCCATAACATGTAACAAAAGCCGTTTTAGGAATGTCCCCGTTCTTGATTTTGATTTGATGGTAGCCCAACCTCAAATCCATCTTAGAGAAGACTGAGGATCCAGCGAGCTGATCATACAGGTCGTTGATCCTGGGGAGCGGATACTTGTTCTTTATGGTGACTAGATTGACCGGTCGGTAATCTACAACCATCCGCTCCGTTCCATCCTTCTTCTTGACAAAGAGGACGGGGCAAGCCCAAGGGGAAGAACTAGGACGGATGAAACCTTTTTGCAAGGACTCATCGAGTTGTTTCTTTAGCTCAGCTAATTCTAGTGGTGCCATCTTATAAGGTCTCCTAGAGATTGGGACAGTTCCAGGAATAAGATCTATCACGAACTCACATCTCTGTCAGGTGGAATTCCTGGCGGTTCTTCTGGAAAAACATCAGGGAAGTCACGGACTACCGGGATATCTTCGAGTTCTGGTAGAGGGCTGGCATTAAGAGAGTAGAGCTGACGCTCAGCCATTCGAGTCAAGACATTGACTATCTTGCTGGATGGATGTGTAAGTTGAACGGTCCTAGTAAAGCAATCAATCTTGGCGTAATGAGTTGTCATCCAATCCATACCCAAAATGATGTTTATGTCCGAGGACTTGAGAGCGATTAAAGATGCTAGGAAAACAAGTCTATCGACAAGGATTTCATTTCCATGGCTTACCCTAGAGGTTTGCCACTTTGAACCAGGAGTTTGAATAACCATGGAAATAGGCATGTCACAAAAAGTCATGTTGTGTAATCGAGCATAGCTCTCAGATATGAACGAATGGGATGCTCCAGTATCGAAAAGAACAGATGCCGGATGGCAGTTGACGAGAAGCGTACCAAGGACGACGTTAGGATCCTCATAAGCTTCCTCAGCAGAGACATAGTTGACATGACCACGTGTAGTGGGGATTGGCTTGACATAATTCACCTTGCCGGTTGGCTTACCACGGCCAACGGTTTTTCCTGGCTGGTTCTGGGGACAATCACGCATGTAGTGCCCCGGTTCTCCACACTTGAAACATGTCATAGTGGTGGTGCGTGGAGCAAAGTTGGAAGGTGGTCCTCCATAGGTCTTAGCAGGTGCAAACTGTTGAGTTGGGCGAGGCGCCTCATAGGATGGCCTCGGTGTGTACTTGGGTGGCAGAGCAGTGTTAGGAACCCACACACGGCGCTTGTGAGAGCCAGAGCCGGATGAGGAACCAAAGTCTCGAGTATGCTTGCGGGTGGCCTCGAAGTCGGTCTGGCCTGTTTCAGCACTGATAGCCTTGTTAACCAACTTCTAGAAGGAAGTGCACTCGTGCAGACGCAGGTCTCGGCGGAGTTCAGGGCTGAGTCCCTTGCGGAACCTCACCTGCTTCTTGGCATCGGTGGATACTTCCTCAGGTGCATAGCGTGCCAGGTTACCAAACTCGCGACTGTAGCCATCCACAGTTAAACGGCCCTGGGTGAAGTTGCAGAATTCCTCGCGCTTGCGATCCATGAGACCTTCCGGAATGTGGTGTTCACGGAATGCCTCACTGAACTCAACCCAGGTAGTGACTTGGCCAGCAGGACGCATAGCTTCGAAGTTTTCCACCAAAGACTGGCAGGGCCCCAAGATGATAGGCAGCGTAGATAACCTTGTTAGCTTCGGCCACACGGGCAGAGTGTAGCTTGTGGGTGATACTACGTAGCCAGTCATCAGCATCCAGAGGTTCAGTGGAGTGATGGAACTTCGGTGGACACATCTTGATAAAATCGTGGATTGACACCACGTCATTCCTCTGACGGAACCCAGTGTTCTGCTCTATGCGTTCCAGCAGACGGTTGGTCTCTCTCTTGTTCCGTTCTGCTTCAAGCATGACTTCCGCCAAGGAGGGTGGCTGGGGCAGATTCCCATCTCTAGCCCCACTAGCCTCACCCTGCTCCTGAGCAGCAGGAGTGCTGCGAGTGTTGACCATCCAAGGAAAACAAAACAACGGTTTAGACAAGGATGGCAAAAATTTGACATAGAAGTGCAGAATGTAATGGATGACACGGAATGCAAGGATGTTCATCCGTACGACATGGTAATATAGAAACTGCTATATATACACCAGTGGTCATACACACCATACATAGTTCAGTACAAGCCAAGGCTAAAGTACAACTGCGGTGAAATACGATACATCCCATCAGAGGCATTCCAAGCTCCTATACATTATTTAACTACACCTCCGGAACTCAGTACACACTAAGTCATATTCCACAAGACGCGCAGGACTGTGGAAATACAACTACTACAATACTACTACTACCACGGTCTAGCTCAGATATTCGCGTAGTAATCCTCATAAAGATTACCACCGTAGCCTGGAAGTGGAACAGATGGATCTTGAAACTCGTGAGCACTCGAAGGCTGTGGACCATAGGGACATGGATGTGGCCTCGGTCCCGATGCTGGTGGTAACCGACGCCCACGTGGAGGTGTAATACCCCCAACGTCACGCCAATCAATGCGATCAGCCAGACGAGTCCGCACGGGGTACAAATCCCGCATGTCCAGATATCCGGCGTGCACAGCACGTGCAAGCCGAGTGAAAGTAGTCCAATGGGCGGCTCGAGTGTTATACAGCTCCATTCGGAGGGCACGGACCTCACGGTCCTGATCCTCCAGCATCTGAACAGTAGTCTGAAGCAGTGGCTCTTCATGAGCAGCATCAGTATACATACCAGTGTAGTAGCCTTCCTCTCCCGGAAGCGAAGCTGGCATGTAATAGAAGTCAGTGTTCAGCAACAGGGCATGCCTAGCACGGAGAATGGTCATCATCGAATAAGCGGCATCCTGCACTGCCATCTCGATGGTAATCCCGAGTCCATAAGACCAATGGATGGGATCATTAGCTCCAGGATATGAGGGGTATATCCGGACTGTGCAGAAATACTGACTCTGATTAAAATCCCGGTACTGTTCCTCCACGGTGTATTCAGGATACCAGCGATAACCGGTCTCGGTCAGCACACGGACTAGCACGGCCGTGTGACCGGGCACATTAATGCACCGAGTCAAATGAACCACTTGGTGAGGGATGCGGCCAGACATCTTAAACACGAAATAATGCAAATGCATTAGTGTTTCTGGAAGAAATCGGGCAGCATAACAACTGTAAATGCTCAAACAAAGATTTGAGACATCATACAAATGATAGCATAGCCACTCAACAATCCATATCAAGGTTCCGGTCCAACAATCATCATACTAAAAAGGATAGAAACTGCACTAAGGCTTGAAACCAACAATCCTAAGAGTCTACGGATTAGTAACACATGAACCTAGTAAGGATAAGAGGCCTAGTCCTAAATCCCCGTAGAAAGAATAGACTGACTCATATCAGAAGGGCATAAGGTAAAGGAGTAAAAAGAGCCTTACGTTCCCTTCCACAATCAATTCCCCTACATATAACTAAGAATTATTCTAGACTCAACATCGACCAGTTTGGCTTGAGAAACCTACAGGCAGTCCAGCTCTGATGCCAACGCTGTCAGGACCCCGATCCTAAGTCACACTGATCTAGCTGTAACACGTCATATCACTTTGCGGCCTCACGCACGGTAACCCCACGGGTGCCACCTTACCTGGCCCAGGACCGTTTGCGCATTTTGGCACACGTATATGACAGTGTCGCTAGCATCCATATGACAGAGAACCCGGACCGACATGGCTAGTTATAAACCAAAAGTGGCACTAGATTACAGAGACAGGCATCCATGACCCAGCAACGAACGTGTCGGTCATCAACGTATGAACCCAAGTCGTAGCAAGCTACATGGACTTAAAGGAACAACGCGTGACATTTCCCCTAAGGGACAGACACAGGAACGAAGAAGGACACATGCCGGCTAGCCTACGTGTTCCGAGCAGTAGCAAGCTACCAAGGCTCATTGGAGACACTAGGAGGCATTTCCCTGTAAGATAGGCTACCAAAGGAAAACAACTAGGTGTCGGATCCCACACATACCAAGCATTTCAATCATACACGCAATATGCTCAATATGTGCAAATACAACATTGCATCACAACAGAACTCTATGACTCAAGTACTTTATTTAAAAGGCTCCAAGAGCCATACATAACATATCCAAACAGGTAGGGGTCACATGACCCAACACTCAAGTCATACAGTCATACAAGCACAAGCGGAAGCTACATGTCTGAGTACAGACAACTTAGAAAATAAAACAGGCTTGGTGTAGCCTGACTATCTACAAGGCCCTTGACAAGCTCCAGATCTCCGTCTGGGTGTCAAGCTACTCGTCGACGTCAACGTCTATGTAGAACCCATCAGCAGGGGCAGGGTTCTCCTCTGCAACAGTTATTAAGCAAACATGAGTACAAGGGTACTCAACAAGTCTTACCACAGAACCTATCATACATGCAACATTATCAAGGGGGGTAGTGGAGTTCATAGCAGAATGCCAGCTTTGACCTTGGCTATCCTATACTACAACTCTCAACAGATTGCAAGATGTTATTACGAACACGAGTCCACTACTCACCACATCAATACACTACCAAGGATCCTCTTCCGTCATCCTACGGAAGGGCCATCCATGGCACTCACACTTGTCTTGAGGCTTTTAGTAGTATCCATCAACTTGTCTATGAACTGTAAGAGTAACCAAGTAGTCCGTACCGCGAACAACGGCTATTCGAATAGATTGATAACCCTGCAGGGGTGTACTTCTTCACACATGTTTTCACCACTTAGCGTCTGCACACGACATGTGCTCGGCAGACTTCAAGCGAAAGCCGACGTGGGTGTAGACCACGGCCTAACCAACCACTCAAGTCTCTCGTCCAGGTTTATCGCCTATTTGGGTTCCATCCGTGGGGAGATCCGGCCGGGTGTCGCTCACGGCCCCAAACGATGTGTACAGGGTTCCCGAGTCACCAAACGGGCAACCGGTACACCGTGCCACGTACCTGTCGCATCACAGCCCACCCCGAGGGTCAGTGCTGTGCACGACCTCCAGTAAGCTATAAACACCAGAAACTAGTTGCAACTCCTGGACAGAGTACAAGGGCAGTCAATAAGTCGAGCGGGTTCATATTTCAGGGCCCAATGTGTGGTAGTAACTGTAACCTGAATCACACACACAGATCACGGGTCCTATGGACGATTCCAATGAAACAACCCACCATGTACTCCTACATGGCCTTTTATCGATACCTTTACCAAGCGTATTCCACACTTCCTTCTCTTTATCGATATGATCATTTCACTCTGATCCATCACCCAGATGAACCAGACCAAACACAACTCTAAGCATAGCAGGCAACATAAGCAAATAGCATGGTGGATCACACATCACATGGCTCAATCAACTCCTACACATGCTAGTGGGTTTCAACTATTTACTGTGGCAATGACAGGTCATGCAAGGGATAGGGCTCAACTACCGCAGCAAGTAGCAGTTCACACGCTGTTGCCTTAATGCAGTAAAAGAGAGCAGGAGCGAGAAGATTGGGTTTGTATCGGAATGATCAATGATTGCTTGCCAAACAAAGTAGTTGTCGGGTACTGCTCTTCAACTGGATACGCAGCAGTATCCTCGGGAGGAGGACCTAACACAGAGAATACCGGCGATACAATCATTAACAAACAAATGCAACAATATAATGCATGCTCATGACATGGCAAGATGCATGTGTGTTGGCTAATGCAACTAAAACCAGAAGGGTTTGAACCTATTTGAATCAAAGATTCAAATTGGAGTTCAAACTATTATTTAAATAAGTGCATTATCATGTTTTTGATGTATACAGCAAGTTATCTTGTTCAAACTTGCATGAAACCAGTGCCATTGGAAAGATTGGATTTTTCTGATCATTTTTCATATATAAATCTTTTCCATCTAAGCTATGGTTGATTTTATATGATTTTTAGAAGTTTTGGGTATTTTCTGGAATTTCCTGAATTATTTATAAATCTAAAAATCCCAGAAAAACCTTTACTGCGTCAGCATGACATCATGCTGACGTTAGTCAGTCAACAGGGCCAGACCAAGTCAAACCTGACCAGTGGGACCCACTGGTCAGTGTCACAGCTAATTAACTAAGTTAATTAGAGTTAAACTAAAACTAATTAGCTGTGAGTGGGGCCTGGGCCCACGGGTCAGTGACTAAACTAATTAACTAATTAAATTAGCAGAAACTTAATTAAACTAACTAATTAGCCAAAGGTGGCCCACGCGTCAGTGACCCAGGGGTAGTCAACCCCCTGGTCAAACAGGTCAAACCCGCCGGCGACATGACGCCGGCGAGGCCAAGTACGGCGGCGTGCTTCGGAAATCGCCTACGGGGCACGGCTCGAGCTGCTGCTAGGCGCGTTGGAAAGCTCTTGTCATGGCGCGTCGAATGGTGGTGGTCGCCGGACCTGGGGTGGCCGGAGACGACGACAACAAGCTCGACGGCGGCGACCGGCGTCGGGCGTGTGTGGAGAGGCGGCTGCAGGGGCCTAGGCGATGCGTGTGTAGCACCTTTCGCATCTACGCACTGCGGTGAGTGTGATGGACGGGTGCGAGTGACCAAATGGTCATCGGAGCATCACCGGCGGCGAACACGGCGGCGGTGCGTTTCGGTGATCAACGGTGCGACGGCTACAAGGTGCAAACGAGGCGGAGGAAGGAGGGGTTCGACGTAGAAGCTCACTGCGGTGCTAACGAGCTTGACGGAGGGGTCTGGGACGCGCTGTAGCTTCGTAACGGCGGCGAGGTGCTCCGGCGATCCGACGAAGGGGACGACGGTGTGGAGGCGTTGCAGGGCTTCCGGCGGCTCGTGGCTCAGCGAGGAGGAAGAGGGCGACGCGACGGATCTTCTGGACACACTCACGGGGCGAGGGGTGTCTCTAGGTGCGGCTACGGCGAGCGGCGGCGACGGCGGCTCGGTGATGGAGGAGGAGAGAGCCAGGGGAGGGCGAAGGAGACGGGGGGGAAGAAGTGAGAGCGGTCGGGGCAGCTGCGTGTCAACTCGTGGAGTCATCCAGGCCATCAGGGAGGCAGGCAAGCAGCCTGGAGGTGGCCAGGCGCGTGCCGGCGCGCGGCGGCCACGCGCGCGTCCTTCTGGCGCGAGGAGGAAGACGACAGAGGAGGGCTGTGGGCTGGGCCGGCCTGCTACAGGGCTGGGCCCGAGGTAAGTGCTTTCTCCCTTTTTCTTTTTCCTATTTTCTTTTCTGTTTCATTTGTTTTGCAACTTTGTTTAATTAATAAAAATGCTAGAGCATTTTTATAACTCATGAAACTTGTCATGCCCACTGTATATAATATGAACAGTAGGAAATTTTATAGTTTATGATTATTTGAGCATTTAAAATATTTTATAGCATTTAAATGCCCAAATTCAAATAACATATGATTTAATCCAAAAGCCTTTGATGTCCTAGAAAATTGGGCACCATTTTTGGCAGAGGTTTAAGACGAAGGCAGAAATGATGAACATTTTTGAAGGGCATTTTGGGTACATTGGAAAATATTTTAACAAACCCTAGTTGTTAGGAGAGGGGTGCTGGGGTTTCTGTCATTCCCATTTCAAATTTCTTTGAAAAGTAATCATGATGCACACACCAACTAACCCTAATGCAAGTGCTAACTAGGGATGTGACAACTCACCCCCACTTAAAAGAATCACGTCCCGAGATTCGGGTTCCTCCGGAAAGAGGGTGGGGTACTCAAGTCGAAGACGATCCTCCCTTTCCCAAGTAGCTTCACTCTCGGAATGATGTGACCATTGAACCTTGAGAAATTTGATATTGTGGCGTTGAGTGGTGTGCTCGGTTTGATCAAGAATACGAACAGGATATTCTCGATATGTGAGATTGTCCTGGAGATCAAGCGTTTCGTGGTCCACTCCGCGGATAGGATCCGAGAAGCAACGCCTGAGTTGAGAAACGTGGAAAACATCATGAACTCTGGAGAGGTGCGGAGATAGTTCCAATTGGTAGGCAACTTCTCCTCGTTTGGCAAGAATGCTAAAAGGACCGATGTAACGAGGGGCCAATTTGCCTTTGATACCGAAGCGATGGGTTCCCTTAAGAGGACTAACCCGATGGTAAGCCTTATCGCCGACTTCAAAAGTCACAGCCTTATGATGACTATCATATTGGCTCTTCTGGCGAGACTGGGCTGTTTTCAATCTCTCACGAACGATGCGAACTTGTTCCTCTGCTTCCTGGATCATATCCGGACCAAAGAATTGTCTTTCCCCGGTCTCTGACCAGTTAAGAGGTGTTCGACACCTTCGTCCATATAGAACTTCAAAGGGAGCTTTACCCAAGCTGGCTTGATAACTATTGTTATAAGCGAATTCGGCAAATGGAAGACATTTTCCCATTCCATACCGAAAGAAATGACAGAGGCTCGAAGCATGTCTTCCAGAATTTGATTGACTCGTTCCACTTGACCACTTGACTGGGGATGGAAGGCGGTACTGAAGGAAAGATGAGTTCCCATAGCACTCTGGAAACTTTCCCAAAATCGTGATGTGAAAAGACTTCCACGGTCTGAGTTAATCTCCAATGGCACACCATGAAGTGATACTATTCAAGAGACATATAAGTCTGCTAGCTGGCTAGCGGTAATACTCTCGCGAACAGGCAGGAAATGAGCTACTTTAGAGAGGCGGTCGATAACGACGAAGATAGCATTATTCCCTTTCCTGGTCCTGGGAAAACCGGTAATGAAGTCCATACCGACTTTGTCCCATTTCCATTCAGGAATAGCTAAAGGTTGAAGGGTGCAAGCACGCCGTTGATGCTCTGCTTTGACTCGACGACAAACGTCGCAGTTAGCAATGAATTGAGCGATTTCTCTCTTCATCCTAGTCCACCAGAATCTCTGGCGTAGTTCCTGATACATTTTGGTACTACCGAGATGAATCGTGAGAGGCGATTCATGAGCCTCCTTAAGGATTAACTGTTGTAGATGGTGGTTCTTGGGACCACTACACGGTTCTCAAAGAAAACAACACCTCGATCATCCATAGAGAAACTTTTAGCGAGTTCGCTAGCAATGTTCTCTTGGAGTCGGGTTATACCTTTATCACGCTTCTGGGCAGCTATAACTTGAACCATAAGGGTAGGTTTCGCCACCAAGGTGGAGAGGAATCCTCAAGGAACAATGTGAAGGTTAAGCTTACGGAATTCCTCGTGGAGAAGTGGTTGACTTTGTTGTAACATTAAATTGTTAAAATATGACTTACGACTTAGCGCATCAGCCATGACATTGGCCTTTCCAGGAGTGTAGGTGATTCCTAAGTCGTAGTCTGTGAGCAACTCAACCCAACGTCTTTGCCTGAGATTTAGATCCGGTTGGGTGAAGATATACTTCAAACTTTGGTGATCAGTGAAGATTTCACAGCGATTACCAAGGAGGTAATGTCGCCGTGTTTTGAGTGCATGGACTACAGCTGCAAGCTCTAGATCATGAGTAGGATAGTTATCCTCGTGTGGACGCAACTGTCGAGATGCGTATGCAATCACTTGACGATCTTGCATGAGAATGCAACCTAGTCCTTGTCGCGAGGCGTCGCAATAGATTATAAAATCCTTGGAAAAATCTGGTGGTACCAGTACAGGTGCAGATGTCAGACGTCTTTTCAGTTCCTAAAAACTGGACTCGCACTGTGGGGTCCACTCAAACTTTTTATCTTTCTTGAGGAGTTCGGTTAGAGGTTTAGCAACCTTGGAGAAATTCTCGACGAAACGTCGGCAATAGCTCGCTAAGCCAAGAAAACTCCTAACTTGCTTGACCGATTCAGGGGGAGTCCAATCAAGGACGGCTTGAACTCGCTCGGGATTGACAGCAATACCCTTGCCAGAGATCACATGACCTAGATAGGTTACTTCTGGCAACCAAAATTCACATTTAGAGAATTTGGCATAAAGGCGGTGCTCTCAAAGTTTCGTCAATACCAGCCTTAAATGCTCAGCATGATCTTCCTTGTTCTTGGAATAGATGAGTATATCATCGAGGTATACCACGACAAATTTATCCAAATACTCCATGAATATAGAATTCATTAACCTAGAAAAGGTAGCTGGGGCATTGGTTAACCCGAAGGACATAACGGTGTACTCATATTGGCCATAACATGTAACAAAAGCCGTTTTAGGAATGTCCCCGTTCTTGATTTTGATTTGATGGTAGCCCAACCTCAAATCCATCTTAGAGAAGACTGAGGATCCAGCGAGCTGATCATACAGGCCGTTGATCCTGGGGAGCGGATACTTGTTCTTTATGGTGACTAGATTGACCGGTCGGTAATCTACAACCATCCGCTCCGTTCCATCCTTCTTCTTGACAAAGAGGACGGGGCAAGCCCAAGGGGAAGAACTAGGACGGATGAAACCTTTTTGCAAGGACTCATCGAGTTGTTTCTTTAGCTCAGCTAATTCTAGTGGTGCCATCTTATAAGGTCTCCTAGAGATTGGGACAGTTCCAGGAATAAGATCTATCACGAACTCGACATCTCTGTCATGTGGAATTCCTGGCGGTTCTTCTGGAAAAACATCAGGGAAGTCACGGACTACCGGGATATCTTCGAGTTCTGGTAGAGGGCTGGCATTAAGAGAGTAGAGCTGACGCTCAGCCATTCGAGTCAAGACATTGACTATCTTGCTGGATGGATGTGTAAGTTGAACGGTCCTAGTAAAGCAATCAATCTTGGCGTAATGAGTTGTCATCCAATCCATACCCAAAATGATGTTTATGTCCGAGGACTTGAGAGCGATTAAAGATGCTAGGAAAACAAGTCTATCGACAAGGATTTCATTTCCATGGCTTACCCTAGAGGTTTGCCACTTTGAACCAGGAGTTTGAATAACCATGGAAATAGGCATGTCACAAAAAGTCATGTTGTGTAATCGAGCATAGCTCTCAGATATGAACGAATGGGATGCTCCAGTATCGAAAAGAACAGATGCCGGATGGCAGTTGACGAGAAGCGTACCAAGGACGACGTTAGGATCCTCATAAGCTTCCTCAGCAGAGACATAGTTGACATGACCACGTGTAGTGGGGATTGGCTTGACATAATTCACCTTGCCGGTTGGCTTACCACGGCCAACGGTTTTTCCTGGCTGGTTCTGGGGACAATCACGCATGTAGTGCCCCGGTTCTCCACACTTGAAACATGTCATAGTGGTGGTGCGTGGAGCAAAGTTGGAAGGTGGTCCTCCATAGGTCTTAGCTGGTGCAAACTGTTGAGTTGGGCGAGGCGCCTCATAGGATGGCCTCGGTGTGTACTTGGGTGGCAGAGCAGTGTTAGGAACCCACACACGGCGCTTGTGAGAGCCAGAGCCGGATGAGGAACCAAAGTCTCGAGTATGCTTGCGGGTGGCCTCGAAGTCGGTCTGGCCTGTTTCAGCACTGATAGCCTTGTTAACCAACTTCTAGAAGGAAGTGCACTCGTGCAGACGCAGGTCTCGGCGGAGTTCAGGGCTGAGTCCCTTGCGGAACCTCACCTGCTTCTTGGCATCGGTGGATACTTCCTCAGGTGCATAGCGTGCCAGGTTACCAAACTCGCGACTGTAGCCATCCACAGTTAAACGGCCCTGGGTGAAGTTGCAGAATTCCTCGCGCTTGCGATCCATGAGACCTTCCGGAATGTGGTGTTCACGGAATGCCTCACTGAACTCAACCCAGGTAGTGACTTGGCCAGCAGGACGCATAGCTTCGAAGTTTTCCACCAAAGACTGGCAGGGCCCCAAGATGATAGGCAGCGTAGATAACCTTGTTAGCTTCGGCCACACGGGCAGAGTGTAGCTTGTGGGTGATACTACGTAGCCAGTCATCAGCATCCAGAGGTTCAGTGGAGTGATGGAACTTCGGTGGACACATCTTGATAAAATCGTGGATTGACACCACGTCATTCCTCTGACGGAACCCAGTGTTCTGCTCTATGCGTTCCAGCAGACGGTTGGTCTCTCTCTTGTTCCGTTCTGCTTCAAGCATGACTTCCGCCAAGGAGGGTGGCTGGGGCAGATTCCCATCTCTAGCCCCACTAGCCTCACCCTGCTCCTGAGCAGCAGGAGTGCTGCGAGTGTTGACCATCCAAGGAAAACAAAACAACGGTTTAGACAAGGATGGCAAAAATTTGACTTAGAAGTGCAGAATGTAATGGATGACACGGAATGCAAGGATGTTCATCCATACGACATGGTAATACAGAAACTGCTATATATACACCAGTGGTCATACACACCATACATAGTTCAGTACAAGCCAAGGCTAAAGTACAACTGCGGTGAAATACGATACATCCCATCAGAGGCATTCCAAGCTCCTATACATTATTTAACTACACCTCCGGAACTCAGTACACACTAAGTCATATTCCACAAGACGCGCAGGACTGTGGAAATACAACTACTACAATACTACTACTACCACGGTCTAGCTCAGACATTCGCGTAGTAATCCTCATAAAGATTACCACCGTAGCCTGGAAGTGGAACAGATGGATCTTGAAACTCGTGAGCACTCGAAGGCTGTGGACCATAGGGACATGGATGTGGCCTCGGTCCCGATGCTGGTGGTAACCGACGCCCACGTGGAGGTGTAATACCCCCAACGTCACGCCAATCAATGCGATCAGCCAGACGAGTCCGCACAGGGTACAAATCCCGCATGTCCAGATATCCGGCGTGCACAGCACGTGCAAGCCGAGTGAAAGTAGTCCAATGGGCGGCTCGAGTGTTATACAGCTCCATTCGGAGGGCACGGACCTCACGGTCCTGATCCTCCAGCATCTGAACAGTAGTCTGAAGCAGTGGCTCTTCATGAGCAGCATCAGTATACATACCAGTGTAGTAGCCTTCCTCTCCGGGAAGCGAAGCTGGCATGTAATAGAAGTCAGTGTTCAGCAACAGGGCATGCCTAGCACGGAGAATGGTCATCATCGAATAAGCGGCATCCTGCACTGCCATCTCGATGGTAATCCCGAGTCCATAAGACCAATGGATGGGATCATTAGCTCCAGGATATGAGGGGTATATCCGGACTGTGCAGAAATACCGACTCTGATTAAAATCCCGGTACTGTTCCTCCACGGTGTATTCAGGATACCAGCGATAACCGGTCTCGGTCAGCACATGGACTAGCACGGCCGTGTGACCGGGCACATTAATGCACCGAGTCAAATGAACCACTTGGTGAGGGATGCGGCCAGACATCTTAAACACGAAATAATGCAAATGCATTAGTGTTTCTGGAAGAAATCGGGCAGCATAACAACTGTAAATGCTCAAACAAAGATTTGAGACATCATACAAATGATAGCATAGCCACTCAACAATCCATATCAAGGTTCCGGTCCAACAATCATCATACTAAAAAGGATAGAAACTGCACTAAGGCTTGAAACCAACAATCCTAAGAGTCTACGGATTAGTAACACATGAACCTAGTAAGGATAAGAGGCCTAGTCCTAAATCCCCGTAGAAAGAATAGACTGACTCATATCAGAAGGGCATAAGGTAAAGGAGTAAAAAGAGCCTTACGTTCCCTTCCACAATCAATTCCCCTACATATAACTAAGAATTATTCTAGACTCAACATCGACCAGTTTGGCTTGAGAAACCTACAGGCAGTCCAGCTCTGATGCCAACGCTGTCAGGACCCCGATCCTAAGTCACACTGATCTAGCTGTAACACGTCATATCACTTTGCGGCCTCACGCACGGTAACCCCACGGGTGCCACCTTACCTGGCCCAGGACCGTTTGCGCATTTTGGCACACGTATATGACAGTGTCGCTAGCATCCATATGACAGAGAACCCGGACCGACATGGCTAGTTATAAACCAAAAGTGGCACTAGATTACAGAGACAGGCATCCATGACCCAGCAACGAACGTGTCGGTCATCAACGTATGAACCCAAGTCGTAGCAAGCTACATGGACTTAAAGGAACAACGCGTGACATTTCCCCTAAGGGACAGACACAGGAACGAAGAAGGACACATGCCGGCTAGCCTACGTGTTCCGAGCAGTAGCAAGCTACCAAGGCTCATTGGAGACACTAGGAGGCATTTCCCTGTAAGATAGGCTACCAAAGGAAAACAACTAGGTGTCGGATCCCACACATACCAAGCATTTCAATCATACACGCAATATGCTCAATATGTGCAAATACAACATTGCATCACAACAGAACTCTATTACTCAAGTACTTTATTTAAAAGGCTCCAAGAGCCATACATAACATATCCATACAGGTAGGGGTCACATGACCCAACACTCAAGTCATACAGTCATACAAGCACAAGCGGAAGCTACATGTCTGAGTACAGACAACTTAGAAAATAAAACAGGCTTGGTGTAGCCTGACTATCTACAAGGCCCTTGACAAGCTCCAGATCTCCGTCTGGGTGTCAAGCTACTCGTCGACGTCAACGTCTATGTAGAACCCATCAGCAGGGGCAGGGTTCTCCTCTGCAACAGTTATTAAGCAAACATGAGTACAAGGGTACTCAACAAGTCTTACCACAGAACCTATCATACATGCAACATTATCAAGGGGGGTAGTGGAGTTCATAGCAGAATGCCAGCTTTGACCTTGGCTATCCTATACTACAACTCTCAACAGATTGCAAGATGTTATTACGAACACGAGTCCACTACTCACCACATCAATACACTACCGAGGATCCTCTTCCGTCATCCTACGGAAGGGCCATCCATGGCACTCACACTTGTCTTGAGGCTTTTAGTAGTATCCATCAACTTGTCTATGAACTGTAAGAGTAACCAAGTAGTCCGTACCGCGAACAACGGCTATTCGAATAGATTGATAACCCTGCAGGGGTGTACTTCTTCACACATGTTTTCACCACTTAGCGTCTGCACACGACATGTGCTCGGCAGACTTCAAGCGAAAGCCGACGTGGGTGTAGACCACGGCCTAACCAACCACTCAAGTCTCTCGTCCAGGTTTATCGCCTATTTGGGTTCCATCCGTGGGGAGATCCGGCCGGGGTGTCGCTCACGGCCCCAAACGATGTGTACAGGGTTCCCGAGTCACCAAACGGGCAACCGGTACACCGTGCCACGTACCTGTCGCATCACAGCCCACCCCGAGGGTCAGCGCTGTGCACGACCTCCAGTAAGCTATAAACACCAGAAACTAGTTGCAACTCCTGGACAGAGTACAAGGGCAGTCAATAAGTCGAGCGGGTTCATATTTCAGGGCCCAATGTGTGGTAGTAACTGTAACCTGAATCACACACACAGATCACGGGTCCTATGGACGATTCCAATGAAACAACCCACCATGTACTCCTACATGGCCTTTTATCGATACCTTTACCAAGCGTATTCCACACTTCCTTCTCTTTATCGATATGATCATTTCACTCTGATCCATCACCCAGATGAACCAGACCAAACACAACTCTAAGCATATCAGGCAACATATGCAAATAGCATGGTGGATCACACATCACATGGCTCAATCAACTCCTACACATGCTAGTGGGTTTCAACTATTTACTGTGGCAATGACAGGTCATGCAAGGGATAGGGTTCAACTACCGCAGCAAGTAGCAGTTCACACGCTGTTGCCTTAGTGCAGTAAAAGAGAGCAGGAGCGAGAAGATTGGGTTTGTATCGGAATGATCAATGATTGCTTGCCTGACAAAGTAGTTGTCGGGTACTGCTCTTCAACTGGATACGCAGCAGTATCCTCGGGAGCAGGACCTAACACAGAGAATACCGGCGATACAATCATTAACAAACAAATGCAACAATATGATGCATGCTCATGACATGGCAAGATGCATGTGTGTTGGCTAATGCAACTAAAACCAGAAGGGTTTGAACCTATTTGAATCAAAGATTCAAATTGGAGTTCAAACTATTATTTAAATAAGTGCATTATCATGTTTTTGATGTATACAGCAAGTTAACCTGTTCAAACATGCAAGAAACCAGTGCCATTGGAAAGATTGGATTTTTCTGATCATTTTTCATATATAAATCTTTTCCATCTGAGCTATGGTTGATTTTATATGATTTTTAGAAGTTTTGGGTATTTTCTGGAATTTCCTGAATTATTTATAAATCTAAAAATCTCAGAAAAACCTTTACTGCGTGAGCATGACATCATGCTGATGTCATTCAGTCAATAGGGCTAGACCAAGTCAAACCTGACCAGTGGGACCCACTGGTCAGTGTCACAGCTAATTAACTAAGTTAATTAGAGTTAAACTAAAACTAATTAGCTGTCAGTGGGGCCTGGGCCCATGGGTCAGTGACAAAACTAATTAACTAATTAAATTAACATAAACTTAATTAAACTAACTAATTAGCCAAAGGTGGCCCACACGTCAGTGACCCAGGGGTAGTCAACCCCCTGGTCAAAGAGGTCAAACCCGCCGGCGACGTGACGCCGGCGAGGCCAAGTACGGCGGTGTGCTTCGGAAATCGCCTACGGGGCACGGCTCGAGCTGCGGCTAGGCGCGTTGGAAAGCTCTTGTCATGGCGCGTTGAATGGTGGTGGTCGCCGGACCTGGGGTGGCCGGAGACGACGGCAACAAGCTCGACGACGGCGACCGGCGCCGGGCGTGTGTGGAGAGGCGGCTGCAGGTGCCTAGGCGATGCGTGCGTAGCACCTTTCGCATCTACGCACTGCGGTGAGTGTGATGGACGGGTGCCAGTGACCAAATGGTCACCGGAGCATCACCGGCGGCGAGCACGGCGGTGGTGCGTTTCGGTGATCAACGGTGCGACGGCTACAAGGTGCAAACGAGGCGGAGGAAGGAGGGGTTCGACGTAGAAGCTCACTGCGGTGCTAACGAGCTCGACGGAGGGGTCGGGGACGCGCTGTAGCTTCGTAACGGCGGCGAGGTGCTCCGGCGATCCGAGGAAGGGGACGACGGCATGGAGGCGTTGCAGGGCTTCCGGCGGCTCATGGCTCAGCGAGGAGGAAGAGGGCGACGCGGCGGATCTTCTGGACACACTCACGGGGCGAGGGGTGGCTCTAGGTGCGGCTACGGCGAGCGGCGGCGACGGCGGCTCGGTGATGGAGGAGGAGAGAGCCAGGGGAGGGCGAAGGAGATGGGGGGAAGAAGTGAGAGCGGTCGGGGCAGCTGCGTGTCGACTCGTGGAGTCATCCAGGCCATCGGGGAGGCAGGCAAGCAGCCTGGAGGTGGCCGGGCGTGTGCCGGCGCGCGGCGGCCACGCGCGCGTCCTTCTGGCGCGAGGAGGAAGACGACAGAGGAGGGCTGTGGGCTGGGCCGGCCTGCTACAGGGCTGGGCCCGAGGTAAGTGCTTTCTCCCTTTTTCTTTTTCCTATTTTCTTTTCTGTTTCATTTGTTTTGCAACTTTGTTTAATTAATAAAAATGCTAGAGCATTTTTATAACTCATGAAACTTGTCATGCCCACTGTATATAATATGAACAGTAGGAAACATTATATTTTATGATTATTTGAGCATTTAAAATATTTTATAGCATTTAAATGCCCAAATTCAAATAACATATGATTTAATCCAAAGGCCTTTGATGTCCTAGAAAATTGTGCACCATTTTTGGCAGAGGTTTAAGACCAAGGCAGAAATGATGAACATTTTTGAAGGGCATTTTGGGTACATTGGAAAATATTTTAACAAACCCTAGTTGTTAGGAGAGGGGTGCTGGGGTTTCTGTCATTCCCATTTTCAAATTTCTTTGAAAAGTAATCATGATGCACACACCAACTAACCCTAATGCAAGTGCTAACTAGGGATGTGACATTCTTCGCTTCTTTATCCTCCCTTTGCTCGAAATTATAAGATCTATATTTACTCTTAGATAAATGTAGAATTAACACAATGCTTATGAAGTTTTGGATTGCTCATGTATGTACCTGTTGTCATGTACTCCTTCTGTATCGAATTAATTGTTGCTCAATTGGCTGTATTTAGAACTTAATAGTGCTAGACACATCCATTTGAGCGACAAGTAATAACGGACGGTGATAGTATTACTGTACTTGCATTGTGAGATAGTTGATTGTCTAGCATTACTCTACATCTTATCTGCTCTGCCCTCCACTTTCTCCAAATTATCAGATCTACATTTACTCTTACCAAGATGTTAAATAAAGCCAATGCCACTTCACACGTTAAAGTCTGCATTCCTCTTGTTAGTATATTTTGCCTTCTAACACTGTACTTAATTAATTGCTATTTGATTATGTATCATCACACTACACCTGAGCTTCATTATCCTATATTTCCTCCAATATTATTTGATATATATTACTCTTTAAAAAATGTAGAATAAAGGCAACACATATTGTCGGCGTTCTGGGAACGGGGGTACCCAGACTTGCATGCATGCGGCCCAGGGCGTGGCTCATGAGGCGGCCTGGTACGGCCCAATGTCTTCAGCAACCACTCAAGACCCTCGTGGGGAGCCGAGCCTCGCGAGGCGGACGACGCAAGACATCCCCTAGGGCGGCCTCACTAGGTCGGCTCATGAGGATCAGAGATACCAAGGCAAGGGGTACCTCGCGAGGTCCTCATGACGTGAGCAGTGACGACCAAGGCCACGCGGGCACCAGTGGGCGCAGGGTGCTAGTTTCCTCTTTGGTGCTAAAGAAGCAGGTATAGGCGACGAGTCTCGAAACGTCAGGCAAAGGTTTCCATATCAGTGCAACAAGACCAAGACCAACAGAACAGCAGAACAGAGGTCATCGCGCAGCCCACGGCGGCGTCACCACCAGAGCCTTTGGCAGGCGAAGACCACCTTTTGTCAGGATAGCTTGTACTAGTTGTCCCCCTTCAAATTTGGCCATTGTGGGATCCCTTCCCTCTCAATATTTGGGAAGAGGACCCGGGCCACTATAAATAGGACTAGCCACCACCATTGGGATGAGATCATCTTGAGTGGATCAGATAGCAGGCCACACACCACAAGCTCACCTGAGCACCAGAACCCCTTTCCTCAGGAGGCAGTTCATCCATGTATTAGTTCTTTCTCAGCCTACAAGGCAATCCACCACACCACACTAGATTAGGGTATTACACCACTACGGTGGCCCGAACCAGTATAAACCTTGTGTACCTTGTTCTTCGGATCTGACGAGCTAGGCCTAGGGACCGGGAGTAGACGATCTAGGGAGGAAGGAGAGATCTTCGTGCGCACCCCAGAGTTCGAACCTCAAGGGTTTTGCCGGAACCCAAGATCCGACATTTGGCGCGCCAGGTAGGGGTGTGCCGAAATTTCTTCCCCGTCTGTCCCGCTCTCCGTCCGCCAAGTTCCCATCGCAGGCGTCCCTCCTCCGACCGGCTTGGCAGCCGTGCGCGGCGGCGCTCCGGGCCACCAGGCCTTCACCCCCGCCTTATGATGGGTGCAGTGGCTACCCAGGTTTAGGCCAGATCTGTCGCCCCGTTACAACGGGGCATTGGACTCGGCCGTCTTCCTCCAGGATTACGAAGAGGCCACCTCGGCGGCCGGCGGCGACAGCAAGGTCCTGGCCAGCTGGCTCCCCTTGGCGCTCACCGGCGTGCCGCGCGCCTGGTTTTTCAGCTTGCCAGAATCATCCGTGGCGTCCTGGGAGGAGCTGGGCGACCTCTTCGTCGCACGCTTCGAGGAACCGCGCCCCACGTCGTCGTGGCCCTCCTCCGTGTCTCCCAAGCGCTACCCTCCTGTCGCCACATCAAGCAGATCTTTTGCCAGGCGGGCGTCGCCTCCATATGCCAGGGGGCTCCTCCTGGATGGGCGGCGCCCAAGACCGACCTCACCTTCGACTCAGGGGACCACCCTGCTTCCACTACGGGCTCAGGCGCCCTCCCAATGCTCTACACCCCTACCATCTGCAACGTGGCAGTAACCAAGACCCTCATCGACGGTGGGGCTGGCCTCAACGTGCTCTCTGTGGAGGCTTTCAGCTTGCTTCATGTGCCGCTCGAGCGGCTGCGCCCCACCAAACCCTTCTCTGGAGTCAATAGCGGTTCCACCAGCCCTCTGGTGCAGATCCGCCTCCAGTCACCTTCGGCACCCCAAACAACTATCGCACCGAGCTGATCGACTTCGACATCGCCCATATCAGCCTCCCGTACAACACCATCATTGGGTACCCCACGCTGGCTCAGTTCATGGCCAGGACCCATCCGGCCTATAACCTCATGAAGATGCCAGGGAGCAGCGGTGTCCTCACCGTGGCGGGGGACACCAAGGAGGCTCTGGCGGCCCTCAAGCGCATCTTTCGGACCGCTGCGGCAGCGCGTCCGTCTGGTGAAGCCGCCCCTGGAACCGAGGGGGCTGCACTGGCCAAGAAGAAGCAACTTTTCTCTCAAGACCGAGCCGAGATGAAGCAGGTGCCCGTGGATGAAGATGAGCCGTCAGGTGTCGCCTTCACCATAGGTGTTGGTCTTCCCTCATCTCAAGAAGAGGCGTTGGTTGAATTCCTGCGCACAAACAGGGACGTGGTCGTGTCGGAACCCAAGGACCCGGCGGGAGTCCCGAGGGAGGTGATCGAGCATCACCTGAACGTATGCCCCAATATGCGCCCCGTAGAGCAGAAGTCCAGGCGCCAATCTACAAGGAAGCAGTCCTTCATCATGCAGGAAACTCCTAAGCTGGAAGTGGCGGGTGTCATCCGCGAGGTCCGATACCCGGAGTGGCTGGCAAACCCCGTCGTCGTGCCCAAGAAAGGGGGAAAAGAGCGCATGTGTGTCGACTTCACCAACCTCAACAAAGCTTGTCCCCAAGACCCGTTTCCTCTGCCCCGCGTCGACCAGATCGTCGACTCCACCGCTGAGTGCGACCTATGGTGCTTCCTGGATGCCTTCTCAGGTTACTACAAGATCAAGATGGCGCTGTAGGACGTCGAGAAGACTACCTTCCTCACCCCGTGTGGAGTATACTGCTACACCTGCATGCTGTTTGGGTTGTGGAACGCTGGAGTAACCTTTCAACGGTTAATAAACATCGCACTGGGAAAACAGCTCGGGAGGAACGCTAAGGCATACGTAGATGACATCGTGGTAAAATCTCTGGAGGCCGCAACCCTTATCGCCGATCTGGAAGAAACCTTCGCCAACCTGCGCAAGGTAGACCTGCAGCTCAACCCAGAAAAGTGCGTGTTCGGCGTCCCATCAGGCAAGCATTTGGGCTTCCTGGTGTCGCACCGAGGGATCGAGGCAAACCCCGAGAAGGTCAAGGCCATAGAAAAGATGAGACCGCCCAAGAACCTCAAGGAGATGCAGAAGCTGGTTGGCTGTGTAACGTCGCTCGGGCGTTTCATCTCCGAGCTAGGAGAGAGAGCCCTCCCTTTCTTCAAGCTGATGAAAAGGAAGGGCCCATTCGAATGGACACCTGAGGCTGATGCGGCGTTCGAATACCTGAAGAGATACCTCACCAGTCCACCGGTAATGGTGGCACCCAAACCTCAAGAACCATTGGTGCTTCACCTGGCCGCAACACCACATTCAGCCAGTGCAGCGTTGGTGGTTGCCCGAGAGGAGCACAAAGACAAGACCTCACAACCCAAGGGCGGCACTCCCGAGGCCCCTGCAGGGCCGGAGGACAACCACGTCCTGCAATACGACTCTCCTGAGGCCGCAGTTGCCCCAACTGGCGACCAAGCCCCTGGAGCACTTTTACTCAGTCAGATTACACAGCCACAGGCGAGTCCGAACTTCAACCCCATCGAGCACCCGGTATACTTCGTCAGCACGATGCTCTGTGATGCTCGGGCATGCTAACCCATGCCGCAGAAGCTCCTGCTTGCGCTCCTCGTCGCTTCACGTAAGTTGCGCCACTACTTCCAAGGCCACCCCATCAAGGTCGTCTCAGCTTACCCTCTAGAAAGGGTACGCCGGAGCCCAAATGCGGTAGGAATGGTCGCAGAATGGAATATAGAGTTGCAAGCATTCCAGCTAGAGTTCAGCACCACCAGAGTCATCAAGGGGGCCGCACTTGCTAACTTTGTGGCAGAATGGACCGACGCACCAGGACCTGAAGCAAGTCAGGATCAGTCTGTATCGCACGGGAGCGAAGTGCCGGAAGGCTGGATCATGTACTTCAACGACATGTTCGCCTGCCAGGGTGCGGGGGCTGGGGCTGTGCTCGTCTCGCCCACTCAAGACAAGCTCTACTACGCCATGCAGCTCTGCTTTCAGCCGGGCGATAAGGTCTCCAACAACATCGCGGAGTACGAGGGCCTCATCGCCGGTCTCAAGGCGGCGATGGCCCTGCGGGTGAAACGCCTCGTCATCAGGGGCGACTCCTAGCTCCTCGTCAACTTCTCCAACAAGGTGTACGAGCCGAAGGACGAGCATATGGAGGCATACCTCGCGGAGGTACGCAAAATGGAGAAGCAGTTCTTAGGCCTGGAGCTGGAGCATGTGCCCCGCGACACTAATAAGGAGGTCGACGACATCGCCAAGAGAGCGTCCAGACGCCTACCCCAAGAGTCAGGTGTCTTCGAGGAGAGGCTTCTCAGGCCCTCGGCATCACCCCCGTGAGAAGGGCCGGTGAAGCCTCAGGAGGAACTCCCCCAGCTACCGACCTCGGGTGCCCCCGCCTGCGGCCCGGCCTCAGGAGCCCGCTTGCTCCTGGTGCTTGAGCCTCGGGAGGGATGCTGGACCGAGGAACTCAAGTCATACCTGGTGCGAGGAGCGCTGTCAGAAAAGAAGGAGGACGCCGAACGCGTGGCCCGACAGGCAACGACATACTGCATCCAAGACGGTGAGCTTTACAAGAAGCGACCAAATGACGTTTCTTTGTGATGCATCTCCAGGAAGCAGGGAGGCGAGCTGCTAGCTGACATCCACGCCGAGGACTCCGGGCATCACTCATCATCGCGCACCTTGGTCGGCAAGACGTTCCGCAGTGGTTTTTACTGGCCCACGACACTCAACGATGCCACCGAACTGGTGAAGTCTTGAGAGGCTTGCCAGTTCCATGCCAAGAAGATCCACCAACCGGCTCAGGGCCTCCAAACCATCCCACTCTCCTAGCCGTTCGCGGTCTCGGGGCTGGACATCCTGGGCCCTTTACCTCGAGCTCCCGGGGGCTACCAATACCTCTACGCCGTCGTCGACAAATTTACCAAATGGGCTGAGGTGGAAGCTGTCCGAACCATCCCAGCCGGCTCCGCAGTCAAGTTCATCAAGGGCCTCGTAAACCGGTTCGGGGTCCCTAACCGCATCATCACGGACAACGGCTCACAGTTCACTAGCAACCTTTTCAAGACATATTGTGCTAACCTTGAAATGCATATTTGCTACGCTTCTGTAGCAAACCCAAGAAGCAATGGCCAAGCCGAGCACGCCAACGCGGAGGTCCTGAGAGGCCTCAAGACCTGGACCTTCAAGAAGAAGCTCGAAGCTTGTGGAAGGGGTTGGCACGATGAGCTCCCATCCGTGGTATGGTCAATCCGCACCACTGCCACCAAGCCAACAGGCGAGACCCCGTTCTTCCTCGTCTACGGAGCTGAAGCGGTCCTTCCTCATGAGGTCAGGCACCGATCCCCGCGAGTCCTAGTGTTCGACGAGGCGCAGCAGGGAGCCGTGCAAGGGACGGACCATGTACTGGGGGGAGGAGCGTGGGCGTGACGCCTCACTCCAACCAGCAAGATACCAGCAAGCATTGCGGCGGTACCATTGCCACAGCATGCACACCAGGACACTCGAGGTAGGTGATCTCGTCTTGAGGAGAGTCCTCTACAGGGAGGGGCTGCACAAGCTCTCACCCATGTGGGAAGGCCCGTTCAAGATCACCCATGTCTCCAGACCTGGCGCCGTGCGCCTGGAAACAGGGGACTGTGTCCCCGTCCCGAACACATGGAACATCCGGCACCTCCAGAGGTTCTATCCGTGAAACAAGGCCCTGCGCCTGAGAAGACTAGCCTCCGTGCTTGCGAGGAACAAGGCCGTGCTCCTGAGAAGACTAGGCTCCATGCCTGCGAGGAACAAGCCGCTGCGCCGGAGAAGACTAGGCTTCGTTCCTAAGAGGAACAAGGGCATATGCCTGAGAAGACTAGGCTCCATGCCTACGAGGAACAAGGCCCTGCGCCTGAGAAGTCTAGGCTCCGTGCCTGCGAGGAACAAGGCCCTGCGCCTAAGAAGACTAGGCTCCGTGCCTTCGAGGAACAAGGCCCTACGCCTGAGAAGACTAGGCTCCGTGCCTACAAGGAACAAGGCCCTGCACCTGAGAAGACTAGGCTCCGTGCCTGCGAGGAACAAGGCCCTACGCCTAACAAGACTAGGCTCCGTGCCTGCGAAGAACAAGGCCTTGCGCCTGAGAAGCCAAGGCCCAGTGCATGTGAAGCAAGGCTCACGCCTGTGAAGATCTCCGCTTGTGACACTCTCAGATAATAATGAGTGGGGCTGTACACGCCTCGGAGTCTCCGGAGAGCCGCCCTCGAGCCTCGGGGGCTCCCTCCCACGTCCTAGTGGCAGCACTTAGCTCCGCGCTGGTGAGAAGACTAGATTAGGTGCTGGACGCGGCTATTCATTGGCTTTCTGGAGTTGGCTTGCCCCTGTCTTCTCTTTTAATGGATTTTGAAGTTCTGGCGTTCCTCCATTGCTTGGTTTTGATTTCCCTCTGTGGTCCTTCCCTCAGTTTTCGGGCTAGCTTAGGGAGAGTGGCAGTTGCCCGGCGCTCTCCCCAGCGCTCCCCCCTTAGCCTTCACGAGGCGCCCGAATCGGGGCTTGTGATTGGCATGCCCCCCTCCTTATGTCCGTGCCCTACGAGTACCGCGATAAGGGGCGGCCGACCATGCTCTTCCTGCATCAAGGGCCTCGGGAGGTAAAGGATAATAGCCGCCTAACGAGTTTTTGCAGCCTCACAAAGGGTTAAACATCGCGAGATGAGCACAATCCCGAGTGTGTCAAGATAAGTCTCCTCACCGTAAGAGCGCATACTACACAAATCACGCAATGACGGACAAAGACACTAAGCATGGTGCTAAACATCATGAAATCACGGTCCATTACATTCCCTTCCAGGGGTGCATACTTGTTTGTTTGAACGATGCAGGAAGAAAAAAAGACCAAGAACGGTTGAGACGACCCTCGAGGCGCGACTTCTCACGAGGACCTACACCCCGAGCTCAGCCAGAGCCGTCCTCACACTTCACCCGAGCGTGACGTCGAGACGACCCAGCGCCACCTTCCAGGCGGGCACGGAGGCTGGTCGTAACCACCGCAGCTGGAGCTGGAGCTGAAGGAGGAGCCGCCGTAGCTGAACGAGCTACGGCCATCGCCTAGGCCAAGCACCTCGCCGCCGCCGTTTTCCTCGGGGCAGCACTCGGTGTGGCGCCCGTCTTCCCCAAACACCCTCACAAAGAGAGTCGAGCCGGCGCCATACCTGAAATGAAGGGTGCACCATCTGCCCAAGTGCGCACACGGGAGAACGTCTGCCAGCCACAAGCCAAAGTCGCAGCGCCCGATGCGGAGACCTCCACCGCGACCCACGAAGCCCTGCTGCAACAACCATCCACCTGCAGCCAAAAGCGCTGAAGCTCACGGCGAGGAGTTCCCTGGCTAGGGAGCGCGGGAGCTAGAGCCGGGTGCCGGCTGGGCTCTCTGACCACACGACGAACTCTGGCGTCACCTCCGCCAAGTGGGAGCGCGGCTGGGGAGGCCTGGTGACCCCAGAGCGCCTCCCTTCGTTCATAGGACCGCCAACGCCACGACGGCGCCCGCCGCACAAAGAACCGCCGCCGCAGTTACCAAGGGCAGCTACGGGCGTTGTGAGAGTCTGCCCACAACCGCTAGCGGCCCCGACGAGAGTGGCGGCACACTTGCAAGGACGGACTCGTCCCCTCTTGGCTGGTGGAAGGTCAGGCCACTCCTGCCGGGCCTTCCCCTTTTCCACGGACGAAAACATCCTGGTCGGCGCCATGAGCAGCTTGGCCAAGCGAAGGGCAACGAAGAAGAAGAAGTGAGAGGAACGAAGGAAGAAGATGGGCAGCAAGGACCCTCCGCTCGCTGCCTTATTTATAGTCAGGAGAAGGCCAACCACCGGCCTCCATAATCGCAAGTAATTATGATCTTCTATGCATGCAGAGACTTGTTAAGTCGCGCAGTCGCCAAGGCTGCATGGGGAAGTGGAGACGCCCACGTCCCGTCAATCGCCACGGGCTAGTCGAGGCCGCAGGCTTTTGGGGCTCGCGGCGCTCCGCACTTGGCCCCTGGCTTCGCCGCAAAGCCAAGACCGAGCGCACCTTGGCCCAGGGGCTACTATCGGTGTTCTAGGAACGGGGGTACCCAGACTTGCCTGTCTATGGCCCAGGGCGTGGCTCATCAGGCGGCCTGGTACGACCCAACATCTTCAGCAACCACTCAAGACCCTTGTGTGTAGCCGAGCCTCACGAGGCGGACGACGCAGGACATCCCCTGGGGCGGCCTCACTAGGCCGGCTCATGAGGATCGGAGATACCAAGGCAAGGGGTACCTCGCGAGGTCCTCGTGACGTGAGTAGTGACGACCAAGGCCAGGCGGGCGCCAGCGGGTGCAGAGTGGCAGTTTCCTCTTCGGTGCTAAAGAAGCAGGTGCAGGCGAGGAGTCCCGAGGTGTCAGGCAAAGGTTTCCATATCGGTGTAACAAGACCAAGACCAGCAGAACAACAGAACGGAGGTCATCGCGGAGCCCATGGCGGCATCACCACCAGAGCCTTTGGCAGGCGAAGACCTCCTTTTGTCAGGATAGATTGTACTAGCTGTCCCCCTTCAAATTTGGCCATTGTGGGATCCCTTCCCGCTCAATATTTGGGAAGAGGACCCGGGCCACTATAAATAGGACTGGCTACCACCATTGGGATGAGATCATCTTGAGTGGATCAGATAGCAGGCCACAGACCACAAGCTCACCCGAGCACCAGAACCCCTCTCCTCAGGAGGCAATTCATCCATGTACTAGTTCTTCCTCAGCCTATAAGGCAATCCACCACACCACAACGGATTAGGGTATTACACCACAACGGTGACCCGAACCAGTATAAACCTTGTGTCCCTTGTTCTTCGGATCTGACGAGCTAGGCCTAGGGACCGACGAGTAGACGAGCTAGGGCGGAAGGAGAGATCTTCGTGCGCACCCCAGAGTTCAAACCTCAAGTGTTTTGCCGGAACCCAAGATCCGACACATATAAAGAAGTTTCTTTGGGGAATTTATTGAATTATCCTTCCATCGACATGGAGAAGGGCTTTGTTTAGTCCGTGTTAACATGTAATGTAAGTTCATCCTTCTCAAGCCTTCAAACTTTGTTCTAGTATAGATTTGGATAGGCATCATTTCCTCCATGCTATTTACTTTGGTGTTTACATCTGATTGGATGTTTGCAACAACTACCAGTTTTAAATTGTTGTTGTAAAACATGTTCCTTATGCAGAACAGATCCATTTATTTGCTTATGTAATTGTGAAACCTTTTACGTGTCTCCTTGTTTCTCTTTCAGAGTCATATCTCTCATGCCAGGCAGAACTTTAGGGAAGATAGTGAGCCAAACCATCTTGAAGAGAGCCAAACCTCTGTGCAGTTGCTGCCTCAATCAGTTCGACTTCTTTAGTCTCAACTTAAAGTGGCAAGGCTTACTTCAGCTCAGCTCCAACTTGATGTCAATGATGTGAAGAAAGCCGCAAAGGACACCCATGTGGGCTTTCTTGCTACGCAGCTACAGTTAAAGCATCTATCGGTGACACAATTGAGGTCTAAACAGCTTGTTCAACTGGTTTGGGTGCAGCGCCCGGGCAGGCCTAATGCCTTTTGAAGTATTCTCAATTCCGTCTATTCTTTTTTCGTCGCGTTTAATGCACTGGTGGCAACCTTTGATGCCCAGTGTATGTAATCCACGGCTACGTTGTGCTTTATTATCACTGGTGGCAAACTTTGATGCTCGGTGGATGTAATATGCCGTAATTTCTTTATTGTATAGTCTAGGTTCATTCCTGGTTGGTATGATGTAATTTAGGCCGGAAGCTTCAATGGATCTCAATATTGTCGGTCTTCAGGTCGGCCCGTAACTCGCTATATAAGGGCCAAAACATGGGCCTATAATCATCTTGGGCCATTAGCAGGCTAAACGTATAGTAGTTTTCCGCCTTTAACAAGCCGAGTAAAGTTTTGGGCCAGGTTGGCTAGAGAGTACCATGGGCTTTTAACAGGCTATAAACGAGATTGGGTTAGCATTGAGAGAGAAAATTCATGGGCCAACGCAGGCCGAAAGTGCCTTAGGCACATGTTTGGCCCAAATAGAATGAGCCGTTAACAGGCCAAAATATATCTCGGGCCCTATTTGGCCCAATAAATTTATGGGCTTTAAGCATGCCTGTGTCAACGCGCGCAATAGGCCCAAAAGTGTCACGCGCCATTAACGGATGAGCTTTAAGCAGGGTGGATTCAACGCGGGCCGTAATTAGGCCTAACTGTTAGACGGGCCATTAACAGGCCGATAGGCTTGTTGGGCTGAAATTTATCCACGAAGACTACGGGCCGTTAAGAGGCCTAAAGTTACTTCGGACAAGAAATAGCCCAATTTCTCCATGTGCCATTAAATGGCCTAATGTGAAACTGGGCCGACAATGGCCCAGGTGCACCATGGGCGCTAACATGCCAAAACTATTACCAGGCCGAGCTGGTAAACAAGCATTTAATAGGCTGAAATACAAACCCAGCTTAGACTGGGCCCAAAAGAACAGTGAACTATTAATGGGCCTGATCTGATATGGGCCGTAATTTGGCCCAAAACACAACAGGCTGTGATTGGGCCTTATCTGATATGGGCCTCAATTTGATCCAAAACATGGCACTCTGTTAACGGGCCAGCCCACTAGTGCCTGGAAATATATGGTGGGCCTTTAGCTGGGCTGGCCTTTTTACCTTCAATGGGCCACTACTAGGCTATGCCACGTGTTGACATGTCATAGGCTTTTTCTATCCATTGTAGGGATGACATACGTCCCAACGATGAGCTGGCACGTTCATCTTCCAAGCAATGAGAAATTTACACGTGCAAAATCGCCATTGGTCGTGGCTGTTAGCGGCTTATCGGATCCATAACCAGACCCGATAGCTTAACAGGACCCGTTACGATGGATGCCACCAGTCGGTTACGCTTGACGAAAGCACTTCCATGGCACAGCATTTAACGTCATGAAAGTGGACACTTCTGTGGATATAATTTTGGTATTGTCATGGAACACTTCTACGACAGCACAGGTATGACTATCTTGATTCTGTCATAAAATCATCATGTATGTACATGCATGACAGAAAACGTGACCTACTATGACAAACACGTATTATCACGGAAGTGGTTCTTTTGTAGTGAAACCAGTTTGGACTCGGGGGCTACTCACTCACTAGGCCATGTAGAAGGCCAGGGTATTAAAACATCGGATAAGTGCATAAAGTAAACCAAAATAAGGTTAAAATACGGAGGCATACCTTGAAAACTAGTGACGAGGTTCTTCAAAACCTCGTGCAATATGGCCCCCACGGACCGGAAGCCCTGTAGCACGATGGTTATCAAAGCACAGTGCTCTTCCTTAAGGGAGGAGCCCCGGAGCGTCTCCACCATCTCTTCGGCCCACCCTGCGCCAGCCCGTCCATAAGATGCAGGCAGAGGTGGTGGAGCGACCTCGGACCTGGGTGATACGTCTCCACTGTATCTATAATTTTTATTGTTTCATGCCAATATACTACAATTTTTACATACTTTTGGCAACAATTTATATGATTTTCTTGGACCACATATTGATCCAGTGCCTAGTGCGAGTTCTTGTTTGTCACATGTTTTTTTGTTTCGCAGAAAATCCATATCAAACAAAGTTTAAACGCGATAAATTTCAACGAAGAATAATTTTGGAATATATGTGATTTTTGGGAAGCAGAATCAACGCGAGACGATGCCCGAGGGACCCACAAGGTCAAGGGGCGTGCCCCTTACCTAGGGCATGCCTGGCAAGCTTGTGGCCACATCGTAGGTTAGTTGGAGGTGTACTTTCGGCCATAAGGAAGCTTATATCCTAATAAAAATCATGTCAAATTTTTAGCCCAATCAGAGTTACATATCTCCGGATATTTAAGAAATGGTAAAAGGCCATAATGAGGGTCGTGGAACAGAAGAAAAACAAAGAGAGGGAGAGATTCGATCTAGGAGGGGCTCTCACCCCTTCGCCACCATGCAGGCCATGGAGCAAAGAGGAACTCTCCTCCCATCTAGAGGGGAGGCCAAGGAAGAAGATAAAGAAGGAGGGAAGCTCTCTCACCCTCTCCCCGGTGGCGCTGGAGTGCCGCAGAGGCAAGGATCGTCCCGGCGATCTACGCCAACAACCTCGCTACCGTCAACACCAACTTTCTTCCCCTCTATGCAGCGGTTTAACACCTCTTCTCACCGCTCTAATCTCTAGTTAAACATGGTTCTCAATGATATATATTATTATCCAATGATACATGGATATCCTTTGATGTTTGAGTAGATCTGTTTTGTCCTATGCGTTCATTGATGATCGTGATTGGTTTGAGTTGTATGTTTTATTTTGGTGCTGTCCTATGGTGCTCTCCGTGTTGCGCAAGCATGAGGGAATCCCTCTGTACGGTGTTGCAATACGTTCATGATTCACTTATAGTGGGTGGCTAGAGTGACAGAAGCTTACACCCGAGTAAGAGGGTTGTTGCCTGTGGGAAAAAAGAGGACTGATACTTAATGCTATGGTTGGGTTTTACCTTAATGATGTATAGTACCTATGGATGCTTGCTAGAGTTCCAATCATAAGTGCATATGATCCAAGTATATGTTAGCTCATGCCTCTCCCTCATATGAAATTGCAATAATGATTACCGATCTAGTTATAGATTGCCTAGGGACAAATAACTTTCTTGTGTTACTAAAATATTTCTACTAAACAACTAACTTTATTATCTTCCAAATTACTCGTAGTTTTATTCTCGCTAAGTACATCTAGTTTTATTCTTTCAAACTATCCTGTCACATCTACAAAATAGTTTCATACTTGGTCTAGGTAAAGCAAACGTTAAGTGTGCGTAGAGTTGTATTGGTGGTTAATAGAACTTGAAGAGAATGTAAATTATACCTTTAGATGCTCGTTGGGTTTGACACTCTTTCTTATCGAAAAAGGCTACAAATGACCCCCTATACTTGTGGGTTATCAAGACCTTTTTCCGGCGCCGTTGCCGGGTAGCAATAGTGTGGGGAGAATATTCTCGTGTGTGGTTGTTCGCTTTATCAGTAAGTACTTTTATATTCTGTTCTAAGTTGTTCTATATCTTTAATTATGGATATGGAACATGATATACCAAAAAATGTGTACTTGCTACTCATGGAGATGGGGAACCTCCTAAAACTCTTGATGCTCGTTATGTGAAAAATAGTAAACTCTACTATGATAATCCTGAGAAAACCCCATTCAACTTGATAATGGGAGACATGTCGGATCATCGTGAATACTTTAGGGCGCTTGACTCAAAAAGGGAAACTCTTATGGGATCAAATTGAAATGTTGCATTGGTATGCTTATGACCTATGCTTTAGATATGATTATACTTGCTGCTCTACGATGAAGGCTCCACACCTTCCCTTTTCATGTGAAATCAATGATAATGAAACCTTGGCTCCTTATGCTAATGGTATATGATTACTACGATGTGGAATGAATAGAATAATTTGTTGCTTTTAAGGGTGCTTATGAAATTGAATCTTTGTTTGAAAAGTATGAAGATTTTGATGATGTTGTTTATAGATCTATTTTTTTTGCTATAATTAAATATTGCTATGAGAATTATGAATATAATTCTTATGTTCATGCATTTATTGAGAAAGTATCCGTTGTCCAAGAAGAGACTAATATTTTGCAGGAATCGATGGAAGAAGAATTGATGAAATTGTGAGCTCATTAGATGAAAAAGATGATGAGGAGAGCGAAGAACAAAAGGAGGAAGAGTGGATTATCTACCCGTGCCCACCTTTTGTTGAGAGTAACCCTTCAACTCATACAATATTTAATTTCCCTTCGTACTTACCGATGAATGAATGTTATGATGATTGCTATAATCCCTTGGATTCGTTTGAAATATCCCCTTTTGATGATGCTTGCTATGCTCGTGGCCAAGATGCCAACATAAATTATGCTTATGGAGAGGAACTTGCTATAGTTCCATATGTTAAACATGAAATTGTTGCTCTTGCAAACACACATGATACTCCTACTATCTTTTTGAATTCTCCCAACTACACTATATCAAAGAAGTTTGCACTTATTAAGGATTATATTGATGGGTTGCATTTTACCACTACACTTGATGATTTTTAAGAATATAATATGCATATGCTTGCTGCTCCTACTTTCAATTATTATGAGAGAGGGACTACATCTCCACCTCTCTATGTTCAAACACGATAAAAATGCAAGAAACTGCTTATGCTATGTGTTACTTTGTGTGCATGAATTGTTCTTTATGACATGCCGATGCATAGAAAGAGAGTTAGACTTCGTTGTTGCATGATATATGTTGCTTTGTGCTCGATACTAAATTACAAATCATTGTTAATTAAAATTGGCTTTGATATACCTTGCGATCTGGGTGGATCTATTACTTGAGCACTATATGCCTAGCTTAATGGCTTTAAATAAAGCACTGCCATGGAGATAACCCAGAAGTTTTAGAGAGTCATTTTATTCTGTTGTGTGCTTTTAAAAGGTTTAACAACAAAAAATATAGAGGGGAATGATGCTTGCTAGAACTATGTCGGTATTTCCCCACAGAGGAAGGGATGATGCAATACAGCAATGGTAGGTATTTCCCTCGGTGTTGAGACCAAGGTTATCGAACCAGTAGGAGACCACGCAACACTACGTGAACGGCACTTGCACACAAATAACAAATACTCGCAACCTGACGTATTAAAGGGGTTGTCAATCCCTTTTGGGTAACGGTGCCAAAAGATTGGCAAACGGACGTGAGAAAGTTGTAAATTGTGATAGATCAAACACCAAATAAAATAAAGTGCAGCAAGGTATTTTTGTATTTTTGGTTTTATAGATCTGATAATAAAAGCAAATAAAATAGATCGCGAAGGAAAATATATTAAAGAAGAGACCCGGGGGCAGTAGGTTTCACTAGTGGCTTCTCTCGAGAAAAATAGCAAACGGTGGGTAAACAAATTACTGTTGGGCAATCGGTAGAACTTCAAATAATCATGATGATACACAGGCAATGATCATTATATAGGCATCACGTCCAAGATTAGTAGACCGACTCCTACCTGCATCTACTACTATTACTCCACACATCGACCACTATCCAGCATGCATCTGGTGTATTAAGTTCATGGAATAACAGAGTGATGCAATAAGAATGATGACATGATGTAGACAAGATCTATTTAAGTAAAAATAGACCCCATCTTGTTATCCTTAATGGCAACGATACATACGTGTCGGTTCCCCTTTTGTCACTGGGATCAAGCACCGTAAGATCAAACCCATCACAAAGCACCTCTTCCCATTGCAAGATAAATAGAGCAAGTTGGCCAAACAATACCCAAATATCGGAGAAGAAATACGAGGGTATAAGCAATCTTGCATATAAGAGATCAAATAACTTTTATGGATATAAAAAGATAGATCTGATAATTAACTCAAAGTTCATCGGATCCCAACAAACACACCGCAAAAAGAGTTACATCATATGGATCTCCAAGAGACCATTTTATTGATTATCAAAAGAGAGAGAGAAAGCCATCTAGCTACTAACTATGGACCCATAGATCTACAAAGAACTACTCACGCATTATTGGAAAGGCACCAATAGACATGATGAACCCCTCCGAGATTGTGTCTAGATTGTACCTAGTGTGTCTGGAACTTGCGGTGGCTGGAATTGATTTTCGTCGACTCCCCTAGGGTTTCTGGAATATTGGGGTATTTATAGAGCGAAGATGCGGTGCGGGAGGCCACAGAGGTGGGCACAATCCATAAAATGTTTCGCTGCATTTGGACTCCGTTTGATATTGATTTCCTGCAATGTAAAAAACAAGCAGAAAACAACAACTGGCACTTGGCATAATGTGAATAGTTTAGTACCCAAAAATGATATGAAATGATTGTAAAATATCCAAGAATGATAATATAACAGCATGGAACAATAAAAAATTATAGATGTGTTGGAGACGTATCAGCATCCCCAAGCTTAATTCCTGCTCGTCCTCGAGTAGGTAAATGATGAAAATAGAATTTTTTATGTGGAATGTTGCCTATCATGTTCATCTCATATTCTTTCTGTTATAGTATGGACAATTGGACTGTTTATGTGGCTCAAAGCAATAGTATAGTTTTGACATGAGGACTTCAATATTCACGCATCTCAACAAACAACCATGTCCTTCAAAATATCAATACTAAAGCAAATTATCCCTAGCCCATCATGCTTAATCATTTATCCACTCATGCAATACATCCAAATGTGAATTTCATGCAATGCTCAAGTATGATAATAGTGTTTTGTAGTTGGTGCTTTGTAAGAGAAGATGTAGACTCAAATAAAAAAAAATTGCATAAAGTAAAAGATAGGCCCTTCGCTGAGTAAAGTAGGGATTTGTAGAGGTGCCAGAGCTCAAAGCTTAAATTGGGAGGAAAAATTATTTTGGGTGGCATACTTTTCCCACCAATGAGAATGTCTTAAAGTTCCCAACACTTTCCACACTAGATGCATCATAGGCGATCCCCAAACATAAAATAAAATTTATTCCTTTTTCCACCAAACTTTCACAAGCCATGGCTAACCATATCCACGGGTACCCTCCAAACCAACACTTTCCAAAGAATTTATTATTTGACAACATAAAGTAAATTTCCTTTTTCATTTAGGGACCGGGAATCCCTATTACCACCATACTCTCGTGCAATGACAAGTGAATAAACACTCATCTTGAGAATCACACATCTAGCATGAAAAATATTAGCCACCCCTCGGCGCTTCGCAAGCGGTACGGGCAAACAAAGACAAAGTTATTTTGAAAAATAGAGTTGGCACATACAAATTTGCTTAGAACAGCATGGAAATACCGCATATAGGTAGGTATGGTGGACTCATTTGGCATAACTTGAGTTTTAGGATTTGGATGCACGAGTAGTATTTCTACTTAGTACCAAGTGGAGGCTAGGAAGAGATTGAGAAGCGACCAACCAAGGAACGAAAACTATCATAAGGGAACATTAAGCATAATCAACACCAAATGATTCAACACAAGTAGGATATAATTTCATTGCATGACTATTGACTTTCGTGCTTGCATAGGGCATCACGAACCTTAACATCAATATTCTTACTAACACGTAATTACTCATCAACATAGCCCACATATCACTATCATCATATCTCAAAACTATTACAGAGAATCAAATTTATTTTGTCTAATGATCTTCAAGAAAGTTTTATTATATCCTTCTTGGATATCTATCACTTTGGAACTAATTTCAAATGTTGCTTTTGATAAGCTCAAACAAATATAAGTGAAGATCATGAGCATCATATTTCTTTATCTCAAATAAATGTAAGTGAAGAAAGAGAGAATTTCTTACAAAAATACAAACTCTCAAATAAATCAAAGTGCAGCAAGAGAGAATTTCTTAAAAAATAACAAAGCACACCGTGCTAAAAAAGATATAAGTGAAGCACTAGAGCAATTACATAGCTCATAAAGATTAAGTGAAGCATAGAGATCAATTCTAACAAGTCATGGCATAATTTGGCTCTCTCAAATGGGTGTGTCCAGCAAGGATATTTATTGAAAATTAAAGATAAAAACAATCAAAGACTCATATCATACAAGACGCTCCAAGCAAAACTCCTAATATGTGACAAATAAAATATAGTTTCGAGTAAAATACCGATGGTCGTTAGAAGAAAGAGGGCATGCCACTAAGGCATCCCCAAGCTTAGTTGCTTGCTTCTCTTTGGTGATAGCTTGGGGATGCCATGGTCATCCCCAAGCTTAGGCTCTTGTTACACCCTATTCCTTCATCCATCGTAACATCATCCAAAACTTGGAAACTTCAATCACACAAAACTCAAGAAAACTTTGTGAGATCTATTAGTATAACTAAACCAATCTTTACTCAAAGTAATCTAGAAAACCAATTCTTATTTTGTAATTGTATTATATCTTTTATATTCTAACTTTTCTACGGCAAAAACTCATCAAAGGGAAGCATAGAATCATCAAAACAAGCACATAACACAATAAAAACAGAATTTGTCAAAAACATAACAGTATGTAAAGATGCGATTTTTTACCATACTTCTACAACTCTAAAAATTCTAATAAATTAGGATAACGTGGGGAATATGTATATTGAGAACCCCAAAAATATTCAAGAGTTTATCACGTTCCAGTAATCGTCAGTAATTATAACTCTGGACGCAAAAGTTTCTGAATTTTTCAACACGATCACATCAACTATTAACCAAATCATCACAAAGGCTTTGCTTGGCACAAACATTTATTTAAACCACAAAAACACATCTAAACAGAGGCATAATTGGGTAAACACACATGGACAGAAAATAAAAAGCAAAACATTATTTTATTTGTTGGGTTGCCTCCCAACAAGCCCTTTATTTATAGCCATTAAGATAGGCTTGGGATATCAATGATGCTCACATGAAAGACAAGAGTTGAAGAAAAAAAAGATCATCATGAAACACGTGCCAAACACATTTATGTCTAGCATACTTCCTATGCATAGGCACTTTTTGGCAACCAAATTATCAAGACAAGAAACATCTACCATATGCAAGGAAGAACAAAGAAACAATAGCAATCTCAACATAATGAGAGGTAATTTAGTAACATGAAAATTTCTAAAACCATATTTTTCTCTCTCATAATAATTACATGTAGGATCATACTCAAATTCAACAATATAGCTATCATATAAGATTTTCTGTTCATGATCCACATGCATAAAAAGTTGTCACTCTTCCAAAATAGTGGGATTATCATCAAATAAAGTCATGACCTCTCCATACCCACTTTCAATACTATCGCAAACATATTCATCATAAGGCTTAAAATACTTTTCGAGATTGTAAGAAGAATCGCCCCAATCATGATCATTGCAATAAGTAGAGGGCATATCAAAATTAGCATTCCCAAGCTTGGGGTTTTGCATATTAGTAGCATAATTGACATTAAGATAATTTATCATAAAACCAGTGCAAGCATGCTTTTCATTCAAGGAGCTATCATGAATCACTTCATAAATTTCTTCTTTTATCACTTCATCACAATTTTCAGATTCATGAATCTCAAGCAAAACTTAATAAAGATAATCTAGTGCACTCAACTCACTAGCAATTGGTTCATCATAATTGAATCTTTTAAAAAGATTAGCAAGTGGATGAGGATCCATAAACGCTTTCTTTCTGATTTCAGTAAACACACAATTGTGCCAAACAACCAAGAAAAGTAACCAAATAAGACATAAGGGCAAACAAGAACAGATCCGACGAGAAAACGGCGAACGAAAAAGAGGGCGAAAAACGGTAATTTTTTGTGAAGTGGGGGAGATGAAAACGAGAGGCAAATGGCAAATAATGTAAATTGCAAGGAGATGAGATTTGTGATTAGGAACCTGATAGACGTTGATGATGTCTCCCCGGCAACGGCACTAGAAATTCCTTTTGATGCTTGCTAGAACTAAGTTGGTATTTCCCCAAAGAGGAAGGAATGATACAACACAGCAACGGTAGGTATTTATCTCAGTGTTGAGACCAAGGTTATCGAACCAGTAGGAGAACCACGCAACACTACGTGAACGGAACCTGCACACAAATAACAAATAGTCGCAACCCGATGTATTAAAGGGGTTGTCAATCCCTTTCGGGTAACAGTGCCAAAAGATTGGCAAGCGGACGTGAGAAAGTTGTAAATAGTTGATTGATCAAACGCCAAATAAAATAAAGTGCAGCAAGGTAATTTTCTGTTTTTGGTTTAATGGATCTAGAAATAAAAGAAAATAAAATAGACCGCAAAGGTAAATATATTAAAGAAGAGACCCGGGGGGCGTACGTTTCACTAGTGGCTTCTCTTGAGAAAAATAGCAAACGGTGGGTGAACGAATTACTGTTGGGCAATTGATAGAACTTCAAATAGTCATGACGATATCCAGGAAATGATCATTATATAGGCGTCACTATCAGGATTAGTAGACTGACTCATGCCTGCATCTACTACTATTACTCCACAGATCGACCGCTATCCAGCATGCATAGAGTGTATTAAGTTCATGGAAAATGGAGTAATGCAATAAGAGCGATGACATGATGTAGACAAGACCTATTTATGTAAAAATAGACCCCATCTTCTTATCCTTAATGGCAACAATACATACGTGTCGGTTCCCCTTCTGTCACTGGGATCAAGCAACGTAAGATCGAACCCATCACAAAACACCTCTTCCCATTGCAAGATAAATAGATCAAGTTGGCCAAACAAAACCCAAATATCGGAGAGGAAATATGAGGCTATAAGAAATCATGCATATAAGAGATCAAATAAGACTCAAATAACTTACGTGGATATAAAAAGATAAATCTGATCATAAAATCAAAGTTCATCGGATCCCAACAAACATACCGCAAAAATAGTTACATCATATGGATCTCCAAGAGACCATTGTATTGATAATCAAATGAGAGAGAAAGAAAGCCATCTAGCTACTAACTACGGACCCGTAGGTCTACAAAGAACTACTCACGCATCATCGGAAAGGCCCCAATGTACATGATGAACCCCTACGAGATGTTGTCTAGATTGGAGCTGGTGGTTCTGGAACTTGCGGGCTGGAATTGATTTTCGTCGACTCCCCTAGGGTTTTTAGAATATTGGGGTATTCATAGAGTGAAGAGGCGGTGTGGGAGGCCATCGAGGTGGGCAGAACCCACCTGCGCGCCTGGGGGGCCAAGCGTGCCCTGGTGGGTTGTGCCCCCCTCAGGGCACCCCCCAGGTGCTTCTCTGGCCCAATAGGTGTCTTGTTGTCAAAAAATTCCACAAAAAGTTTCATTGCATTTGGACTCCGTTTGATATTGATTTCCCGTGATGTAAAAAAACAAGCAGAAAACAACAACTGGCACTTGGCACTATGTCAATAGGTTAGTACCAAAAACTGATCTAAAA
The DNA here is from genome assembly GCA_902687465.1 of Secale cereale. NCBI lineage: Eukaryota > Viridiplantae > Streptophyta > Magnoliopsida > Poales > Poaceae > Secale > Secale cereale. The sequence goes on from LR738714.1 coordinate 336,224,921, forward strand.
TGATTGTAAAACATCCCAGAATGATAATATAACAGCATGGAACAATAAAAAATTATAGATACGTTGGAGACGTATCAGAGAACCTAAAACTTTACAACAAGAATAGTGATAGTAAGAAAGACAAGCACCATTGAAGTGGCGGAGCTCCTTGAACTTTGCTCATGCCCTTGGAAACTTTGCAAATCTTGAATTACATAAACTTTTCAACAAATATAATGATCACATTGTACAAATACATTTTATTACAGAAATAATATGGCAAGATTTACCTTTAGGATGTTTAGATTGTTTTTTGGTATGTGTAGTGGAGAAATAGAAACTTCAGTTGTAGTGCGAGAATTTACATTTTTTACTGGAACGTAAAAAAATTATGAAATTTTTACACAGTACTGATATAAAAATTGTTTATTTCTTCCCAAGTTTTTAGAATTTTAAGAGTTGCAGAAGTATAGTCACTATTTGAATCTTTACAGAATGTCCTGTTTTCACATATTGTTGTTATAGTTTCATTATTTGCTTATGTTCAAAATCTTGTTGAGCCCCATTGACTTGGGAGCTATAGAGTTGTGATGGCATACAGTGGGTCATGCTTGATTTTAGTTATACATTAATGTTACAGCAGGACATGATGAGATTTGATATTATATGTATGGACGAAGTGTTCGGAAATCGAGGAGGTATCTATATGATAAGAATAACGAGAGGCAAGAGCTCAAGCTTGGGGATGCCCAAGGCACCCCAAGTAATTATTCAAGGAGACTCAAGCGGCTAAGCTTGGGGATGGCCTCGAAGGCATCCCATCTTTCTTCGATGATGATCGGTATGTCTCAGTTTTTGTTTTGTTCACATGATATGTGTAGATTATTCGAGCGTTGTGTGACTTTTTTTAATAATGCACCATGCTGGTATGAGATAGTCCTTGGTTGATTTATAGAATACTTTTTTATTTCATTTATATCTTTTTAGTATGGCTTTATAGAATGCTTCATGTGCTTCAGTTATATCATTTGAAGTTTTGGTGCATGTTTCGCTACATAGGAAAACCGTTATTTGTAGAATACTCTTTTGATTCACTTATACTCCTTCCGTCTGGAAATACTTGTCATCAAAATGAATAAAAGGGGATGTATCGAGATGTATTTTAGTTCCAGATACATCCCTTTTTGTCCATTTTGATGACAACTATTTCCGGACAGAGGGAGTATTTATTAGAGCTTGTTAAGTATTTTGTAGAAAGAATTAATCTCTCATGCTTCACTTATATCTATTTAAAGAGTTAATAGGAATTGGTCATTGAGATTGTTAGTCATAAAATCCTGCATACTACTTGTAGATCACTGAGTATGATATGTTTGATTCCTTGCAATAGTTTTGCGATATTGAGGTGGTAATATGGGGGTATGCTAGTAAAATAATCAAAGTTAAGTATTAATAATGGTGTTAAGGAAAGTAAGTCATTACACAAGTAAATCCTCACGCATGTAAAGTGGTGACCGCTGACATTAGCAGTGAGGTTAGCGCATAATTTATCCTTGATTGAAATGCTTTTGTGCTGCTTGAATCAGCGGTGAGCGATGGTTAACTCCTACCAACCTGCCCCCTAGTGGCATGCGAGTACTACTTTGCTTCGAGGGCTAATAAAACTTTCACAATAAGTTTATGAGTTCTTTATGACTAATGTTCAGTCCATGGATTACATGCAGTGTCACCCTTCACCATTGCTAGCCTCTCTAGTACCGCACAACTTTTGCCCGTGCATAAACCCTCCTTATATCTTCCTCAAAACAGACACCATACCTACCTATCATGGCATTTCCGTAGCCATTCCGACATATATTGGCATGCGACTTCCATCATCAGCATATACATGACTTGAGCGTTCATTACCATATTGCTTTGCATAACTGTAAGATAGCTAGCATGATATTTTTATGGCTTGTCCATTTTTTGATATCTTTACTATGCTAGATCATTGCACATCCTGGTACACTGCTAGAGGCATTCATATAGAGTCATAAAGTATTAGTTGTCTCGAGTTTTAAGTAAATAAAAGTGTGATGATCATCATTATTAGAGCATTGCCCTAGTGAGGAAAGAACGGTGGAGACTGTGATTCCCCCACAAGTCGGGATGAGACAACGAACAAAAAAATAGACCAAAAAGAGCCCAACAAAAAAGAGAGAAAAAGAGAGAAGGCAATGTTACTATCCTTTTACCACACTTGTGCTTCAAAGTGGCACCATGTTCTTCATATAAAGAGTCTCTTGAGTTACCACTTTCATATACTAGTGGGAATTTCTCATTATAGAACTTCGCTTGTATATTCCAATGACGGGCTTCCTCGAATGCTAGAGGTCTTCATGAGCAAGCAAGTTGGATGCACACCCACTTAGTTTCATTTGTGATCTTTCATAGATTTATATCTCTAGTGCATCCCCTGCATGGCAATCCCTACTCCTCGCATTGATACCGATTGATGGGCATTTCCATAGCCCGTTGATCTGCCTAGTTGATGCAAGATTTTCTTCCTTCTCCTATTGATCCCTACCACCGCATTCTATTCCACCCATAGTGCTATATCAACGTCTCACGCTCATGTATTGAGTGAACCTGAAAATGTGAAACGAGTTAGAAGTACAGTGCAATTGCTTGGTTTGACACCAAGGTGCTCATGATTTATACTTTATGCAGGGAAGACTAGGTGTGTCATGCTTAAAACAATTAAGTTTATAGATGTTATTTCCTTTAGCTCCATTATTATGAAAGACAATGATGAATTACGTGCATGTCTTGTATTATTATTTCAATGTCAAATTGATAGACTATTGCCTTGAGTCACTCAGTGTCAATATTCATGCCATAATTATATTACATGATCAAGATTATGCTAGGTAGCATTCCACATTAAAAATTATTTGTTTTTTACCATTTACCTACTCAAGGACAAGTAGGAATGAAGCTTGGGGTTGCTGATACATCTCCATCGTATCTATAATTTTTTATTGTTTCATGCCAATACTCTACACCTTTTACATATTTTTGCCAACAATTTATATGATTTTCTTGGACTAACATATTGATCTAGTGCCCAGTGCCAGTTCCTGTTTGATGAATATATTTTGTTCCGCGGAAAATCCATATCGAACGAAGTCCAAACCTGATAAAATTTTACAGAGATTTTTTTAGAATATATGTGATTTTGGGGAAGTGGAATCAATGCGAGAGGATGCCCGAGAGGCCCACAAGCTCAAGGGGCATGCCCCCTACCTATGGCACGACTGGCAAGCATGTGGCCACCCTATAGGTCGATTGGAGGTGTCCTTCGGTTGCAAGGAAGCTCATATCCGGATAAAATCTTGTTACAATTTCAGCCCAATCGGAGTTACGGATCTCCGGATATTTAAGGAACGGTGAAAGGCCAAAATGAGGGTCGTAGAACGGAAGACAAACAGAGAGAGAGACAGATGTAATCTAGGAGGGGCTCTCGCCTGACGATCCTCCATACTTGTGGGTTATCAAGACTGGGCACCAAGGTGCCAACCCAAGCGGTCTCCGCCTACGATGGCGGAGCCGTCGTAGACATCGGCTGGGCCAGCGACTAGCCCATCCCTTCTTCAATAACCTCGGGGAACTTCTCCCTAGGTCTTGTTGGCCGAGGTGTTGATCTCGGCCACAACGGTCAAGTCTTCGCCCCCGCCATGTTGGTTCGGGGGGCCAAAGCAGATGACGCCTCCCCTGGAACGTCATAAGCTAGAGGAGGAGCGGTGGAATCTGTAGTCCCGCTAGCTGAGGGTAGCTCACTTGAGGAACCGCTAGGGATCACCCTAGGTGGACTACAAGAACCTGATACCTTGTGAATTTACCATTACTAAGAGGACCTATTGAAGGGTACAATATAAAGACTACAACTTACCCTCTTGGTGCCGGCTTGTTCTTCCCCTTCGCGAGAAGGTCCTCTTTCGAGTCGTCAGAGAGATCTACTCTCTTAGACAACATGCCGGCTACCTGGGCCGAGGACCTCCTCGGCCACTTCGAACTATGGGGTTGCTGCCCGGCAGCAACGTCCTCTTACGCCACCCTCTTCCCCTTCGGAAGGGGGATCTCTTCCTCCTCGTCCTTCTCCATGTCGTCCTCATGGGGAAGGAGGCACGGGTCCCCTCGAACCAGGTAACCGAGGTCTCCCGAACCCGAGTACTCGCCTTGCCCTTAAGGGCCTTCAACCTTTTGGGCACCACCACATGCGGCTCCTCGGCAAGGAGCGTAGTAAGTTGAGGTGTCAGCGGTTGCTCGGGCAGTGGGACTGGGCATCACACTCCTTGCGACCAGGCTAACTATTTCTACAAGCATTAAAACAAATGTGATTCGTCATAATCTATCCGCCAATATAAAGGGCGGAAATTTAGATATGTGTGATAGAACACTTACTAGGGGTGTCGTGGCCGTCCTCGAAGCCTTGGTCCTCCCCGTCCTCGGGAATCTTGTCCTTGTCCATCTTCATAAGCTTCGTCCACATATTGGCCAAGGTGGAGCGGAAGAAGGCCGTGAGGAGGCACATGTTCTTCGGCTTCTGCGCCCACATCGGGGTAGCCTGAAGCTGGAGTGGGAGCATGCGACGGTTGAGCATGACATTTATGACGTCGGTGAGCCGGAGGTCCTTGTTGGTGACCCACCATTTTATCCTCTTGATCATGGTTCCACCTCGGTTGGGTTCCCACAGGTGATGCCCTTCTCCTTACAGGACATGAGATTCTTCGGGGAGCTGGCCAAGAAGGCTGGGACTGCGGCCTGGCCAGGGGCGAGCGGTTCAGTGATGTAGAACTATTCCCGTTGACAGTCCTTCAATGTCTAGATGAAGGTGCCCTTGAGCCATTCAGCCCCTTGGTTCTTGGTGATCATGTCCCCTTCACACTCCGCGATATTGGATCCACTAAGCTTTAGCATGACTCCGAAGAGTTTCAACCATAGGCCGAAGTGTGGCTTGCAGCGGAGAAAAGCCTCGCAAATCGTGATGAAGGAGGCGAGGTGGAGAATGGAGTTGGGGGCCATTTCATGGAAGTCGATCCCATAATAGTACATCACCCCGCTCATAAAGGGGTGCAATGGGAACCCCCAGGCCTCGGATGAGGTGGGGAACGAAGACTTCCTGCTCCCCGACATTGGGAGTGGGCACTTGCCGGCCTTCTGCGGGAGCACGGGAGGAGACGCTGGGGCTAGATACCCAACGATACGCAACTTGAGGATGGTGCCGTCCGGAACCCCCAACTACCCCTTGAGGATGTCAGCCATGGCTGGTGACAGAGGGTGGATTCGCTGAAGGGAATATGAGTGGGATCATATGTGGGCGCTGGAGCTCGATGAGGTCGTATATGGGGAGAATGGGAGCATAGTAGATTGCGTTGTTTACTCCTTGCTCTTATAGGCCGGTGAAAGGCCAAAAGTCCCTTACTATGTCGTTAAAAACGCCGCTCCCCCAATGATGTCGTTAAGCTTATGGGGAAACAGAGTCGTAATGATATCCCTAAGAAAACTGGCATGATCTCCACCTCGAAGGGACGTGCCAGTAAAAAGGCTGCCTTGAACCATGATTTCAAGGAGTAGTAACTACTCGACCTATCGTGGGGTGTCCCACTTCGGTAAAGTTGTCAGACCTAATTGAACCATTCATACCTATACGGTTGGCCTTCGAGGCTAAGGTATTTTCCCTCTTCATGCAGGGTACCAGTTCAGCTAGGCCTCGGATGGCATTACTACTATTAGTGGAGTAAATCGTGAAGGGGAACTCGCCTGTCGAGCCAAGGACTCCGGATCCGAGGTGGTGTTTCTCGTCCTTGGCATAGAAGACTAGTTCGGGGCCTACTGACGGTGTCCTGCATTAGGGGGTGCTAACTGATGACCCACAAGTATAGGGGATCACAACCATTTTTGAGGGTAGAGTATTCAACCTAAATTTATTAATTGGACACAAGGGGAGCCAAATAATATTCACGAGTATTAGCAGCTGAGTTGTCAATTCAACTACACCTGAAAGACTTAATATCCGCAGCAAAGTATTTAGTAGCAAAGTAATATGGAAGTAACGATAATGGTGGCAAAAGTAATAGTGCGGTTTTGTAGTGATTGTAGCAGTAGTAGCAATGAAAGTAACTTACCAAGGATCAATATGAGATAGATTCGTAGGCAATGGATCGGTGATGATATGTGTTGAATGATATTCATCAAGTAGAAGCTATAACCTAGGGCAATGACAAACTAGCTCTAGTTCATCAATATAATGTAGGCATGTATTCTGTATATAGTCACACGTGCTTATGGAAAAGAACTTGCATGACATATTCTGTCCTACCCTCCCGAGGCAGCGGGGTCTTAATGGAAACTAAGGGATATTGAGGCCTCCTTTTAATAGAGAACCGGAACAAAGCATTGACACTTAGTGAATACATGAACTCCTCAAACTACGTCAATCGCCGGAAAGATGTCACCTTGGGTATGCGGATCATAGCACATAGTAGGTTTCTACAACTTGCAAGATCGGATCAAGAACACATATATATTCATGAAAACATAATATGTTCAGATCTGAAATCATGGCACTCGGGCCCTAGTTACAAGCATTAAGCATAGCAAAGTCATATCAACATCAATCTCATAACATAGTGGATACTAGGCATCAAACCCTAACAAAACAAACTCGATTACATGATAAATCTCATCCAAACCATCATGGTCCAGCAAGCCTACGATGTAGTTACTCACGCACGGCGGTGAGCATCATGAAATTGGTGATGGAGGAAGGTTGATGATGACGATGAAAACGGTTTCCACTCTTCGGAGCCTCGAACGGACTCCAGATCAGTCGTCCCGATAAAGAACAGGAGGCGGAAGCATCTCCGTATCATAAAACTTGATGAATCCTCCTCCTTTATTTTTTTATCCCCGACCGTGCATATATAGAGTTGGAGTTAGGGTCGGGGAGCTCCAGGGGGCCACAAGCCTGGGAGGCATGCCCTAGGGGGTGTGGGGCACCCCCAGGGCTTGTGGCCTCTGGGTGGCCCCCCTCTCGATAATTCTTTCGCCAGTATTTTTTATATATTCGATAAAAATTCTTTGTAAATTTTCAGGTCATTCCGAGAACTTTGGATATCTACACAAAAATAACACCATGGCAATTCTGCTGAAAATAGCATTAGTCCGGGTTAGTTTCATTCAAATCATGCAAATTAGAGTCCAAAACAAGGCGGAGACGTATCAACTCCCCCAAGCTTAACCCATTGCTTGTCCTCAAGCAATTCAGCTGATAAACTGAAAGTGATAAAGAAAAACTTTTATAAACTCTATTTGATCTTGTTGTTGCAAATATGTGTAGCCAAGGTTCAAGTTTTCAGCAAAGATTATAAACTAATCATGCTCACAATAACATTTAGGTCTCACATTTATTCATATTAATAGCATAACCAACTAGCAAGAAATAATTTGATATCTCAGATGACAACACTTTTAAAAACAATCACGATACAGTATGATATAATGGTATCTCGCTAGCCCTTTCTGAGACCGCAAAACATAAATGTAGAGAACCTGAGAAGATCAAGGATGGACTAGACATTGTAATTCATGGTAAAAGAGATCCAGTCACAATCATACTCAAGATCAATTAAAAACAAAACATATAAATGACGGCGGTGCTCTCCAACTGGCGTTTTTTATAAGAGGGCGATGACTCAACAATAAAAGCATGGATTTTGATTCAACATTGAATGCAAGCATGAGTAGGATATAAATCACCACGAACATAAATATCTGGAGGCTACGTTGATTTTGATTCAACTACATTTGTGAACATGTACCAAGCCAATCACTCAAACATTCAAAGGAGGATACCATCTATCATACTACATCATAACCATTTTAAATCCATGTTTGGACACAAGACAAATCATTATCAACTCCTAGCTAATTAAGCATGGCATGAATAACTAATTTTTTTGAACTATGAACAATAGGGTAAAAACCCCACTTCAGCTTTTATAAATAAATAAAACATAGGTCTGTTGGGCTTGAGCTAAGCCCAACTACAAGAAGAAACTACTAAAAAAACAAAAGCTCGAGGACTAACACTAAAGCCTAAAAAGAAGAAGAACAGGGAAACATGGAGTATCAAAGAAATTACAACATAGAATCCAGCCAAGCAGAGAATTGTACTTCATATTTCTTCTTGATTCTGAGTTTCAGCAGCTTTAGCTCCTCAGTAAAAATATGTTTCCAGCCTTGAAAGGAAGGAGTTATTCCTTCAAATATTTTGTTGTTTCTGGATATCCAGATGGCCCATGATCCCAAGATGATAATCTCCATAAAGAAAGGGTATCTGAGTTTGTCTTTTAGGTCCTGAAAAGCTTCCAGCACTGACAAGTTTGGGGTTCTTGAGGGACAGATAAAGTTCCAACACCTTTTGGCAAAAGGACAACCCCAAAAGAGATGATGAAGGGTTTCCTCTTGAGGACATTCTCTCACTGCACAATTGTAAAATTCCAATTCAAAGTTTTTCCTCCTTAGTAAATTCCTTGTGTTTACTCTGTCATGTAGGAGCATCCAGAAAAAAACTTTGTGTTTTGGTTGACAGGAGCTTTTCCAAATCCATGAAAAGTGTGGTGGGGTTTGTTTGTGCCCAATTAGCACATTATAAGCTTTAATTGAAGAGTATGCTTCATTGCCCCATATGTAACTCCAAGTATCTATAGCATCCAAATATTCTGATTGTCTCATGGTTATGCACATGTCCTCCATTTGAAGGAACTCCTCATAAGCTTGTGCAGTTAGAGGCAGATGGAATAAATCTTGAAGATAATCAGTGTTGAGTACTTGTTGAACACTTGTCTGTGGATTTCTAAAAAATGAATAGAGATGATCAAACTTGTGTTTGAGGATGAATTGATCCCACATATCATCCCAGAACAAAGCAGATTTACCATCCCCCACATTGCACCTTGCTATAGCTTTAAACTGATCAATGAGTGCAAGATTGGATTTCCACCAAAATGAGCCCACTTTTTGATCTCCTGGGAGTTTCCCATTGCTGTAATATTTTTCCCAAATTAAATTGACCCAAGGGATGTCATGTCTATTGTAAAACTTGTGAAGGTTCTTCATAAGAAGAGTTTTATTATGAGTGAATATATCTAGAACTCCCAAGCCACCTTGATTTTTGGGTCTGCAAACTGTGTGCCAAGCCACCATAGCTGGTCTCCTATCTTCCAAGTCAGGACTCCTCCATAGACAGTGCCTTAGGTATTTGATGATCTGGTTTTTGATAGTAATGGGAATGTCCAGGCAGCACATGAAGTAAACAGCCAAAGAAGCCAGCACGGATTTGACCAATAAAATATTCCCTGCCTGAGTCATGAAAGTGGAAATTCCAGTAATTCTCTTAGCAATTCTGTTCACTACTGTCAAACACCGCTCAACAGTTGGCTTATAAATGCCCATAGGTACCCCTAGGTATGTGAATGGAAAATGTCCTCTGGTACAGTTTAGAGTGTTAGTGAAAATCTCTACCCTATCTTCTGCAATATTTAGTGGCACCATGATTGATTTCCCACAGTTAACTCTAAGGCCTGTGGCATCTGCAAATGTGTTTAGAAGGGCTTTGAGGCAGACAAGTTGTTTAGCATTTGCTTGTAAAATGACAAGGGTATCATCTGCATATTGTATAATAGGGAAGTCTGGGCATGATGTCACTTGTAGTGGAGGTGTTATTAGATCCCTAGTCATGGCTTTATTTAAAATAGATTGAAGTAGATCAGCAGCCAATATAAATAAAAGAGGTGAAAGTGGATCTCCTTGCCTTACTCCTCTTTTACAGTAGAACTTTTTCCATGGCACCCCATTTAGCATTACAGCAGAGGATGCAGAATTTAGTAACATGTTAATCCAGGTTATCCATCTCTCACCAAATCCCTTGGCCCTTAGTATATCAATAATAGCCTGATGCTCAATAGTGTCAAAAGCCTTTTCAAAATCCAGTTTGATGACAAGAAGCTCTTCTTTTGACTTGTGGCATTGATTTATATATTCATATGCCCATCCCAAACAGTCTTGAATTACTCTGTTCTTTAAGAATCCATACTGGTTAATATGAACAAGCTTGAGAATAATTTTTTGTAATCTGTTGGCCAGCAGTTTAGTAATGATTTTGAGCACCCCATTCAGCAGTGAGATTGGTCTAAAGTCATTAGGGGATATAGGTACCTCCTTTTTTGGAATAAGTGTGATAAATGAAGAGTTAATGCTTTCCAAGTTCACATTACCAGCATGAAAGGCCAAGATAAGCTCAGTAACATCCTGTTTGATAATGTCCCAGCAAGCTTTGAGAAATTCATTGTTAAAACCATCAGGGCCTGGAGATTTGTCTGTGGGTAGGTTTTTAACTACCTCATCAATTTCTTCCTGAGAGAAAGGTCTCTCAAGATCTTGTGACATTTGTGGATCCACTCTGTTGTCATACAGGTCCTGTAAATTGAAGTGCATTGTATGGCCATTTGATTGCCCCATTCTCTTCTTGAAAGCATCCCAAAGAATTGCAGCCTTCCCTTCATGATCTGAGATTTCCACTTGGTCCTCATTCATGAGCATTGCAATTTTATTGTACCTGTGATTAATGGAAGCCTTTGTATGGAAGAATTTGGTATTTTCATCCCCAAATTTTACCCCTTTGATTTTACCTCTTTGCTTCCAATAAATCTTCTGATTATTGAGGACAATTAATAGAGTTTGCTTCAAACACTCTCTCAGTTATGCTCATAAATAGAAAGGTCTCTGAATTCCTCCAAGAAGTCTCATAGGAATATACATTCATTCAACTCTTGAATCTGCTTTTGAAGACAAGACAGATTTTTTGCCCATAGTTTTAGTGCTCTTCACAAGTTCTTGAATTTAGCATTGATTTTCTTAGCTGGATCAGAATAGCCAACAGGAATGTTCCATGCAGTCTGCACAATATCTTTGAAAGAAGAATGCTTTAACCAATAATTTTCAAATCTAAAAACCCTTGACTTAGGAATAGATGTACCAATTTTAATTACACAAGGCAAATGGTCAGATATTGGTTTTGCAAGTGGCAGAGCCGTTGTATCAGGATAAGAGGTCATCCATTTAGTAGATGTAAAAAACCAATCTAGTTTTTCAAGAAGAGGACTTTGTTGCATATTGCTCCAACTAAACTGTCCTCCTTTTAGTGGTAGCTCAATTAAACCCAAGTTGCTAATGGCCTCATTGAAAAGAAGCATCTGATTAATATCACCACCAGGCCTATTTCTGTCCTCAGGTGACCTGATGAAGTTGAAGTCCCCCATAACTATCCAATCAGCATCATCTGGCATTTGAATATTTGTAAACCACTCAATAAATTCTAATTTGTCTTCAAGATTACAAGGCCCATGGATGTTTGTGAGGATCCAGGGTTTATTAGTTGAAGTACAAGTAAACTGTATGGAGAGTGAAAACTTATTCTGAAAGAGCAATTGTCCTTTAAAAAGAGCCTCATTCCAAGCAGTTAAAATCCGTCCAGATGCTCCAATAGAAGGCAGGAATTCAAATTTGTTGAATCTCCGAGGACAAAAGTTATGGATATATGCCAGGTCAAAAACTTGCCTCTTAGTTTCTTGGATGCACAAAATACCAGCATCACTTTCCTCTATCTTTTGCCTAATGGCCAGCCATTTATAATAAGAATTTAAGCCCCTAATGTTCCAGTTTAAGATATTCCAGGATCTGTTTCTACTCATGGTAAAATAACTTTGGGGAAATTATGATAGCAGGCTCCATCTCCTGGTATGTTGCCATATTTATGCAGTACATAGATTTTGTTTGAATTAGATCCAGCACAATTGAGGTGACAAATATCCTTAGAAATATATGAAACACCACATACCTGTTGTGAGGGGCAATAATATCAAACACTCCATGGTAACCACAACTCCAGAACAAAGATAAGGATATCATCATTGCATTTGACAAAGGAGGACACCAAATATTCATTACAGACATTGAACATGTTCTGCTTACATCAGGCAAACCAGACATCATACATTCCACTAACATGCTATCCTCTCTCAAAATATTCCTGATACTATTAAATGCTGGTCTGTTTATCATGGCACTTCTAAGATGTTGTATCTCCAGTGACCTTGGAGACCTTGGCCACATCTTCCTGACCCTTCTTCTTGGGCCTCTTAGAAATCATGTCATGTGCCTCATCCTCAGATACCTTGCAAAAAGTTTTAGTCAAATTTTTGACCACTTTGTTGTGCACAAGTGGTGGAATAGCATTACAAGGTAAGCAAGAGCTAGTATCACAAGATTTCCTCCTATACCCATTGTTATCTTTCTTAATTCTATCACTTCTTCTCACCTGGGTCTCCACGAGTGGCTCTTTGTCCCTTCTTTTCCTTGAAACAGCTTCCCCTAGAGGTAACTAAGTGTCTTTGTTGGGGGACACATGCTTTAGTGGACTTCCAGCTCCACTTGAAGAGTGAGCAGCAGGGCTTATACCCTCATTTTCTTTTCCCATACCCAGCATTATTTCTTTGCAACTTGGAGCCTGTGAGGTAACAGGTTTGTCATGTATATGGAATAAAATAGTCTGTTCATTATCACAGTTGGTAGTCAGCATTTTCCACAGGTCAAATTTCAATAAGTGCATCACCCAACCAAATTTGTCAGGAGTAAGTAGCAGATGAATAATGAAGTTAAACCAACTTACAGGAATGTCAATTTTGAAAGTGTTTGCTTCTCCCTGGGTAGCTGGAGCAAAGTGCTGAATCCACAGGTCTAGGCCTTCCTCAGAAATCAAATGAGCACCATCAATAATATTCAGTGCATGATTTTGAGCTAGTTCAAAGAACTCCAAAGAAGGTGAAATTGGTGCATGTAAACTGTCCATACCTTTACTTGATTCACCTGTGGAGGTGGCAATCAGAGCCATTGGGGCTTCAACTTTATCTTTAAAACCAAACTGTTCTCTGAACTTTGAGCAACCTTAATTCCTTGTAACAGAACAGTAGCATCCACATTTCCTGAGTCCATAGGGCCAACATTTTGCTGGTTGTCTGTAGAAGAGTTCTTTTCATTCTCCTCAATATGGGCATTGATATTGTCCTCAGGCTGAATATGAGGCTCCTCTGCCCCAATAAAACCTTCAGAAACAGTAGGAACTATGACAGCCTCATTGTTTTGCCCAAGGCTCTCCTCATCCCCATCTTCCCGGTAGGCATTGAGGATATTTTGAAGTCCCAAGCCCAAAGGGTTTAGCTGACCACCTTGGTTAACCTCCTCACTGGCAGTGTTAGTGTTGGACCAAAACCCATCTGAGAGTGACACTGTAGTGGTAATACTGCTATTAGGAGCACCATCCTCTTGCAATAAAGGTATCTTTACTTGTGGTTGAGGAAGGAGGTTTTGAGGGTTATTAGCTAGGGGAAAAGCCCAATGTCCTTCTTCTTCCTGTTCTTCCCAATCATCCCAGTTCTCTTGCTGAGCAGGTACATTGTTGATTGGGGCTGGGTGGAAGCCAGGGAAATCGTTTGCATGCTGTGGAATAGGATGAGGATCCACTCCAGGAGGTGGAATAGGGTCTTCATCAGCTGGACCACCTCCCAGCATTTCCACCAGAAGGATCTCCACCGAAGAGGTCCAAGACTCCTCCTCAAAGTTCTCCCCTTCAGACCACCTTATGCTCTTGGGAATGCCAATAAGATCTGTAACTCTGGCCTTCACCAAGATTCTCCCCTTGAGGGCATCCTCTTTCTCCCAACTGATAATTCTGCCCCACGGAGCAACTGCAGCTGCAATATCTTCAGTATTGCAATGGTCGAAAGGCACACCCACAAACAGCAGCCAAACAATCCTGTTGAGGTGCAGTCTACGCCAGTTCCTACCTTGGTTATGCTTAGAGAATGAGACAAAAACGTCTCCAAAGACATGCGGACTCTGCCTGATGAGACGGTCTCTGTCTCTGACATGCCTAAACTGAACAAATACTTCTCCGAACGGACAAGGCTATATTTCTCTGATGAGACGGTCTCTGTCTCTGGCATGAATAACTATAAGCTCTAATTGCATTGCAAACATGTTTCATTCATAATGGGTTGAATCAAGGCCGATGAGCTAATCATACTTACAAAAACGAAATAGGTCGAGTTCATACCAGCTTTTCATCTCAATCATTTCATCAAATTTCGTCATTATTGCCTTTCACTTGCACGACCGAATGATGTGAATAATAATAAGAGTGCATGTGCATTGGACTAAGCTAGAATCTGCAAACATTTATTCAAAGGAGAAGTCAAGGTAATATGGGCTCTTTTTTATATCATCAATAATGCATAAGAGAGACACTCAGCATTTTCATCATGGTCTTCTCCTTTTGACCCAAAGAAAAAGCAAAAGAATTTCAGAGAAACACACAAAAATATTTTTGAAGTTTTTGTTTTTCTGAAGAAAGCAAAAACAAGAACAAGAAAAAATATTTACACGGGAAAGCTCCCAAAAAGCAAAAAGAACGAGAAGTCTTTTTGGATTTTCTTTTTAATACTACAAACTACTATAAGAACAAACAAGAAATAAAAGACAAAAAGAACAAGAATTTTTTTGGGTTTTCAAAGTTTCTCAAACACGCAAGAAGAAATCGAGAAAAAATAAACTAACATGGATGATACAATGAAAAAGTGTGAACACCGACAACTGAAATAAGTGTGCGAACATGAATGTAATGTCGGTGAGAAACACGTACTCCCCCAAGCTTAGGCCTTTTGGCCTAAGTTAGTCCATAATCGTAGTTCGGGTTGTACTTGATTGCAGCTCCCATTGCCTGGCATCCTGCTTCCTGGAGGTGAACTGTCTTCCTTACCCTCTCATACTCGTCTGCCTCCTCTCTGGTTATGAAATATCTTCTATTTTAAGTCAAAAAAGCAGGAGTGGGGAGCGTAATACGAACAGTGCGCTTCTTATCAAATATTAGTCTATACTGAAAAGGCATCTCGCCTCTCTCAAGAAACTGATAACATTGCATAGCCTCATAGTCAAGGAAAGCAGGGGTAATTGAATGTCATTATTTCTTATAGATAACCCAAGATAGTCAGCTAACCTAATGGCATAAATTCCACCAAAGAAATCTCCATCTTTAGCATTATTATGCAAATGACATGCAACAATAGCCCCTAAATTATATTTCTATCATTTATTACTGCGCTTTTAAGGACACTTAAATTAGAAGCACACAGGTGGCTATGATCATGCTTGCCATTAATACACCAGTCTATGAAGAGAGCAAAATAATGTAAGGCAGGCAAGTGAATGCTCCCCATACTAGCTTGTGTTATGTTTCTAGTCTCTCCTACTGTAATGCTAGCAAGGAACTCAACAAAATCCCTTTTTGGTTGTTAACTAACACTGCCCTAATGAAGAATTTTACATGCTTCATTAAACTCCTCAAGATCCATGGTGTATGACTCTTCATATAAATCAAACAAGACAGATTGTGCACCTCAACGGTCTGAATACTCAAATATTCGTACAAAGGAACCAGTAAGGTTATAATGCTGCAAATACTTATCTGACAAGAATTCCGTCAGGCCGGCATTGTGCACAAGTGTATCGAATTCTTCCTTGAAGCCTGCATTTGAAATGAATTCATCCAATGGCCATTCACAAGGTCGTACTAGCGCTACTGGCGGTGCTTCAAGGTTTGGTTTACGTATTGACCGCCTCGAGGGTTTCTTCTTCTTCGAGGAATCTCCTTGGAATATTTTCCTCATCATTTTCTTTTCACTTTTCTCTGAAATTTTCTAAAAAAATTTAGTGACTCAAAATAAAAGTGAACAAAACTCAACCAAAGTTATAGCAACTACTCCTACAAGTGTCTAGAGGCTAAATCATGCAACAAAACTACTTTGGACCATAAATTTGACATGCAAGCTTAAGAACATGGTCACCACAACAACAAAATCTGGCAATATATAAAGCACTAGAAGAAAAACTAATTGGACCAATGGAGGAGTCACATACCAATGAGCAATCCCCCAAAACAGTTTTGCAAATGGAGCTTTGAGCAAGGAGATCAAAAATGGCAGCAAGATGAGCAAGAATACATGTTTGAGCAATGGAGGGATTTTTCTGGGGGGAGATTGTCAGGACCCCGATCCTAAGTCACACCGATCTAGCTGTAACACGTCATATCACTTTGCGGCCTCACGCACGGTAACCCCACGGGTGCCACCTTACCTGGCCCGGGACCGTTTGCGCATTTTGGCACACGTATATGACAGTGTCGCTAGCATCCATATGACAGAGAACCCGGGCCGACATGGCTAGTTATAAACCAAAAGTGGCACTAAATTACAGAGACAGGCATCCATGACCCAGCAACGAACGTGTCGGTCATCAACGTATGAACCCAAGTCGTAGCAAGCTACATGGACTTAAAGGAACAACGCGTGACATTTCCCCTAAGGGACAGACACAGGAACGAAGAAGGACACATGCCGGCAGCCTACGTGTTCCGAGCAGTAGCAAGCTAGCAAGGCTCATTGGAATCACTAAGAGGCATTTCCCTGTAAGGTAGGCTACCAAAGGAAAACAACTAGGTGTCGGATCCCACACATACCAAGCATTTCAATCATACACACAATATGCTTAATATGTGCAAATACAACATTGCATCACAACAGAACTCTATGACTCAAAGTACTTTATTTAAAAGGCTCCAAGAGCCATACATAGCATATCCATACATGTAGGGGTCACATGACCCAACACACAAGTCATACAGTCATACAAGCACAAGCGGAAGCTACATGTCTGAGTACAGACAACTTAGAAAATAAAACAGGCTTGGTGTAGCCTGACTATCTACAAGGCCCTTCACAAGCTCCAGATCTCCGTCTGGGTGTCAAGCTACTCGTCGACGTCAACGTCTATGTAGAACCCATCAGCAGGGGCAGGGTTCTCCTCTGCAACAGTTATTAAGCAAACATGAGTACAAAGGTACTCAGCAAGTCTTACCACAGAACCTAACATACATGCAACATTATCAAAGGGGGGTAGTGGAGTTCATAGCAGAATGCCAGCTTTGACCTTGGCTAACCTATACTACAACTCTCAACAGATTGCAAGATGTTATTACGAACACGAGTCCTCTACTCACCACATCAATACACTACCGAGGACCCTCTTCCGTCATCCTACGGAAGGGCCATCCACGGCACTCGCACTTATCTTGAGGCTTTTAGTAGTATCCATCAACTTGTCTATGAACTCTAAGAGTAACCAAGTAGTCCGTACCGCGAACAACGGCTATTCGAATAGTTTGATAACCCTGCAGGGGTGTACTTATTCACACATGTTTTCACCACCTAGCGTCTGCACACGACATGTGCTCGGCAGACTTCAAGCGAAAGCCGACGTGGGTGTAGACCACGACCTAACCAACCACTCAAGTCTCTCGTCCAGGTTTATCGCCTATTTGGGTTCCATCCGTGGGGAGATCCGGCCGGGGTGTCGCTCACGGCCCCAAACGATGTGTACAGGGTTCCCGAGTCACCAAATGGGCAACCGGTACACCGTGCCACGTACCTGTCGCATCACAGCCCACCCCGAGGATCAGCGCTGTGCACGACCTCCAGTAAACTATAAACACCAGAAACTAGTTGCAACTCCTGGACAGAGTACAAGGGCAGTCAATAAGTCGAGCGGGGTCATATTTCAGGGCCCAATGTGTGGTAGTAACTGTAACTTGAATCACACACACAGATCTCGGGTCCTATGGACGATTCCAATGAAACAACCCACCATGTACTCCTACATGGCCTTTCATCGATACCTTTACCAAGCGTATTCCACACTTCCCTCTCTTTGTCGGTATGATCATTTCACTCTGATCCATCACCCAGATGAACCAGACCAGACACAACTCTAAGCATAGCAGGCAACATAAACAAATAGCATGGTGGATCACACATCACATGGCTCAATCAACTCCTACACATGCTAGTGGGTTTCAACTATTTACTGTGGCAATGACAGGTCATGCAAGGGATAGGGTTCAACTACCGCAACAAGTAGCAGTTCACACGCTGTTGCCTTAATGCAGTTAAAGAGAGCAGGAGCGAGAAGATTGGGTTTGTATCGGAATGATCAATGATTGCTTGCCTGACAAGGTAGTTGTCGGGTACTGCTCTTCAACTGGATACGCAGCAGTATCCTCGGGAGCAGGACCTAACACAGAGAATACCGGCGATACAATCATTAACAAACAAATGCAACAATATGATGCATGCTCATGACATGGCAAGATGCATGGGTGTTGGCTAATGCAACTAAAACCAGAGGGGTTTGAACCTATTTGAATCAAGATTCAAATTGGAGTTCAAACTATTATTTAAATAAGTGCATTATCATGTTTTTGATGTATACAGCAAATTAACTTGTTCAAACATGCATGAAACCAGTGCCATTGGAAAGATTGGATTTTTCTGATCATTTTTCATATATAAATCTTTTCCATCTGAGCTATGGTTGATTTTATATGATTTTTAGAAGTTTTGGGTATTTTCTGGAATTTCCTGAATTATTTTTAAACTAAAAATCCCAGAAAATCCTTTACTGTGTCAGCATGACATCATGCTGACGTCAGGTAGTCAACAGGGCCAGTCCAAGTCAAACCTGACCAGTGGGACCCACTGGTCAGTGTCAAAGTTAACTAATTAACTAATTAGAATTAAATTAACACCTAAACTAGGTTTGACTTGCGGGCAGGGCCCACATGACAGTGACCCAGGGGGTCAAACCCGTGGTCAAAACAGGTCCAACTCGCTGGCGTTTAGCCGTCGGCGAGGCCAAACACGGCGGTGGGGTGCGGGTTTCGTGCTCCGGCTGCCAAATCGACGGCGAAGCACACCTACGGGTAGCTGGAGGCAAACCGCATCGAGTGGAGGTGGTGGCTGGCCTCGGGGTCGCCGGAGATGACGCCGGCGACGAGTCCAGCGGCGGCCGGAGTTCGGCGAAGTCGAAAACGACGGTGCGGTGCTCGTAGAGGAGCGTGAAGTGGTCCTACAGCATCTACGTGTGATGGTGAAGCTGATAGGCAAGGTGGCCGGACCAATGGATGGCCGGAGCCTCGTCGGCGACAAGCTCCGCGGCGGTGCGTGCAGGTGAGCTTCGTGCGGTGCGTTCCAGGGGAGAAGAGAGCCAACGGAGAGGGGGAGGACGAAGCTGGGCTCACAGGGGTTGCAGCAGGCGCCGGAGCGAGCTCGGGGGTGGTCGGAGCTGAGCGAAACGGCGAGGGGGATCTCCGCGGCCGGAGTTGGGGAAGAAGAGGTCGGGGGCGTCTCCAGGGCGGGCGAGCGCTCGGGGCTCGGCCTGTTCGAAGTAGTCGAGGACGGCGGAGACGACGGACACCAAGGCGGGGCTCAGGGACGACGGTGGGCGCGGCTTCTACGACGGTGCGAGCACGACGGCGTCGGCCATGGCGCGGGGAGAGCGAGGGAGAGGAGCTGGGGAGAGGGGAGGTGTCTGCGAGGTCGGGGGCGTTGTGTACGACCGATCCAGCCCTCCAGGACGGCGAGGGGAGGAAGCAGGGCGGCGGGTAGCTGCGTGGCGCGCGGTGCGGTCGCCGTCGAGCACCTGCCTGCCTGCCTGGCCGAGCCAAGCAGCTCGCTGGAGCGGCAGCTCGGCTGGGCCGGCAGGTGGGCCGGGTGGAGCGCCAGGTAAGCTTCTTCTCTCTCTTTTTTTTCTATTTCTTTTCTGTTTCATTTGTTTTGCAACTTTGTTTAATTAAATAAAATGCCAGAGCATTTTTATAATTCATAACACTTGTCATGCCTACTGTATATAATATGAACAGTAGGAAACATTATAGTTTATGATTATTTGAGCATTTAAAATATTTTATAGCATTTAAATGCCCAAATTCAAATAACATATGATTTAATCCAAAGGCCTTTGATGTCCTAGAAAATTGTGCACCATTTTTGGCAGAGGTTTAAGACCAAGGCAGAAATGATGAACATTTTTGAAGGGCATTTTGGGTACATTGGAAAATATTTTAACAAACCCTAGTTGTTAGGAGAGGGGTGCTGGGGTTTCTGTTAGTCCCATTTCCAGTTTCTTTGAAAAGTAAACATGATGCACACACCAACTAACCCTAATGCAAGTGCTAACTAGGGATGTGACAACTCACCCCCACTTAAAAGAATCACGTCCCAAGATTCGGGTTCCTCCGGAAAGAGGGTGGGGTACTCAAGTCGAAGACGATCCTCCCTTTCCCAAGTAGCTTCACTCTCGGAATGATGTGACCATTGAACCTTGAGAAACTTGATATTGTGGCGTCGAGTGGTGCGCTCAGTTTGATCAAGAATACGAACGGGGTATTCTCGATATGTGAGATTGTCCTGGAGATCAAGCGTTTCATGGTCCACTCCATGGATAGGATCCGGGAAGCAACGCCTGAGTTGAGAAACGTGGAACACGTCATGAACTCTGGATAGGTGCGGAGGTAGTTCCAGTTGGTAGGCAACTTCTCCTCGTTTGGCAAGAATGCAAAAAGGACCGATGAAACGAGGGGCCAATTTGCCTTTGGTACCGAAGCGATGGGTTCCCTTAAGAGGAGTAACCCGAAGGTAAGCCTTATCGCCGACTTCAAAAGTCACAGCCTTATGATGGCTATTATATTGGCTCTTTTGGCGAGACTGGGCTGTTTTTCAATCTCTCACGAACGATGCGAACTTGTGCCTCTGCTTCCTGGATCATATCCGGGCCAAAGAATTGTCTTCCCCCGGTCTCTGACCAGTTAAGAGGTGTTCGACACCTTCGTCCATATAGAACTTCGAAGGGAGCTTTGCCCAAGCTGGCTTGATAACTATTGTTATAAGCGAATTCGGCAAAGGGAAGACACTTTTCCCATTCCATACCGAAAGAAATGACAGAGGCTCGAAGCATGTCTTCCAGAATTTGATTGACTCGTTCCACTTGACCACTTGACTGGGGATGGAAGGCGGTACTGAAGGAGAGATGGGTTCCCATAGCATTCTGGAAACTTTCCCAAAATCGTGAAGTAAAAAGACTTCCACGGTCCGAGTTAATCTCCAACGGCACACCATGAAGTGATACTATCCGAGAGACATACAAATCTGCTAGCTGGCTAGCGGTAATACTCTCTCGAACAGGCAGGAAATGAGCTACTTTAGAGAGGCGGTCGATAACGACGAAGATAGCATTATTCCCTTTCCTGGACCTGGGAAACCCGGTAATGAAGTCCATACCGACTTTATCCCATTTCCATTCAGGAATAGCTAAAGGTTGAAGGGTGCCAGCAGGCCGTTGATGCTCTGCTTTGACTCGACGACAAACGTCGCAGTTAGCAATGAATTGAGCGATTTCTCTCTTCATCCTAGTCCACCAGAATCTCTGACGTAGATCCTGATACATTTTAGTACTACCGGGATGAATCGTGAGAGGAGATTCATGAGCCTCCTTAAGGATTAACTGCCGTAGATGGTGGTTCTTGGGAACGACTACACGGTTCTCAAAGAAAACAACACCTCGATCATCCATAGAGAAACTTTTAGCGAGTCCGCTAGCAATGTTCTCTTGGAGTCGGAATATACCTTTATCACGCTTCTGGGCAGCTATAACTTGATCCATAAGGGTAGGTTTCGCCACCAAGGTGGAAAGAAATCCTCGAGGAACAATGTGAAGGTTAAGCTTACGGAATTCCTCGTGGAGAAGTGGTTGACTTTGTTGTAACATTAAGTTGTTACAATATGACTTACGACTTAGTGCATCAGCCATGACATTGGCCTTTCCAGGGGTATAAGTGATTCCTAAGTCGTAGTCTGTGAGCAACTCAACCCAACGTCTTTGCCTGAGATTCAAATCCGGTTGGGTGAAGATATACTTCAAACTTTTATGATCAGTGAAGATTTCACAGCGATTACCAAGAAGGTAATGTCGCCATGTTTTGAGTGCATGGACTACACCTGCAAGCTCTAGATCATGAGTAGGATAGTTATCCTCGTGTGGACGCAACTGTCGAGATGCATATGCAATCACTTGACGATCTTGCATGAGTATGCAACCTAGTCCTTGTCGCGAGGCGTCGCAATAGATTATAAAATCCTTGGAAAAATCTGGTGGTACCAGTACAGGTGCAGATGTCAGGCGTCTTTTCAGTTCCTGAAAACTGGACTCGCATTGTGGGGTCCACTCAAATTTTTTATCTTTTTTGAGGAGTTTAGTTAGAGGTTTGGCAATCTTGGAGAAATTCTCGACGAAGCGTCGGCAATAGCTCGCTAAGCCAAGAAAACTCCTAACTTGCTTGACTGATTCAGGGGGAGTCCAATCAAGTACGGCTAGAACTCGCTCGGGATTGACAGCAATACCCTTGCCAGAGATCACATGACCTAAATAGGTTACTTATGGCAACCAAAATTCACATTTAGAGAATTTGGCATAAAGGCGGTGCTCTCGAAGTTTCGTCAATACCAGCCTTAAATGCTGGGCATGATCTTCCCTGTTCTTGGAATAGATGAGTATATCATCGAGGTATACCACGACGAATTTAGCCAAATACTCCATGAAAATAGAATTCATTAACCGAGAAAAGGTAGCTGGGGCATTGGTTAATCCGAAGGACATAACAGTGTACTCATATTGGACATAACGAGTAACGAAAGCCGTTTTAGGAATGTCCCCGTTCTTGATTTTGATTTGATGGTAACCCAACCTCAAATCCATCTTAGAGAAGACTGAGGATCCAGCGAGCTGATCATACAGGTCGTTGATCCTGGGAAGCGGATACTTATTCTTTATGGTGACCAGATTGACAGGTCGGTAATCTACAACCATCCGCTCCGTTCCGTCCTTCTTCTTGACGAAAAGGACGGGGCAAGCCCAAGGGGAAGAACTAGGACGGATGAAACCTTTTTGCAAAGACTCATCGAGTTGTTTCTTTAGCTCAGCTAATTCTAGTGGTGCCATCTTATAAGGTCTCCTAGAGATTGGGACAGTTCCAAGGATAAGATCTATCACGAACTCGACATCTCTGTCAGGTGGAACTCCTGGTAGTTCTTCTGGAAAAACATCCGGGAAGTCACGGACTACCGGGATATCTTCGAGTTCTGGTAGAGGGCTGGCATTAAGAGAGTAGAGGTGACGTTCAGCCATTCGGGTCAAGACATTGACTATCTTGCCGGATGGGTGTGTAAGTTGAACGGTCCTAGTATAGCAATCAATTTTGGCGTAATGAGTTGTCATCCAATCCATACCCGAGATGATGTTTATGTCCGAGGACTTGAGAGCGATTAAAGATGCTAGGAAAACAAGTCTATCGACAAGGATTTCATTTCCATGGCTTACCCTAGAGGTTTGCCACTTTAAACCAGGAGTTTGAATAACCATGGAAGTAGGCATGTCACAAAAAGTCATGTTGTGCAATCGAGCATAGCTCTCAGATATGAACGAATGTGATGCTCCAGTATCGAAAAGAACAGATGCCGGATGGCAGTTGACGAGAAGCGTACCAAGGACGATGTTAGGATCCTCATAAGCTTCCTCGGCAGAGACATAGTTGACATGACCACGTGCAGTGGGGATTGGCTTGACATAATTCACCTTGCCGGTTGGCTTACCACGGCCAACGGGTTTTCCTGGTTGGTTCTGAGGACACTCACGCATGTAGTGCCCTGGTTCTCCACACTTGAAGCATGTCACAGTGGTGGTGCGTGGAGCAAAGTTGGAAGGTGGTCCTCCATAGGTCTTAGCAGGTGCAAACTGTTGAGTTGGGCGAGGCACCTCATAGGATGGCCTCGTTGTGTAGTTGGGTGGCAGAGCGGTGTTAGGAACCCACACACGGCGCTTTTGAGAGCTAGAGCCGGATGAGGAACCAAAGTCTCGAGTATGCTTGCGGGTGGCCTCGAAGTCGGTCTGGCCTGTTTCAGCACTGATAGCCTTGTTTAACAACTTCTGGAAGGAAGTGCACTCGTGCAGACGTAGATCTCGGTGGAGTTCAGGGCTGAGTCCCTTGCGGAACCTCGCCTGCTTCTTGGCATCGGTGGATACTTCTTCAGGTGCATAGCGTGCCAAGTTGCCAAACTCGCGGCTATAGCCATCCACAGTTAACCGGCCCTGGGTGAAATTGCAGAATTCCACCCGCTTGCGATCCATGAGACCTTCCGGAATGTGGTGTTCACGGAATGCCTCACTGAACTCAACCCAGGTAGTGACTTGGCCAGCAGGACGCATAGCTTCAAAGTTTTCCCACCAAAGACTGGCAGGGCCCTCAAGATGGTAGGCGGCGTAGATAACCTTGTCAGCTTCGGCCACACGGGAGAGTGTAGCTTGTGGGTGATACTACGTAGCCAGTCATCAGCATCCAGAGGTTCAGTGGAGTAATGGAACTTCAGTGGACACATCTTGATAAAGTCATTGATTGATACCACGTCATTCCTCTGACGGAACCCAGTGTTCTGCTCTATGCGTTCCAGCAGACGGTTGGTCTCTCTCTTGTTCCGTTCTGCTTCGAGCATAACTTCCGCCAAGGAGGGTGGCTGGGGCAGATTCCCATCTCTAGCCCCACTAGCCTCACCCTGCTCCTGAGCAGCAGGAGTGCTGCGAGTGTTGACCATCCTAGGAAAACAAAACAACGGTTTAGACAAGGATGGCAAAATTTGACATAGAAGTGCAGAATGTAATGAATGACACGGAATGCAAGGATGTTCATCCGTACGACATGGTAATATAGGAACTGCTATATATACACCAGTGGTCATACACACCATACAAAGTTTAGTACAAGCCAAGGCTAAAGTACAGCTGCGGTGAAAGACGATACATCCCATCAGAGGCATTCCAAGCTCCTATACATTATTTAACTACACCTTCGGAACTCAGTACACACTATGTCATATTCCACAAGACGCGCAGGACAGTGGAAATACAACTACTACAACCACGGTCTAGCTCAGACATTCGCGTAGTAATCCTCGTAAAGCTTACCACCGTAGCCTGGAAGTGGAACAGATGGATCTTGGAACTCGCGAGCACTCGAAGGCTGTGGACCATAGGGACATGGATGTGGCCTCGGTCCCGATGCTAGTGGTAACCGACGCCCACGTGGAGGTGTAATACCCCCAACGTCACACCAATCCATGTGATCAGGCAGACGAGTTCGCACGGGGTACAAATCCCGCATGTCCAGATATCCAGCGTGCACAGCAGGTGCAAGCCGTGTCAAAGTAGTCCAATGAGCGGCTCGAGTGTTATACAGCTCCATTCGGAGGGCACGGACCTCACGGTCCCGATCCTCCAACATCTGAACAGTAGTCTGAAGCAGTGGCTCTTCATGAGCAGCATGAGTATACAGACCAGTGTAGTAGCCTTCCTCTCCGGGAAGTGAGGCTGGCATGTAACAGAACTCAGTGTTCAGCAACAGGGCATGCCTTGCACGGATAATGTCATCATCGAATAAGCGGCATCCTGCACTGCCATCTCGATGGTAATCCCGAGTCCATAAGACCAATGGATGGGGTCGTTAGCTCCAGGATATGAGGGGTATATCCGGACTGTGCAAAAATACTGACTCTGATTAAAATCCCGGTATTGTTCCTCCACGGTGTACTCAGGATACCAGCGATAACCGGTCTCAGTCAGCACACGGACTAGCATGGCCGTGTGACCGGGCACATTAATGCACCGAGTCAAACGATCCACTTGGTGAGGGATGCGGCCAGACATCTGAAACACGAAGTAATGCAAAGGCATTAGTGTTTCTGGAAGAAATCGGGCAGCATAACAACTGTAAATGCTCAAACAAAGATTTGAGACATCATACAAATGATAGCATAGCCACTCAACAATTCCATATCAAGGTTCCGGGTCCAACAATCATCATACTAAAAGGATAGAAACTGAACTGAGGCTTGACCAACAATCCTAAGAGTCTAAGGATTAGTAACACGTGAACCTAATAAGGATAAGAGGCCTAGTCCTAAATCCCCGTAGAAGAATAGACTGACTCAGATCAGAAGGGCATAAGGTAAAGGAGTAAAAAGAGCCTTACGTTCCCTTCCACAATCAATTCCCCTACATATAACTAAGAATTTTTCTAGACTCAACATCGACCAGTTTGGCTTGAGAAACCTACAGGCAGTCCAGCTCTGATGCCAACGCTGTCAGGACCCCGATCCTAAGTCACACCGATCTAGCTGTAACACGTCATATCACTTTGCGGCCTCACGCACGGTAACCCCACGGGTGCCACCTTACCTGGACCGGGACCGTTTGTGCATTTTGGCACACGTATATGACATTGTCGCTAGCATCCATATGACAGAGAACCCGGGCCGACATGGCTAGTTATAAACCAAAAGTGGCACTAAATTACAGAGACAGGCATCCATGACCCAGCAACGAACGTGTCGGTCATCAACGTATGAACCCAAGTCGTAGCAAGCTACATGGACTTAAAGGAACAACGCGTGACATTTCCCCTAAGGGACAGACACAGGAACGAAGAAGGACACATGCCGGCCAGCCTACGTGTTCCGAGCAGTAGCAAGCTACCAAGGCTCATTGGAATCACTAGGAGGCATTTCCCTGTAAGGTAGGCTACCAAAGGAAAACAACTAGGTGTCGGATCCCACACATACCAAGCATTTCAATCATACACACAATATGCTCAATATGTGCAAATACAACATTGCATCACAACAGAACTCTATGACTCAAAGTACTTTATTTAAAAGGCTCCAAGAGCCATACATAACATATCCATACATGTAGGGGTCACATGACCCAACACACAAGTCATACAGTCATACAAGCACAAGCGGAAGCTACATGTCTGAGTACAGACAACTTAGAAAATAAAACAGGCTTGGTGTAGCCTGACTATCTACAAGGCCCTTCACAAGCTCTAGATCTCCGTCTGGGTGTCAAGCTACTCGTCGACGTCAACGTCTATGTAGAACCCATCAGCAGGGGCAGGGTTCTCCTCTGCAACAGTTATTAAGCAAACATGAGTACAAAGGTACTCAGTAAGTCTTACCATAGAACCTAACATACATGCAACATTATCAAAGGGGGTAGTGGAGTTCATAGCAGAATGCGAGCTTTGACCTTGGCTAACCTATACTACAACTCTCAACAAATTGCAAGATGTTATTACGAACACGAGTCCTCTACTCACCACATCAATACACTACCGAGGATCCTCTTCCGTCATCCTACGGAAGGGCCATCCACGACACTCACACTTATCTTGAGGCTTTTAGTAGTATCGATCAACTTGTCTATGAACTGTAAGAGTAACCAAGTAGTCTGTACCGCGAACAACGGCTATTCGAATAGTTTGATAACCCTGTAGGGGTGTACTTCTTCACACATGTTTTCACCACTTAGCGTCTGCACACGACATGTGCTCGGCAGACTTCAAGCGAAAGCCGACGTGGGTATAGACCACGACCTAACCAACCACTCAAGTCTCTCGTCCAGGTTTATCGCCTAGGGTTCCATCCGTGGGGAGATCCGGCCGGGGTGTCGCTCACGGCCCCAAACGATGTGTACAGGGTTCCCGAGTCACCAAACGGGCAACCAGTACACCGTGCCACGTACCTGTCGCATCACAGCCCACCCCGAGGGTCAGCGCTGTGCACGACCTCCAGTAAACTATAAACACCAGAAACTAGTTGCAACTCCTGGACAGAGTACAAGGGCAGTCAATAAGTCGAGCGGGGTCATATTTCAGGGCACAATGTGTGGTAGTAACTGTAACTTGAATCACACACATAGATCTCGGGTCCTATGGACGATTCCAATGAAACAACCCACCATGTATTCCTACATGGCCTTTCATCGATACCTTTACCAAGCGTATTCCTCACTTCCCTCTCTTTATCGGTATGATCATTTCACTCTGATCCATCACCCAGATAAACCAGACCAGACACAACTCTAAGCATAGCAGGCAACATAAACAAATAGCATGGTGGATCACACATCACATGGCTCAATCAACTCCTACACATGCTAGTGGGTTTCAACTATTTACTGTGGCAATGACAGGTCATGCAAGGGATAGGGTTCAACTACCGCAACAAGTAGCAGTTCACACGCTGTTGCCTTAATGCAGTTAAAGAGAGCAGGAGCGAGAAGATTGGGTTTGTATCGGAATGATCAATGATTGCTTGCCTGACAAGGTAGTTGTCGGGTACTGCTCTTCAACTGGATACGCAGCAGTATCCTCGGGAGCAGGACCTAACACAGAGAATACCAGCGATACAATCATTAACAAACAAATGCAACAATATGATGCATGCTCATGACATGGCAAGATGCATGGGTGTTGGCTAATGCAACTAAAACCAGAGGGGTTTGAACCTATTTGAATCAAGATTCAAATTGGAGTTCAAACTATTATTTAAATAAGTGCATTATCATGTTTTTGATGTATACAGCAAGTTAACTTGTTCAAACATGCATGAAACCAGTGCCATTGGAAAGATTGGATTTTTCTGATCATTTTTCATATATAAATCTTTTCCATCTGAGCTATGGTTGATTTTATATGATTTTTAGAAGTTTTGGGTATTTTCTGGAATTTCCTGAATTATTTTTAAACTAAAAATCCCAGAAAATCCTTTACTGAGTCAGCATGACATCATGATGATGTCAGGCAGTCAACAGGGCCAGTCCAAGTCAAACCTGACTAGTGGGACCCACTGGTCAGTGTCACAGTTAACTAATTAACTAATTAGAATTAAATTAACACCTAAACTAGGTTTGACTTGCGGGCAGGGCCCACATGTCAGTGACCCAGGGGGTCAAACCCGTGTTCAAAACAGGTCCAACTCGCCAGCGTTTAGCCGCCGGCGAGGCCAAACACGGCGGTGGGGTGCGGGTTTCGTGCTCCGGCTGCCAAATCGACGGCGGAGCACACCTACGGGTAGCTGGAGGCAAACCGCATCGAGTGGAGGTGGTGGCTGGCCTCGGGGTCGCCGGAGATGACGCCGGCGACGAGTCCAGCGGAGGCCGGAGTTCGGCGAAGTCGAAAACGACGGTGTGGTGCTCGTAGAGGAGCGTGAAGTGGTCCTACAGCATCTACGTGTGATGGTGAAGCTGATAGGCACGGTGGCCGGACCAATGGATGGCCGGAGCCTCGTCGGCGACGAGCTCCGCGGCGGTGCGTGCAGGTGAGCTTCGTGCGGTGCGTTCCAGGGGAGAAGAGAGCCAACGGAGAGGGGGAGGACGAAGCTGGGCTCACAGGGGTTGCAGCAGGCGCTGGAGCGAGCTCGGGGGTGGTCGGAGCTGAGCGAAACGGCGAGGGGGATCTCCGCGGCCGGAGTTGGGGAAGAAGAGGTCGGGGGCATCTCCAGGGCGGGCGAGCGCTCGGGGCTCGGCCTGTTCGAAGTAGTCGAGGACGGCGGAGACGACGGACACCAAGGCGGGGCTCAGGGACGACGGTGGGCGCGGCTTCTACGACGGTGCGAGCACGACGGCGTCGGCCATGGCGCGGGGAGAGCGAGGGAGAGGAGCTGGGGAGAGGGGGAGGTGTCTGCGAGGTCGGGGGTGTCGTGTACGACCGATCCAGCCCTCCAGGACGGCGAGGGGAGGAAGCAGGGCGGCGGGCAGCTGCGTGGCGCGCGGTGCGGTCGCCGTCGAGCACCTGCCTGCCTGCCTGGCCGAGCCAAGCAGCTCGCTGGAGCGGCAGCTGGGCTGGGCCGGCAGGTGGGCCGGGTGGGGCGCCAGGTAAGCTTCTTCTCTCTCTCTTTTTTTCTATTTCTTTTCTGTTTCATTTGTTTTGCAACTTTGTTTAATTAAATAAAATGCCAGAGCATTTTTATAATTCATAACACTTGTCATGCCTACTGTATATAATATGAACAGTAGGAAACATTATAGTTTATGATTATTTGAGCATTTAAAATATTTTATAGCATTTAAATGCCCAAATTCAAATAACATATGATTTAATCCAAAGGCCTTTGATGTCCTAGAAAATTGTGCACCATTTTTGGCAGAGGTTTAAGACCAAGGCAGAAATGATGAACATTTTTTAAGGGCATTTTGGGTACATTGGAAAATATTTTAACAAACCCTTGTTGTTAGGAGAGGGGTGCTGGGGTTTCTGTTAGTCCCATTTCCAGTTTCTTTGAAAAGTAAACATGATGCACACACCAACTAACTCTAATGCAAGTGCTAACTAGGGATGTGACAGAGATGGAGAGGATGGGTGCTGGAATAAGTGAGGGGGGCCCATGTGGATCCACAAACCACGGGGCGCCCAGGGGGGTGGGCGCACCCTATGGGCTTGTGACCCACGAGTGCCTCCCCATGCTATGTTTACAATGCCAAAAATACTTATATATTCCAGAAAAAAATGATACTAAATTTTTAGGGCATTTGGAGAACTTTTATTTTCTGGTCATTTTTTTATTGCACGGATAATTTAGAAAATAGAAAAATAATACTATTTTTTCTTTATTAATTCTAAATAACAGAGAATAAAAAGTGGGTACAGAAAGTTGTGTTTACTAAATTCATCCATCTCATGCCCGTCAAAAGGAATCCATGAATAAGGTTGGTCAAGTCTTATTAACAAACTTATTCCAAATGATATGAAACCGAAGAATCTTCGTATAACACTAGGTTACCTCAATGGGGATATGCATGTCCCTAACAATAAGAATATCATATTTATTTCTTATAGTAGGAATAGGGAATTCAAAACCTCCAATAGCAATTGTTGAAATTTTTCGAATTGATGTTATTAACTTGAGGTTGTTTCTTCGAAAAGTGCACCGTATGCTCATTACCATTGACATGAAAAGTGACATTGCCTTTATTGCAATCAATAACAGCCCATGTAGTACTAAAAAAGGGTCTACCAAGGATGATCGACATACTGTCGTCCTCGGGTATATCAAGATAGTAACATTTCAACTACTACAGGTACATCCTCACAAATGTCGATGGGTAAACCAGTTGATTTATCGGCCATTTGCAAAGAGATTTCAGTTGGTGTCAACTTACTCATGTCATGTCTTCGATACAAAGAGAAAGGCATATCACAAACACCGGCTCCTAAATAACATAAAGCAGTTTTAACATAGTTTCTTTTACTGGAGCATGGTATAGTTGGTATTCTCGGGTCTCCTAGTTTTCTAGGTATTCCACCCTTAAAAGTGTTGTTCGCAAGCATGGTGGAAATTTCAGCTTCCGGTATCTTTATTTTATTCGTAACAATATCTTTCATATACTTTGCAAAGGGAGACATTTTCAAGATATCTGTCAAACGCAAACGCAAAAAGACAGGTCTAAGCATTTCATAAAAGTGTTCAAATTACTCATCATCCTTTTTATTGGATAGGAGGAAAGGATAAGGGTTTCTGAACCCATGGTTCTCTGTCCCTACCGTGTTTCCTAGCAATGAAGTCTCTTTTCTCATACCTTTTGTTCTTAGGTTGTGGGTCGTCAAGATCGACAGCAGGTTCTATCTCCACATCATTATCATTACTAGGTTGAGCATCATCATTATCATTGTTACTAGGTTCATGTTCATTACCAGACTGAGTTTCAACATCAGAAAGAGAAATATCATTAGGATTTGCAGGTGTATCTACAATAGGTTCACTAGAAGCATGCAAAGTCTTATCGTTTTTCCTCTTAGATGAACTAGGTGCATTAACACTAATCCTTTGAGAGTCTTGTTCAACTCTTTTAGGATGACCTTCAGGATATAAGGGTTCCTCAGTCATTTTACCAGTTCTAGTCATAACTCTAACAACATGATCATTTTTCTTATTGTTCATCTCATTAATCAAATCATTTTGTGCTTTGAGAATTTTTTTTCTAGTTGGGTTTTTATCATGGAAGCATATTTACAAACAAGTTTAAGATCATCTTTAACTCTAGACATGTAGTCACTCAAGTGCTCAAACCATATAAGCGTTTTGTTTCAACTTCTACTGACATAAGCATTGAAGTTTTCTTGTTTCACAATAAAGTTATCAAATTCATCCATGCATTGACTAGTAGGTTTATTATGAGTAATATCACCTTCATGAAATCTATAAAGAGAATTTACCTTCACTACCTGTGTCCGGTTATCGAGACCATGTATTTCTACAATAGGTGGTAAATTCTTAACATCTTCGGCTTTAATTCCTTTTTCCTTCATTGACTTCTTTGCCTCTTCATATCTTCGGGACTCAGAAATAAAATTCCTCTCTTCTTCCGAGTTGGTTGAGGAGATTCACGAAGAGTCCACTCATTATCGTTTCTCAACATATTATTCAGTAGTTCTTCAGCTTGTTCAATAGTTTGTTCCCTGAAAACACAACCAGCACAACTATATAGGTGGTCCCTAGAAGCATCGGTTAGGTCATTGTAAAAGATATCAAGTATTTCATTTTTCTCGAGAGGATGATCAGGCAAAGCATTAAGTAAATGGAGAAGCCTCCTCCAAGATTGTGGGAGACACTCTTCTTCAATTTGCACAAAGTTAAATATTTCTTGTAAGACAGCTTGTTTCTTATGAGCAGAAAAATATTTTTTAGAGAAGTAGTAAATCATATCCTGGGGATGACGCACACAACCAGGAGCAAGAGAATTAAACCATATATTAGCATCACCCTTTAGTGAGAAAGGAAACTACTTAAGAATATAGTAATAGCAATTTTTTTCCTCATGAGTAAATAGGGTGGCTATATCATTCAGTTTAGTAAGATGTGCCACAACAGTTTCAGTTTCATAACCATGGAAAGGATCTGATTCGACCAAAGTAATTATCTCAGGATCAACAGAGAATTCATAATCCTTATCAGTAACACGAACATATGAAGTAGCAAACTCAGGATTATATTTCATACTAGCACTCAAAGATTTTTTCCTTCCACTTGCATAAAAATTTGTTCACATCATCTATATCCTTACAAGCAAGAAAGTCTCTAGCTACCTCTCCCTCCATAACATAACCTTCAAGTATATTAGGCAATTCAGATCTAGGTGTTCTAGATCTAAAAGGTGTATCATAATTTTCAGTTTCAAAGACTTCATCAGTTTCAACATTCTCAATATTTCTAACTCTAGCAAGTTGTTCATAGAGAAATTCACCATGTGGCACATCATCAAGCAAAGTAGTAGCATCATCATAAGTATCATTCATAGCAGAAGTAGCATCATCAATTAATTGCGACATATCACGATTAATAGCAGGTAGTGGTGTCGCAAACTTACTCATAACATAAGGTGAATCAAGTGCAAAGCTAGATGGCAGTTCCTTACCTCCCCTCGTCCTAGAGGGAACAATCTTGGTTTTATCATCTCTCAGATTCTTCATAGTGATCAACAGATATAAATCCCAAGTGACTCAGCAAATATAGCTATGCTCCCCGGCAACGGCGCCAGAAAATAGTCTTGATGACCCACAAGTACAGGGGGTCGCAATACTTTCGAGGGTAGAGTGTTCAACCCAAATTTATTGATTCGACACAAGGGGGGCAAAGAATATTCACGAGTATTAGCACTTGAGTTGTCAATTCAACCACACCTGAATGACTTAATATCTGCAACAAAGTATTTAGTAGCAAACTAATATGCAAGTAATGGTAACGGTGGCAAAAATAACAGTGGCAGTTTTGTAGTGATTGTAGCAGTAGTAGCAACGAAAGTAACTTAGCGAGGATCAATATGAGACGAACTCGTAGGCAATGGATTGGTAATGATATGTGTCGGATGATATTCATCATGTCGAAGCTATAACCTTGGGCAACGACAAGCTAACTCCAGTTCATCAATATAATGTAGGCATGCATTCCGTATATAGTCACACATGCTTATGGAAAAGAACTTGCATGACATCTTTTGTCCTACCCTCCTGTGGCAGTGGGGTCCTGATGGAAACTAATGGATATTAAGGCCTCCTTTTAATATAGAGCCAGAACAAAGCATTAGCACTTAGTGAATACATGAACTCCTCAAACTACGGCAATCATCGAAAAGAATCCAAATTATTGTTACCTTGGGTTATGCGGATCATAACACATAGTAGGTGTCTACAACTTGCAAGATAGGATAAAGAACACATATATATATTCATGAAAACATAATAGGGTGAGATCTGAAATCATGGCACTCGGGCCCTAGTGACAAGCATTAAGCATAGCAAAGTCATAGCAACATCAATCTCAAAACATAGTGGATACCAGGCATCAAACCCTAACAAAACAAACTTGATTACATGATAAATCTCATCCAACCCATCACCGTCCATCAAGCATACGATGGAATTACTCACGTATGGCGGTGAGCATCATGAAATTTGTGATGGATGAAGGTTGATGATGACGATGGCGATGGATTCCACTCTCTGGAGCCCCGAACGGACTCTAGATCAGCACTCCCGATGTAGAACATGAGGCGGCGGTGGCTCCATATCGTAAAACGCAATGAATCCTCCTCCTTTATTTTTCTCTCCCCGACACTGGTACCGCGAGGTGCTATACAAACGATTTTTAACCCCTTTCCATGACGGCATTCTGAACCATCGCCTAGTGAGTGACTATGATAGGGGGTCCTTCCAACATGACCCTGAAATCGTCCGGGATATACGCACCTACCTGTTCGGCCAGCACTGTAGCAGCCCAGCCCACCACCGCCGTCGTCCTCCTGGCGCCAGTCGGCCAGGCGTGTGGCCGGCGCGCGCGCACGGCCGTGCCTCCACGCCACCTGCCAGCCTGGCCCTCCCCTCGCCAGCGCGACGGCGCGGATGACCACCCCACTGCCGTCCAGATCGATCTGACCCCTCACTCGCCCCCTTCCCCTCCTCTGTCTCTCTCCCCCGCGAGCGCCCGAACACTGTCGTCGCCGCCGTCCTGAACCACCGCGGCCACCGTCCACCTCTCGCCCCTCCGATGAGCCCCAGAGCTCCGCCTCGTCGCCATATACCCCTCCGCCGAGCCACGCGGCACCACACATCTCCGAACACCGTCTGCGCAGCCGTACCCCTCCTCGGCCGCCGACGACCTCACCGTCGAATTCGCGGTGGCTGGTGCCTCCCCGAGCCCACTTCGACGACCTTTGCAACCGCCGTGAGCCCCTCTTGCTCCTCCCCCTATTCCTCTACTCATGTGCGTGCTGTAGCTCCAACCCCCACCGTGCCCGAGAACCCCTCGCCGCCGGCAATGTCGCCGCCGTGGCTATAGCCACTGGAGCATCCACCTGAGTGCACCACCGAGCTCCTAATGACCTCACGAACACGTAGCAGCCATCAGCTCACCCCCCGTGCCCCGTAGCGCCTAACTCGACGGAGCCCGAACTCCGGCGCCGCCGCGAGCTCGTTTCCGACGAGCTCCGGCCACCCCAGCTCCTCCCACTTGCGGGGATGGATGCGGGAGAGCACTGGCTCCCTCCTGGTGCCCTCAGCGTGCTCAGCCGCAGCCTGCAGCGCCGCGCCCGCGCAAGCCCGACCGCTGCCGCCGCTGGACCTCGTCGCCGGCCACTTTTCCGGCCACCCCAGGGCCAACTACCGCCACCACTCGACGCGGAAGAGTGCCCGCGTCACGTTGATGCCTTCCGCCGGCCGTTTGGTCATCGGAGGAGGATTTCCGAGCACTGCCGCCGCGTTTGGCATCGCCGGCGTCGAGCCGCCGGTAGGTTTGACCCCTTTGACAACGGCTGGACCCCCCCTGTGTCCATGACATGTGGGGTCGGCCGTTGTTTAGTTTTAGTTTAGGTTTTAATTAAGTACTAATCACTGTGCTTAGCTCTATGAGTCACTGACACGTGGGGCCAACCCCTGTTAAATTAGTTTAGTTAAAACTAAACTTAATTAGGCCCTGAGAGACTGACATGTGGGCCCAGGCCCCACCCACAGTTTAGTTAGTGTTAGTTTAAAAACTAACTAACCTTGTTAGCTAGTGGGTCACTGACCAGTGGGCCCCACTGGTCAGGTTTGACCCAGGGCAGTCCTTTGACCCTACTGACGTCATGCTTACTCAATGCTGACGCAGTATATATTTTCTGGAATTTTAAATAAATAATAAATGATTTATTTATTTCATAAAATAGCCAAAACTTGTAAAAATCATATAAAATCAACCGTAGCTCAGATGAAAATAATTTATATATGAAAAATGATCAGAAAAATCCAAGGAATCTGTTTATGGCGTTTTCATGCATGTTTGAAGAAGTTAAACCTGCTGATCAGGTCAAATCAATTAAATGGCATTTAAATAATCACATATGGAGTTTGAATTTGAATATGTGGTTCAAACCACCTTCATTTAATTGTGTTGCTAGTTGCACTAGCTCAATCAACATCATATTGCCATATCATGATCATGCATCATATTGTCGTATTGCATTGATTGTGTTCTCTCTTGTTTGTCGGTGCTTGTCCCCCCTTCAGTAGACGTGTTCCGACGATGTGATCGAGGACACCGATGAAGACTCAATGTTATCTTCAGGAGTGCTAGGCAAGCAAACCCCATTGAGCATTCCGATACAATCCCACTCTCTCGCTCTTGCTCTCTTTTACTGCATTAGGACAACAACGCTTCAATTGTTACCTGCTGCGGTAGTTGAACCCCTTTCCACTGCATGACCCGTCATTGCCACAGTAAATAGTTGAAACCCACTAGTATGAGTAGGAGTTGTTTAAGCCATGTTGTGGCTACTCATTGATGCTTTCTGGTTATGCCTGCTATTGCTTAGAGTTGTGTCAGGTCTTATTCATCGGGGATGAATTGGAATGTGATGAACATGTCCTACTGTGTGTGAGCTAAGTGTGTGAACACGATTTGGTAAAGGTAGCGATGAGAGGCCATGTAGGAGTACATGGTGGGTTGTCTCATTGCAGCCGTCCTCAGGAACTGAGTTCTGTGTTGGTTGATCCATGACCAGTTACTACCATGCATTGGGCCTGAAACCAATGGACCCTCTCGACTTATTAATCAACATTATCTCTGTCCAGGAGTTGCAACTAGTTTCTGGTGTTTGTAGTTTACTGGAGGTCGTGCGCAGCGCTGACCCTCGGGGTGGGCTGTGACGCGGCAGGTACGTGGCACGGTGTACCGATTGCCCGTTTGGTGATGCGGGAACCCTATACACATCGTTTGGGGCCGTGAGCGACACCGCGGCCGGATCTCCCCACGGATGGAACCCAAATAGGCGATAAACCTGGACGAGAGACTTGTGTGGTTAGTCAGGTCGTGGCCGACACCCTTGCTGGGCCTCCGCTTGATGGTTGCCGAGTACATGTCATGTAAACGGCGGAAAGTGGTGAGAGCGTGTGTGAAGAAGTACACCCCTGCAGGGTTATATATGATCTATTCGAATAGCCGTGTCCGCGGAAATGGACTTCTGGGTTACCTATTACAGTTCATAGACAAGTGAAAGTGGATACTCTAAAACGCGCAAGATAAGCGTGAGTGCTATGGATGGCCTTCTCGTAGGGAGACGGGAGCGGATCCATAGTGGTGTATTGATTGGTGAATATGTGGACTCGTGTGCGCCACCTCAAAGAGTTACTTGTAGTCGTAGTTTAGGATAGCCACCGAGTCAAAGCTGGCTTGCTGCAGTCAAACTCCACCACCCCTTTGTTGATACCGATGCATATGTAGTTAGTTCTGATGTAAGTCTTGCTGAGTACCTTTGTACTCACGTTTGCTTAATTTTTGTTTTTGCAGAGAGACTTCAGTCTCGCTAGTGGTTCCGTGTGGACTTCGACGTTTAGCTTGTTACCTCAGCTACGATCTTGTACCTTGGAAGGGTCTGGTAGATAGTCAGGCTTCTCAGCCTTTTTCATTTGTAGTTGTCTGTACCCAGACATGTTATGCTTCCGTTGCCTGTATGCTCTGTGTGTTGGGTCATGTGACCTCTGTCTGTAATAATGCTATGATGGCTCTTCTGGGCCTTATCTATATGGGTTGTTGAGTTAGGTTGTGATGCCATGTTGTACAACACATACTTGCATGTTATGCGTACGTGTAATGTGTATTGCTATGTGTGGGATCCGACACCTAGTTGTTTACCTTTGGTAGCCTATCTTACAGGGAAATGTCTCCTAGTGCTTCCACCGAGCCTTGGTAGCTCGCTACTGCTCCGGAACACTTAGGCTGGCCGGCATGTGTCCTTCTTCGTTCCTGTGTCTGTCCCTTAGGGGAAATGTCACACGTTGTTCCTTTAAGTCCTGGTAACTTGCTACGACTTGGGTTCATACGTTGATGACCGACACGTTCGTTGCTGGGTCATGTATGCCCGTCCCTGTAATTTAGTGCCACTTTTGGTTTATAACTGGTCATGTCGGCCCGGGTTCTCTGTCATATGGATGCTAGCGACACTATCATATACGTGTGCCAAAATGCGCAAACGGTCCCGGGCCAGGTAAGGTGGCACCCGTGGGGATACCGTGCGTGAGGCCGCAAAGTGATATGATGTGTTACAGGCTAGACCTGTGTGACTTAGGATCGGGGTCCTGACAGCTTTGGTATCAGAGCCTGACTGCCTGTAGGATTAGCAAGCCAAACTGGTCGAAGTTGTGTTTAGAAACTCTTTAGTTAGGTAAGGGAATTGTTTGTGGAAGGGAATGTAAGGCTCTTTTTACTCCTTTACCCCATGACCTTCTGATCTGAGTCACCTCCTTCTTTCTACGGGGATTAAGAACTAGGATTCTCACTCTATTTATCAGGATCACGTTATTGTGGATTCAACTCTCAGTTCAGTTTACTCTACTACTGTGTGTTCAATTGTTGGTCTCTGAACCTTGACAAGATAATGTTAAGTGGTTATGCTACCCTTTTGCTTGGATCTCAAAAGTATTTTCGAGCATTTGCAGCCGTTATGCTGTCCGAGTCATCCCAGGTCTCTAAACAATCTGATGCATTTGCAAATCATTCCTACCTGTTCTTAATGTCCTTTTAGGCCAGATTAACCACACTAGACGGTGAGTTGTGGTACTCTGTTACCTCGACACATATGTTGGAGTTATTATTATGGCCCTAAGTATCTTAGAAGATCACCCGGTAATGCAGCAATACTTTGTATCCTCAGCGTGATGGTTCTGGCCGTCATTCTCAAAAGCATCCCGTGATGCCATTTAGTTAGTAGGCATTATATTTCTGGGTTCTTGAACCCTAGATTCATTCTACTTACTTCATGTTGATAGTATTTGCTCATTCCTTTAGGTTATTAGTAACCTTGTGATAGTCCTCGAGGTCTGTGGTATATCCTTCTTCCAAATACCATGAACCATCCTTGTGATAGTCCTCGAGGTCTGTGGTATATCCTTCTTCCAAATACCATGAACCATCCTTGGCAGAAGTTCTTCTGAACCAAAAGATCACGACCCGAGTGCTCTTGAGTAGTACTCCATTCATATTGTGACTCTGCCAATTCTACTTTCTACATGGGTTATCCAGAAGAAATATGTTGAACTCGTTCGACATGTTAATCTATGCATCCACAACTCAGAAGTTATATGTTCCTTGAGTTGTCTCCTTTTAGTTGTATTATGACCCTCGTCCATCAGTTGATAGTCAGGAGTAGTCGTGCACTTGTGTTCATCGATGCCTTTTACTCTTGAGGTCTGTCAAGCCATTCTATTCTGGAATGACTAGGAGAAACAAACTGCAGTACCTTATCCATATCTAGGATTGGGTCAAAGAAGTTGTACTTCGTAGATGAAGAATGCTGATGCAGCTTCTAAACTGTTCTATCCTGGAGTATTACCATCTTTATGTCAAGAATGTCATGAGAATTGCACAACCTTCTATGAACTCTTGATACAGTGATACTTCTCGCCATTATCGATCATTCCTCGGTCTCCGTGTTATCGTAGCCAGAATACCGACAAGTGAATTGTGATGTGTGAAATCAATACCCCTAGCAATCTCGTTGCTTGGCGGTTAAAGGACAACAATTTCATTCTTAGTGTGTTGGTTACTAATTACCATTCTAAGATTGACCGTGCTACCTAGTCCATTCTTCTGGTGCACTCTTCGATCAATGAGTTAGGATTGTGTCAATCCCTCGCTCATTTGATCATATCATCTTGCCCTGAAAAGCAAGATTGATCTTGAGCTTAGTATCGTATCGGTGGTCCGTGATTTCCGAACATCTTCTCGGAAGTATTACCAGGTTGTTCCCTGACCGCTATGTTGAGTTCGTGATCAAGTTGGTTTCTTATAAACCACCCCTTCTCCAAGAATCTGTGTTGGATACCCTGAACTGGTTGGTTAAGCAAAAAAAAACAATAACTTGGAGAGTTGGAAGATAAAAGCTTGCCAGCTTAGTTCATGTCAAGAGGTATGTTTGCGTGTGTTGAAGATAGATGACATCTTCATCAATTGGTCCCTGTGATCAGTTGTTGGACCTATTGTCATATCAAAACTTTGATTTGAGTATGGGCTATCATCAAATCAAACCAGAACCAACGATGTTCATAATATTGTCTTACTCGTGGTTGATCCCTCGAGCATACACCATTACATCTATTGGTCTGACCAATACTATCACTTGTTCACATAATTATGGAATTCCATCTCCATGGAAACCTGGATGAATTGTTGTTGAGCCCATCAGCAATACTGCTACCTTCTCCATGATTTTGTAGGACATTAAGCTAGTGTTGGAAACTTTGTAAGTGTTGCCTTCGTGTTCCGTTCATGAGGTATATGTTGGATGAGAGAAGAAACTTTCCCTAATTCATGTGCATTAGGTGCACGTTGCCGCCATGGGTTCGAGAAAGTTAGTTTTGCTTCCTTTGGAATCATCCCAAGTTAGTCATGCATACGTGCGAAGTATTCCATGGTCTGATAGACTGATCATCTTCATTCCATATGTATCCCTAGCACACCAAGCCACTGATTGATTTGTTCAAGGAGAAGAAGTTTCTTCTTAAGAGCTAGGCTTGTGCAAGGACTTCAATATCCTCGTTGATGGTTCCCCAACCTGAACTTGGTAGTGTTTCATTGTAGGACTACTACGTGGCCATGCTTGTCCTGGACAACGTGTTCACATGTACGTAGCAGAACCAGCTCATGTTTTGGAGCTTGCTATCGTAGTTCATTCCCGAGAATCTCGCCACGCCGTCTCGTCAATTTGTGTTGCAAACTTTTATTTTTTTTCTTCCTGGACTCGATGAGTCTGGAATATCCTGACACCAACCAGAACTGAATCTCAGGAAGATATGATTGTTGGAGCATTTTCCAAGAACTATAATATTGGTCTCTCGATAACCGGTAAAGTGGATGTCGTGGCCAACACACCCAGCCGGAAGACCTATTGTTGTAGAATCTTGATTGAAGAAGCTGGCCACCTCCCCATAAGGATTTCGTAGGATTTACTCCCTAGTTGTTCCTTATGGATTTTTGTGCTCCTGAAGTCCGACCTTTTATTTGACGTTCTAGGTACCAAACCATTATGATAAATGGGTTGTGCTAGCACATCAAGGAGAACATTAGAAGCGGAGTGCTAAATGTCTCTCGGTCGATCATCCAGATTTTGCCCCTTGGCTCCGCTAAGGTGAAATCTAGGAAAGTGTTATCTTCCTTTGCATCTGCATCGTCCATCGTTATTCATCATGGTAGTATGTGGTGTTGCCAGGATCCTTGGCACGGATATTGGTAAAACCTTGATGAATATGGGAATGCTCAAGTTCTTGAGAGCACGCACAAACACTAGGTGTTATCACCGGCACTCACCGGGATTGCTCCCAGTGCTCTTGGTTATGCTATAACCCCTCAAGAGTAGATTTACTCTCTACTGTTGGGATTCTTCCTAGTTACCAGAATCATTCCCAGCATTTGCATTTTGTTCCCAGCTTGCACCGCCAATGTGCCAAT
This sequence comes from Secale cereale, assembly GCA_902687465.1. Classification (NCBI taxonomy): domain Eukaryota; kingdom Viridiplantae; phylum Streptophyta; class Magnoliopsida; order Poales; family Poaceae; genus Secale; species Secale cereale. The sequence continues at coordinate 336,266,806 of LR738714.1, forward strand.
TTTCCATGAATTGCCCTTCTCAGCAACTGATGTTCAGGATTATCTTCAAAAGTGGTCCTACCATAGGTTCCATCCATTTCCGATGATAAGCAAAATAATCTGTGGTGTTGTCTTCAACAAGGAAGTTCACATCATCCATTTTGGCCGAGAATGTCATTTCTTCGGACTTTGTCAAACGATCGATTGTGTTTGCCTTAGGTTCGTATAGGGAATTTCAATGATCTCTATATCAAAAGTAATTCTTTTTGCCACTTAAGGGAATAACTCTACAAGTCACCTTCTCTAAGGTGCCCCGTCTGGTGGTATCGATCACCATCTTCTTAGGTGTGGAATTATTGCCACTAGGTGAACCTTCATCGTTTGTTTCACTCCATCCCCCTGGAGGTGTACTCCGTGTCTCAGCTCAAGAGATGTTTCAACGTCTCACTCCATGGGTTGATCTTGAGTTGCTCGATCTTTCGGAAGATCAATGTTGTAGAGTTTCTCTCATCATCACCGTTTGGACGAAGATTTCGAAAGCAAGGAAGCCAGGATCAACATGAGGCAAGCAATCAACACTTATATAGAGGACACTTGGATCATGAAGTTTGTGTTAGTTAGTGTCCCCTCTGATATCTTATCTCACGTCCTGAATCTCGGGACGAGATTCTTGTTTAGTGGGGGTGAGTTGTCACATCCCCAGCTTCACCTTGCTTTAGGATAGCACCTGTCTGTTGCATCATGTTTATCTTCAAAGGAAAACCTGAAATGGGGATGCTCAAACCCTAGCACTAAATGAATTTAACTAGGGTCAAATTAAAATCCTTTTCAATGAACCCAAAATGCCCCTTGGAAAAGTTCATCATTTTTGGATTGATTAAAAACCCGTGCCAAAAATGTTGCACTTATTTCTAAGACCCTTCTGGATTTTTGAATTAAATCATATCTTATTTGCATTTGGGCATTTAAATTTTATATATTATTTTAAATGCTCAAATAATCATAAACTAAAATGTTTACTGTTGGATTTATTCCAAACAGTAGCCATGCTTGGTTTCATGATTTATGAAAATGTTCTGGCATTTTTATTAAATCAAAACAAAAGTAAAAAAAATAGAAAACAGAAACTAAATAGAAAACAGAGAAAGAGGAAGCCCACCTGAGCCACCTACCTGTGCGGCCAGCACTGTAGCGGCCCAGCCCACCACCGCCGTCGTCCTCCTGCCGCCAGTCGGCCAGCCGTGTGGCCGGCGCGCGCGCACGGCCGTGCCTCCACGCCACCCGCCTGCCTGGCCCTCCCCTCGCCAGCGCGACGCCGCGGATGACCACCCCACTGCCGTCTGGATCGATCTGACCCCTCACTCGCCCCCTTCCCCTCCTTTGTCTCTCTCCCCCGCGAGCGCCCGAACGATGTCGTCGCCGCCGTCCTGAACCACCGCGGCCACCGTCCACCTCTCGCCCCTACGATGAGCCCCAGAGCTCCGCCTCGTCGCCCTATACCCCTCCGCCGAGCCACGCGGCACCACATGTCTCCGAACGCCATCTGCGCAGCCGTACCCCTCGTCGGCCGCCGACGACCTCACCATCGAATTCGCGGTGGCTGGTGCCTCCCCGAGCCCACTTCGACGACCTTTGCAACCGCCGTGAGCCCCTCTTGCTCCTCCCCCTATTCCTCTACTCATGCGCGTGCTGTAGCTCCAACCCCCACCGTGCCCGAGAACCCCTCGCCGTCGGCAATGTCGCCGCCGTGGCTATAGCCACTGGAGCATCCACCTGAGTGCACCACCGAGCTCCTAATGACCTCACGAACACGTAGCAGCCATCAGCTCACCTCCCCGTGCCTCGCAGCGCCTAACTCGACGGAGCCCGAACTCCGGCGTCGCCGCGAGCTCGTTTCCGACGAGCTCCGGCCACCCCAGCTCCTCCCACTTGCGGGGATGGATGCGGGAGAGCACGGGCTCCCTCCTGGTGCCCTCAGCGTGCTCAGCCGCAGCCTGCAGCGCCGCGCCCGCGCAAGCCCGACCGCTGCCGCAGCTGGACCTCGTTGCCGGCCACTTTTCCGGCCACCCCAGGGCCGACTACCGCCACCACTCGACGCGGAAGAGTGCCCTCGTCACGTTGATGCCTTCCGCCGGCCGTTTGGTCGTCGGAGGAGGATTTCCGAGCACTGCCGCCGCGTTTGGCATCGCCGGCGTGGAGCCGCCGGTATGTTTGACCCCTTTGACCATGGCTGGACCCCCCCTGTGTCCATGACATGTGGGGCCGGTCGTTGTTTAGTTTTAGTTTAGGTTTTAATTAAGTACTAATCACTGTGCTTAGCTCTATGAGTCACTGACACGTGGGGCCAACCCCTGTTAAATTAGTTTAGTTAAAACTAAACTTAATTAGGCCCTGAGAGACTGACATGTGGGCCCAGGCCCCACCAACAGTTTAGTTAGTGTTAGTTTAAAAACTAACTAACCCTGTTAGCTAGTGGGTCACTGACCAGTGGGCCCCACTGGTCAGGTTTGACCCAGGGCAGTCCTTTGACCCTACTGACGTCATGCTTACTCAATGCTGACGCAGTATCTATTTTCTGGAATTTTAAATAAATAATAAATGATTTATGTATTTCATAAAATAGCCAAAACTTGTAAAAATCATATAAAAATCCAAGGAATCTGTTTATGGCATTTTCATGCATGTTTGAAGAAGTTAAACCTGCTGATCAGGTCAAATCAATTAAATGACATTTAAATAATCACATATGGAGTTTGAATTTGAACCTCTGGTTCAAACCAACTTCATTTAATTGTGTTGCTAGTTGCACTAGCTCAATCAACATCATATGCCATATCATGATCATGCATCATATTGTCGCATTGCATTGATTGTGTTCTCTCTTGTTTGCCGGTGCTTGTCCCCCCTTCAGTAGACATGTTCCGACGATGTGATCGATGACACCGATGAAGACTCAATGTTATCTTCAGGAGTGCCAGGCAAGCAAACCCCATTGAGCATTCCGATACAATCCCACTCTCTCGCTCTTGCTCTCTTTTACTGCATTAGGACAACAACGCTTCAATTGTTACCTGCTGCGGTAGTTGAACCCCTTTCCACTGCATGACCCGTCATTGCCACAGTAAATAGTTGAAACCCACTAGTATGAGTAGGAGTTGTTTGAGCCATGTTGTGCCTACTCATTGATGCTTTCTGGTTATGCCTGCTATTGCTTAGAGTTGTGTCAGGTCTGATTCATCGGGGATGAATTGGAATGTGATGAACATGTCCTACTGTGTGTGAGCTAAGTGTGTGAACACGATTTGGTAAAGGTAGCGATGAGAGGCCATGTAGGAGTACATGGTGGGTTGTCTCATTGCAGCCGTCCTCAGGAACTGAGTTCTGTGTTGGTTGATCCATGACCAGTTACTACCATGCATTGGGCCCAAAACCAATGGACCCTCTCGACTTATTAATCAACATGATCTCTGTCCAGGAGTTGCAACTAGTTTCTGGTGTTTGTAGTTTACTGGAGGTCGTGCGCAGCGCTGACCCTCGGGGTGGGCTGTGACGCGGCAGGTACGTGGCACGGTGTACCGATTGCCCGTTTGGTGATGCGGGAACCCTGTACACATCGTTTGGGGCCGTGAGCGACACCACGGTCGGATCTCCCCACGGATGGAACCCAAATAGGCGATAAACCTAGACGAGAGACTTGTGTGGTTAGTCAGGTCGTGGCCGACACCCTCGCTGGGCCTCCGCTTGAAGGTTGCCGAGTACATGTCGTGTAAATGGCGGTAAGTGGTGAGAGCATGTGTGAAGAAGTACACCCCTTCAGGGTTATATATGATCTATTCGAATAGCCGTGTCCGCGGAAATGGACTTCTGGGTTACCTATTACAGTTCATAGACAAGTGAAAGTGGATACTCTAAAACGCGCAAGATAAGCGTGAGTGCTATGGATGGCCTTCTCGTAGGGAGACGGGAGCGGATCCATAGTGGTGTATTGATTGGTGAATATGTGGACTCGTGTGCGCCACCTCAAAGAGTTACTTGTAGTCGTAGTTTAGGATAGCCACCGAGTCAAAGCTGGCTTGCTGCAGTCAAACTCCACCACCCCTTTGTTGATACCGATGCATGTGTAGTTAGTTCTGATGTAAGTCTTGCTGAGTACCTTTGTACTCACATTTGCTTAATTTATGTTTTTTCGGAGAGACTTCAGTCTCGCTAGTGGTTCCGCGTGGACTTCGACGTTTAGCTTGTTACCTCAGCTACGATCTTGTACCTTGGAAGGGTCTGGTAGATAGTCAGGCTTCTCAGCCTTTTTCATTTGTAGTTGTCTGTACCCAGACATGTTATGCTTCCGTTGCTTGTATGCTCTGTGTGTTGGGTCATGTGACCTCTGTCTGTAATAATGCTATGATGGCTCTTCTGGGCCTTATCTATATGAGTTGTTGAGTTAGGTTGTGATGCCATGTTGTACAACACATACTTGCATGTTATGCGTACGTGTAATGTGTATTGCTATGTGTGGGATCCGACACGTAGTTGTTTACCTTTGGTAGCCTATCTTACAGGGAAATGTCTCCTAGTGCTTCCACCGAGCCTTGGTAGCTCGCTACTGCTCCGGAACACTTAGGCTGGCCGGCATGTGTCCTTCTTCGTTCATGTGTCTGTCCCTTAGGGTAAATGTCACACGTTGTTCCTTTAAGTCCTGGTAGCTTTCTACGACTTGGTTTCATACGTTGATGACCGACACGTTCGTTGCTGGGTCATGTATGCCTGTCCCTGTAATTTAGTGCCACTTTTGGTTTATAACTGGTCATGTCGGCCCGGGTTCTCTGTCATATGGATGCTAGCGACACTATCATATACGTGTGCCAAAATGCGCAAACGGTCCCGGGCCAGGTAAGGTGGCACCCGTGGGGATACCGTGCGTGAGGCCGCAAAGTGATATGATGTGTTACAGGCTAGACCTGTGTGACTTAGGATCGGGGTCCTGACATTTTCGGTCGTAATTACATCCCACACAGTTAGTCACCGCTAAATGTTTATGTTCGTATGTACATTCCACACAGTCAATCCAAGGAATATGTTTCCGTTAGTATGTGTATCCCACACAGTTAATTCAAGAATGTAGCGACCACGATCCGAATGGACCTAAGTCTCTGTGATCTGTGTCATCCCTGGATCGGTAATTGTCGGTGTACTAAAGTAGGGGTACCTTAGTATCCCGACTTGTGCACGAGCAGTAGCAGCATCCCGTGGTCGGGCTTACCACGCGCCCGCCAAGGCCCGCTCTGGACCCTTTAGAACCATTCAAGAACAAAGTATACAAATCATAAGAACAAGGCCCCGGCAAGAGGAGCTTGCCGGGAAGGCCGCGCCAGGCTCCAGGTTTTCATTCTAGCACAAGACCCTGGCAAGAGGAGCTTGCCAGGAAGGCCGAAGGACAGCACCTCAGAAGATATCGCGGCGCATCCTGCGCCCCGACAGGACCCGGAGAGCGGCAAGCTTCCGGGCCCGGCAAGATAGTGACCCCGGCAAGGTGCTTGCCGGGAGAAGCTCACGCTGTGTGCCTGCGCTCCAGCTCATCTGGTCACGCGTCGCCCTGGGGCCCTTCCAGGGGCACGTGGCAGATGGCTGTGCAGCCTGGGGGACATGGTGGCAAGCCACGGTGACAAGGCCGTCGTCGTGGCGAACGGAGATGCTCGGGCGGGCGCTTTTGGGGTGACGGCGACGGGCATTCAATGCCCTTGTCCCCCACCGTCAAGGTTAGGTATAGACCACTGTACATACACTGTTCATGCACTGTTCCATCTACCACCAATTTTACACATTTGCCCTCATCTACGTTGACACCTGTCGGTGACCCCTTTGAGCTATAAAAGGAGGCCCATGCACAACGTAGAGGGGGTTCGATCCCAGAAATTCAACCACTCCTACGCCCGGTGTAGCTAGTACTGTAGATCTTCAAGCTCCCGAGCTCAAGAACTCAATACAACCAAGGCAGGAGTAGGGTTTTACGCGTCTGCGCGGCCCGAACCTGGGTAAACTGCTCGCGTGTGCCCCTCGATCTGCTCTTCGTGCTCCCTCCGCTCCCTTGTCGTACCGAAAAGGGGCTCCGGTCCCATAGGTGTTCATGGGCGATCAGTTTCCCCGACATCTTTGGCGCGCCAGGTAGGGGGCATCGAGGTTGTGCGGACCTGATCCGGCGCTCACGCGGGCGCAACCTTCAGCAACTTCACCAACTTCGCCAGCTTCATCGACTACATCAACATGCCTCCGAAGAAGAAGGCTTCGGAGGTCGGAGGCCCGTCCGCGTCTATCCCACCACCACCAGAACCGACGGTTGGTGGGGGAGACGCCGGCGGAAGGGTGGACACCGGTGGGGAGACTCACGGCGCCCCCAAGTCCAAGGACAAGACGGACGACCGGGCGAACTCCAAAGCCTCGGCGTCCGTGCACGCACCACGTCCCTCTCAGGAGGTGCTAGACCAGCAGCGACGTGGTACCGGAGGTACCATACGCTTGCTGGGACGTGGCCAAGCCGGCGGGTCGCAGGACGCTCAAGGCCAGCGTCCTGGCACGAGCAAGGCGCGGTCGCCGGGGCGAGAACATGCTCCTTCTAACGCGGTTAGAAGTCCGAGCATATCTCGCTCCTCACACCGCTCGCCACCATTTCCCTCCTCTCCAGCAGAAGCCCTAGCTAGGGCTCAGCTACTCCTCGACTTCCCTCCAGCGGCGGACAAGGCCGAAGACTGGAAAGCTACAATCCAGAGCCTCATCGCCTTCGCCAACAACGACACGCCGCAGCAGCCGGCAACATCACGGCCGCGGCAAGTCGACCAAGCAAAGGCCGATGGAGACAAGACCGCCGGGGGTGCCACTACCGTGCACTCCCCGCCGCGAAAGCAGAAATCACCGGCTCGCCGAATCAACGTCGACGATGACTCCACGGTGTCGTCGGATCCGCGAGCTCGCCGCGATCAGCGCCAAGTCCTTGACGACAGGCGACAAGAGGACGCTCGAACTTGTATCGAGCGTCGAAGAGAAGCCCGAAGACAATCCGATTAGCGCGCTAGGACCGCTGTCGACATGCACGCGCCCGGTGAACCAGTCGACTTGCCGTACGCGGCAGGCTGCCCTGCCTTCACCCGAGAGCTGCGGCAAGTCCAGTGGCCCAGCATGAAGAACTTTAAGCCCGACGTACCCGAGAAGTACGACGGCAAGACACACCCCTCGGAGTTCCTCAGCATCTACACCATTGCGGTGCAGGCTGCCGGAGGACGCGACGAGAAGATCTTAGCGAACTACTTTCCGCTCGTGCTTAAGCCAAACGTCAGGTCTTGGCTTATGCACTTGCCGGCGAACTCCATCTCTTCATGGGCAGATCTGTGCCACCAGTTTGTCGGCGCCTTCACGGGCGGCCACAAACCCCACGGCTAGGAGAGCGATCTCCACATTCTTGGCCAGAAGGAGGGAGAGTCCCTGCGCAAGTACATCCAAAGGTTCAGCCGCGTTCCGCACAACATCCCGGATGTCCACCCCGCCGCGGTTATCAGCGCGTTCCACCAGAACGTGCGTAACCGCCGGATGAGGGAGGAGATGGCAATGACCAAGATCCGGGACGTCAGCGAGCTTTATGCTCTGGCTGACAAGTGTGCCCGTGCTGAAGAGGGGAGGAGACTCCCCGGAGAGGATACTGGAGCAGGAGGAACGGACAGCGAAGACGCCGCCCCGGCAAGGAAAAACCGGCGGCGGAACAACAAGAAAAAGAAGAACAAGGAGGTACTGGTTGTCGAGCAGTCTGGCAAGGAGGCTGCCGCCAAGAAGACACAAGCTGGTGGCTCCGGCAAGGAGGCCACCCCTGTAGCAGCAGCCAACAAGCAGGACGGTTCCGACAAGCAGTACTGCAAGATCCACCGCACCAAGGGCCACGATCTCCGGAACTGCAAGAGAGTAGAGTACCTCGTAGAACAGCAGAAGGCTGAATACGAGCGACGCGACAAGGAGAAGGCCCAAGGAGGCGGAGGAGAGCCTAGCAAGAAGCGGCCGTTCAATGGCCGGGGAGGACGCCGCGGAAAGGACAAGCAGCGGCAAGGGGATAGACCTCCCCGGGGCCGCGACAAGGACGAAGACGAAGACGATGACGAGGACATGGACGACGGAGATAACAGCGAGCAGGAGTTCCAGAAGGCCACAGAAGTTTTGTGCGTCGATGGGGGCGCCTCTCTGCACACTTCCCACCGCCAACTCAAGCAATGGGTGCGGGAAGTGAATGCGGCAGAGCCACCCGTCGAGTCGCGCAAGCTACTGAAGTGGTCCAGCACGCCCATCATCTTCGACCTTGAGGACCACCCTGACCGCACAACTGCGGTCGGATGCTTGCCGATGTTGGTTTCACCAACTATCCACAACCTCAAGGTCACCAAGATGTTGGTTGACGGCGGGGCCGGCCTCAACTTGATCTCCTCCGCTGTGATCAAGAAGCTGCAGATCCCCGACAGCGAGCTCGAGGAAACCGGGACGTTCCAAGGAATCAACCCGGGAAGAAGCAAGCCGAAGGGGAAGATCACGCTGCCGGTGACTTTTGGCGGAGAGCTTAACTTCAGGACGGAGAGGATCACATTCGACGTTGCCGATATCCCATTGCCGTACAATGGGATACTTGGCCGTCCTGCGCTCGCCAAGTTCATGGCAGCCTCCCACTATGCTTACAACATGCTCAAGATGCCAGGTCCAATAAGCGTCATCTCTGTCTCCGGCGACAAGAAGGACGCGCTCATTTGCGCCGACAAGATCTACCGGGACGCAGCAGCCGCGGCGGACAGCAAGACACTTGTCGCTGAAGCTCCCGGGGGGAAGACGAAGACCAAGTCCGACAAGAGCTCTGGGGCCCACTCCGACAAACGCACCTCTTCGGAGTGCTGCGGTGCCGTCCAGGACGCACCATCGAGCTCCACCGGCAAGTGCAAGAAAGGAATGGCAGCTCCACCGGCAACCAAGAAGGTGCCCGCCAAGGAGGACAGCACTGGTGGTACTTTCACCATCAGTGCTACGCTCGACCACAAATAGGAAAGCGCGCTCGTTGCCTTCCTGCGGGCGAATGTCGACGTGTTCGCATGGCAACCGTCCGACATCCCCGGGGTTCCCAGGAAGGTAATTGAGCAAAAGCTTGCTGTTTGTCCTCATGCGCGGCCCGTCAAGCAGAAGGTCAGGAAGCAAGCGGTGGAGCGCCACATTGCCGAAGAGATCAAGAAGTTGGAAGCAGCGGGCCTTGTTAGAGGTGTACTTCATCCCACGTGGCTGGCCAATCCAGTTGTCATGCGCAAGGCTAATGGGAAGTGGAGACTTTGTATAGACTTCACCGATGTGAATAAAGCATGTCCCAAGGATCCATTTCCCTTGCCGCGCATTGACCAGATTGTTGACTCCACGGCTGGATGTGAGTTGCTTTCGTTTCTCGATGCATACTCAGGTTACCACCAGATATTCATGGCTGAGGAAGACGAAGAGAAGACCGCATTCATTACTCCATGTGGCATTTACTGTTTCATACGTATGCCCTTTGGACTGAAGAATGCGGGCTCACCATTTGCAAGGGTGGTCCACACTGCTTTTGAGCCACAGATGCACAGGAATGTAGTAGCCTACATGGATGATATAGTGGTCAAGAGCAAGAGCAAGGATACCCTGATTCAAGACATAGAAGAAACCTTCGAGAATCTGCGCAAGATACAACTCAAGCTCAACCCCGAGAAGTGCGTCTTCGGAGTTCCCTCCAGCAAGCTTCTCGGGTTCTTTGTGTCCCAGAGGGGGATTGAAGCCAATCCCGACAAGATCAAGGCCATCGAGCAGATCGAAGCACCAAAGCGCGTCAAGGATGTACGAAGACTTTCTGGTTGCGTGGCTGCCCTCAGCAGGTTCATTTCAAAGTCTGCGGAACGTGCCCTGCCTTTCTTCAAAATTTTGAAAAAGGCATGTCCTATGAAATGGACTCCGGAAGCGGAGGCAGCGCTGCAGGACTTAAAAGGGTACCTGTCCTCCACTCCAATACTTGTCGCACCTAGGCCACAAGAGAAGTTGCTGCTGTACCTAGCGGCAACCAATCAAGTGGTTAGTGCTGCGTTAGTAGCGGAGAGGGAGGAAGATGAGGAACCCACATCCCCGGCAACCGCGTCCAGCGACAAGCAGGGGGCTTCCCCGACAAACTCTGGCCCCGACAAGGACAAGTCTGCGCATGAACAAGGAGAAGTGCGAAAGAAGATGGTGCAGGGCCCGGTTTATTTTGTAAGTTCCCTCTTGCAGGGGGCTAGATCAAGATACTCTGGGGTGCAGAAGTTGCTTTTCGGCCTCCTCATGGCCTCGAGGAAGCTGCGCCATTACTTCCAAGCACACGAGATAACGGTGGTCACTCGCTTTCCGTTGAAGAGGATATTGCAAAACCCAGAAGCAACAGGAAGGATTGTCGAGTGGGCACTGGAGCTGTCAAGTTTTGGTCTTAAGTTTGAGAGTACTTTGACTATACAGAGCAGAGCTTTGGCAGAATTCATAGCAGAATGGACCCCGACACCCGATGAAGAAGTTCCAGAGACAAGCATCCCCGTCAAGGAAGCGAGCAAGGAATGGATAATGTACTTCGATGGTGCTTTCTCGCTGCAAGGCGCCGGTGCTGGTGTGCTACTTGTCGCACCCACCGGGGAGCACCTCAAGTATGTTGTCCAAATGCACTTTCCCAAGGAGCAAGCGACTAACAATACTGCTGAGTATGAAGGTTTGCTTGCCGGCCTCGGAGTTGCAGTCGAACTTGGGATCAAGAAGCTAATTGTGCGGGGAGATTCACAGTTTGTGGTCCGACAAGTAAACAAGAACTACCAGTGTCCTATGATGGAAGCCTATGTCGATGAAGTGAGGAAGCTTGAAGAACACTTTGAGGGGCTGTAGATGGAGCATGTTCCAAGAGCTCAAAATGATATCGCAGATAGTCTCTCAAAGTGTGCTGCAATGAAGTTACCTGTGGAACCAGGGACCTTCATACTAAAGCTAACTCAACCATCCATTACACCATCAGTTGGACAAAGCAAGAAGAGGAAGCTGGTCTCCGGCGACTATTTGCCGGTGGACCTTCCTGAAGCCGCCGCCAAGGTCCCCAAGATCAACAGCCAAGATGCTGAGGAACAGTCTGCTCCTGCGGACCCAAGGGTCTGTACAGTTGAAGCAGGCGTTCCCGACAAGTCTTGCCCCGACAAGCTTGTCGGGGAACACTCGGCTCCGGCAGAGCCGCAGGTTCTTGCCGTAGAAGCTGAGGTTCTCGCAGCAGCCCTGATGCCTTTAGTCCTTGTTGTTGAGCCTCAGGCTCCAGCATGGGCACAGCAAATCGTTCAGTTTCTTCAAACTGGAGAACTTCCCGAAGAACCAGAAGAGATAGAAAGGATAACCAGGCAGTCAAGTATGTACCAGTTCGTTGGCAATGAACTCTACAGAAGAAGACTCAATGGTGTCAGATTGAAATGCATTTCTCGGGAAGATGGACAGAAGCTATTGGCAGAGATACATGGAGGCATATGTGGCCACCACATTGGCGCAAGAGCACTTGCCGGGAAGGCGTTCCGGCAAGGTTTCTTCTGGCCGGAAGCCCTCCAAGATGCAACTGCACAAGTAACCAAGTGTGAAGCGTGCCAGTTCCATGCCAAGAAAATACACCAGCCAGCTCAAGCTCTCCAGACGATCCCGTTGTCCTGGCCCTTCTCGGTCTGGGGGCTCGACATCCTTGGCCCCTTTCCCCGCGCTGTCGGGGGCTTTGAGTACTTGTATGTTGCAATCGACAAGTTCACAAAGTGTTCGGAAGTGGAACCAGTGAGGAAGGTGACCGCACAGTTAGCAGTGAAGTTCTTCAGGTCAATTGTTTGTCGTTTCGGAATCCCTAACAGGATCATCACCGACAACGGCACACAGTTCACAAGTCGCACCTTCATGCAGTACGTCCAAGAACTTGGCGCCAAGGTCTGCTTCGCTTCTGTTGCTCACCCAAGGAGCAATGGTCAAGCGGAGAGGGCAAACGCTGAAGTGCTGCGCGGACTCAAGACAAGAACCTTCGACAGGCTGCACAAGTGCGGAAGAAACTGGATCGAGGAGTTGCCGACGGCTCTTTGGTCAATCAGGACGACACCAAATCGAGCCACCGGGCAGACACCCTTTGCTCTTGTCTACGGAGCAGAAGCAGTTCTCCCCACGGAACTCGTATACGGGTCACCTCGAGTGCTCGCTTACGACGAGCTCGAGCAAGAGCAACTGCGACAAGATGACGCACTGCTCCTCGAGGAGGACCGTCTCCAGGCTGCTGTACGAGCTGCTCGATATCAGCAAGCTTTGCGTCGCTATCACAGCCGCAAAGTCAAGGCCAGGAGTCTCGAGGAAGGCGACCTTGTCCTTCGACGCATTCAGTCCGCCAAGAACTCCAACAAGTTGACGCCGAAGTGGGAAGGCCCTTATCGGGTGAGACAAGTCACAAGGCCCAGCGCTGTCCGCCTTGAGACCGAAGAAGGCTTACCGGTGAGCAACTCCTGGAACATAGAGCATCTTCGCAAGTTTCACCCATAAGGCGCGGTTGCCGTAATCAGCTCCGGCAACCACCTTTTGTACAAGTCTTGCCGCTGTTGCATGTAAACCTTTGTACAAAGCCGGGCGCAGACCCCGTGCATCAGTAAAACTTTTGTGCCTTGCACCATTTGTCATTTCATGCCTTTCCTTTTACTTGCATGTATCGTCTGACATTTTGTGCAGCACACATCCCCGGTAAGCAGTAACAAGCCGCAAGGCTCCATACTTGTGTCTCCACCCCTTTTTTCATTCGCTCTTAAATAGAAGAAGTGTTCCTCGCGCACAAGTTTGCCGGGGGGGAAGGAGATAGAGGTATGGACCAAGTGCTGTTCAAGGAAGGAAAGCCTTGCCGAGAAGCAAACAGAATGCATAAGATAAGTTGACAAAGTTTGAACATTCAAAATTTCAAATTCTTAGTTGTCTTCCTTGAACCACCACACTTTGTATGGAAAACCTGTGCGCGGAGGAACCTACCCGTGGCTAGCCGCACCCTTACTTTGTTTCAAGCACGCTCAACGGCTTAAGTGAGCTGCGACAAGTGTCGCGCCCTTACTTCGTTTTTCGAGTTCGCTCAACAATCTAAGTGTGCTGCGACTAACTGCGGCAAGGTTTCTTGCCAGCAAGGGCATTGCCAGCAGGCTGCTAAGAGTCCCGTACTCAGCGCTCGTGGCAAGGGCCCCTTTGCCGGCAAGTTCCCTAAAAGCGCAGGGTGAAGAAGCATACAAAGTGGAGGAACAAAGCAAGGGAGATAATAATGCATTGACTACCCAAAATAAAGTTATATTACAAGATAACTTGCCGCTGTTCTAACCAGCTACTATCCATGACTTAATCGGCAGCGGCAAGGGAAGCGGAAAGAAGGGAGCCTAGTCTACGCGGTCTCCGTCAACCCTCTTGATCTTGCCCGCCTTGGCCACGATATGGGCAACTTGTGCCTTCAACGCCTCATGGTCAGCTTCGGGCGGCAAGGTCCAGGGGACGTTGTTGAGGTTGATCCCGGGGTTGCGGTAGACGATCTTCGACAACACCCGCTCCATAGTACCCATGCAAAGCCGGCGCGCCTCGTCAGCCAGCTGCGTGGGGATCTTCTCCCGTAGCTGCGCGAGAGCCGGCGCCACTCCTCTGAAGAACAGGCTCAGCTTGGCGCTGTGGGGGAGGCTCTCGTCGGGGGAGTACACGAGGTGCTCCGCCCTTAGCGCCACCATCTCCTTGTCGATGTTGGCGGCGGAGGCGACGAGCTCCTCGGTCCACTGCTCCACCGTCCGCTGGAAGTTGTTCTGCGACAGGGCGGCGCTGTCCAAAAGCGCCCTTTCAGACCGGAGGTCTTCTTTCAGCTTCGTTTCACGGTCCCGGGCAGCGTCAAGCGAGTCGTTGAGGGTGGAAACCTTCAGCTCCAAGTCTGCGATGGAGTCCTTGGCGTCGTTGAGCTCTTTACCCTTCTCGGAGAGATGGACTTGCAGCTCCGAATTGGTATGGGCGTCTTTCTCCCGCGCCACGTTGAGCGCAGCAACCCTGTCCTCGCTCGCCTTCAAGCCCGTCTCCAACTGCGCCACCCGGGCCTCCAGATCCCTCTTGGCGGTCTCTGCGGCAGCAGCGGCATCCCTCGCCTCCTGCAGAGCCCCGCCAATGGCCTGCTCACGAGCGGTGAGGTCGTCCTCGTGGCTATCGAGGTCGACCTTCCGCTGGTTGAGCTCTCCCTCCCGCCGAGACAGATCCTCGGCGGCCAGTCGCTGCTCCTCCTCCACCTTGGCTTTCTCGAGGAGGAATGCTTGGTGTGCTCCGGCAAGCTCTTCGCGCTCCTTCGCCAAGTTCCGGATAGCCGCCGGGTTGGCAGCACGGAGCTCTGCGGCACGCTTCTCCAGATCAGCACCAGCCTTGGCAGCCAGAGCCTCCCGGGACTCCAGCTTTGCTTGCCTGGCCCGGTACAAGCCCAGGAGTCGACGTAGGAGTTGCTCCTCTTCGGGCTCGTCGCTGCTGCCAGGCGTGTCGACAATCCTCAGCCCGGCGGAGGCGAGAACTTCTCCATCGAAGGTCTCCCCCTCCGCGGGTGCCCTTGATGAGGACGCCCACGGGACTTGGATAAAGACCCCGTTGGCGGCCTCCAGATAGACGCCCGACCCAGCCGCGGGGGCGGAGGGGTCGGCGGCCGGCGCAGCGTCCGGCGCTCCTGCGGCCTCAGGGTCAGCAGTGCGGTCGCCGGTCCCTTCCCCAGATACCGCGTCAGCGGTCGGGGGAGTCTCCTCAGCGGCTGGCTCGTCGGTGCCGGCCATTCCTTCTGTGGTGGTGGCGTCGCCAGCGTCGCCGCGCACTTCCTCCTCAGCGATGGTCTCCGTCTCCATCGGCTCCGGGGCGGGCGGATCTAACAGAAGAAAAAGAAAAGAAAGAATCATTAAGCAAATATGCAAAAAAGAAGAATCTAAGAAGAAGAAATTACAAGGGTTACCTGCGCGGGCCTCTTCGGTAATGGGGTCCCTCGCCGGGGAGTCCTCCCTTAGCGGCGTAGTAGTGGCCCCTGCTGGTGGAGGGCCGCTTGCGCCTTCCCCTGGCGGGGTGCTCACCCTTGTTGGGGTACTCGCCCTTGGCGGGGTACTCGCCCTTGGTGGAGTACCCATCCTTGGCGGAGCGCTGTCCCTCGCTGGGGAGCTCATCCTTGGCGGGGAGGGTGGAACAAGCGGCTCGTCGGGGGCGGCCTCTTGGTGCTCCTGCGGCTGCGGCTCCACTTCTGCACAAGACAACAAGACATCAATAAGGGTAACAAGCTCAAGCGCGCCCATCAAGCGGAAAAGTGAATGCAAGGCTTACGCTGGGGGCTGCTCTCCGGAGCAGCAGGCTGGTCCGGCAAGTTTGTCGCTGGCGCATCCCCCGTCGCTGCGACAGGCTCGTCGTCCTCAAGGTCAACCACAGGGATCTTGTCCCTCTTCGCCATCCTCTGGGTCAAGGTCCTCGAAGCCAAACAAGATCAGAACCAAGCAAGAGAAATCAAGACAAAAGCAACAAAAATCAAAGGAAATGGTAATTCCAAGTGCTTACTCTTCCTCCTCTTCATCGGAGCTGAGGGCGGAGAAATCAAACTCCGCCTCGCGTGCTCCAGCGCGAGGAGCTGGAGGAGAAGGCTCCCTCGGGCGCTTGGCGGGCTCCGGAGCCGTGGGTTGTGAAGACCCCGCTCCGGTCGTCCCCGAGGACCGAGGGGCGGAAAGAACACCAGAACCGCTCCGGGAAGATCCCCCTCCGCTTGTCGCTGGGACACGGGACGCGTCCTTGACGACCTTGCTCGTCGTGGTGGCACGCGTCGCACGATGCTTCGGCTGTTGTCGGGGCGCCGGTGGCCTCGCCGTCTCAGCGGTCTTGCGGAGGCACTTCTTCTGCGGCGGTGGAGGACTTGGTGGTGGCGGAGAGTTTTCCGAGGATGAGGAGGCGTCATCGAGGTTCAGTGACCCGCCCGAGTCTTCGTCGGAATCGCCCGACTCCGCGTCCTCCTCGGCGGGCTCACTGGACTCAGTGCCTTGCCCGGCAGCCTCGCTCGTCCCGGCAGGCTCCCCGGCGAACTCCTCGGGCGCAATCTTCAACAGCTTGAGGATTTCCTCCTCCTCGGCCTGACTCACCGCGTCCGCCGCTTCCGCTTCCTCCACGGTGTACCCAAATTCCCCCGCGGCCGCCGCTGCGGCGGCCTCCTCCATCCTGTTGGCTATATATGCCACATCCCGCTCGGTGGTCGCCCGGGTGAGGCCCTTTTTCTCCTCGGGGTTGCGTGGCCGTTCGACCAGGCTGTCGAAGAAGGCCTGCACGATCTCCTCTGAAGGCGTCAGCCAAGTGGGGACAACCCCGTGGGAGTCGCACTCGGGCATTGCCACGCGGATGGCACTAAGAGCAGTATTATTGCACAACGGAACTACTCCCCGGGACGGGGTGAACCATTCCTTGTGCTTGGGGTCATGTTTGAACAGCTCCCGGACCATCCCCTTGAGTTCCAGGACAGTGAAGTTATAATTCAGCCCGGGGCGCAGCCTCATGCGGTCTGCCGCGTTGCCGAACTCCCAGGCAGGTCTCTTCCTTTCCTGCGGAGGAGCAATGCGGCAGCGGAGGAAATCAGCCCCGACTTCACCTACAGTAAGGTTGGCGGCCCGGAGACGAAGGATCCTAGTAAGGGCAATCTGCAGCTTGTCGTCCTCCGGGGCCAAGTCACTCCAATCCTTGTCGCGCACTATTGCAGTCCGGCGTGGCGAGGTGAACTGCTCGGGTTCATCTTCCATGACCCAGCACCAATCAGCCCTCCACTCTTCCCACTTGCCGCGGAGCTCTCCAATCAAGTACGCCTCCTTCTTGCCGAGCCTGAAGATCCAGGAGATACCGCCAGAGAGTGGAGATCCGAACTCTACTCTAGGTGTGAAGAAGTGGCGGAAGAGAGCTACGTTTGGGTGGACCCCGACATAGTTTTCGCACAGATGTGCGAAAACGGCCAAAGTGAGGACGGCGTTCGGGGTGAAATCTAACAGGTGGAATCCATATGTGTTCATCACATCGCAGAAAAACTCTGAATACGGAGGACACAGACCGCAATGGAAGAACAAAGCGAAGAAGTGGTAACCTCTCGGGTACAGGTCGACGGCTTCGGCGGGGCGGACCCTGGTGCGTGGGTGAGCTTTCGTCTCCCTCGCCCAGAACAGGTAATACTTGTCCCGCAGCTCCCTCGCGCCGAGCCTCGGCGGGAAGACCACCATCCTCCTCCGCATGGCTGCCAGCTTCGCCGCCTTGTCAGACTTCTCTTTCTTCGCCTTGTCGCTCTTCGGGGCCATGGTGGGGACGGCGAGGGAGGTCGCCGGCGCTGCGGATGCTGGAGAAGGCGGAGGAAGGGTGGAGCTCGGCTCTCTGTCGACTTTAGGGGAGGCAGAGGGCGGCGGGGGTTTCTAGAGATTCAAGACACAATGAAAGCAATGGGGGGAAACTGCCCCTGCTTCCTCTGCTTTTAAGGAGGAAGTGGGGGACGTTCCGCATTTCCCCCATTGAAGAAACAAGCCACGATCTCTCCCACGACGCCGCAATCGACGCGTACCGTTAGGGAGAGATGCGGCGGATACGGAGAGGGATACGGCGCGCCGTGGGCCGCGTGTGCCCGTGCACTGTTTTGGGCCTGGCCCAACAGCGCTCGGCACCGTGTGTGGCCCAGGCCCGGGGGCTCCTGTCAGTGTACTAAAGTAGGGGTACCTTAGTATCCCGACTTGTGCACGGGCAGTAGCAGCATCCCGTGGTCGGGCTTACCACGCGCCCGCCAAGGCCCGCTCTGGACCCTTTAGAACCATTCAAGAACAAAGTATACAAATCAGAAGAACAAGGCCCCGGCAAGAGGAGCTTGCCGGGAAGGCCGCGCCAGGCTCCAGGTTATCATTCTAGCACAAGACCCTGGCAAGAGGAGCTTGCCAGGAAGGCCGAAGAACAGCACCTCAGAAGATATCGCGGCGTATCCTGCGGCCCGGCAGGACCCGGAGAGCGGCAAGCTTCCGGGCCCGGCAAGATAGTGACCCCGGCAAGGTGCTTGCCGGGAGAAGCTCACGCTGTGTGCCTGCGCTCCAGCTCATCTGGTCACGCGTCGCCCTGGGGCCCTTCCAGGGGCACGTGGCAGATGGCTGTGCAGCCTGGGGGACACGGTGGCAAGCCACGGTGACAACGCCGTCGTCGTGGCGAACGGAGATGCTCGGGCGGGCGCTTTTGGGGTGATGGCGACGGGCATTCAATGCCCTTGTCCCCCACCGTCAAGGTTAGGTATAGACCACTGTACACACACTGTTCATGCACTATTCCATCTACCACCAATTTTACAATTTTGCCCTCATCTACGTTGACACCTGTCGGTGCCCCCTTTGAGCTATAAAAGGAGGCCCATGCACAACGTAGAGGGGGTTCGATCCCAGAAACTCAACCACTCCTACGCCCGGTGTAGCTAGTACTATAGATCTTCAAGCTCCCGAGCTCAAGAACTCAATACAACCAAGACAGGAGTAGGGTTTTACGCGTCCGCGCGGCCCGAACCTGGGTAAACTGCTCGCGTGTGCCCCTTGATCTGCTCTTCGTGCTCCCTCCGCTCCCTTGCCGTACCGAAAAGGGGCTCCGGTCCAATAGGTGTTCGTGGGCGATCAGTTTCCCCGACAGTAATGCTGACACACACAGTACTTGAAGGATTTATAACAGAGTGGCAATCACACACTTATTACATTGAATGTCTCAAAAGAGAACTTATTACAAAATATATGGCATAAGGCCATCTAACACAATAACAAAGGAAGGCTTGCAAGATAAAGTGAGTCCATCAACTCCAGCGGGATAGCCGAGTGCATGACAAATGACCTAGCGCATCTTACTCTTCCTCTGAAAAGTCTGCAACATGATATGTTGCAGCCCGAAATGGGTCAACACAGGGAATATGCTGGCAAGATAACACAATAGAGCACGTAACAGAATAAAAGATAGCACTACATGCATATATGGCTGGTGGAGGCTCTAAGGTTAATTTTTATTTTGCATAAAGCCAATTTTTCCCTACAACAAAGGAATAAATTTGTATTTAACTATCATGGTAGTTGAAACATCATTGAGAAGGTTCCTCCAACTCAATCCCAATTAATGCCATCTTTATTAACCCACAAAATTAGTTTTAGGGTGATGAGATCAATCCAATAATTCAAGTACCAGATACTCAAGATGTCCATAACCGGGGACACGGCTAATCATGATTAGTTTGTACACTCTGTAGAGGTTTGCGCACTTTTCCCCACAAGACTGATCTCCTCCGTTGGATTTCTTGCACTGCATGGTGTTTGAGAAATGCATGACGGAGACACAGTCTTTCAGAAGCATTTACTCTTTACCCCGGGTGGACCCGTACACCTACTTTCCCCTACATCTGCTAGTCCACCACTCAAAGAGCTCACACAACATACTCAACTATGCCAGAGCACATAATGGCATTGTGGCTGCACACGGAAGTTTCTAGCATGAATAGTCTTATGATCCCTTTAAGCCTGGGTGGCATTCCATAGGATAATCACACGGTTCCTCCAGGATGTCCTAGGACAACACTAGATTCTCCAGGTGCCGTGCAACCAATCCAGCCAGATGTGTATTAAAGTAGCCACCTTAAATTGAACCATTAATTAACAATCTCACATCTGTCATGGATACTCTCAAACCCAATCCACGTCTACGAGCATAGCATGGCAACCTAAGCATAACGTAGAAGTAACTCCCAGGGGTTTGATAATAAAGCAGGTAACAGGTTCTACCTCAATCTACTTCCCAGACCCACATGTTAAGAGATCCTACTCATGCAATGTGTTAGGGTTGAACTAATCCATAAAACTGGGTAATAAAGGGTATGATCAATGTGTTACTTGCCTTTTTTAATATAAACAGTAGGGTAAAACCCCACTGCAATTTTTATAAATAAATAAAGAGCAGAGAACAAATAGTCATAGAAGCTTGAGGTAAGCCTCCAGAAAGAGTATTCTGAAAGAAAAAACTAAGCTATGAAAACAAATGAGAAAATTACAATAGGGGCTAAGCCAAACAAAAAATTGTCACTCATGCTTTTTCTTCATTCTAAACCTTAGAAGTTTTAGTTCTTCCAGGAAGATGAACTTCCACCCTTGGAAAGAAGGTGTAATGTGTTCAAAAACTTTATTGTTTCTAGTTATCCAGATGGCCCATGCTCCAAGGATGATGATCTCCATATAGAAGGGGTAGTTTATCTTGTCCTCGAGGTCTTGAAATGCTTCGAACACTGACATGTTTGGTGTTCTTGTTGGGCAAATAAAGTCCCAGCATTGTTGCACAAAGGGACATCCCCAGAATAAGTGATGTAGAGTTTCTTCTTGTAGACATCCACTAACTGCACAGTTGTATTCTTCTAAACAAAGTTTTTTCTTCTAAGAAGATTCCTTGTGTTAACTCTGTCATGAAGCAATTGCCAGAAGAATACCTTGTGCTTTGGTTGACATGAACTCTGCCAAATCGAGTTGAAGTGAGGAGGGGTCTGTTTGTGTCCAATTAAAACTTTATATGCTTTTATGGATGAAAAAAAATTCCATTTCCCCAAATGTAGCTCCATGTGTCCAAACTGTCTATGAATTCAGATTGTCTCCTAGAGATGCAAATGTCTTCCATTTGTAAAAATTCCTCATATGCCTCTGTTGTTAGGTAGAGATAGAAAAGATCATGAAGGTATTCTCTCTGCAACACTTGTTGTATGTTTTAACTGAGGATTTTTTACAAAAGAGTATAAGTGGTGGAACTTGTGTTTGAGGACCTCCTGATGCCATAGATCATCCGAAAAAAATACACTGACCCCATCTCCCACATTGCATCTAGCAATAGCTTTGTATTGTTCAATGAGAGCTAGATTTGATTACCACCAAAAGAATCCTACCATGTTGTCGCCTGGTAGTTTACCTTCACTTTAGTAACTTTCCCATATCAGATGGACCCATGGTATGCCATGTCTGTTGAAAAATTTATGCAAGTTCTTCATTAGCAGTGTTTTGCTACGTGTGTATATATCTAGTACACCTAGCCTCCCTTCTCCTTTGTCTGCACACAGTGTGCCAAGCTACTAGTGCAGGTCTACGATCCTCCATGTCAGGGCCTCTCCAAAGGAAGTGTCTCAGATATTTAATTATCTGTTTCTTTATAGTTATTGGGATGTCCAGGCAACTCATGAAGAATACTGACAGAGATGTGAGCACTGACTTGACAAGGAGCAATTTGCCTGCTTGGGTCATGAAAATAGAGAGCCCCGCTAGTCTCTTAGCAATCCCGTTAACAAGAGGTAAACATTGTTCCACAGTTGGTTTGTATATTCCCAATGGGAGTGCAAGATAAGTGAAAGGGAATTCCCCTCTGGCACATTGTAGTGTGTTTATGAATAATTCAATTCTGTCCTCAGCAATGTTCAAAGGAACCAGGAATGACTTCCCATAATTTACTTTAAGCCCTGTTGCAGAAGCAAAAGTATTGAGTAAGGCCTTCAGACAGAATAGCTGCCTAGTATCTGCTTGCATGATCACCAGGGTGTCATCTGCATATTGTACTATTGGGAAGTGAGGGCAAGAGTTGACTTGAAGTGGAGCAGAGAGTAGATTTAACCTCATTGCTTTGTTGAGAATGGATTAGAACATGTCTGTAGCTAGAACAAATATTAAAGGAGAGTATGGGTCCCCCTGTCTCACTCCTTTTTTATGTAAAAAAAATTCCCAGGTACTCCATTCAGCAAAACAAAAGATGACGCAATTGAAAAGAGGGCTTTCATCCAGGAAATCCATCTGTCTCCAAAGCCTTTAGCTTTAAAAATATCAAAGATTGCTTCATGCTCAATTGTATCAAAAGCTTTTTCAAAGTCTAGTTTGATAACAAAGATTTCCTCCCTTGATTTATGGCATTGGTGAATATATTCATAAGCCCATCCTGGCAATCCTGGATCACCCTGTCTGTAAGGAAGCCATATGGATTGACTTGCCTTGCTGACGATTCGGAAAACCTAGGGACTCATAGTAGCACGCTTCACACTACAAGAATTCCATCGCAAACAAACAATAGCACACATAAGCAACTAAGCAAAGATGCACGGGTAAAACTCAAATAAGAAGATATAACCACAAAATTCAACTGAAGAACTCCGGTTTGCAAAAAGAATCAAATCAAACGGAGCAACGAAAACCAAACTACGAAAGAAACAAGATCCGTTTACTAGATTGTACTAAAGTCAAATTTTACAGTACCAAAACCTTGTTCAAGTTGGTTAAACAGAAAGAGGGTTTCGATACGAAGATCTAGGCGCTTGTTTCGCCTGATTCCGACTAACGAGTGAAAAGTTATACTAAAACGAAGATGAGGGTAGAAATCGCGATCGAAAATAATCGCGGAAAAACCCTGAAAAAGAAAACAAGACGAACAGGCTAACGAACGAACGTTCGCTAAAAGAAACTAACGAACGAAAACGTTCATTAACAGATCTAAACGAACGAACGTTCGCTAAATAGATCCGAACGGATAAACCGATGAAACCGATCTAATAAAAAAACCAGGTTTAGAACTAGGGTTTACCTAAAAAACCGAACCAAAAAAAAACGCAGAAACTCCGGCAAACTCCGGCGAACTCCGGCGAGATGGCGCGGCGGTGGCGACGGGACGGCGCGGCGGCGGCGGTGGCGGGACGGTGCGGCGGCGGCGGCGGCGCAGGTGGGCTGCGGTGGGGGCGCGACGACTTATAAAGGCCGGCCGGGCAAAGTGTCCGGGTCGGACACGGCCCGTTAGGTCGGTTCACTTTTTTTTAAATAGTCCTGACGTAGCAAAGCAGACAAAAGAAATACTAAACGGAGACGAAAAATTCCGAAATAAATTTTCACCGTACTCTGGCGTTCCTACACTTGCTCGGAGACAAAGTGAACATTTTTCCCGGACCTAAATGTGTGGCACTCTGGCTCACAAAACCAAACGCCCCGTTTTCCAGCCCAGAGATTGAGGAGAAGTCTCTGGAAAACGGCACTGCTTGACATAGAAAAAATCAGCTCTTATTACAAGAATACTAATACAAGGGTCTGGTGTTACAAAGGAGCACATCAGCATGGCGACACTACGCTGGCGTTCCTACACTTGCTCTATGCTAGCAGCGAAACAACTCGTAGCAGCGGAATAACGACGAAGGTGGTGAACTCCAATCCGTAGGGACTCTGGCTGGGACACGATCTAGCTCGCACACACGGCAACCTTGACAAACAATCAAGCAATCATGGTATCACGTGCAATCTGGCATGACACGCCAGGTCAGTACATTGAATGTACTTGCAAGCTCACAACAACCAAAAGCATCAAGGCAAAACAATAACATAGCATTAACAGGTTAATTAATTGACAACTATCATGATGAAGCAACTACTAAGCATGGTATGAAACTGATACAATAATGATAAATCACTATCTCAAATTTACATAGCCATATTCCTCTCTTGGCTAACCGGCCAAGTAATAAACCATCTTGTCCCCTCGTGATCAAAGTCCAAACTGTGATCTTCCAACGATCATTACCATGACCAACACTTGGTATACATCATCATCAATATCCTACACTGCTCATCATATCAATATATATACATCACCTATAATTTATTTTGCTATTCCATCATTTGAGTGTTGATCGAATGGTGTGACCTAGTATGAACCCATGCCCATGACCGAGGACACGGCTATCGATAGATTAAACAAGTACACTCTGCAGAGGTAGTGCACTGTACCCACACCACGAAACCCATGGCATCGTTCTCTCATTCGGGTGGACCAACGGCGTTCCGAAAAAACCGATCTATTGTCATGACACTCTCCCGACCACTCCAACTCATTCCCACTGGGCTTAGTCCTGGGTGGCCCCGTGTCTACCAAAGACACCAACGACCACCGTCGTGGCCAAAACAATAAAAAGTCCCAAACAGGGACAAAAGCGCTTATTATCCTACTACGGGCACACAAGGTTAGGCTCGTCTACCTGATTAGGGTAGCGCGTGCCCATAACCTTCCCTAGTTGGAGGCACCGGCGAGAGGCATGACAATAGCATCGCATTAGGGCCTTCCCATAAAAGGCAAATGTGGTTGCGCTGGGGAAAGCCCGGTTCGGTGGCACCTGCCCAACTTAATGACGGATTTTATCTTCAAAAACAATAATTGTGATACAGATACTCCGATATCAACTATCAAACTAATAATCCAAGTTATAGCAATATCCAATAAATACTCCAAACATCATCATAAAATACTCCAAGGATAGCATAACATGTCTATCATGAAAAATCCGAGAACACTACTATGCAAATATCAAGAACTACGTATCCAAATATGATCCAAATACAAGCATCATTTCCATCGTAATTCTCCAAAACATAATATCAACTAGCATCACGATGAAAATAATACTAGCCACTAATAATCCAAAGGCAACATGACATCCAAAGCAAATACTCCAAAAATAATAACAGATACTAGCATGAAAATAGCCACTAAGAATCCAAAGGCAACATGATGTCCAAAACAATACTCCAAAGTAATACCACATACAATCATGAAAATAGCCACTAAGAATCCAAAGGCAACATGTCATCCACATAATCATCAAAATATAAATCCTAGAACTCCAAGTAGTATCATGGCATTAGCAAGATCAAAATACAACTCCGAGAAATGCCATGAACAAGATCATACATAGCTATGCAATATTTTAAATAAGTTCAAATAAAGAACCATGTCGCTGCATTGCAATCATGCAAATGGAGGGTGTGGCTTGCCTGGGGTGGAAGAAATCACCGGGACAAAGTGCGAGAAACTCACGGAAAGGATCACCGGAAAACGTTCTCTCTCGGAGGGGGCTGTTTAACGGCAAGGGAAAAATGGTCATTTTCATAATGTTGAAATAAATGAAAATGATGGCAACAGAACGGGCTCGACGAGACGAAGAGATGGGCTTTGGGTTCACCTCATTTCGAGTGGTGGTAAACAAGATATGGATTTTTTCAGCTAGGGACCTATCTGTAACAGAAAAGTTTACAGACTGGGCCAAAACAGAAAAACTGAAAACTCATTTTAGGAACTACGCTTTCAGGACAGTGAAGGCGCATTTTTGGCTGAATCCGCAAGGGTTTACGCTTTCACTGAAACGAAAGTGTATACGGGGAAATACGCTTCCACTTATTGACTAGGCAGAGGCGGGACCGGGCTTTGGGTCGCTAACGTGTGGGTCCCGCGGAGGGGGCCCGTCACTTATCCAGCTGGGCAGTCCAGGTCAACGCCTGACCCGCTGACAGGTGGGGCCAGGTGAGGCAGGCGACGAGGGGGCACAGTGGAGGTTCTCAAGGGGAGGTAAGCGATGCCGGGGAGAAGAGGAAGAGGCTGAGCGAGGCTCGGGGCCAAACAGAGCATTGTGCTCCTGTAGCGTTCGGCGACGAGTGTCGGAGAGCGTCGGTGGAGGAAGAGGACGGAGGGGGAGAGGGGTCTAGGAGGTCAGCGACGGTGAGGCGAGGCCAAGGGACAGGCTCACGCGCGCGAAGAAGACGAGAGGCGAGCAGCCGAGGCAGAAACAGCGCTCTGGGCACGGCCACTGCACACAGAGCGCGTGCACACGCACGCCACTTGCGTAGTCACCATGTGCACTGTCATGTAGTGGTAGAAATGGGCTATAACTTGGTGTCTACTGGTAAGTCCTTGCATGGTAAGTCTCAGCTACGGTGGTAGATTGGTTAAAAGCCCTCTGGTTGAATGGTAAAGATCCTCTGAAGTTTACTACAGTAAACTTTGAGGAGAAATGCTGATCAACAGAAAATGGGTTGGAGCCAAAGAGCTTGTCTGGGGGTTTGAGGTAAATATAGACATCCATCCTGGTAAGTTTGAGAGGATTTGGATAATGATTTAATGTAGTTGCTTAACAACCACATAAATCTGGTCAGAAACTAGATTAGGATGATGCACTCAAATGGTGTGGCCACTTGAGCTCAAATTTGGCAAGACTTAGGGATTTGGACATATAGAGATGCTGTAAAGTTTTCATAGCAATTGGGCAAGCCAAATTGGTACTTCCTTCACAAGCATCCTTTCTGTCCAGAAACTTAGGAAAAATCCTGAGGAAAAATGGCTACACAAAATGTGCCCACGGTTGGTGGAGGTAGGTTATATGGGTTTGATAAGGTCCTGGAATATTTTCAGCCATAGTGGAGCAAGATAAAATACACTTGTTTCACAAACTGAAAATTTGGACAGAAACAAATATTTGAAGGTGTGCTCACATGGTTGATTGGATGGAGCTGCATCTTGGAGGAGTGGAATAATATGATCACAAGAAGAGGCATGCAAAATTTCAACTCATTTGGATGCTCCTAGCTAGCACTTCCTTCAAAGTGGCTTCTGTTTGACAGAAACATTGAAAAATCAGTGAGGAAGATTGGCTAGGCAAATAGAGTTGAATTTTGGCATGTGGCAATGAGTTGGACATAAAAAGATGTCCAACAAGTTTGGGGTTAATTGAGAAAAGATAAATAGCACTTGCTTCACAAAGTGCCATTTAGGGCAGAATAGGAAAAGGAATATTGGAGGATTATTTTTGGACATGGCAATGAAAAGTTTTGCCATATTTGATGAAGATATGACCCAAACAATTTATTAAAATTTATTTGGGAATTTTTGGAGTGACAGAAATATAGGTTGTTTCACAACCTAGGGCAGATAGGGTTATTCCTTTAATAGAAAAAGGAATATTCCCTAGAAAAAGAAATTAGGGTTTGGTCAAGCAGTGGAGTAACATGATCTTGGCAAGGTTTTGAGAATGATGAGCCACTTGGGAGGGAAAAAAAGAATGATTTCCTAGGTGACAAGGCCACAGAACCACTCCAAAAAGAAAAACAGAGCAAAACCAATAAATCAAAAAGAAAAAGAAAAGGGCCAAAAACCAGGCTATCACAAAATGAAATTTTGAAAAACACATATTTTTCCTATTCAAATAAAATTGCAAATAAATCCAAATAAAATAAAATAATTGATTTTAATATTTTTCCTCCAATATTTCTTTTGTTTTGGAGAAGTCATATTATCTCCGCTCATATATTTTATTATGAAATATTTTCGGAGAGAAAAACAATTAAAACAAAAGTGATCCTCGTATCGATATTTGAGAAAACTCAAATATGAAAACGGTAAAATCCCCAACTCTCGCCGTGGGTCCTTGAGTTGCTTAGAATTTCAAGGATCGCAACACACAAATGCAAATAAAATATGATATGCAGGATGACCTATGTATAACATTCCAAATTGAAAATTTGGGATGTTACAAACCTACCCCCCTTAAGATGAATCTCGCCCTCGAGATTCAGGTTGGCTAGAAAATAGGTGTGGGTGGTCCTTGCGTAGATCATCCTCTCGTTCCCAGGTGGCTTCATCCTCGGTATGGTGGCTCCACTGAACTTTTCAAAACTTGATAACCTTGTTGTGGGTGACTCTGCTTGCAAACTCGAGGATCTTGACTGGTTTCTCCTCGTAAGTTAGATGAATTGCTTCCAGGGGCACTGTATCTCTCCGAGGAATATCGGCCATCTCAGCATGGCACTTCTTAAGCTGGGAAACATGAAATACGTCATGTACTCTTGATAATCCTTCGGCTAACTCTAACTTGTACGCAACCTCTTCCATGCATTCTAAAATACGATATGGCCCTACAAATCTCGGGGCTAACCTTCCCTTAACTCCAAAATGTTTAACACCTCACAGAGGTGACACTCTCAGGTACGCTCTGTCTTCAATTTCATAGACTACCTCCTTGCATTTCGAGTCTGCATAACTTTTCTATCTGGACTGAGCTACCTTCAGTCTATGTCGAATCAGCTTAACCTTCTCTTCCGACTCTTTGATCAGATCTGGTCCAAATACCTGACGGTCTCCGACTTCATCCCACATCAATGGCGTTGGGCATCTCCTCTCATACAATGCTTCGACGGTGCCATCTTCAAGCTGGCCTGGTAACTACTGTTGTATGAAAACTCTACGTAGGGTAAGTTGTCATCCCAACTAGATCCATAATCTAACGCACAAGCTCTCAACATGTCCTCGAGAATCTGATTGACTCTCTCCGTCTTTCCATCAGTCTACCGGCGAAAAGCTGTACTGAACTCTAGCCTGGTTCCCAAAGTCTGGTGTAGCTGATGCCAAAACTTTGAAGTAAACTGTGTTCCTCTATCTCATACAAAGGTCCTCGGAACTCCGTGCAGACATACGATCCTGGTCATGTATATCTTGGCCAACTTCGCACTGGTATAAGTGGTTTTCACGGGGATAAAGTGAGCTACTTTGGTCCAGCGATCCACTACTACCCAGATGGAGTCATATCCTGATCGGGTCCTGGGTAATCCGATGATAAAGTCCTTGCCAAGCTTATCCCACTTCCATTCGGGTATTGGCATAGGCTGCAGTAATCTTGCTGGCTTCTGATGTTCTTCCTTCACTCTCTGACATACATCACATATGGCTACATACTCGGCAATGTGCTTCTTCATTCCCGTCCACCAGAAATGTTCCTTCAAATCCAAATACATCTTCGTGTTTCTGGGGTGTATCGAGTATGGCGAATCATGTGCTTCCTATAGTATCAACTTCCAAATCTCGGCGTTGTTGGGCACATAGACTCGGTCCTCAAAACACAAGGTGTCGTGTTCGTCCTCGCGAAAACCCTTGGCTTTTCCTTCACTCATCTTCACCTTTATTTGTGCAATTTCTTTGTCATCCTTCTAAGCTTCTCGTATCTTTCCCAATAATGTTGCCTGGTAGCTCCTCTGGGAATACATCCGGGTAATCCTTCACTACGGGCACTTCCTCCTGAACAACTCCCGGGAGAGAATTTACTTGTGTCCTCCTAGGCGCATGCCTAGATACATACTTGATCCTTTTTCCTCCGGGTTGGTAAGTAAAATCGACTTACTGGCACAGTCGATGTTCCCTCCATACATCGATAGCCAATCCATACCTAGTATCACATCTAATCCTTGTGACTCCAAAACTATCAGGTCTGAGGGTAAAACATGGCGTCCAATGGTCAATGGTATCTGAAAACATCCTTGATTTTCCATATATTCAGCTCCTGGTGAGCTTACTAACATAGGGGTCATAAGTACTTTGGTGGGCAACTTATATCTATCCATGAATCCCCTTGAAATGTATGAATGCGATGCACCAGTATCAAAAAGAACTATTACGGTAAATGACTTAACCAAAACTTACCGACAACTGCATCTGGCTGCTCTTCAACCTCCTCCATGTTCACGTGGTTCACTTGTCCCCTGTTGAAAGGGTTGGGCTTCTTCCCAGCGCTTCCATTGCCGTTCCCATTCTTCGCTTTCGGGTACTCCGTGGCGTAGTGTCCATTCTTCCCGCACTTGAAACAGGTAATGTGACCTAGATCCCTCTTGGCGGGTGTGGCTGGAGTGGAGCGGTTCTGGTTATTGCTTGCTCCATTCCCATTCCCATTCTTGGGGCCATTGTGGTTATGAGAACTCCCTCCATTATGGGTGTGGCTTCCATTGTTATGAGAACTCCCTCCATTATGGGTGTGGCTTCCATGGTTATGAGAACTCCCTCCATTATGGGCGGTGCGAAAAGCTTGCTGAAACTGATCCCAAGTGACATTGGCTATAGGAAATATGGCCATGTAATTCTCCCACCATGAGGCTGCTGGTCCATCCAATTGATGTGCGGTAAAACGCACCTTCTCAGCATCTGTGCAACCTGCTGTGGTCAACTCCCTTCCAATCTTGCGTAGCCAGTCATCAGCAACTATTGTCTCAACGCTACTAGAAAACACCGGCGGCTGCAACCTTAGAAAACGGGCTAGGTTGTCCACCGGTGGTGGTGGTGGAGGGTTGTTGTTGTTGTTGTTGCTGTTGTTCTGATTGTTCTGGTTCTGGACAAGAAGTTACATCAAAGTGTTCTGCTGCTGGATCAACTGAGTGAGCTCAGGGGAAACTCAAATCCGGGTCACATCTCGGAGGCATCTGATGGGTTTAGAGGGAAGAGATTAGAATAGAAATGAGGTCTAGGGGGAAATTCACTACCCATATGCACATGAGACAAACACAATCATATCACGCCAATAAATTTCAAGGAAGGGCATACAAAAGATCTAAACTAATGTTACAAAAGTGCTCAGACTTCTACTATATGGGGGAAAACTACTATTCATGTGGTGGTCATCTAGAAATTTTGATCGGTGGAAGATTCCATGATATCTGCTCCAGCTTCGTCTTCAAAGTCATCATCACTATAATCAGGGTCTGAGTCGGTGTCGTCGGTGATGATATAGTCCTCAGAACGAATGTCCTTGGGTTCGTCTTCTTCTCCTCCTGGTGCGGGGTCTCCCATGAATACTCCTAGCTTCCTTGTCAGGTCGTCATTCTTCTCCACAAGTATTGTGATTTCCTCCTCATATCCGTCACGTGAAAACTTGAGTTCCTCTTCTAGCTCAGTGTTCGTGGTTAACGCCTTCTTCAAGTCTATCATGCCTGCGCACATCTGGTGCTCCTGTCGACGAATGTGCTGGTTTAACTCCTGGATGAAGGCTGCAACGGACCTATCATTCCTGGTACTGATCATGTCCCATTGCTCATCTCGACGCCCGCATATCTGGTAGATAGTGTCCTTCAGCTCTTGTTTGTAGACTTCTCCAATTCGTCCCATTGCAATGTGAGCGGCCATACTCTTACCTAGGCTCCAGGTTGGTGCATCCAAGGAAAACTATATGGTCTCAGTGACTGGCACGAATGTCCTCCCGGGAATTTGAACTTGAATATTCCATTGCTCCTCTTCTAGTAAAGTGGTGGTGTAGGTCCCGGTGAAGCTAGGCATTCCAATGTTCAGGTACCTAGTGACTTCCTTCAAATGTCGTCCAAAAGGTGTGTCTTCATCCGGTTGAGTGAACTTATTCCTTGAGTCCACCATCCTAAAGAGTAGAAAATGGAGAGGAGTCAGAAATGAGTAGAGAGGAGTGACCTAAGGTTGTTCTTAGTGGTTGTGTCCTACATTTAGCGTGTGCTCTGATACCATCTTGTAGCGACCACGATCTGAATGGATCGAAGTCTCTGTGTTTTGTGTCATCCCTGGATCGGTAATGCTGACCAACATAGTACTTGAAGGATTTATAACAGAGTGGCAATCACACACTTATTACATCGAGTGTCTCAAAAGAGAACTTATTACAAAATATATGGCATAAGGCCATCTAACACGATAACAGCGGAAGGCTTGGAAGATAAAGTGAGTCCATCAACTCCAACGGCATAGCTGAGTGCATGACAAACGACCTAGTGCATCTTATTCTTCCTCTGAAAAGTCTACAACATGATATGTTGCAGCCCAAAACGGGTCAGCACATGGAATATGCTGGCAAGTTACACAGTGGAGCACGTATGATTAGTTTGTACACTCTGCAGAGGTTTGCGCACTTTTTCCCACAAGACTCGATCTCCTCCGTTGGATTTCTCGCACTGCATGGTGTTTGAGAAACGGATGACCAAGACATGGTCTTTCATAAGCATTTACTATTTACCCCGGGTGGACCCGTACACCTACTTTCCCCTACATCTCCTAGTCCACCACTAAAAGAGATCACACAACATACTCAACTATGCCAGAGCCCATAATGGCATTGTGGCTCCACACGAAAGTTTCTAGCATGCATAGTCTTATGATCCCTTTGAGCCTGGGTGGCATTCCATAGGATAATCACACGGTTCCTCTGGGATTTCCTAGGACAACACTGGATTCTCCAGGTGCCCTGCAACCAATCCACCCAAATGTGTATTAAAGTAGCCACCTTAAGTTAAACCATTAATTAACAATCTCACATGTGTCATGGATACTCTCAAACCCAATCCACATCTACGAGCATAGCATGGCAACCTAAGCATAACGTAGAAGTAACTCCCAGGGGTTTGATAATAAAGCAGGTAAGAGGTTCTACCTCAATCTACTTCCCAGACCCACATGTTAAGAGATCCTACTCATGCAATGTGCGAGAGTTGAACTAATGCATAAAACTGGGTAATAAAGGGTATGATCAATGCGTTACTTGCCTTGCGGACGAGTCGCAAAACTTAGGGACTCGTAGTAGCACGCTTCGCAGTCCAGGAATTCTATCGCAAACAAACAATAGCACACATAAGCAACCAAGCAAAGATGCATAGGTAAAAGTCAAATAAGAAGATATAACCAGAAAGTTCAACTGAAGAACTCCGGTTTGCAAAAAGAATCAAATCAAACGGAGCAACGAAAACCAAACTACGAAAGAAACAAGATTCGTTTACTAGATTGTACTAAAGTCAAATTTTACAGTACCAAAACCTTGTTCAAGTTGGTTAAATAGAAATAGGGTTTGGAGACGAAGATCTAGGCGCTTGTTTCGCCTGATTCCGACTAACGAGCAAAAAGTTATACTAAAACAAAGATCAGAGCAGAAATCACGATCAAAAATAATCGCGGAAAACCCCTAAAAAAGAAAACGCGATGAACAGGCTAACGAACGAACGTTCACTAAAAGAAACTAACGAACGAAAACGTCCATTAACTGATCTAAACGAATGAACGTTCACTAAATAGATCCAAACGGAAAAACCGGGGAAAAACCAATCTAATGAAAAAACCGAGTTTAGATCTAGGGTTTACCTAAAAACCGAACGAAAAAAACGCGGCAACTCCGGCGAACTCCGGCGAGATTCCGGCGAACTCCGGCGAGACGGTGCGGCGCGGCGTAGGCGGCGGCGGCGGCGCAGGTGGGCTGCGGTGGGGGTGCGACCGCTTATAAAGGCCGGTCGGGCGAAGTGTCCGGATCGGACACGACCCGTTAGGTCGGTTCACTTTTTTTTAAATAGTCCTGACACAGCAAACAGACAAAAGAAATATTAGACAGAGTCGAAAAATTCTGAAATAAATTTTCTCCGTCCTCTAATAATATTTTGGACAAAGTGAACATTTTTCCTCGACCTAAATGCAATTTTGAAAAACGCGTATTTTTCCTATTCAAATAAAATTGCAAATAAATTCAAATAAAATAGAATAATTAATTTTAATATTTTTCCTCCAATATTTCTTTTGTTTTGGAGAAGTCATATTATCTCCTCTCATATATTTTATTATGAAATATTTTCGGAGAGAAAAACAATTAAAACCAAAGTGATCCTCGTACCGATATTTGAGAAAACTCAAATATGAAAACGGTAAAATCACCAACTCTCTCCGTGGGTCGTTGAGTTCCTTAGAATTTCGAGGATTGCAACACACAAATGCAAATAAAATATGATATGCGAGATGACCTATGTATAACGTTCCAAATTAAAATTTTGGGATGTTACAAAGAAGTACGTTTCCGTTCGTATATACATCCTACACAGTCACTCCAAGGAAAAGGTTTCCGTTCGCAGGTACATCACACACAATTTTCCCCATTAAATCCCTTGTGAACACATTGCCAGTGCACACGATATTAACAATTTTATCGTTTGAGTTATTGAATGCATCACACACGGTGCATAGAGGATATTGTGTGACAAATGATATCCATCACACACACTTTTTATGTGGTAGACATTTGCGCAAAGTGGCCTAATGCAAACAGTTTTCAAGAGGATGTCGTGTGTGATTGCTTAGTGATCCAACACGGTTTATTCCTAGAAACTGTGTGTGTTGCCTGAGGTCATCGCCCACGGTGTTTTCTCTATAACCGTTTGCAATAGAAAACCCAATTAGCAGGCTAATTGCCCTACTATTAATAAACCATTTATTAATCTAATTGACATTTCATATTAAGGACACAATATATTTCATTTCCATATTATGCGGCTGTTTATTTTTATATCTCTGAAAGTTTCCAGTCGTCGGCTTCAGCACCCATGTAGATGCTACAGGGGTGTTCGGCATGACATGTGACCACGCTTACCCAACGTCTTGGTCCGTAAAGGAGGTGTCCGCGAGGTGAACCAGGCAAACGGACTATGCGGCTTTATTTATTTCACTTAGCCATAGGAGTTTGATTGTGGGGCTAAGTACTAGCCCCTAGTGCGTGTGCGGCTATCCCTATTACGGTGCCTCTTCTACGCGGCTGGGCGAAGACCAGCCCCTCGTGTAAGACGGGGTAGATCGCTAACGATCTTTATTGTAATACTAGGTCGTCGAATCGCCGACTAGCTCTCAGTTATCATTACAGTCAGTTTTCGGCTTTATCTACTGAGGTACTTGACCAGACGAACCAGATATACAATCGTAGTAGTTCTCCCTTTACTACCTTAGCCAAACAATGCGGAACGTAAGCTGGTAAGCATAGGAGCCAGGCAACCCAACTATAGACCCAAGAGATGATTCGGAACCGATGCATATAATGTGATATCTAGAACGCCGAACAATTCCCTATAGGTATTCGGACTTTGAAATGTGTTGGGCCGTATACAACCCTGGTGTTAAGTTCGGATTGAAGCACGTGTGGCAGTCTGAGGTAGGGAGGGAATACAGATGGTAGTGTGAAATGAACTCCAAACAAAGTGGAGACCAATTGCTTCCTTTATACCCTGATTAATACGGCAAGCCGTGTAGTTACAGATAATGCCACAAGCATCAAGGACATTTTACATGCCAAGAAGGAAATAGTAAAGGGAGAGGTATACACACATCCTAAATTTAATGATTTAAAATCCTAATGAAGCCTTGTTGCACGTCTGCGCCATTTCTCCTTTGTGAAACATCCTTTAAGGAGGAAAGTCTGATGGCCATCTACGAGAAAAGAGGAAAATAATTCCCTGCACAACCAGAGATAAGGAGGGTTCTTTAATGAACATATAATAAAAACATAATAGAGGTTCCAATAGGGTAAAGCCGTACTATGGACTGTTTTCCGCAGTGTGCCCCCGGCTCTGCCCAAGGTATTGTGAGGGCATAGTTATGTACGCGAGGTACGTATGCCACAACCTTATGGGGCAGTCGACAGAGGCCGAGATGCTACTCAAGCTCAGGTTCCCCTGAGCTACCACTCTGTGATGCGGGCCAGACACGTTTGGAAGTGTCTTGGGTCTTGATGACTGCTGAATTATTCGGCTTGAATATGCTGCCTTGAACTTCAGCTGCCAGGCCCGCGGTATCCTCCTCTGTACGGAGGGAGCGCTCCATATTTCCATTGACTATGATGACGCCATGAGGTCTGGGCATTTTAAGCTTAAGGGAAGCATAGTGCGGGACTGCATTAAAGCGAGCGAAAGAAGTTCGTCCGAGCAGTGCATGATAGCCGTTGTGGAAGGGAGCAATGTCAAAGATTAACTCCTCGCTTCGAAAATTATCTAGAGAGTTGAATCCTACCTCGAGTGTTAATGAGCCCGTGCAGCAGGCCTCTATGTCGGGTATCACTACTTTAAAGGTAGTGTTGTATGGCTTGATTCTTGAAGGGTCTATCCCATCTGGCGGACAGTATCATGATAGATTAAGTTGAGGCTACTGTCGTTGTCCATAAGGACTCTAGTAAGGTGCTATCCATCGATGATAGGATCGAGTACCAGGGCCGCCGAACCTCCGTGACGGATACTGGTTGGGTGTTCCCTACTATCAAAGGTGATCGGACAAGCCGACCATGGGTTGAATTTGGGGGCGACAGGCTCTACGGCGTAGACGTCCCTTAGTGCGCATTTGCGTTCCCTCTTGGGGCTATGGGTGGCATAGATCATGTTCACCGTTTAGGGGGAAATTGTTTCTGTCCCCAAGTGTTTGATCGGCGAGGCTCTTCCTCATCCTCGCTTTGAGGTCCTTTCCCCTTATGTTTAGCATTTAGCTTGCCAGCCTGCTTGAAGACCCAACAATTCCTATTGGTGTGGTTTGCAGGCTTGTCAGGGGTGCCATGATTCTGTCAAGGTCTCTCTAGTATCTTGTGCAAATTAGATGGACCATCCCGATTGCCCTTGAACGGCTTCTTCCTCTGGCCGGATTTGGAGCCACTGAATCTGTCGTTTACTGTCGTGTCATATGTTTCTCCGTTGTTGCTCTGACGCTTATTTTTGTTGCGTCGTGGCCTGTCATTGCCATCCCTGGCTTCAAAAGTGCCAGCGTCACTGGTACGGTTGCTTCTACGAGCCAACCAACTATCTTTGCCCAAGTAAAAGCGGGTCATGAGTGTGGTAAGAGCTGCCATAGTCTTCGGCCTCTCTAGGCCGAGGTGTTGGGCGAGCCATTCATCGTGGACGCTGTGTTTGAATGCCGCTAAGGCTTCGGCGTGCGGACAGTCGATGATTTGGTTATTTTTAGTTAAG
The DNA here is from genome assembly GCA_902687465.1 of Secale cereale. Lineage (NCBI taxonomy): Eukaryota > Viridiplantae > Streptophyta > Magnoliopsida > Poales > Poaceae > Secale > Secale cereale. Next base: position 336,303,204 of record LR738714.1, read on the forward strand.
AACAAATTCCAAAGCTTGCGGTCTGAATTACCGGGATGCTGGATTATATGGCTCAAGTCATCGGCATTCGGTGGCCGGACAAAAGTCCCTTGAAAGTTAGCCGGAAAGGCATCCTCTAAATCTTCCCATCTTCCAATGGAGTTCTCTGGGAGGCTGTTCAACCAGTGCCATGATGGCCCCTTTGGCTTTAGAGGGAGGTATTTAATGGCATGGAGGTCATCTCCACGAGCCATGTGGATGTGGAGGATAAAGTCTTCAATCAATACATCGAGATCCAGCGTTCCATCGTATGGCTCGATGTTGACGGGTTTAAACCCTTCCAAAAATTGGTGATCCACCAGCTCACCAGTAATGCACATAGGGTGTGCAGCACCTCTATATCGTGCGACATCGCGACGGAGTTCGGATGGCATCTGTGTTCAGTGCTGACTCCGGACTTGATTATATTTGGCATGCTTGGCTGGATAGTCGTCATCCGTGTGGGAGCACGGCCTCTTGATCCGTAGATTGATCTGCCCTAATCTACTTTATTGTTCAGGTCCTGACGTAGGTCGTACTTGTGGCCCTGAGCCACTGGATCCGTTCCTTTACGGTGGGGAGGCGCGGGCTGGTATTCGGCATTGCTAGCCACTTTGTCCCATCCACGAGGTGGTCTGTCCGGTTGATCGGCCTGATTGTGCCTCGACGGAATTGGCGCAAGGGCCTCGTCGTCAAATTGTGGCAGTAGCTTGCGCTTGGGATAGCTCTTTGTTTGGCGCTCACAGCTGTATCTTTCTTCAGCGTCTAGCACTTCATTACATGTGTCGCTGAGCGTATCATGTTCGGCTCTAAGCCACCGCTGCTGCTTTTTCAGGCTGGCAATAAGCCGTCGCTGAAAGCGTTCTTGTTCGAGGGGTTCCTCTGGGATGATGAAGTCCTCGTCTTCGAGGCTGACATCTTCTTCTCAAACAGATAGATAGTTCTTTTCTTAGGAATAATTGTGATCTGTGAGTTGTTCGGGACTGAATTAGTCGTCTTCCCGCTCCTCCTGCTCTAACGCTAGCTCTACGGGGTCTTCGGCATCATCCGGAGTGTCATTGTCTCCGGTAGGGGTATTACTTTCTCTACCTCGACGCGATCGTGAGCGGCGCCGCTGACGCCGACGTTTAGGAGGTTCATTGACGGGCTTATCCTCCTCTGGATCTTTAGCGCCATCATCGTCCTTCTCCTGTGGTGTGTCCACCATGTATACGTCATAGGTAGAAGTGGTCCGTCTAACGCCCGGTGATGGGCGAGTCTTGACCTAGATCGGCTTCGGTATCATGGTCCATGACATCGATGTCTTCGGAAGCATAGTCCAACACGTCGGTTAAATCCTCGACTGTGGCTACCAAGTGGGTGGTGGGTGGGAAGCAAAATTCCCTAGTCTCAACCCTCAGTTTGAACTGAGCATAGTCCGGAGGTGAAGCCTCCGTGATGGCGAGAGATTGCATGAAGTCCAGTGCCTCCTTTAGGGGCGAGAGTTGGATAGGAGTCCGTAGATCTGCGGAGCTGGGGCAGGTGTTAACCACTTGGCCGAGCTCAGAGGACGCGGATTTCGAGAGTTTGGAGCTTGTATCAGGAGGTGTATCCGGCTCCCTAGACATGGTAAAAGTCCCATTTGGCTCCGTGTTAGTCAGCGGTATGGTCGCCTCTGGGTCTCCAACGGGAAATTCCTCGGGGATGAAGAGTCCTGCGGGGTCTAGCCTCCCGTCTTCGGATGAAGTGACCTGCTCCGGATCTAAGGCCGGAGTGGACGTGAGTGTCAACCCCTGGACGATATCTGGTAGTTGATCCGAGGGGTCATCTACGTGCAGGTGATGACCCACAAGTGTAGGGGATGTATCGTAGTCCTTTCCATAAGTAAGAGTGTCGAACCCAACGAGGAGTAGAAGGAAATGATAGGCAATTTTCAGTAAGGTATTTTCTGCAAGAACTGAATTATAGGTAACGGATAGTTTTGTGATAAGGTAATTGGTAGCATGTGACAAAAGGTAAAAGTAAATAAGGTGCAGGAAGGTGGCCCAATCCTTTTTGTAGCAAAGGACAAGCCTGGACAAACTCTTATATGAAGGAAAGTGCTCCCGAGGACACATGGGAATTATCGTCAAGCTAGTTTTCATCACGATCATCTGATTCACGTTCGGTACTTTGATAATTTGGTATGTGGGTGGACCGGTGCTTGGGTGCTGTCCTTACTTGGACAAGCCTCCCACTTATGATTAACCTCTAATTCAAGCATCCGCAACTACAAAAGAAGTATTAAGGTAAACCTAACCATAGCATGAAACAAGTGGATCCAAATCAGCACCTTACGAAGCAACGCATAAACTAGGGTTTAAACTTCTGTCACTCTAGCAACCCATCATCTACTTATTACTTCCTAATGCCTTCTTCTAGGCCGAAATAATGGTGAAGTGTCATGTAGTCGACGTTCACATGACACCACTAGAGGAGAGACAACATACATCTCATCGAAATATCGAACGAATACAAAATTCACATGACTACTAATAGCAAGACCTCTCCCATGTCCTCTAGAACAAAAGTAAATACTCACAAGACATAATATTGTTCATGATCAGAGGGGTATTAATATGCATAATGGATCTGAACATATGATCTTCCACCAAATAAACCAACTAGCATCAACTACAAGGAGTAATCAATACTACTAGCAACCCACGGGTATCAATCTGAGGTTTGGGTGCAAAGATTGGATACAAGAGATGAACTAGGGTTTGAGAGGAGATGGTTCTAGTGAAGATGTTGATGAAGATAACCCTCCCCAAGATTGGAGAATTGTTGGTGACGACGGCGGTGATGATTTCCCCCTCCCGGCGGGAAGTATCCCTGGCAGAACAGCTCTGCCGGAGCCCTAGATTGGTTTTCGCCAAGGTTCCTCCTCGAGACGGCGGCGTCTGGTCCCGAAAGCCTCCTTATGATTTTTTTCTAGGTCAAAACACCTCATATAGGAGAAGATGGGCATTAGGGGGCCCACGAGGCAGGGGGCACGCCAAGAGAGGGGGGGCGTGCCCCCCACCCTCGTGGACAGCTGGTGGCCCCCCTGGTGATCTTCTTTCGCCAGATATTTTTTATATTTTCTGAAACGGTGTCCTGTGAAGTTTCGGGGCTTTTTGAGTTGTACAGAATAGGTTTCCGGAGTTTGCTTTTTTTACAACCCAGAATTCCAGCTGCTGGTATTCTCCATCTTCATGTAAACCTGGTAAAATAAGAGAGAAAAGGCATAAGTATTGTGACATAACGTGTAATGATAGCCCATAATGCAATAAATATCAACATATAAGCATGATGCAAAATGGACATATCAACTCCCCCAAGCTTAGACATTGCTTGTCTTCAAGCGAAAGCCGATATCGAAAAATATGTCCACATGTTTAGAGATAGAGGTGTCGATAAAAATAATATACGGACATGAGGGCATCATGATCAATCTCATAACTGCAACATATATATATATATATATATATATATATATATATATATATATATATATATATATATATATATATATATATATATATATATATATATATATATATAGTCATATGATTCTTATGCTAAAGTAACAATTCATTCACAATATCAAGCATGAATCCGAAACTTCATTGAAAACTAACAAACTTTGATCTCGATCATTGAAGCAATTGTAATTTATCGTAACATCGGAAAGAGTCAATATAAGAGCTTTTCAGCAAGCCTACATAGTCAACTATCATATAGTCTTTCACAATTGTTCACACTCACGCAATACTTATGGTTATGGAGTTTTAATCGGACATAGAGAAAGATAGGGGCTTATGGTATTGCCTCCCAACCTTTTGCCTCAAGGGTAACGTCAATAGTAATAGGCCATGAAAACTTACATCCAAGTGGGTATATATGTCAGGATGTTTCCAACGCAATGTTCTTGCCAAAGGATAAAATGTAAAAAGGAAAGGTGAATTTCACCTTGACTCTTATAAGGCAAGAATAATAGATAGGCCCTTCGCAGAGGGAAGCAGAAGTTGTCATGTGTTTTTATGGTTGGATGCACAAAGTCTTAGCACAGAAGAACGTCACTTTATATTGCCACTTGTGATAAGGACCTTTATTATGTAGTCCGTCGCTTTTATTACTTCCATATCACAAGATCGTATAAAGCTTATTTCCTCCATGCTAATAAATCATACATATTTTAGCGAGTTTGCAACATGACAACTTACTTGGAAGGATCTTTCTCAATCCATAGGTAGGTATGGTGGACTCTCATGGCAAAGTCGGGTTTAAGGATGTATGGAAGCACAAGTAGTATCTCTACTTGGTGCGAGGAGTTTTGGCTAGCATGAGGGGGAAAGGAAAGCTGAACATGTTGGATGATCCATGACAATATACTTTATTTTGGATATAAGAAGACATAACCCATTATGTTGTCTTCCTTGTCCAACATCAACTCTTTAGCATGACATATTTTAATGAGTGCTCACAATTATAAAAGATGTCCAAGATAGTATATTTGTATGTGAAGCCTCTCTTTCTTTATTACTTCCTATTAATTGCAGCGATGAGCAAAACTGTGTTTGTCAACTCTCAACAACTTTTATTCATCATACTCTTTATATGTGAAGTCATTACTTCCCATAAGATCAATATGATCTCTAGGATACTCTTTATGTTTTCTTTCTTTTTTGTCATGACCAAAGTGAGGAAATCAAGCCCTTGACTCAACACTAATCTTTATTATATAGCTCACGGACTCGATTACAAAGGGTAAAGATCATAAGGCAAAAGCTCACAACTAGATCATGCTAACTTTATTCTACTAGATCAAGATACTACCAAAAGGATCAAACTAAGGAAAATGGTAAAGATAGGAGTGATGGTGATACAATACCGGGGTCACTCCCCCAAGCTTGGCAGTTGCTAAGGGGAGTGCCCATACCCATCTGATTATATCCCCTTCTTCAGAGGCGGTGATGATGAAGTTGTTGATGATGTAGGCTTGTTGTCCACCTTCCAAGGCATGGGCTCACCATCGTAGGAGGATGATCGAGTCTCCGGGATACTCAAATCTGCAGCCAAACTCATCTTCTTGAATCTATATTCATACTCATAGTTTTGGTTTTGCAGGTCATAGATCTGGGCTTCGAGGTGTTCAATTTTCTCTTGAAGATTGGAGATAGCTTCCCCTAAGATCCTTGAGTCCAGCTTGAGGTTGTTGGCGAGATCCGAGATCATCATGTGGTTGACGTTGTGTCCTCGCTCCACCATACCTTGGCACTTGAAAACTTGCTGCTCCATTGCTTCGAGTCTTGTCACCACGCTTCCGGTCCTCCTCGGCCCCTCAACATCACGGATGTGCAGCACCCCCTCATGCAACTCCATGGTTTGCGGGTGATGCAGCACCTCCGCAAGGTAGGGGTTGATGACCTTCTCGAAGAACTTGTCCTTGGGGGTGTTGGAGGACACCATGATGATCTAAATCTATCAAAAACAGCAGCTCGAAACAAAAACAGAGGATTTTTGCGTGATACAGAGGTCAAAACCTTCGGGAGTATATATAATGAATTTTTACCAACCAAAAGGAGTAACATACAAGAAATCGGAGTCTGGGAGGCACACGAGGTGCCCACGAGGCAGGGGCGCGCCCAGGGAAGGGGAGCGCGCCCTCCACTCTCGTGGATGCCTCGTGTCTCTTCTGGACTGCCACTTATTTTTCTATTTTTCTAAATATTCAAAAACGATGAAAAATTGCCTTTAGAACTGTTTTGGAGTCGGTTTACTTACCGTAGCACGTACCTCTCCCTTTTCGGAGTCTGAATCATTATGGAAAGTTTCCCTTATGTATTCCTCCGGGGTTACGGTTTCAATAACATTGGTTTCAACATTTATAGGGTTACCTGAGATATAATGTTTGATTCTTTGATCGTTCACCACCTTCGGATTTGTGCCTTCGAAGTTGTTGATTTTTATGGCACTGGAACAATAGACCTCCTCGATAACGTAAGGACCTTCGCACTTAGAGAGAAGTTTTCCTGCAAAAAATCTTAAACGAGAGTTGTATAGCAAGACATAATCACCTACATTAAACTCACGCTTTTGTATCCTTTTGTCATGCCATCTTTTAACTTTTTCTTTAAACAGCTTGGCATTCTCATAGGCCTGGGTCCTCAATTCATCAAGAGAGCTAATGTCAAATAACCTCTTCTCAACGGCAAGTTTGAAATTATAATTGAGCTCTTTGATAGCCCAATATGCCTTATGTTCTAGCTCAAGAGGTAAGTGACAAGCTTTTCCATAAATCATCTTATATGAAGACATACCCATAGGATTTTTGTAAGCAGTTCTATAGGCCCATAATGCATCATCAAGTTTCTTGGACCAATTCTTTCTAGACCTATTAACAGTCTTTTGCAAAATTAATTTCAACTCTCTATTACTTAGTTCTACTTGACCACTAGTCTATGGGTGATAAGGGGATGCAATTCTATGATTAACATCATACTTTGCAAGCATTTTACGGAAAGCACCATGAATAAAGTGTGAACCACATCAGTCATAGGTATCTAGGGACTCCGAACCTCAGAAAAATGACTACTTTAAGCATCTTAATAGAGGTGTTATGATCAGCACTACTAGTTGGAATAGCTTCTACCCACTTAGTAACGTAATCAACAGCAACTAGAATATGCGTGTACCCATTAGAGGCAGGAAACGGTCCCATATAATCAAAGCCCCAAACATCAAATGGTTCAATAACAAGTGAATAATTAATAGGCATTTGTTGACATCTACTGATATTACCAATTCTTTGACATTCATCACAAGATAAGACAAACTTACGGGCATCCTTGAAGAGAGTAGGCCAATAAAAACCAGATTGTAATACCTTATGTGCAGTTCTATCTCCAGCATGGTGTCCTCCATAAGCTTTGGAGTGGCACTTGCGTAGGATCTGTTCCTGTTCATGCTCAGGTACATAATGTCTAATAATACCATCTACTCCTTCTTTATAAAGATGTGGGTCATCCCAAAAGTAATGTCTCAAATCATAGAAGAACTTTTTCTTTTGCTGGTTTGTGAAGCTAGGAGGTATAAACTTAGCAACAATATAATTAGCATAATCAGCATACCATGGAGCAGTACGAGAAGTATTTATGACAGCTAATTGTTCATCAGGAAAGCTATCATCAATAGGTTGTGGGTCATCAAGTATATTCTCTAGCCTAGACAAGTTATCTGCAACGGGGTTCTCAGCTCCTTTTCTATCAATAATATGCAAGTCGAATTCTTGCAGCAAGAGAACCCATCTAATAAGTCTATATTTAGCATCTTTCTTTTCCATAAGGTATTTGATAGCAGCATGATCAGTGTGAATAGTTACTTTAGAATCAACAATATAAGGTCTAAACTTATCACAAGCAAATACAACTGCTAAAAATTCTTTCTCAATAGTAGCATAATTTCTTTGGGCGACGTCTAGGGTTTTACTAGCATATTGGATAACGTTCAATTTCTTATCAACTCTTTGCCCTAAAACAACACCTACAACATAATCACTGGCATCGCACATAATCTCAAAGGGTAAATTCCAGTCAGGAGGCTGGACAATAGGTGCAGAGATCAATGATTTCTTAAGTATTTCAAATGCTTCTGGACAATCCTCATCAAAGACAAAAGGAATATATTTTTGTAAGAGATTAGTCAAAGGCCTGGAGATTTTGGAGAAGTCCTTTATGAACCTCCTATAAAACCCGGTATGCCCAAGGAAACTTCATATACCTTTGATGTCCTTGGGGCACGGCAACTTTTCAGTAGCATCAACTTTAGCTTTGTCGACTTCAATACCTCTTTCAGAAATTTTATGTCCCAAGACAATGCCTTCATTAACCATAAAGTGGCACTTCTTCCAATTCAAGACAAGATTAGTGTCTTCACATCTCTACAAAACTCGATCAAGGTTGCTTAAGAAATCATCAAAAGAAGTTCCGTAAACAGAAAAATCATCCATGAAAACCTCAACAATCTTTTCACAAAAATCAGAGAATATAGCCATCATGCATCTTTGAAAGGTAGCAGGTGCATTACATAAACCAAAAGGCATACGTCTATAAGCAAAGGTACCGAAAGGACAGGTAAAAGTGGTCTTTTCTTGAGCCCCTTTTGACACAGGTATTTGAGAGAAACCAGAATAACCATCTAGAAAGCAAAAATGAGTAGCTTTATTTTTCTTCTTAGTAGCTTTATTTAATTTGCGGAAATCAATTACCATCCTATAACCTGTAACTATTCTTTGCGGGATCAATTCATCTTTATCATTAGGAACAACAGTCATACCTCCTTTCTTAGGGACACAATGGACAGGACTTACCCACTGGCTATCAGCAATTGGATAGATAATACCTGCCTCTAGAAGCTTTAGAATTTCCTTCCTTACCACTTATTTCATCTCAAGATTCAACCGTCGTTGATGATCAATAACCGGTTTAGCGTTTTCTTCCAATTTTATCTTGTGTTGGCATAAAGTGGGACTAATGCCCTTAAGATCATCCAGGGTATATCCAATAGCAGCGCGGTGCTTCTTCAGAGTTTTTAATATTTTTTCTTCTTCTTGCTCTGAAAGGTTAGCACTAATAATAACATGATATATCTTCTTTTCATCAAGATAAATATACTTAAGATTATCAGGTAAAGGTTTGAGTTCAAACACGGGATCACCCTTGGGTGGAGGAGGATCCCCTAGGATTTCAATAGGCAAGTTGTTTTTCAATACGGGTTCCTGACTAAAGAATATTTCATCTGTTTCCCTTCTCTCATTCATATGCATATCATTCTCATGGTCTAGCAAATATTGTTCTAAAGGATCATTAGGAGGCACAACAATAGAAGCAAGACCAATAATTTCATCCTTACTAAGTAATTCTTTATCAAGGGGTTGTCTACGAAATTTAGCAAAGTTAAAATCATGAGACATATCCCCTAAACCAACAGTAACGATATCTTTCACGCAGTCTATCTTAGCATTAGCAGTATTCAAGAAGGGTCTACCGAATATAATGGGACAAAAGTCATCTTGTGGGGAACTAAGAATAAGGAAATCAGCGGGGTATTTAACTTTCCCACACAAAACTTCAACATCTCTAACAATCCCAACTGGTGAAATAGTGTCTCTATTAGCAAGCTTAATAGTAACATCAATCCCTTCTAACTCAACAGGTGCAATGTCATGCATAATTTCTTGATATAAGGTATGAGGGGTAATACTCGCACTAGCACCCACATCACATAAACCATCATAGCAATGATCTCCTATTTTAACAGAGATAACAGGCAAGCCTACAATAGGTCTATGTTTATTCCTAGCATCGGGTTTGGCTATTCTAGCAGATTCCTCTTGGAGGTAAATAACATGTCAATCTAAATCCTCTACCAAGAGATATTTAACCATAGCAGCACTAGGTTCAACTTTAATTTGCTCAGAGGGTGTAGGTGTTCTAGTATTACTCTTACGAACTACTGTTGAAGCTTTAGCATGATCCTTTATTCTAACAGGGAAAGGTGGTTTCTCAATATAAGCAGTAGGAACAATAGGATCAACATTATAAGTGATAGTCTTTTCTTCAACTTTAACAGGTTCAACTACTTTTACTTCAATAGGGGGATGGTATTTAAACCACTTCTCCTTGGGAAGATCAACATGAGTAGCAAATGATTCACAGAAAGAAGCTACTATCTCAGAGTCAGGTCCAAATTTAGTGCTAAACTCACGGAAAAACATCAGTATCCATAAAATCTTTAACACAATCAAACTTAGGGGTCATACCTGACTCCTTACCTTCGTCGAGATCCCAATCTTCAGAGTTGCGTTTAATTCTTTCCAATAAATCCCATTTGAATTTAATAGTCTTCATCATAAAAGAACCAGAACAAGAAGTATCGAGCATGGAGCGATTATCGAGAGAAAGTCGAGCATAAAAATTTTGAATGATCATTTCTCTTGAAAGCTCATGATTGTGGCATGAATATAAAATTGACTTAAGCCTCCCCCAAGCTTGAGCGATGCTTTCTCCTTCGCGAGGCCAAAAATTATAGATATAATTACGATCACGATGAACCTGGTGCATAGGGTAGAACTTCTGATGAAATTCCAATTTCAGATGATTATAGTTCCATGATCCAATATCATCACATAGCCTAAACCATGTCAATGAATCTCCCTTCAAAGATAAAGGTAAGACCTTCTTCTTGATAACATCCTCGAGCATACCTGCAAGCCTAAATAATCAGCAAACTTCATCCACATAGATTAGATGTAAATCGGGATGCAGTGTTCCGTCTCCTGTAAAGGGATTATCTAGCAGTTTCTCTATCATACCCGAAGGAATTTCAAAGCAAACATTTTCAGTAGGTGTAGTAGGTTGAGGAGCAACTCTTTGCTCTTCTGGTCGGGGTGAAGATACCCCGAACAAGCCCCTCAAAGGATTATGAGCCATAGTTACAAGTGACAATAAATTTCATCACACTATATGAATTTTTCCTTACCAAATTCCACTTACAAAAGGCGCTTCACTCCCCGGCAACGACGCCAGAAAAGAGTCTTGATGACCCACAAGTGTAGGGGATCTATCATAATCCTTTCGATAAGTAAGAGTGTCAAACCCAACGAGGAGCAGAAGCAAATGATAGGCAGTTTTCAATAAGGTATTTTCTGTAAGCACTGAAATTATAGGTAACAGATAGTTTTGTGATAAGGTAATTGGTAGCAAGTGACAAAAGGAAAAGTAAATAAGGTGCAGAAAGGTGGCCCAATTCTTTTTGTAGCAAAGGACAAGCCTATACAAACTCTTATATGAAGGAAAGTGCTCCCGGGGATACATGGGAATTATCGTCAAGCTAGTTTTCATCACGATCATCTGATTCGCGTTAGATAATTTGGTATGTGGGTAGACCAGTGCTTGTGTGTTTTCCTTACTTGAAGAAGCCTCCCACTTATGATTAACCTCTAATGCAAGCATCCGCAACTACAAAACAAGTATTAAGGTAAACCTAACCATAGCATGAATCAAGTGGATCCAAATCAGCCCCTTACGAAGCAACGCATAAACTAGGGTTTAAGCTTCTGTCACTCTAGCAACCCATCATCTACTTATTACTTCCCAATGCCTTCCTCTAGGCATAAATAATGGTGAAGTGTCATGTAGTCGAGGTTCACATGACACCACTAGAGCAGAGACAACATACATCTCATCAAAATATCGAACGAATACCAAATTCACATGACTACTAATAGCAAGACTTCTCCCATTTCCTCAGGAACAAAAGTAACTACTCACAAGACATAATATTGTTCATGATCAGAGGGGTATTAATATGCATAATGGATCTGAACATATGATCTTCCACCAAATAAACCAACTAGCATCAACTACAAGGAGTAATCAACACTACTAGCAACCCACAGGTACCAATCTGAGGTTTGGGTACAAAGACTGGATACAGGAGATGAACTAGGGTTTGAGAGGAGAGGGTGCTGGTGAAGATGTTGATGAAGATAACCCTCCCCAAGATGGGAGAGTTGTTGGTGATGACGACGGTGACGATTTCCCCCTCCCGGAGGGAAGTATCCCCGGCAGAACAGCTCTGCCAGAGCCCTAGATTGGTTTCCGCCAAGGTTCCGCCTCGAGACGGCGACGTCTGGTCCCGAAAGCCTCCTTATGATTTTTTCTAGGTCAAAACACCTCATATAGGAGAAGATCGGCATCGGGGGGCCCATGAGGCAGGGGGCGCGCCCCCACCCTCGTGGACAGCTGGTGGCCCCTGGTGATCTTCTTTCGCCAGATATTTTTATATTTTGTGAAACGGTGTCCTGTGAAGTTTCGGGGCTTTTTGAGTTGTGCAGAATAGGTTTCCAGAGTTTGCTTCTTTTCCAGCCCAGAATTCTAGCTGCCAGCATTCTCCCTCTTCATGTAAACCTATTAAAATAAGAGAGAAAATGCATAAGTATTGTGACATAACGTGTAATAACAGCCCATAATGTGGTAAATATCAACATATAAGCATGATGCAAAATGGACGTATCAGCAAGCAGGAAGCGGCAGCAGAGGCCACGAATCCCTCGAAGATCAGATCTCCTCGGACATCAGCGACGTAATTCAGACTTCCAAACCTGATCCGACGACGAGGGTCGTAGCTATTGACTTGCTCAAGGTGGCCATCCGAGTTGGTGCATAGCACGAAGCCGCCCAACACGAAAATCTAGCCGGGGCAGAAGATCTCCCCTGAGGCAGTGCCGTTGTCGGTAAAAAACGAGCCATCGATCCTTCTATTGACAACACAGCGGAACTCTCAATGAAAGAACCAATGTCGGTGTCAAAACCGGTAGATCTCGGGTAGGGGGTCCCGAGCTGTGTATCTGAGGATCGGTGGTAACAGGGGGAACAAGGACACGATGTTTACCCTGGTTCAGGCCCTCTTAATGGAGGTAATACCCTACTTCGTGCTTGATTGATCTTGATTAATATGGGGATTACAAGAGTTGATCTACCTCGAGATCGTAATGGCTAAGCCCTAGATGTCTAGCCTATGATTGTTATGATAGCCTCTATGGACTAAACCCTTCGGTTTGTATATATACACCGGAGGGACCTAGGGTTGTACAGAATCATCTTGCAGAGGAAGAAAACATTACACCCGGATTCAAACTTGCCATTGTATGCACATAGGAGTCCTATCCGGACATGGGGGATAATCTTCTACTTTGATCTTCACGGCCCACCAGTCCAGCCCATAACAAGTAATCCGGACACCTGTGGACCCCCTAGTCCAGGACTCCCTCACTTATCACGGGCAAGTTTTGCTCCGATGGCAAGGACCGAGCCAAGCTTGATGAGTGGTTTTGACACCCCATCCTAGATCAGCTCGAGGAGCTCAGTTTTAATGATGGGCACATGCGCTCGCTGCCAACGTCCGTGCTCCGCTTTGCGCCCATGTTGCGCTTCGCCAAGTTCAGGAACTGACATCCCCCTTAATGACGCGCTCGCTCTTTTTCTACCACGATTGAAGCACCTACAGCTCTTCGTCATCAGCATCCCAAAGGATAACATGGAGCGCCCGCTCCATGGCTGTACTACACTCGAGTTCCTTTGTCTTCAGGCGATGAATTGGTCGAGTAGCTTCCACATCACCTCTAGGACTCTCCGAACTATTTAGGTGTGTTGTTGGTGCTGCAACAAGATATCACAAAAGGTGGACCACAATATGGTCATTGAGGACACATCTTCACTTGAGAGATTACTTGTAGTTGATCAACAAGGTCCAACAAAAATGAATGTCATTTCGGCACCGAAATTGACAGTGTTGGGCTACTCGTCTGTCAAATACTACTGATTTCAGGTACAACAGTCGCCTTCTACCTCTCCTTCTTGATATCAACATTATTTCTAGTTTTGAAGATGTATGTTCATCTCTCATCCAGAAAAGCTTCACCAAGATTCTATGCACAGTGAAGGTCTTGGCACTAGAATCTGCCGGCCCCAACCTGGACTAAGTTGTGAATTTCCTGAGATGCTTTCCGTGCCTGAAGGAGCTGTATATCTAGGTGATATTCCTTTCTTGTTAAATGTTAACCACAAGGGATTTCAATTTTTTGCACTTTTTCCCTAGCTTACAATGTTAACCTCTTGTGAAGAAGGCTACATTTTTCTATATTGTAATCAAATGCCCATGTTAATCATGTCAGATCAAAGATGGCACGTTGGTGCATTTTAGAAATCCTGCAAACCAAATAGGCGTGTAGTAGTGTTGAAAACTGCATGTAGGCACTAACACGTTCTGTTCTTTTCTAGATAATAGTAGGACCGGAGGTGGATAATGTTTATAATGACAATCACATTGAATGCCTAGATCTGCATCTCTCAAAAATTAGTTTGAACTCCTACCCAGGGACCTTACCAGAGATTACATTCACCGGGTTCTTTGTCGCCAGAGCAAGGGTGCTGAAGGTAATGAGGTTGAACATGCATTTAAATATGTAATATGAATGCTTTGTTGATCAGATCCGGCAGCTACTTCAGAATGGAAGACGCTCCAAAAAGCTAAACTTCGTATTGGAAGTGCATACGACAGAGTAATTGGAAGTCATTGTGTCAAACCCATACATGACTTGCCAGCGGCTGACCCGTTTGCAGAAATGACGAGGTTTCGAAAGTGGCCTTACTATTTTTATTTTTAGTTTGATCATCTCTTATATCCATGTTCAGCTGATAGGCACGGGCGTTTGTAGATGAATGAGCTTAATTTCATTTTGAATATCAGTTTGAACCTTGTAATGTTCGAATTTGAGCCATGTAACTCTGGAATTTGAACCTTGTAATATTTTGGGCTTTTGTGGTAATATCGTGAAATGACATCGTATGAGACTCGTAGATTGGTAGTACTATTTTGACCTTAATATGTAATAGACTTAGATTTTATTAACCATTCACGACCAGGGATCCAGCCGAAAGCAGAGCAATGGAAAACGTCGTCGCAACAAGATATAGATGAATATATGCTCGTTTCTCCTAGTTTAGTATGCATGTAATTGCTTACTTTGGTGTGTGGAAATGTTATGTGTGTAGTCACTTATGTAATTGTATGCTTAATTTGGTCATGCAATGCTTTTCTCATAAGTATATATGTTGATGTTCTATAGACAGAGAATATAACATTGCACACGGACCACACTAGGTAACCCATCGGTGAGGAATTCCTCAATCGCAGACGGTCAAGCATTTGCTCACAACACACATGGCTTATTCCATCACAAACAACTCGGATGGATCAACTATATGCCACGTATCGCACACACAACTCTAATCTGATTCATGCTTGATGTCTTCGCCATCGCTCACACTGTTCGTCTTATTTGCCACATATCACTGTGCTGGCCTCTGCTCGCGTCCCTCGGCGCGCTGAGCTCGCCGTTAGGCATCGCGGTACGCTCTTCTCGCGTCTATCAGAGCACTCTTCTCGAGAACCTCCATGCGCTCAGCTTTTGGACAGCTTTTCCTTGCGTTTTTAACTGCTATATGCATATATATGGTTGCTCGCCGTTGAGGCGATCGCAGAGCGCTCTGCTCGCATCCCTCCGCGCGCGCTCTGCCAGCGGTTGGGCCTGTGCATGATCACATCGGGGGGCCCATATGCATGCGATTGCACCGCATGCGTCGGCATGATGGAGTTACGCGCTGCAAATTACAACTGTCATCCAGGCGTGTTGATATTCCAGGCCATCCGGCTTCCCCTTTAATTTCCGCGGCCATTATAACGTTAGTCTCTTCAACCTTTCGATCGCGCCCGACAACACAACAAGCACACCCATGACGACACATAGAGAGGGGATGTTTAGCGGCGCTCCAATGGAGTTCGGCGAGCATAAAGTGGAGACCCACGCAAGGGATACGGATCTCTCTGTGATGTACACCATCGACCCAGCTGTGGTGGACGACTACATCAACACCGTTGAGTAGTTGCTTGCTCGAGACAAGTATAAGGTGGTCGGCATCGACCTCTAGTACACTGACGGTCGTCCCAACATAGATCAGAAGGTTGCCGTTGCCCACTTCTGTGTGCAGCTTCATGTCCTCATCTGCCACTATTGCATGGACACAGAGCCTTGTGACTATTTCCCTTGGTTTGTCAACAGCACCGACTACAAGTTCGCTACGGTGGAAACCACCGATGATGTAAAAGCGCTCAGGGTTACGGGCTTGGCCTGCAAGAACCTTGTCAAAATCTGTGATCACAACAGGGTCTGGGGCAGCACGAAGAAGGGCTCCCTTGTTGAACTCGCATCTACCATCGAAAGATGAAGTAGGATGCCAACAGAACACGTCCCGTATCCTGGCACGGGGCCTGGATGTGGCAACTGGATGAACCTCACCTCAGGTTCGTGGCCAAGAGCATGTACACATGCTACGAGATGCACAGGTGGATCGTTGACATGAGGAAGTGCCTCGTTACCGAAATCGACGAGGCCGGATCGAGCCACAAGCAGAGCAGTAGCGGCAAGCATCACAAAAAGTAGATGATGATCAGATGATCATTTATCCTAGGTAATTATGCATGTAATATATAGTTGACTTTGGTGTGTGGAAATGCCATGTGTGTAGTATCCACCTATGTAAGTATGCATGTAATACTTTACTTTGGTGTGTGCAAATGTGATGTGTGTAGTAGCCACCTATGTAGTTGGATCTTTAATTTGGTTATGCAACCACATCCTTATAAGTGTATATATATATATATGTTATTGTTCCGTATGCAATCCCAACGCACAACACACATATCTTATTACCAGCAATCATATGTGTTATTATCGGTCTTTGCACACATTTCTGATTACAGACCTATTTGCCACGTATCACACACATCTTGTTAAATTGAACCATTACTATTATATTGGCTCAATGCAAACGTTTCACCCGACTGAACTGTTTGTCCTCTATCGCACACACCTTGATCTGGCTGACCGTTTATTTTGTACCGCCTAATCACAAACAGTTCATCCGAGTCAACCGTATGCCGTATATCGCACACACCTTCATCTATCTGCCCATTTCTGTTCTTCTGTCTCATCACAAACAGTTCACTTAGTTGAACCATATGCCCGTCATCGCACACACAACTAAATTCTGGACCGTGGTTGATGCATCCATCATCGCAAACGTTTTGCATCTTGTTTGACGTTTTTTTACATCGCTGTTTGTGATTATTGCATCGAACACAGTTACGTCGAAGGGTCTCTGATCATAGTGTCACGTTAGCAGCATCCTATAGTAGTGTGAACATGAACATATAGAGTTGGAGTTATGTCGTGGGAAAACCACGGCCACCTATATGACAGGGGTCCCTTTTGGTTCGGCGGGGGGATGGGCACGTTGCACAAAGAGCGGAGAAGCATAGTGCAGCACGATAGAGATCACACGGGCATTTTTTACCCAGGTTCGCGCCACCGCGAGGCGTAAAACCCTAATCCTGGTTTGGTGGATTGATGATGGAATGGTGGAAAAGAGCACGGCGCTCTTGCTCGGCAAAGTTGCCTCGGGGCAAGAGCGATCGCGCGTGTATGAGTGTGTACGGGTTCAAATGGTCGAATCCTTTCTACGGTTGCCATGGGCCTCCTTTTATAGATTAAGGGATCACCAAAGTGGGAAATCAATCTTTCCATGTTGATTAGATAGCAAACAGTGCTATCATACCTGTCTCTGCAGGTTGACAGAGCGCATTAAATGCGCTGCTTAGTGTCACATCACGGCTCACCCGGTAGGCCCTGCCGGGCTATTTTGCCAGCCTCGTGCTTGCTTGCTTGACCCGTCTCAGGACGAGTGTCATTTGGAGGTTCTTTCTGTAGGAAGTGGCTGCCATGTGGCAGGAGGCTACCACTAATCCACTTAAGAGCTTGACACCACACTGATCGCTGACGGGCATCGTTGTGAGGAGGTGGTTTGCCTCTGCGAGCCCCGGCAGGCCTGCCAGGGCAATATTGGAGACTTGCTTCCGAGGCGATCCAACCCCGCCAGGCTCGTATGTCCTGCAAGGAAGGCTCTTCTTCTGGTGATATCTTGCCTCTTCGGCTGGCCTTGGTTGTCTTGATCTCCTCGACCAGCTCTCTAATTCCCAAAGAGTTGATTCCTTTGAGCCTTGATCTGATCTTGGTGTTGCAAATTTGTCCTTGGGCCTGTGCATAGTCTGGGGCAATGGACCCAGGGTTTGTTGCACAGACAGGAGCCCCCGAACCTGGCACGGTCGCTCCACTGGGCGACGCTGAGGTTGGCTCTAACCAGTGCATAGGCAAAGGCGTAGGAGCAGCTTGCCTCCCTTGAGATCTTCTTTGCATCTTCATTAACTTGAGCCTGGGCTAGTTTCCGCATCTTCCGCTCATCGTGTAACACCGATAATAGTGGGGGATAATGGGTCATTACCCGCGGAGCGTCCACTCCCCACGTTCACAAGGTGGTAACTGCCACTCCACTATTCTTCCCGCTCCAAATGCTCCCACCACGTGTCTCGCATGCATTGAGTGGGGTTGGTGGTGGTTGCAGAGGGTGTGGGAATGAGTGTCGTGGCAGGGAGCTAGGTGCCGTAGATTGGCGCAGAGGGTCGGCCTTGATTTCTCAAGTCGTTAATGGCGGGAGGGGAGCCGGATTTGCCGAACCGGGCGGCCGTCTCTGTGGGAGAATTTTGCCCTCCCCCGCTTAGTACGCCTATAAAAGGGGTGAGGGTCAAGGCATTCTCCCAAACCTTTCGCTTCTTCTTATCTTCGCAGCAATCCTCGCCCATCATGACGAGGGACCAAGGTTCCGGCCCTGCTCCAGTGGCGACGAGAACTTCTGCTCTACAATGCCTCCCTCCTTCCTCTGATGGTGCCAGGGTGGAGCCCGCTGGAAGACGAGGAGGAAGGGGGCGAGGCCATGGTCGTCGTGGCATTCGGGGTTGAGGGGGACGAGGTGGTGCTCCCACCACACCCCCACCGGTCGCCCTTCCCCTGATGGAAGGGCATGTCGGGAATCAGCCATTGGAGTTCGTCATCAGGCTGTACAAGCCCCCGCGCGGTCGCCTTCGCCTCCCTACTCCGTTTTCTAGGGCGATGGAGCTCGAGCAGTCGCGATCGTTGAGCTTGCACATGAGGGGTTGTGGAAATGGCAGCATACAGGTGGACGTAGACTTTACTGTCCCTCACGTCATGTACTTTCATCGAGGTTGGAAGACCTTTGCTCGTGCCCATAGCTTGTTGGAAGGGGGCGTCCTCCATTTCAAGTTAATGGAAGACGGTTTCCTTTCCATCAAGGTCTTTGGGAGCTCGGGTGCTGCATGGAGAGCTCCACCGATGATGAAAGCTTCTCGTCAAGCAACAGTGGCAAGGAGGACAGTGACGGTGATGACAACATCATCGACTAGGAGGGTGACGACTCTACCTCCGGCTGAGCACCAGCCGCACCGTCGCCGTCAGGCTCTAGCACCACCATCTACACCTGCACTCCTTTCCTGGCAAAGCGACTTGCTGGGGATTTGGATGCAGAGGTAGATGTGGTTCCCGCCCCCTCTGGCTCCTCCAGCTGTCTTCTAGCTGGACCCCGGCAGGCTTCCTTCCGGGTTGCAGCTCCGTTAGCCTTGATGTGTCCTGCTGGCCTCGGTGGTGGTGTTTGGCGGACCGTTACCGTCGACCTCTTCATCATCACCTTCGTCTGTGTCCTTCGGCCCCCGGCCAGGCTACCTCTCCTGGAGCCCGATGGGGTCAGGCTGGGCTTTTGTCCGGCCCCCCTTTTTGCTCTCTTCACATCCTGTCGCGATGCCTAGGAGGAGAATGACAAAGGGCATCACGGGGCACTTATCTTTTTTCAATCTTAAACTATAGGCACTTGCCAAACTTTACTTCAAATAATTGTAACTCCTATTATCCATGTATGTGTTCTGTAAGATTTGTACTTGTTGATCAGCATATTAGTGAAAAAGATGAACCTTGTTGGGGACCTGTGCATGTAACGTGTCCATGCAGAGGTGGGATACCTCTATACTTCCAAGTAAACAAGTTTCCCCCAGCAGGCTACCTTGCCGGTATCCTCAGTCTTGTTGCCGCGGAGCTAGGCTTACCAAGCGAAAGACATGAAGAGGGACTAGCCCCCTGCTAATCCTTTTCCATCAAAGGCCACTGCGACCATCCTGACCAAAGCACCATTCGGGTCGAAGGATGGGAGCACCTAAGTTTCGAAAGGCAGTGGGGTTTTCCTATGCACAAGCCCTTACAAAACAAGTGTGGATAAAGGAAAGGACTTATCTGTTTAGCTTGCCGGAGATTTCAATGCTGGCTTCTCTTTTCATCTCTTCTTGGGGAACCAAGTCCACGGCTGGAACCTATGTTTTTATGCAGATGAAAATGATGCCAGATGCAATCTTATCTACATGAACATGAGATGCTCATGATATGCTTCTCTATGCATGCAACTTGTCAGGGCCCCCCCTCTTAGCGCTTAATTTATTCCTATGTTGCTCAGGGTCTACGCCTGGCTTTGTACAAGGGGTTACATGCAACTGAGGCAAGGCATGTACAAATGGGTGGCTGCTGGGCAGGGCCCGACAGCCAGGCCTTACAGGTAGTACTTGCGGAGATGCTCAATGTTCCAAGAGTTTTGCAATTGAATGCCATCTCCAGCCTCCAGACGGACTACGCCAGGTATGGTGACTCATACCACCCGGTAAGAGCCTTCCCACTTTGGCGATAACTTGTTTACACCCTTGGCAGTCTGAACGCGCCTAAGGACAAGGTTGCCTTCCTAAAAACACCGGGCATGAACCCCACGGCAGCGATAGCGACACAGGTCTTGCTGGTAGCGTGCATCACGTGTAGCAGCCCAGAGACGGTTCTCCTCGAGAAGCACAGCTTTGTCACACCGGTGCTGATACTACGCTACTTCATCATAGGCAAGCACTCGAGTAGACCCGTAAATGAGTTCTGTGGGGATAACTGCTTCTGCCCCATAGACAAGGGAGAATGGAGTCTGCCTAGTAGCTCAATTTGGTGCCGTTCTGAGGGACCAGAGAACCACCGGGAGCTCATCGATCCATCTCCTGCCGCAATTCTGCAGCTTATCAAATGTTCTAGTCTTGAGGCCCCGCAACACTTCAGCGTTCGCCCTCTCAGCTTGTCCATTGCTTCTGGGATGTGCAACAGAGGCAAATGAGATCTTGCTTCTGAGGGCATGAACATATTGCATGAAGGCGCGGCTCGTGAACTGGGTGACGTTGTCGGCGATGATCTGGGCAGGTACCCCGGAGTGGCACACAAATCCTATCAACAACTTGATAGCTGACTGAGTAGTCACCTTTCTCATGGCATCTACTTCCGGCCATTTTGTAAACTTGTCGATGGCAACAAACAAGAACTCAAAGCCCCCGAAAGCTCGGGGGAAAGGGCCGAGGATATCGAGCCCCCAAACCGGAAACGGCCATGACAAAGGGATTGTCTGAAGAGCTTGGGCAGGCAGATGCATGTTCTTGGAATGGAACTAGCAGGCCTCACACTTGGTGACTAGCTCGACCGCATCTTGGAGGGCCATGGGCGTATAGAATCCTTGCTGGAATGCTTTCCCAATTAATGCCCTTGATCCAATGTGGGAGCCACACATGCCTTTGAGTATTTCTACCAACAGTTCCTTTCCTCCTTCCCGGCAAGTGCACTTCAATTTCACACCATTGGGCATCCTTCCGTATAGAGTGTCATCGACAATAGAATACATACTGTCCCTCTGGGCTACTCTTTCAGCTTCTTGCTATATGGGAAGTTCTCTCATTTGGAGGAAGTGGACTATGTGCCTTGCCCAAGTTGGAGCCATGGGCTCGGCAACGAGAACTAGCGGCACCTCCACATTCATTGGGGCATGTTCTGATAACCCACAAGTATAGGGGATCGCAACAGTTTTTTAGGGTAGAGTATTCAACCCAAATTTATTGATTCAACACAAGGGGAACCAAAGAATATTATCAAGTATTAGCAGCTGAGTTGTCAATTCAACCACACCTGGAAAACTTAATATCTAGAGCAAAGTATTTAGTAGCAAAGTAATATGGAAGTAATGGTAACACTGGCAAAAGTAACAGTAGCAGTTTTGTAATGATGGTGGCAGTAACAGTAACGAAAGTAACAAAGCAAAGATCAATATGGAACGAACTCGTAGGCGATGGATCGATAAAGATAGATGTCGGATAATATTCATCATGTAGCAGTCATAACCTAGGGTGACACAGAACTAGCTCCAATTCATCAACATAATGTAGGCATGTATTCCGAATATAGTCATACGTGCTTACGGAAAAGAACTTGCATGACATCTTTTATCCTACCCTCCCGTGGCAGTGGGGTCCTAATGGAAACTAAGGGATATTAAGGCCTCCTTTTAATAGAGTATCGAACCAAAGCATTAGCACTTAGTGAATACATGAACTCCTCAAACTATGGTCATCACAGGGAAGTGCCCTGGCTATTGTCACTCCGAGTTTGCCGGATCATAACACATAGTAGGTGACTATAGACTAGCAAGATAGGATCAAGAACACAAATATATTCATGAAAATATAATAGGTTCAGATCGGAAAACATGGCACTCGGGCCCTAGTGACAAGCATTAGGCATAGCAAAGTTATAGCAACATTAATCTCATAACATAGTGGATACTAGGGATCAAACCCTAACAAAACTATCTAGATTACATGATAAATCTCATCCAACCCATCACCATCCAGCAATCCTATGATGTAATTACTCACGCACGATGGTGAGCATCATGAAATTGGTGATGGAGGAAGGTTGGTGATGACAACGGCGACAATCTCCACTCTTCGGAGCCTCGAACGGACTCCAGATCAGGTCTCCCGATGAAGAACAGGAGGTGGCGGCGGCTCCGTATCGTAAAACGTGATGGGATCTTCTCTGTGATTTTTTTTCTCCCCGAAATAGGTTATATGGAGTTGGGGTTGGCGTCGGTGGAGCTCTAGGGGGGCCACAAGGTAGGGGGCGCGCCCTAGGGGGGCGCACCCCCCACCCTTGTGGCCAGGGTGTGGGCCCCCTCCGGTAATTCTTTCCATCAATATTTTTTATATATTCTTAAAATATTCTCCGTGAACTTTCAGGTCATTCCAAGAACTTTTATTTCAGCACAAAAATAACACCAAGGAAATTTTGCTGAAAACAGCATCAGCCCGGGTTAGTTCCATTCAAATCATGCAAATTAGAGTCCAAAATAAGGGAAAGGTGTTTGAAAAACTAGATACGATGGAGACGAATCAACTCCCCCAAGCTTAACCCATTGCTTGTCCTAAAGCAATTCAGTTGATAAACTGAAAGTGATACGGAAAAACTTTTAGAAACTCTATTTGATCTTGTTGTTGTAAATACATAAAGCCAGCATTCAAGTTTTTAGCAAGGATTATGAACTAACCACATTCACAATAACATTTAGGTCTCATGTTTACTCATATAAATGGCATAATCAACTAGCAAGCAATAATAATAAATCTCGGATGACAATATTTTTTTGAAACAATCATGAAATAATATGACAAGGTGGTATCTCACTAGCCCTTTCTGAGAACACAAAACATAAATGCAGAGCACCTAAGAAGATCAAGGACTGACTTGACATTGTAATTCATGGTTAAAGAGATCCAGTCACACTCATACTCAACATCAATTCATAACAAAGCATATAAATGACAGAGGTGCTCTCCAACTGGTGCTTTTTATAAGAGGATGATGACTCAACAATAAAAGTAAATAGATAGGCCCTTCACAGAGGGAGGCAGGGATTTGTAGAGGTGCCAGAGCTCAAGTTTTAATCAAAGATGAATATATTTTTGAGCGATATGCTTTCTTTATCAATGCTACGACCAAGAGTTCTCAATATCTTCCATGCTACATACATTATAGGCGGTTCCCAAAAAAAATGGTAAAGTTTTACTCCCCCTCCACCATCAAACACACTCCACAGTTTATCTGAAACAACAGGTACCGTCCATACCAACAACAGTCCAGGGGGAGCTTTGTTTAATTATATTTTGATTTGATTTTTGATCTTTTGATCATGGGACTGGGTATCCCGGTTACCAGCCATTTTCTCGTGAATAACAAGCGGAGTCCACTCATCGTGATAATAACCCACCTAGCATGGAAGATAAAGACAGCCCCGAGTGGACACATGAGCGATTTGGGCATATAAAACAAAATTTCATTTGAAGGTTTAGAGTTTGGAACATGCAAATTTACTTGGAACGGCAGGTAAATACCGCATATAGGTAGGTATGGTGGACTCTTATGGAACAACTTTGAGTTTATGGAAGTGGATGCAGAAGCAATATTCCCACTTAGTACAGGTGAAGGATAGAAAGAGAGTGGGAAGCGACCAGCTAGAGAGCAACAACGGTCATAAATATCCATTGAGATTAACCAACATTGAGTGCCAGTATGAGTAGGATATGAATTACCATGAACATAAATATCGTGGAGGCTATGTTGATTTTGTTTCAATTACATGTGTGAACATGTGCCAAGTCGATCCACTTAAATAATTCAAAGGAGTATACCATCCTATCATACTACACCACAACCATTTTAATAGCATGTTGGCACACAAGGTAAACCATTATAAACTCCTAGCTAATTAAGCACGGCATGAGTAACTATAATCTCCAATTGTCATCGCAAACATGTTTCATTCATAATGGGCTGAATCAGGAATGACAAGCTAATCATATTTACAAAAACAAAATAGGTCGAGTTCATACCAGCTTCTCTCCATCTCAATCATTTCATCATATATCGTCATTATTGCCTTTCACTTGCACGACCGAACGGTGTGAATAATAATAATAGTGCACGTGCATTGAACTAAGCTGGAATCTGCAACATTTATTCGAAGGAGAAGACAAGGTAATATGGGCTCTTTGTTAGTTCAACAATAATGCATATGAGAGCCACTCATAATTTTCATCGTGGTCTTCTCCTCTCGACCCCCGAAAGGAAAAAAGGAAAGAATTTCAGAGAAACACACTAAAATGTTTTTGGAGTTTTTGTTTTTCTGAAGAGAGCAAAACAAGAATGAGAAAAACTATTTACACGAGAAAGCTCCCAACAAACAAAAGAAGAACGAGAAATCTTTTTGGATTTTCTTTTACTACTACAAACTACTAAGAAACTAACTAGAAAGAAAAGACAAAAAGAAACAGGAAATATTTTTGGATTTTCTAAAAAAAATCAAACACACAAAAAGAAAGTGAGAAAAATAAACTAGCATGGATAATACAATGAAAAAGTATGAACACCGACAACTGGAATGAATGTGTGAACATGAATGTAATGTCGGTGAGAGATACGTACTGCCCCAAGCTTAGGCTTTTGCCTAAGTTGGTCTATGTCCATGGATCAAAGTATCCCTCTCTTGGGTACTGTGGTGGATCCTGAGGGTTCCACTGGTTTGTGAGCTCGTGCGGCTCCCACTGAAAGATAGGCTCGTGATATGGAAGGTGACGGCTCTAGCTTTGGAACTGGAGACCATGTCCCATCCCAGTATGCCTGAATGTCCTCATGCAAAACGAAGTACCTACCTAAATGAAGATGGAACAAAGTAGGTGCAGGCAAGGTAATAATCTGAAAAGTGTCCTTGCTAAATATTAAGTTATAAAGAAGTCTCTTTTCCTCATCATAGTGAATAAACTTATGTGCTACCATGTTGTCATAATCAAAATAAATGGTTGGTAGCAATTTATCTTCTTTTTCATAATGCCTAATAGGTATCTCGAAATGTTCAGCAAGGCGTGACGCGAAGATGCCTCCAAAAATAGGACCCTTAGTACGGTTTATACTCAACCATTTAGCAACCATAGCACCTAGACTGAAAGTTCTATCGCAAAGCAAAGCATGGCGCAAAGTGGCAAGGTCAGGAGCACTAAGGCCTCCACTCTCCCCACGACCAACCAAGCATCTCCCGGCAAATAATGAATAATAGCGTAAAACAGGAAAATGTATACTTGCAACTCTCGCTTCTGACACCCTTCTCCTTTCAGCTACGGTAATTTCATCAATGAAATCTTCCACATCTCTAGGACGTGGTTCATCGATGCTTCCTTCATAGGGTAATTTACATACCCCACAAAAGTCATAAAGCATCATCTCCTTATGCACACCATATAAATCAAATTCTACCATAGGCGGTGATTTCCTAGCATGAAAATAAAAAAAGTGCACGAAAGTATTAGTTAGGAGGAGATACTGATCACACTGGTCGCGGAGGAAGTCGGTGATGCCTGCATTCTCAGCCAAATAATAGAAATCGTCGTAAATTCCGGCCGCCTAAGAATGCATCGCATGGCCATTCACATGCCCGAATCTCTGCGGTACGAGGAAGATTATACTTGGGCTTCTCTTTCTCCTCAATCTCCTTCTCCTTTGAACCCCGGCTCAAAGAGCCTCTCAACAATCTCCTCACCATTTTCTTCCTCTGAATATTATAAAATTTTTAGTGACTCAAAACAAAAGTGAACCAAACTCAATAAAATTGATAGCAACAACTCCTACAAGTGTCTAGAGGCTATATCATGCATCAAAACTACTACCATATAAATTTGACATGCAAGCTCAAGTACCAGGTCACCATAGCAGCATAAATTTGCAATAAATAAAGCACTAGAATAAAAACTAGTTGGACCATTGGAGGAGTCACATATCGCCGAACAATCCCCCAAAAAAGTTTTGCAAATGATGGATTGATCAAGGAGATCGAAAATGGCAACAAGATGAGCTAGAACACGGGTTTGAGCTGGTGGATGATTTTTTCTGGAGGAAGAAGGACAGGATGGGTACTGGCATAAGTGGAGGGGGGCACGTGGGGCCCACAAGGACAGGGGGCACGCCCAGGGGGTAGGGCATTTGGAAAAATCTTATAATATTCTAGGAAAAAAATCATATTAAATTTTCAGGGCATTTGGAGAACTTTTATTTTCGGGACATTTTTTATTGCACGGATAATTTAGAAAATAGACAGATAATACTATTTTTGCTTTATTTATTTTAAATAATAGAAAATAAAAGTTGGATACAGAAGGTGGTGTTCTCTGAATTCATCCGTCTCATGCTCA
Organism: Secale cereale; assembly: GCA_902687465.1. NCBI lineage: Eukaryota > Viridiplantae > Streptophyta > Magnoliopsida > Poales > Poaceae > Secale > Secale cereale. The sequence goes on from LR738714.1 coordinate 336,329,886, forward strand.
TCAAAAGGAATCTGTCAATGTGGTTGATCAAGTCTCATTAACAAACTTATTTCAAATAACATAGAACCGGAGAATTTTCGAATAACACTAGGTTACCTCAATGGGGATATGAATGTCCCCAACAATAAGAATCTCATATTTCTTCTTGACAGTAGCAATAGGGAAATCAAAACCTCCAATAGCAATAGTTAAAAATTTTCCAGTAGAATTGATGCTAACTTGAGGTTGTTTCTTCGGAAAGTGTACCGTATGCTCATTACCATCTACATGAAAAGTGCATTACCTTTGTTGCAATCAATAATAGCCTCTGCAGTATTCAAAAAGGGTCTACCAAGGATAATCGACATACTGTCGTCCTCGAGAATATCAAGAATGACAAAGTCCATTTAGTAACGTTTGCAACTACAACAGGCACATCCTCACAAATACGGATAGGTATAGCAGTTGATTTATCAGCCATTTGCAAAGAGATTTCGGTAGGTGTCAACTTATTCAATTCAAGTCTGTGATACAAAGAGAAAGGCATAACACTAACACCAGCTCCAAGATCACATAAAGCAGTTTTAACATAGTTTACTTCAATGGAGCATGGTATAGTGGGTATCCCTGGATCTCCAAGTTTCTTCGGTATTCCACCCTTAAAAGTATAATTAGCAAGCATGGTGGAAATTTCAACTCCCGATATCTTTCTCTTTTTAGTAACAATTTCTTTCATATACTTGGTGTAAGGAGGCATTTTAAGCATATTAGTCAAATACATACGCAAAAAGATAGGTCTAATCATCTCACAAAAGCGTTTAAAATCCTCGTCATCCTTTTTCTTGGATGCTTTAGGAGGAAAGGGCATGGGTTTATGAACCCATGGTTCCCTTTCTTTACCATGTTTCCTAGTAATGAAATATCTCTTATCATAATGTTGATTCTTTGATTGTGGGTTATCAAGGTCAACAACATGTTCTATCTCTACATCATTATCATTACTAGGTTGAGCATCGGTATGAACATCATCATTAACATTATCACTAGGATCATGTTCATTACCAGACTGAGTCTCAGCATCAGAAATAGAAATATTGTTGGGATTCTCATGTGTGTCGGTAACATGTTCACTAGAAGCAGCCAAAGTCCTATCGGTTTTCTTTTTATTTTTATTACTAGGACTAGGTTTATAAATATTAATTCTCCGAGATTCTTGCTCAATTCTCTTAGGATGGCCCTCAGGATACAAAGGTTCCTAAGTTACTTTGCCACCTCTAGTTGCAACCATAACAGCATTATCCTTATTCTTACTATTCAACTCATTAAGCAAGTCATTGTGTGCCCTAAGTACTTGTTCTACTTGAGTGGTAACCATGGAAGCATGTTTACTAATAAGTTTAAGATCATTAGAAGTTCTATTAATGAGATCACCCAAGCGGTCAAGCATATACGCATTGCGTTTCAATTCTCTACTAACATAAGCATTGAAGTCTTCTTGTTCAATAATAAAATTATCAAACTCATCTAAGCATTGACTAGCAGACTTATTATGAGGAATATCACCTTCATCAAATCTATAGAGAGAATTTACCTCTACTACCTGTGTCGGGTTATCAAGACCATGTACTTCTTCAATATGCGGTAAATTCTTAACATCTTCAGCTTTAATACCTTTTTCTTTCATAGATTTCTTTGCCTCTTGCATATCTTCGGGACTGAGAAACAGAATACCTCTTTTCTTTGGAGTTGGCTTCGGAATTGGTTCGGGAAGAGTCCAATCATTATCATTACTCAATATATTATTCAATAATTTTTGAGCTTGTTCGACAGTTCGTTCCCTGAAAACACAACCAGCACAACTATCTAGGTGGTCCCTAGAAGCATCAGTTAGTCCATTATAAAAGATATCAAGTATTTCATTCTTCTTGAGAGGATGATCAGGCAAAGCATTAAGTAATTGGAGAAGCCTACCCGAAGTTTGTGGGAGACTCTCTTCTTCAATTTGCACAAAATTCAATATTTCCTATAAGGTAGCTCGTTTCTTATGAGCAGGAAAATATTTTGCAGAGAAGTAGTAAATCATATCCTAGGGACTACGCACACAACCCGGAGCAAGAGATTTAAACCATAACTTAGCATCACCCTTTAATGAGAAATGAAACAATTTAAGAATATAGTAATAACGAATTTTTTCCTCATGAGAAAATAGGGTGGCTATATCATTTAGTTTAGTAAGATTAGCCACAACAGGTTCAGATTCATAACATGAAAAGGATCAAATTCAACCAAAGTAATTAACTCAGGATCAATAGAGAATTATTAATCCTTATCAGTAACACGGATAGGTGAAGTAGCAAATTCAGGATCATATTGCATTCTAGCATTCAGAGATTGTTCTTTCCACTTAAGTACTAGTTTCTTAAGATCATTCCTATCCTTACAAGCAAGAAAGTATCTAGCTACTTCTCCTTCCATAACATATCCCTCAGGAACAATAGGCAATTCATACCTAGGGGAAGTAAATCTAACAGGTGTTTCAAAGTTTTCAGTATCAATAACTTCATCAGTTTCAGAAATATCATCATCTTCAGCATAATCAATAGTAATAGCTCTAGCAAGTTGTTTATCAAGTAATTCACCCAAGGGCACAGTTTCATCATAAGCATAACTCATAACAGAAGTGGCATCATCAATATCATGCGACATATCAGAATCAATAGCATGTGTAGGTGTCCAAGTTTAGTCAAAACAGATGGTGAATCAAGTGCAGAGCTAGATGGCAGTTCCTTACCTCCCCTAATTCTAGAGGGAACGGTCTTGGTTCTATAATCCTTTAGATTTTTCATAGTGATCAGCAGATACAAATCCCAAGTGACTCAGAGAATAGAGCTATGCTCCTCGGTAATGGCGCCAGAAAAAGGTCTTGATAACCCACAAGTATATGGGATCGCAACAGTTTTCGGGGGTAGATTATTCAACCAAATTTATTGATTCGACACAAGCGGAGCCAAAGAATATTCTCAAGTATTGGTAGCTGAGTTGTCAATTCAACCACACTTGGAAAACTTAATATCTGCACCAAAGTATTTAGTTGCAAAGTATGTAACAGTAACAGTGGTAAAAGTAACAGTAGCAACTTTGTAATGATGTTGAAGTGGCAGTACTGAAAGTAACAAAGCAAAGATCAATATGGAACGAACTCGTAGGCAATGGATCGGTAATGATAGGTGTCAGATAATATTAATCATGTAGCAGTCATAACCTAGGGTGGCACAGAACTAGCTCCAATTCATCAATGTAATGTAGGCATGTATTTAGAATATAGTCATACGTGCTTATGGAAATGAACTTGCAAGACATCTTTTGTCCTACCCTCCCGTGGAAGCAGGGTACTAATGGAAACTAAGGGATATTAAGGCCTCCTTTTAATAGAGTACCGGACCAAAGCATTAACACTTAGTGAATACATGAACTCCTCAAACTATGGTCATCACCGAGAAGTGCCCCGGCTATTGTCACTCCGAGTTTGCCGGATCATAACACATAGTAGGTGACTATAGACTTGCAAGATAGGATCAAGAACACAAATATATTCATGAAAACATAATAGGTTCAGATATGAAATCATGGCACTCGGGCCCTAGTGACAAGCATTAAGCATAGCAAATTCATAGCAACATCAATCTCAGAACATAGTGGATACTAGGGATCAAACCCTAACAAAACTAACTCGATTACATTATAAATCTCATCCAACCCATCACTGTCCAGCAAGCCTACGATGGAATTACTCACGCACGGCGGTGAGCATCATGAAATTGGTGATGGAGGATGGTTGATGATGACGACGGTGATGATCTCCACTATCCGAAGCCTCGAACAGATTCCAGATCAGGTCTCCCGATGAAGAACAGGAGGTGGTGGTGGCTCCGTATCATAAAACACGATGGGGTCTTCTCTCTGATTATCTCTCCCCAAAATAAGTTATATGGAGTTGGGGTTGTCGTCGGTGGAGCTCCAGGGGGGCCAGAAGGTAGGGGGCGCGCCCCGTGAAGTTTCTGGTCATTCCAAAAACTTTTATTTATGCACTAAAATAACACCAAGGCAATTCTGCTGAACACAACATCATTCCGGGTTAGTTCCATTCAAATCATGCAAATTAGAGTCCAAAACAAGGGCAAAAGAGTTTGGAAAAGTAGATACGATGGAGACGTATCATGTTCCTCGACCGCGGGGACCTTAGGCCCGTCACGAGGGTGCAACCCGGCAAGCGAATGGGAGTTGTTTCCGGCAGGGTCCCTACCAGGTGCCCCAGAGGGCTCTACCGGGAGAGGCTTACCAGAGTTGAGTTTCCTCCTCTTTTGGGACATTGTTGCCGGGGATACAATGTGCTGAGTAAGGTGGAGAACAAGAGTTCCTGGTCCCACAGGAAGCTTTTGCGCAGCACACTTTGAGAGATGATCAGTAATGCTATTTTTTGCACAGGTTACGTGCTCTGTTTGCAATCCATCAAAGTGTTCCTCCAACCTTCTCACTTCCTCGACGTATGCCTCCATCAATGGGCATTTGTAGTCCTTGTTGACTTGCCTCACCACAAGTTGTGAATCTCCTCTGATGATCAACTTCTTAATTCTAAGTTCTGTGGCGATCCTAAGCCCGGCAAGGAGCCCTTCATACGCTAATGTATTGTTGGTCGCCTCCTCCTGGGGAAAATGCATCTAGACAACGTACTTCAAGTGCTCCCCAGAGGGAGCAACGTGAAGCATGCAAGCCCCTACACCTTGTAGGGAAAAGGCACCATCGAAATAAATGATCCATTCTTTGGGGGATTCCTTGCCTGGAACAACTCTCTATTTTACTTCCTCACCCGGAGTTGGCATCCATTCGGCAATAAACTCTGTCAATGCCCTGCTCTGTATTGTTGATGTGCTTTCAAACTTCAGGCCAAAGCTGAATAACTCCAATGCCCACTCCACTCTCCTGCCAGTAGCCTCGAGATTCTGGAGTATCCTTTGCAACGGAAAGCATGTAACAACCATGATCTCATGGGCCTGGAAGTAGGGGTGCAGTTTCCTTGAGGCCATGACTAGGCCAAAAATCAACTTTTGCACACCAGAGTACCTGGATCTAGCCCCCTGCAATAGGGAGCTGACGAAGTACACTGGGCGCTGCACCACTTTCATTCTTGCCGTGTCCTTGGGGTTGTTTCCGCTGCCGTGCTCTTCCTTGTCCAGATCCCCATCTAACCTTGCTGAGCTGCTCTCATTCTCTTCTCTGGAAGGGACACTAAATAAGGTTGTTTCTTCCTCCACTTCCCGCTATGCCACTAGTGGTGCCCTAACCACTTGATTAGTTACCGCTAGGTATAGCAGCAACGGCTCTTGCAGTTTGGGAGCAACCAAAGTAGGCACAGAGGACAAGTAGGTCTTCAAATCATGTAGCGCCATATCTGCTTCCGAGGTCCACTTTACGGGTCCTGCCTTCTTCAAGATCCTAAAGAACGACAAGGCACACTCGACAGACTTGGAGATGAATCTGCTAAGTGCGGCAACGCACCCTGACAAACGCCCGACATCCTTAACTGTCTTTGGTGCTTGAATCTGCTTGATAGGCTTGATTTTATCAGGGTTGGCCTCTATCCCATGGTGGGACACAAAGAAACCAAGTAGCTTGCTGGAGGGAACGCCAAAGACGCACTTCTCCAGATTGAGCTTGAAGTTGATCTTGCGCAGATTGGCAAATGTCTCTTCTAAATCCTGGATGAGGGTTGATCTGTCCTTAATTGGTTTTGACCATAATATCATCCATACAGGCTTAAATGTTCCTGTGCAGCTGTGACTCAAAACCAATCTGGACTGCCCTTGCAAAAGTAGATCTGGCACTTTTCAACCCGAAAGTGTCACATCCCTAGTTAGCACTTGCATTAGGACTAGCTAGAGTGTGCATCATGTTTACTTATAAAAGAAACTTGAAATGGGAATGACAGAAACCCCAGCACCCCTCTTCTAACAACTAAGGTTTGATAAAATCTTTTCCAATGTACCCAAAATGCCCTTCAAAAATGTTCATCATTTCTGACTTGGTCTTAAACCTCTGCCAAAAATGGTGCACAACTTTCTAGGACATCTATGGTCTCTGGATTAAATCATATGGTATTTGCATTTGGGCATTTAAATGCTACAAAATATATTATGTGCCCAAATAACCATAAACTATAATGTTCCATACTGTTCATATTATATACAGTGGGCATGACTAGTTTTATGAGTTATAAAATGTTCTAGCATTTTTATTAATTAAACAAAGTTGCAAAAGAAATGAAACAGAAAATAAATAGGAAAAAGGGAGAGAGAGAAAGGTTACCTGACGCCCAACCGGCCCACCTGCAGGCCCAGCCCAGCTGCCGCTCCAGCGAGCTGCTTGGCTCGGCCAGGCAGGCAGGCAGGTGCTCGACGGCGGCCGCAGCGCGTGCCACGCAGCTGCCCGCCGCCCTGCTTCCTCCCCTCGCCACCCTGGAGGCTTGGATCGATCATCCACCTCGTCCCCGACCTCGCTGACACTCTCCACTCTCCCCAGCTCCTCTCCTTCGCCCTCCCCGCACCATGGCCGACGCCGCCGTGCTCGCGCCGTCATAGTAGCCGCGTCCACCGTCGTCCCGGAGCCCTGTCGTCGTGTCCGTCGTCTCCGCATGTTGGTGTACTAAAGTAGGGGTACCTTAGTATCCCGAACTTGTGCACGGGCAGTTGCAGTGTCCCGTGGCGGGGCTTGCCGTGCGACCGCCAAGGCCCACAGTGGTTCCTTTGGAGCCATTCAAGAACAAAGTATTCAAGTTAAAGAAACAAGGCCCCGGCAAGAGGAGCTTGCCGGGAAGGACACTCAAGGCTCAAGATCACTTCTTTGGCACAGGACCCTGGCAAGGAGAGCTTGCCGGGAAGGCCAAACATGGCATTTCAAGAGACTTGCCGCGACGCGCCACGCATCCCGGCAAGGCCCGAAGAGCGACAAGCTCCCAGGCGCGACAAGGTAGCAACCCCGGCAAGGCGCTTGCCGCGGCAAACTTCCACTAAGTACCCGCGCTCCAGCTCATCCGGCCACGCGTCGCCCTGGGACCCTTCCAGGCACACGTGGCGGAAAGTTGTGCAGCCTGAGGGACACGGTGGCAAGATGCGATGACAAGGCCACCGTCGTGGCGGACGGTGGCGCCCTGACGGACGCTTTTTGCACTGTTCGGGGCGACGGCGACGGGCATTTAATGCCCTTGTCCCCTGCCGTCAGAGTTAGGTTTAGAGCACTATGCAAACACTGTTCCAACTACCACCATTTTTACATTTTTACCCTCCATTTGCGTTGCCACCTGTCGGTGACCCCTTTGACCTATAAAAGGAGGCCGTGCGCAACGTAGAAAGGGTTCCGATCATCGATCACTCTCACGCTCGGTCACGTTAGCGATTAGCACTGTAGCTCTTCTCGCTCCCGAGCCAAGAACGCAATACAAACCAAGGCAGGAGTAGGGTTTTACGCATCCGTGCGGCCCGAACCTGGGTAAACTGCTCGCGTGTTTGCCTCGATCCGCTCTGTGTGCATCCTCCGCCCCCTTGCCGTACCGAAAAGGGGCTCCGGTCCCATAGGTGTTCGTGGGCGATCAGTTTCCCCGACATCTTTGGCGCGCCAGGTAGGGGGAAGCGTCGAGGTTGTGTGAACCCGATCCGGCGTACACGCGAGCGAAGTCTCCACCGATTCCATCAACTTCATCGACTCCATCAGCATGCCGCCGAAGAAGAAGGCTTCGGAGGCAGCAGGCCCGTCCCCGTCGATCCCACCACCGCCGGAGCCAACGGCTGGTGGGGCAGACGCCGGCGGAAGGACGGACGTCGGCGAGGAAACTCACGGCGCCGCCAAGTCCAAGGACAAGACGGACGACCGGGCGCACTCCAAGACCTCGGCGTCCGTGCATGCACCGCGCGCATCTCAGGAGGCGCGGGACCGGCAGGGACGTGGTACACAAGGTACCATATGCTTGTTGGGCCAAGGTCACGCTGGCGGTTCGCGGGACGCTCAAGGCCAACATGCTGGCACGAGCAAGGCGCGGTCGCCGGTACGAGACGCTGCTCCTTCTAACGCAGTTAGAAGTCCGAGCATATCTCGTTCCTCGCACCGCTCGCCACCGCTCCCCGCCACTCCAGCAGAAGCTCTAGCTCGAGCTCAACTGCTCCTCGACTTCCCTCCAGTGGTAGACAAGGACGACGACTGGAGGGCCACCATCCAGAGCCTCGTCGCCTTCGCCAACGGCGACACTCCGTAGCAGCCGACGACATCACGGCCGCGGCAGGTTAGCCAGGCGCGGGCTGATGGCGACAAGACTGCCGGGGGTGCAACCACCGTGCACTCCCCGCTCCAAAGGCCAAAATCGCCGACTCGCCGGATCAACATCGACGACGACTCTACTGCGTCGTCGGATCCGGGAGCTCGCCGCGATCAGCGCCAAGTCCTTGACGACAGACAGCAAGAGGACGCTCGAACTCGCATCGAGCGTCAAAGAGAAGCTGGCGTCAATCCGACCAGCACGCTAGGGCCGCAGTCGACATGCAAGCGCCAGGGAGACCAGGCGACCTGTCGTACGCGGCAGGTTGCCCTGCGTTCACTCGCGAGCTGCGGCAAGTCCAGTGGCCCAGCATGAAAAACTTCAATCCCGACGTACCCGAGAAGTACGACGGCAAGACTCATCCGTCACAGTTCCTCAGCATCTACACTATCGCGGTGCAGGCTGCCCGGGGACGAGACGATAGGATACTCGCAAACTACTTCCCGCTAGTGCTCAAGCCAAACGTCAGATCTTGGCTCATGCACTTGCCGGAGAACTCCATCTCTTCTTGGGCCGACCTGTGCCATCAGTTTGTCGGCGCCTTCACAGGTGGCCACAAGCCCCATGGCCAGGAGAGCGACCTTCATATACTTTCCCAGAAGGAAGGAGAGTCCCTACGAAAGTACATCCAGAGATTCAGTCGCGTCCAGCACAACATCCCAGACGTCCACCCTGCCGTGGTTATCAGCGCGTTCCACCAGAACGTGCGTAACCGCGGGATGAGGGAGGAGATGGCGATGTGCAAGATCCGAGACGTTAGTGAGCTTTATGCCCTTGCCGACAAGTGCGCACGCGCTGAGGAGGGGAGGAGACTCCCCGGGGAGGATGCAGGAGCAGGGGGAACAGATAGCGAGGATGCCGCCCCGGCAAAGAAGAACCGGCGGCGGAACAACAGAAAAAAGAAGAACAAAGAAGTAATGGTCGTTGAGCAGTCCGGCAAGGAGGCTGGCGCCAAGAAAGCCCAGACTGGTGGCTCCGGCAAGGAGGTTGCCGCTGTGGCGGCCGCTGACAAGCAGGACGGCTCCGACAAGCAGTACTGCAAGATCCACCGCACCAAGGGCCACGACCTCCAGAACTGCAAAAGGGTCGAGTACCTCGTCGAGCAGCAGAAAGCTGAGTACGAGCGACGCGACAAGGAGAAGGCCCAGGGAGGTGGTGTAGAGTCCGGTAAGAAGCGGCCATTCAACGGCCGGGGAGGACGCCGCGGCAAGGCCAAGCAGCGGCAAGGAGACAGACCTCCCTGCGGCCGCGACAAGGACGAAGACGAAGACGACGACGAAGACATGGATGACGGAGATAACAGCGAGCAGGAGTTCCAGAAGGCCACAGAAGTTCTGTGTGTTGACGGAGGTGCTTCTCTGCATACTTCCCACCGCCAACTCAAGCAATGGGTGCGGGAAGTCAATGCGACAGAACCGCCCGTCGAGTCGCGCAAACTTCTGAAGTGGTCCAGCACGCCCATCGTCTTTGACATTGAGGACCACCCTGATTGCACAACTACGGTCAGGTGCTTGCCGATGTTGGTTTCACCAACTATCCGCAACCTCAAGGTCACCAAGATGCTGGTTGACAGCGGGGCCGGCCTGAACCTCATCTCCTCCGCTGTGGTCCGGAAACTCCAGATCCCCGACAGCGAGCTTGAAGAAACCGGCACATTCCAAGGGATCAACCCGGGAAGGAGCAAGCCGAAGGGGAATATCACACTACCGGTGACTTTTGGCGGAGAGCTGAACTTCGGGACTGAGAGGATCAGCTTTGACATTGCCGATATTCCATTACCATACAATGGAATACTTGGCCGTCCAGCGCTCGCCAAGTTCATGGCAGCCTCTCACTATGCCTACAACATGCTCAAGATGCCAGGCCTGATAAGCGTCATCTCTGTCCCCGGCGACAAGAAAGATGCCCTTATCTGTGCCGACAAGATTTACCGGGATGCAGCAGCCGCAACAGAGAGCAAAACACTTGCCGCTGAAGCCCCCGGGGGGAAGAACAAGACCAAGTCCGGCAAGAGTTCTGGGGCCCACTCCGGCAAACGCACCTCCTCGGAGTGCTGCGCTGCCATCGAGAACGCACCATCGAGCTCCACCGGCAAGTGCAAGAAGGCGATGACAGCTCCACCCGCAACCAGGAAGGTGTCCGCCAAGGAGGACGACACTGGTGGTACCTTCACCATCAGTGCCACGCTTGATCCTAAATAGGAAAGCGTGCTCATTGCTTTCCTGCGGGCGAATGTCGACGTGTTTGCATGGCAACCGTCTGACATCCCTGGTGTTCCCAGGAAAGTGATTGAGCACAAGCTTGCCATTTGTCCTCATGCGCAGCCCGTCGAGCAGAAGGTTAGAAAACAAGCAGTGGAGCGCCAAGAGTTTATCGCTGAAGAAATCAAGAAGCTGGAAGCGGCAGGCCTTGTCAGAGGTGTACTCCATCCCACGTGGTTGGCCAACCCTGTTGTCGTGAGCAAGGCGAACGGGAAGTGGAGGCTTTGTATAGACTTCACCGATGTGAATAAAGCTTGTCCCAAAGATCCATTTCCCTTGCCGCGCATTGACCATATTGTTGACTCCACGGCCGGGTGTGAGTTGCTTTCGTTTCTTGATGCATATTCAGGATACCACCAAATCTTTATGGCTGAAGAAGATGAGGAGAAGACAACATTCATTACTCCATGTGGCACTTATTGCTTCATATGCATGCCTTTCGGATTGAAGAATGCTGGTTCAACTTTTGCAAGAGTAGTCCACACCGCTTTTGAGCCACAAATACACAGGAATGTAGAAGCTTACATGGATGATATAGTAGTCAAGAGGAAGGACAGGGATACTCTTATTCAAGATCTAGATGAAACCTTTGAGAATCTGCGCAAGATCCAACTCAAGCTCAACCCCGAGAAGTGCGTGTTTGGAGTCCCCTCTGGCAAGCTCCTCGGGTTCTTTGTATCCCAGAGAGGGATTGAAGCCAATCCCGACAAGATCAAAGCCATCGAGCAGATCGAAGCTCCGAAGCGCGTCAAGGATGTACGAAGGCTTGCCGGCTGCGTGGCTGCTCTGAGCAGATTCATCTCTAAGTCAGCAGAACGCGCCCTGCCGTTTTTCAAAATCTTGAAAAAGGCAGGTCCAATGAAATGGACTCCGGAAGCGGAGGCGGCGCTGCAAGACTTGAAGAGGTACCTATCCACCGCTCCAATACTTGTCGCACCTAAGCCAAAAGAGAAGTTTTTGTTGTACCTAGCAGCAACCAATCAAGTGGTTAGTGCTGCGTTAGTAGCGGAGAGGGAGGCAAATGATGAGCCAACAGCCCCGGCAAGCACGCCCAGCGACAAGCAGGAGGCTTCCCCGACAAGCTCTGACCCCGACAAGAATGGAACTGCGTAGATGCAAGAGGAAGTGCGAAAGAAGATGGTGCAGCGCCCAGTCTACTTTATCAGCTCCCTTCTGCAGGCGGCTAGATCAAGGTACTCTGGTGTGCATAAGCTGCTTTTCGGCCTTCTCATGGCCTCGAGAAAGCTGCGCCATTACTTCCAAGCACATGAGATAACAGTGGTTACTCGCTTTTCGCTGAAGAGGATACTCCAAAATCCAGAAGCAACAGGCAGGATTGCCGAGTGGGCACTAGAACTGTCAAGCTTTGGCCTTAAGTTTGAGAGTACTTCAACTATCCAGAGCAGAGCATTGGCAGAGTTCATAGCAGAATGGACGCCAACGCCAGACGAAGAGATTCCAGAGACGAGCATCCCCGCCAAGGAAGCAAGCAACGAATGGATAATGTACTTTGATGGTGCCTTCTCGCTGCAAGGCGCCGGTGCCGGCGTGCTACTTGTCGCGCCCACCGGAGAGCACCTCAAGTACGTCGTCCAAATGCACTTTCCCAAGGAGCAAGCAAAGAACAATACTGCAGAGTATGAAGGTTTGCTTGCCGGCCTCAGAATCGCGGGAGAGCTTGGGATCAAGAAGCTGATTGTGCGGGGTGACTCGCAGTTGGTCGTCCGCCAAGTGAACAAGAGCTACCAGAGCCCGTTGATGGAAGCTTACGTCGACGAAGTGACAAAGCTTGAAGAACACTTTGAAGGCTTACAGATGGAGCACGTTCCAAGAGCTCAGAACGACATCGCAGATGGCCTGTCAAAGTGTGCCGCACTAAAGCTACCTGTGGAACCAGGGATCTTTGTGCTCAAGCTAACTCAACCATCCGTAACACCATCGACTGAACAGAGTAAGAAGAGGAAGTTGGTTTCTGGTGACTACTTGCCGGCAGAGCTTCCCGAAGCCGCCGTCAATAAGGTCCCCAGGGTCAATGACAAGATTGCTGAGGAGCAGTCTGCTCCTGCAAGCCCAAGGGTTTGTACAGTTGAAGCAGGTGTTCCTGACAAGCTTTGCCCCGGCCAGCTTGCCGAGGAACGTCAAGCTCCGGCCGAGCCGCAGGTTCTTGCTGTAGAGCCTGACGTTCCTGCAACAGCACAAATGCCTTTAGTCCTTGTCGTCGAGCCGCAGGCTCCGGCATGGGCACAGCAGATCGTCCGCCATCTCCAGACAGGAGAACTTCCCGAAGAGCCAAAAGAAGCAGAAAGAATAACCCGGCAGTCAAGTATGTATCAGTTTGTTGGCAACGAACTGTACAGAAGAAGACTCAACGGTGTGAAGTTAAAGTGTATCCCCCGGGAAGATGGACAGAAGCTGTTGGTAGAAATACATGGAGGCATATGTGGTCACCACATTGGCGCAAGGGCACTTGTCGGCAAGGCATTCCGGCAAGGTTTCTTTTGGCCAGAAGCCCTCCAGGATGCAACTGCACAAGTAACCAAGTGTGAAGCGTGCCAGTTCCATTCCAAATAGATACATCAACCAGCTCAAGCTCTCCAGACAATCCCGTTATCCTGGCCATTTTCGGTCTGGGGGCTCGACATCCTCGGCCCCTTTCCCCGCGCAGCCGGGGGCTTTGAGTACTTGTACGTTGCCATCGACAAGTTCACAAAGTGGCCGGAAGTGGAACCAGTGAGAAAGGTGACCGCACAGTCAGCAGTCAAGTTCTTCAGGTCAATTGTTTGCCGTTTCGGGATACCTAACAGGATCATCTCCGACAATGGTACATAATTCACAAGTCGCACCTTCATGCAATATGTCCAAGACCTTGGCGCCAAGGTCTGCTTCGCTTCTGTTGCTCACCCAAGGAGCAACGGTCAAGCGGAGAGGGCAAACGCTGAAGTGCTGCGCGGACTCAAGACGACAACTTTCGACAGGCTGCACAAGTGCGGAAGAAACTGGATCGAGGAGTTGCCAGCGGCTCTTTGGTCGATCAGGACGACGCCGAATCGAGCCACTAGACAAACACCCTTTGCTCTCGTCTATGGAGCAGAGGCAGTTCTCCCCACGGAACTCGTATATGGGTCACCTCGAGTGCTCGCTTATGATGAGCTCGAGCAAGAGCAGCTGCGACAAGATGACGCACTGCTCCTTGAGGAAGACCGTCTTCAGGCTGCAGTACGAGCTGCTCGATACCAGCAAGCTTTGCGCCGCTACCATAGCCACAAAGTTAAAGCCAGAAGTCTCGAGGAAGGCGACCTTGTTCTTCGGCGCGTTCAGTTCGCCAAGAATTCCAACAAGTTGACGCCGAAGTGGGAAGGCCCTTATCGGGTGCAACAAGTCACAAGGCCCGGCGCTGTCCGCCTTGAGACCGAAGAAGGCTTACCGGTGAGCAACTCCTGGAACATTGAGCATCTTCGCAAGTTTTACCCATAAGGCGCGGTTGCCGTGATCCGCTCCGGCAACCACCTTATGTACAAGTCTTGCCGCTGATGCATGTAATCCTTTGTACAAAGACGGGCGCAGACCCCGTGCATCAGTAAAGCCTATGTGCCTCGCACAACTTGTCATTTCATGCCCTTTTTACATTCTTGCATATACTATCTGACACTTTGTGCAGCACCTATCCTCGGTAAGCAATAACGAACCACAGGGCTCCATATCTCTGTTTTCTCTCCTTTCTTTTCTCTAAAGCCGAAGAAGTTTTCTTCGCACACAAGTTTGCCGGGGGGGAAGGAGATAGTGGTATGGACCGAGTGCCGTTCAAGAGAGCCTTGCCTTGCCGAGAAGCAAACGACACAAAAGCTAAGTTGCCAAAGTTTGAGCAATCAAATTTTTAATTTTTTGAGTTATCTTCCTTGAACGACCGCACTTTGTATGGAAAACCTGTGCGCGGAGGAACCAACTCGTGGCTAGCCGCGCCCTTACCTTGTTTCGAGCACGCTCAACGGCTTAAGTGTGCTGCGACAAGTGTCGCGCCCTTACTTCGTTTTCGAGTTCGCTCAACAATCTAAGTGTACTGCGACTAGCTGTGACAAGGTTTCTTGTCGGCAATAGCATTGCCAGCAGGCTGCTGAAGTTCCGCACTCAGCGCTCGCGGCAAGGGTCCCTTCGCCGGCAAGTTCCCTAAAAGCGTAGGGTAAAAGCATACAAAGCAAAGAAGTCAAGTAAAGGGAATAACATTGCATTAACTAACCAAAATAAAGTTATATTACAAAGCTACTTGTCGCAGTACTAATAGACTGTTGTTCATAACGTAGTTGGCAGCGACAAGGAAAGAAGAGAATAAACGAGACTAATCCGCGCGGTCGCCCTCGACCCTCTTGATGCCGCCCACCTTGTTCACGATAGGCGCGACAAGGGCCTTGAGCGCCTCCTGGTCAACGTCCGGCGGCAAGGTCCTGAGGACGTTGGTGAGATTGAGGCCCGGGTTGCGGTACACTATCTTCATCAGCACCTTCTCGAGGGCCCCCGCGCAGAGCCGGCGCGACTCGTCCGCCAGCTGCCTTGGGATCCTTTCCCGGAGCTGCTGGAGGGCCGGCGCCACCCCCCGGAAGAACAAACTCAACTTGGCGCTGTGAGGGAGGTTCTCGTCGGTGGAGTACCCGAGGTGCTCCGCCCCCAGCTCCGCCAACTCCTTGTCGACGTCGGCGGCGGCGGCAACAAGACCCTCTGTCGAGTGCTCCACCGTCAGCCTGAAGTTGTTTTGGGAGATGACGGCGCTGTCCAACAGCGCCTTCTCAGCCCTGAGCTCCTCCTTCAGGTTCGCCTCCCGCTCTCTGGCGCCGTCAAGCGTTGTGGTGAGGGTGGAAAGCTTTAGCTCCAGATCGGCGATGGAGTCCTTGGCGACGGCGAGTTCTTTGCCCTTGTCGGAGAGGCGGACATGCAGCTCAGAATGGCTGTGGGCGTCCTTCTCCCTCTCAAGCACATGTGCGGTAACCTTCTCGACGCTCGTCTTCAAGTTGGCCTCCAGCTGCGCCACCCTCATCTCCAAGTCCTTCTTGGCGGTCTCGGCAGCCGCAGCAGCATCCTTTGCTTCCTGCAGAGCTCCGCCAAGAGACTGTTCGCGCGCGGCAAGCTCGTCCTCGTGGCTGTCGAGGTCAACCTTCCGCTGCGTCAGTTCGCCTTCTCGCCGGGACAACTCCTCGGCGTCGAGCAGTTGCTGCTCCTCTGCTTCGGCCTTCTCCAAAATAAACGCCTGATGCGCCTCGGCGAGCTGCTCCCGCTCCTCCGCCAAGGATCGGAGAGCTGATTGGTTGTTGGCTCGGAGCTCTTCTGCGCGCTTCTCCAAGTCCACTCCTGCCTTGGCGGCCAGAGCCTCTCGGGACTCCAGCTTGGCCTGCCGGGCGCGGTACAGAGATAGAAGCCTCCGCAGAAGCCGCTCCTCCTCGGGTTCGCTGTTGTTGCTTGGCGCATCGACGAACTTCAGTCCGGCGGAGGCGAGGACCTCCCCGTCGAAGACCTCTCCCTCCGCAGGCGCCCTTGACGTGGACGCCCACGGGAGCTGGATGAAGACGCCGTTGCCAGCCTACAGATAGGCGCCTGGCTCGGCTGCGGCAGCGGAGGAATCGGCAGCCGGCGCAGCGCCTGACGCTCCTGTGGCCTCAGGGCCGTCAGTGCGACTGTCGGTCCCCTCCTCAGCTGCCCGCCCACGGCCTTGGCTGCCTCTTCGGTGGCGGGCTCGTCAGCGCCGGCCGCCCCTTCAGTGGCTGCAGCGTCGCCAGTATTGTCGCGCGCGTCCTCCTCGACGGCGCCCTCCGTCTCCATCAGCTCTGCGGCGGACGGGTCTGACAGAAGAAAAGAAGAAGAAAGAAAGATAGTCAAGCAAATATCCAAAAAGAAGAAAATCACAAGGAGAAAAGTCCAAGGTTTTACCTGCGTGGGCCTCCTCTTCGGTGGGGTTCCTTGGCGGGGAGTCCTCCCTCGGCGGCGTGGTGGTGGCTCCCGCCGGCGGAGGGCTGCTGGCGCCGTCCCTTGGCGGCGTACTCGCCCTTGGCGGAGTACTCGCCCTTGGCGGGGTGCTCGCCCTTGGCGGGGCACTCGCCCTTGGCGGAGTGTCCCCCCTTGCCGGGGAGCTTCCCCTTGGCGGTGCGGTCGGTACGTGCGGCGCGTCGGGGGCGGTCTCCTGTCCCTCCAGATGCTGCTGCTCCGTTTCTGCACGAGTCAACAAACAAAACATCAACAAAGATAGAAGGCCCAAGCGCGCCCGACAAGCGGAAAATAGACGAAGGACTTACGCTGGGGGCTGCTCTGGAGAACGGCCGTCGGGTCCGACGAGCTTGTCACAGGCGCACCCCCTGCTGCTGCGGCGGGCTCGTCCTCGATGACGATCACCGGGACTTTGGCCCTCTTCGCCGTCCTCTGAGCCAGAGTCCTGGAAGAAAGACAAGATCAGAATTAGGCGAAAGAAATACAAGACAAGAATCAACAAAAAACCAAAGAAAAACGAGATTCGCGAAGACTTACTCCTCTTCCTCCTCGTCGTCGGAGCTAAGTGCCGAAAAATCGAAGTCCGGCTCGCGCGTCCCGGCGCGAGGAGCTGGGGGAGTAGGCTCCCTCGGCCGCTTGGCGGGAGCAGGGGCGGCAGTCTGAGAAGACCCCGCTCCGGTTGTCGCCGAAGCACGAGGGGCGGAAGGAGCAGTGGAGCCGGTCCGGGAAGATCCCTTTCCGGCTGCCGTTGAAGCACGAGGCACTCCCTTGGCAGCCTTGCTCGTTGCGGTGGCGCGTGTCGGGCGGCGCTGCGGCTGCTGGCCTGCCTGTCGCCCCGCCACGTCGGCAGCCTTGCGGAGGCGCCTCCTCGTCTGAGCTGGAGAACTTGCTGGAGGTGGCGAGCTGTCCGACGAGGAAGAAGAGGAGTCGAGGCCCAGCGAGCCGCCCGAGTCCTCGGCGGGGTTGCTTGACCAACGCCCTGCTCGGCGGGCCCACTCGACCCGGCGCCTTGCTCGGTGGGCTCGCTTGTCTCGGCGAGTCGCCCGGCCAGCTTTCCCGCTTTGCGAAGCTCTTCCTCCTCGGCGAGACTTACCGCTTCCGCCGCCTCTGCCTCCTCCACAGTATATCCAAACTCACCCGCGGCCCTGGCTGCCGCAGCCTCTTCCAGCCTAGTGGCAATATATGCCATTTCCTGGTCGGTGGTGTCGCGGGTGAGCCCCCTCTTCTCGTCGGCGTCGACTGGCAGCTCCACCAGGTTGTCGAAGAACGTTTGCACGGCTTCGTCGGAAGGTTCCCGCCAAGTGGGGTCGATCCCATGGGAATCACACAACGGCATCGCCGCGCGGATGGCACTGAGCGCAGAGCTATTGCACAATGGAACTACGCCCTGCGGCAACGCAAACCACTCCGGGTGGGCGGAGTCCTACTTCAATAGCGCTTGGAGCATTGCGTTGAGCTCCAAGACAGTGAAGTTGTAATTGAGGCCCGGGCGCAGCCTCATGATGTCTGCCGCATTCTCGAACTCCCAAGCAGCCCTCTTCCTCTCCTGCAAGGGAGCGATGCGGCGGCGGAGAAAGTCTGCCCCGACGGCACCTACAGTGAGTCTGGCTTGCCGGAGGCGAAGAATTCGAGTGGTGGCTATCTTCAGCTTGTCGTCCTCGGTGGCCAGGACACTCCAGTCATTGCCGCGTACTACTGCGACTTGTCGCCGAGAAGTGAACTGTTGGGGGTCATCCTCCATAATCCAACACCAGTTGGCCCTCCACTCATCCCACTTGCCGCGGAGCTCCCCCGTCAAGTAAGCCTCTTTCTTATGAAGCCTAAAGATCCAAGAGATCCCGCCAGACAGAGGTGACCCTGACTCGACTCGAGGTATGAAATAATGGCGGAAGAGGGCTACATTAGGGTAAACTCCGACGAAATTTTCGCACAGATGTGCGAAAATGGCCATGGTCAAGGAGGCGTTTGGGGTGAAGTCAAGGAGATGAAACCCGTAGGTATTCATGATATCGCAGAAGAACTCCGAGAAGGGCGGGCAGAGCCCGCAGTAGAAGAACAGAGCAAAAAAGGCATAGCCACCCGGGAACATCTCGCAGGCCACGGCGGGGAGTACCTTGGTGCGCGGATGCGCCTTTGTCTCCCTCGACCAGAAGAGGTAGAAGGTTTCCTTCAGATCCTCCGCATCTAGCTTTGGCGGGAAGACCACCATCTTCTTCCGCATTGCTGTCAGCCGCTGCGCCTTGGCAGACTTCGCGGCCTTCGCCTTCTCGCCCTTCGGGGCAATGGCGGGGACGATGAGGGAAGTCGACGACGCTGGTGATGCTGGCGCCGGCGGATGGGGGGCGAAGCGCTGCTCTCTTTCGACCTTCGGGGAGGAGGGGAGCGGCGGGGGTTTCTGGAGGATGAAGAAGCAACGGGCGAATGGAAGGAACTGCCCCTGCTTCCCCTGCTTTTAAGGGGGGAGTGGGGGACGTTCCGCATTTCCCCATTAAAGAAACAGGCCACGATCTCTCCCACGACGCCGCGATTGACGCGTGCCGTTAGGGAGGGGCGCGGTGGATACGGAGTGGGATATGGCGTGTCGCGGGCCGCGCGTGCCCGTGCACTGTTTTGGGCCTGGCCCAACAGCGCTCGTGTGGGGACCCCGACTTAGAAGTCGAGATCACTGAATGCACGTGTACAGTGATCCCAGAGATCAATGCTCACTGAACACACAGAAGCTGAAATAACAAGAGTCTTACATCCATACAAATAGTCTTACACGAATTAAGGCCATTATGGCCAAGTCTTACATAGATAGAGCCTCACGGGCTGAATGGGAAATAACTCAAATAGCGGAAGTCTTCGATAAACGGGTAGAACCCATGCCATCTGCCTTAACCCTACAGGCATTCTGACTGGGATAGCGTCCTAGTTCGCATGTTCGTCTCCAAAGAACTCTTCCTCATATCCCTGCTCTTCCATGCCTGGCCAATTAAATAACCAGTGGCAAGCCAATGAGTACTTTGAATGTACTCGCAAGCAACCCATGATGTGGTAACAATGCAATGGAACAATAATGAACAATCTAGCAGGAAGCTAGAACAATATGCTAACATCAAGTTTATGCATCAATAACCTCGCGTAACCTCGAAGACAGGTTACCGATATCAACATGAATATGATTCAACTCATCGAGTCAAGTCACCATCCTTGACTTGTCACACACATACCAACACTGATGAAGTAAAATTCTGGACATAGTTTAAGTAGCACCACCCAACTGTCCATGACCGTGGACACGGCTATTCGAAAAGTTTTACACTCTGCAGAGGTTGTACACTTTACCCACAAGATCCGGGGAACTTCCGTGTCATCCACGTCCCGCGGTACCTCAAGTACCCGGGGTAAGCACCCGGTCATTACCTTTCCTTAGACGACACTAACATAGAGTCCACTCGTTGGCACACGGCCCTCGGGTACAAACAATAGATCACGGGACTTGCCCTAATTTCAATGTTCACGCGTACCCGAAGGGACCAACGGTGTGTCCGGTGCCCTGTGAAAACAGTCATGGTCGTCTATCCAAGCACGACCCCGTCCAGGGAAAGACCTCAAGTCTTCCCGTCACTAGTAATGCGGGCACCTTGCTAGTATCGACCTAAGTAATCAATAAAGCCCCGTCCCATAAGGGGTAGTGTGGTTGCACATGCTTGGTTGCGACGGTAGTCACACATAAATCTAATCCATCATTCCACCATGCACATGATATTACCGGCACATCACTTCTTTCTCAAGTGATGACCTAACACTTCATCACCCTCGGGCATTAGGGGCACCCGATGGGTTCATGCAAAGATTTCAACTACGAGGGTTCATATCACACATGCATCATATAAGCATCATGACCAACTATTTGCATGTCATCTAGCACATAGCAAGATCAACAATAAGGCATGCATCATGTGGTGGTTCATCTAGGTTACCATCGTAACCCTATCATGCATCGGAAACAAACGGGTTCCGAGAACAAGTGTATCATGGTCAAAGGGCTGCTTGCCTGGATTGGCTTGGTCTTCAAAGTCTTCAAGTCCTTCTCCTTCTTCTTCCACAGCAACTTCGTCAAATACGGGATCTATACGTCGCATAATAACCACGGGAAAATAAGAATACAAATAAAACAGAAAAATCAAAGTGCTCAGAAAAATGTCAACTCATTTTTGTAAAATACTAGAGAGTTTTCTAAGATGGGGAAAAATCTTAGTTGGAGTTTTGGAGTTACAGAATAGGATATATTGATTTTTGAACAGGAGTATTACTGCCCAAATTTGAATTTAAATTTGAACAGTACAGAAAAGTTTCATGGATTTGAATGAAAGTGGTACCATTAAATAGGTTGGAATATTGCAAGATTTTAGGAGTTGGAAATATTTAATTTGGATCAATATTCTTTTCTGTATAAATGTTTAAAACATCAACAGAAAAGAAAAATGAAAAAGGGTCATGTGCACTGGGCCAGAGGGGTCCACAGTGCACGGCCCATGCGGTCCAGCCCAACCGCACGGGAGCCTGTGCGCGCACGTCAGGTTTTCAAACCTGACGGGCGGGGCCCGTGGGTCAGCGGCACAGAGGAGGGGGAGAGAGGTGGGGGGATGACAGGCGGGGCCCGCCTGTCATCTCTAACCCCACGGCTACGGCGACGGCGAGCTCACCGGCGAGGATTCCGGCCACGGCGATGGCAACGGAGGCCAGGGACGGACTCAATGTTGAGTGGCGGTTGCAGTGGTGGTAGTGCGGCACGGCGGGGAGTCCTGGTTCACTGGCGGCGAGGTGGGACGGCGGAAGCTCGTCGGAGGGTGGTGGCTGCGGCTGTTTCCGGCTGCCACAGAGAGGGGAAACAGGGGGAAATGATCAGTGAGGTGCGGCGGTTCCGAAACGGGTGGAAGGAGAGGCAGGGGAGGCCCGAACCTCGAGATCGCTGGCGGCCCGACGCGGCGGAGCTCCGGTCGATCCCGAGCACTGGGGCGTCCTGGGGTCGAACTGAGGGTACTGGGGGTCTCAGTGGAGAGGTGTGAGGCTGGTGATGGTGTTGGAGAAGCTCGGGAGGGCCTATTTATAGGGGCTCGACGGAGACCCGTGGTCCAGTGCGCCGGCGAGCTCCGGCTCGATGCCACAGCGCACGGGAGACCAGGGGAATGGGTCTGGGGAGTTCCTGGACGAGCTCTACGTCCAGCTGAGGTGAGGGGAGGAGTGGGGGAGCGTCAGAGGCGCGCGCGCGTGTGAAGCAGAAGAATGGCCGAAGCGGGCGGCCGGTGCGCGTGCGACGACGTTCACTGGAGGGCGCAGGAGGAGGGGGGACAGCGCCGGGGAGGTTGCGGACGTCGAGGCGCCTCGACTGGCGCGAGGGGGAGGCCCGAGGCTGTCGGGGATCGGCGATTGGCTGGAGCCAGCGTGCGGGGGGCACTGTTGCGCGCTCCAGAGCGCGCGTATTGCTGGCATCAGCGCGCTCTCGCCGGTTTGGTCCGATCCAGCGTGTCCAACAGTGTCCAGCACGTAGAGGGAGGAGTAAAGAAATGCCCTGAGGTCTTGGATGCCCTGGGGATGCAGAGAGAGAGAGAGAGAGAGAGTGTTGGTGAAATGGTAGAAACCTGCTGTACAGCAAGGTAAAACAGGGGTTTCACCCTCCAATCATGGAGCTGGGGTGCTGGGGGAGTTACTGGAGGTAGCTGGTAACTCAATGAGCCTGTGGTAAGAAGTTGAGGCCATGGAGAAAAGTGAAAGTGGTCAAATTGGAGGTTTTAGCAATTCTGCAGAAGGTGTTTGATCAGTGTTTGATCAAGTAAATGAAGTCCACTTGACATGGCACTTGACAGGGTTGAAAGACATGAGAAAATAGGGTGCTTCACCAAATTTGGGCTCATTTGGAGAAACTAGCCAATGTAACTTTGGTGAACCCTAGAAATCAACAGAAACAGTTTCATCTTGATTTAGTCAAGCTAATCATCTCCCCTTGATGCACCACTTGGTGTAGCATCATCATTTGGGGTATTGATCATGCCCACAAAGTTTGAAGCTCCAGATAAAAAGTTGGTAATGTAAAGTTGTTCAAATTTGCATTTGAACAGAAAGGGTTTTGAGGTGATCTGATCAAGCTGCTCTATTCCAAATCTTGTGCCATTTGGTCTAGATGCCTTATTAGGTCATTCTAGCATGTGCACCAAGTTTGAGAGCATTTGGACAAGTTTGGCAATGTAAAGTTGCTCAAACTTCAAATATGGACAGAATGGTTATGAAGGGGTTTGAGGATGTTTTCTTGCTTCCCAAGGCATGGGACTTGGCAAGATCATCAAATATGTCATATATGACATGATAGAATTTCCCTGGAATTTTTGGAGAAAGTTTCCTTTGTAAATATTTCAAAAGCTTGAAATATCCAGAAAGGGTTTTAGAGGGTTTAGCCCATTATTTTGAACATGACCAAGTGTTGAAACTCTTATATATGGACAATATATGTCCTATGAGTCTCTCTGAATTTTGGCAAATATTTTTGAAATAGTTAAATAATTTTCCCCTATTAAAGACCATTTCTGGCCTTAAGAAAAAGCTTTTAAATAAAATAGGAAAATAACTTTTTAAATTATACCTTTGTGGTTTCTGGGAGTCCTATGACTACTAGGTCTCAAATAAACCTTTTGAAATAATTTTCTCACCCTAAATCAAGTACTTGCAGTGCAAATCTCAATTCAGGGGTTTTTGGAAAACTAATTTTATAAAATACTTTTTGGCCAAATTAATTTTGTAAGAAAATACTATACTGTTATATAACACTTGGCATGATCATTGGGCAGAAGTTTTGAGTATAAAGATGAAATCTACAAGAGATCATAGTTGACTTTAATGAGCACAAGAAAAAGCACATGAAGAAAACTCAATTCCAAATAAAAGCCAAATGATGCTGAAAATTTTTGCTGGTCCAAATTTTCATGCTTCAAAGTTACAAATAACATGTTACAAAATGCAGGGTGTGACAGCTCGGCACCGTGTATGGCCCAGGCCCGGGGGCTCCTGTCGGTGTACTAAAGTAGGGGTACCTTAGTATCCCGAACTTGTGCACGGGCAGTTGCAGTGTCCCGTGGCGGGGCTTGCCGTGCGACCGCCAAGGCCCACAGTGATTCCTTTGGAGCCTTTCAAGAACAAAGTATTCAAGTTAAAGAAACAAGGCCCCGGCAAGAGGAGCTTGCCGGGAAGGACACTCAAGGCTCAAGATCACTTCTTTGGCACAGGACCCTTGCAAGGAGAGCTTGCCCGGAAGGCCAAACATGGCATTTCAAGAGACTTGCCGCGACGCGCCACGCGTCCCGGCAAGGCCCGAAGAGCGACAAGCTCCCAGGCGCGACAAGGTAGCAACCCCGGCAAGGCGCTTGCCGCGGCAAACTTCCACTAAGTACACACGCTCCAGCTCATCCGCCCACGCGTCGCCCTGGGACCCTTCCAGGCACACGTGGCGGAAAGCTATGCAGCCTGAGGGACACGGTGGCAAGATGTGATGACAAGGCCACAGTCGTGGCAGATGGTGGCGCCCTGACGGACGCTTTTTGCACTGTTCGGGGCGACGGCGACGGGCATTTAATGCCCTTGTCCCCTGCCGTCAGAGTTAGGTTTAGAGCACTATGCAAACACTGTTCCAACTACCGCCATTTTTACATTTTTACCCTCCATTCGCGTTGCCACCTGTCGGTGACCCCTTTGACCTATAAAAGGAGGCCCATGCGCAACGTAGAAAGGGTTCCGATCATCGATCACTCTCACGCTCGGTCCCGTTAGCGATTAGCACTGTAGCTCTTCTCGCTCCCGAGCCAAGAACGCAATACAAACCAAGGCAGGAGTAGGGTTTTACGCATCCGTGCGGCCCGAACCTGGGTAAACTGCTCGCGTGTTTACTTTGATCCGCTCTTTGTGCATCCTCCGCCCCCTTGCTGTACCGAAAAGGGGCTCCGGTCCCATAGGTGTTCGTGGGCGATCAGTTTCCCCGACAGCCGTCCTCGACTACATCGAGCAGGCCGAGCCCCGAGCGCTCGCCCGCCCTGGACACGCCCCCGACCCCTTCTTCCCCAACTCCGGCCGCGGAGATCCCCCTCGCCGTTCCGCTCAGCTCCGACCGCCCCCAAGCTCGCTCCGGTGTCTGCTGCAACCACTGTGAGCCCAGCTTCGTCCTCCCCCTCTCCGTTGGCTCTCTCCTACCCTGGAACGCACCGCACGTAGCTCACCTGCACGCGCCGCCGTGGAGCTCGTCGTCGACGAGGCTCCGGCCATCCAATGGTCCGGCCACTGTGCCTATCAGCTTCGCCGTTCCGTGTAGATGCGGTAGGACCATTCCACGTACCTCTACGAGCACCGCACCGTCATTTTCGACTTCGCCGAACTCCGGCAGCCGCTGGACTCGTCGCCGGCGTCATCTCCGGCAACCCCGAGGCCAGCCACCACCTCCATTCGATGCGGTTTGCTTCCAGCTAACCGTAGGTGTGCTCCGCCGTCGTTTTGGCAGCCGGAGCACAAAACCCGCACCTCACCGCCGTGTTTGGCCTCGCCGGCGGCTAAACGCCGGCGAGTTGGGCCTGTTTGACCACGGGTTTGACCCCCCTGGGTCACTGACATGTGGGTCCTGCCTGCTAGTCAAACCTAGTTTAAGTGTTAATTTAATTCTAATTAGTTAATTAGCTAACTCTGACACTGACCAGTGGGTCCCACTGGTCAGGTTTGACTTGGGCCGCCCTGTTGACTGACTGACGTCAGCATGATGTCATGCTGACGCAGTAAAGGATTTTCTGGGATTTTTAGATTTAAAAATAATTCAGGAAATTCCAGAAAATGCCTAAACTTCAAAAAAATCATATAAATTCAAAAGTAGCTCAGATGGAAAAGATTTATATATGAAAATTGATCAGAAAAATCCAATCTTTCCAATGGCATTAGTTTCATGCATGTTTGAGCAAGTTAACCTTGCTGTATACATTAAAACATGATAATGCACTTAATTAAATAATAGCTAATGTGTCAATTTGAATCTTTGATTCAAATAGGCTCAAACCCTTCTGGTTATAGTTGCATTAGCCCAAAACACATGCATCTTGCCATGTCATGAGCATGCATCATATTGTTGCATTTGTTTGTTTAATGATTGTATCGCCGGTATTCTCCGTGTTAGGTCATGCTCCCGAGGATACTGCTGCGTATCCAGCTGAAGAGCAGTACCCGACAACCACTCTGTTAGGCAAGCAATCATTGTTCATTCCGATACAAACCCATCTTCTCGCTCCTGCTCTCTTTTACTGCATTAAGGCAACAGCATGTGAACTGCTACTTGCTGCGGTAGTTGAACCCTATTCCCTTGCATGACCTGTCATTGCCACAGTAAATAGTTGAAACCCACTTGCATGTGTAGGAGTTGATTGAGCCATGTGATGTGTGATCCACCATGCTATTTGCTTATGTTGCCTGCTATGCTTAGAGTTGTGTCTGGTCTGGTTCATCTGGGCGATGGATCAGAGTGAAACAATCATATTGATAAAGAGAAAGAAGTGTGGAACACGTTTGGTTAAGGTATCGATGAAAGGCCATGTAGGAGTACGTGGTGGGTTGTTTCATTGGAACCGTTCATAGGACCCGAGATCTGTATGTGTGCTTCAAGTTCCAGTTACTACCATGCATTGGGCCCGAAACCAATGGACCCTCTCGGCTTATTAATTACCCTCGATCTCTGTCCAGGAGTTGCAACTAGTTTCTGGTGTTTATAGTTTACTGGAGGTCGTGCACAGCGCTGACCCTCGGGGTGGGTTGTGATGCGACAGGTACATGGCACGGTGTACCGGTTGCCCGTTTGGTGACTCGGGAACCCTGTACACATCGTTTGGGGCCGTGAGCGACACCCCGGCCGGATCTCCCCACGGATGGAACCCAAATAGGCGATAAACCTGGACGAGAGACTTGTGTAGTTAGTCAGGTCGTGGCCGACACCCTCGCTGGGCTTCCGCTTGAAGGTTGCCGAGTACATGTCGAGTAAACGGTGATAAGTGGTGGAAGCGTGTGTGAAGAGGTACACCCCTGCAGGGTTATCAATCTATTCGAATAGCCGTTGTTCGTGGTACGGACTACTTGGTTACTCTTATAGTTCATAGACAAGTTGATGGATACTACTAAAAGCCTCAAGATAAGTGTGAGTGTCGTGGATGGCCCTTCCGTAGGATGACGGAAGAGGATCCTCGGTAGTGTATTGTTGTGGTGAGTAGAGGACTCATGTTCGTAACAACATCTTGCAATCCGTTGAGAGTTGTAGTATAGGTTAGCCAAGAGTCAAAGCTGGCTTTCTGCTATGAACTCCACTACCCCTGTTGATAATGTTGCATGTATGATAGGTTCTGTGGTAAGACTTGATGAGTACCTTTGTACTCATGTTTTCTTAATAACTGTTGCAGAGGAGAACCCTGCCCCTTCTGATGGGTTCTACATAGACGTTGACGTCGACGAGTAGCTTGGCACCCAGACGGAGATCTGGAACTTGTGGAGGGCCTTGTAGATAGTCAGGCTACACCAAGCCTGTTTTATTTTCCTAAGTTGTCTGTACTCAGACATGTAGCTTCCGCTTGTGCTTGTATGACTGTATGACTTGAGTGTTGGGTCATGTGACCCCTACCTGTATGGATATGTTATGTATGGCTCTTGGAGCCTCTTAAATAAAGTACTTTGAGTCATAGAGTTCTGTTGTGATGCAATGTTGTATTTGCACATATTGAGCATATTGTGTGTATGATTGAAATGCTTGGTATGTGTGGGATCCGACACCTAGTTGTTTTCCTTTGGTAGCCTATCTTACAGGGAAATGCCTCCTAGTGTTTCCAATGAGCCTTGGTAGCTTGCTACTGCTCGGAACACGTAGGCTGGCCGGCATGTGTCCTTCTTCGTTCCTGTGTCTGTCCCTTAGGGGAAATGTCACGCGTTGTTCCTTTAAGTCCATGTAGCTTGCTGCGACTTGGGTTCATACGTTGATGACCGACACGTTCGTTGCTGGGTCATGGATGCCTGTCTCTGTAATTTAGTGCCACTTCTGGTTTATAACTAGCCATGTCGGCCCGGGTTCTCTGTCATATGGATGCTAGCGACACTGTCATATACGTGTGCCAAAATGCGCAAACGGTCCCGGGCCAGGTAAGGTGGCACCCGTGGGGTTACCGTGCGTGAGGCCGCAAAGTGATATGACGTGTTACAGCTAGATCGGTGTGACTTAGGATCGGGGTCCTGACAGAAAGGCATGCACACGAAGCAGTATGTGCCACATGGGGTCATGAATAAGGTCTTCTCTTCGTCTTCCTTGGACATAAAAATCTGATGATATATAGAATAAGCATCCAAGAAAGAGAGCAGATCCCAACCTCAGGACTCCATGATCTGGTGAATGCGAGGCTAGGGAAATGGTTCTTTTGCGCAGGCCTTGTTTAGATCAGTGAAATCTATGCACAACCTCCATTTTCAATAGCCTTGCGTACGACCACCAGGTTTGCTCTCCTCTGACCAAACTAGCTACCTCAAGTTTCTTGATCTCCTCGGCAATGAACTGATGTCGTTTCAAAGCTTGCTTCCGAACCTTCTGCTTGACGGGTTGGGCATGTGGGTAGACAGCAAGGTGGTGCTCGATTACCTTCCTGGGAACACCGGGGATGTCAGATGGTTGCCAGGCAAACACATCGACATTCGCCCGCATGAAGGCAACGAGTGCATTTTCCTATTTGTCGTCAAGGGTGGCACTGATAGTAAAGGTACTATCAGTGCCATCCAGCCCTGTCGGAACCCTCTTCACAGCATGCACATCAACTTTGGATCTCTTACTGTTGGAGCTCTTCGGCAAGTTATCAACAGGCATAGCGCATTCCAGAGAGGTGCGCTTTCCGGGCTCCTCACCAGGGCTCTTAACAGCTCTCTTCTTTTTCTTGCTTTCCATGGCGGGACTAGTGATCTCCGCAGCCTCTACCGAACCTGCATCCCTGTACATCTTATCCATGTAAATGATTGCGTCCTTATCGTCTGATGGGATGGAAAGGACCCCCATTGGCCCTGGGATATTTAAGGTGTTGTAGGCATAGTGGGATGCCGCCATGAATTTGGCCAGAGCTAGGCACCCAAGCATTCCATTGTAAGGCAGGGGGAGATCAACCACATCAAATAGAACCTTCTCAGTCCGGTAGTTCAACTCTCCCCCAAATGTTACCGGCAACATGATCTTTCCCTTAGGACGGCTCCGGGCGGGATTAACTCCTTGAAACATGCCGGTAACCTCAAGCTCTTCCTGTACTATCTGGAGTCTACTGATGACCTTTGGGGAAATCAGATTCAACCCGGCCTCGCCATCAACCAACATCTTTGTGACCTTAAGGTTGTGGATTGTTGGCGAGACCAACAACGGCAAGCACCCTACCGCGGTAGTGTGGCCAGGGTGGTCCTCTTCGTCAAAGATGATGGGCGTGCGAGACCACTTGAGCGGCTTCCGAAATTCCACTATCGTCTCCACGACATTGACCTCACATGCCCACTGTTTAAGTTGGCAGTGAAAGGAATGCAAAGATGCACCCCCGTCAATGCACAGGGCGTCAGTGGCCTTTTGGAACTCTTGCTAACTAGTTTCCTCTTCATCCCCTCCATCACTCTATTCATTGCAGTCCTCCTTCTCATGGCCCCTCGTGGGTTTCCCTAGGTTGCTAGGAGCCTTGCCGGGGTGATTTTCTTCACCGCCCCAGCCCTTTCAGCCAATGCCATTCTAACCTTTTTCCTTATCTCGCTTCTCGTATTCATCCCCTGGTTTTTTGACAAGCTGCTCAACCTGATGACACTCTTGGAGATTGTGGCCCTTGGTCTGATGGATCTTGCAGTATGGGCCATCACTTTTCCCAACCTTCTCGGCAGCTGTAGTTTCCCGGCAATCGTTTCAAGCGGCAACCTCCTTGCCGGGGGCCTCAACATTATCCTTCTTGCCAGCACTAGGTGTACTCGATCACTCAACTGTCATCATTGCCTTATCCTTGTGCTACTTACTGTGCTTCTTGTTCTTCTTCTTCTAACTGGTGGCATCGTCGTCATCCTCTGAGTCGATGACGACGCCATTCTCTTCTCCAGGGAGTTTCGTCCACTCCTATGCCCGAGCCCACTTCTACACCAAGGTGTAAAGCTCCTTCACAGTCTTGGGCAATCGAACGTTCATCTTGGAACGTATCCGACGATTGGGCATGTTGGACTGGAACGCTGCTATCACTGTAGCTGGGTGGATGTTTGGAATATTTCGGTGGACTCAGCTAAACCTCTGCATGTACTTCCGCAGAGTCTCCCCTTCCTTCTGCGGGAGCAAATGTAAATCGATGGGCCGCCCTGGTTCTTGTTGGCCGCTTGTGAAGGCTTCAACGAACTCAAGGCACAGGTCAGCCCAGGTCGAAATGGAGTTCTCCGGAAGATGCGTCATCCAAGACCTCACATTTGGCTTGAGTGCCAAAGGGAAGTAAATGGTGAATACCTTCTCATCTCTTCCCCGGAAGCTTGAACAGTGATGGTTTAGATGCTCAAGAACTCTACCGAGTTCAGCCTTCCATCATACTACTCTGAAATCTTTGGCTTGAATGTGTTAGCGGACGGCCAACGGACTTGCCGCAGCTCTCGGGTGAAGGCAGGGCACCCCGCCTTAAAAGGTAGGTACCCACCCTCGTCGAGTGCATGCTCGTCGATGCTGGGTCCATCACGCTCGTCGGGCTGGCAGTGGTTGCCGCGGCGTTGCTCGATGGTGACGCACGTGCGCTCCCTCTGCCTATCCTCTGGGGCTCATTGTTGGCCTTGATGCTCTTGAGGGTCTGACGAGGCCATTGAGACATTATCGGGCTCTTGGTTGTGTGGCTCACGCGCTGCCTGCCGTGGCGGGGACTACACCGTCTGGGTGGCCCCGTCAGTATGGCCAGCAGCATGGGCCGTCGCCGTCGCCTGGGGAGGCCATGACGGGCCAGCTCGCTGTGATCCTCCATCCTCCGTGAAACCAATCAGACTTTGGATGGTGGCTCGCCATTCATCCATCTGATCGGCCATTGGCGGTAATCTTAGCTGCAATTGGGCCCATGCCATAGCCTCCGAGGCGGTACTTGGCATAGGTGATGATGATGTGGACCGCAGCATCGCCTGGCTCCTGATGGTGCCAGTGACGACCATGGCATGCTCTAGTCACTGGGAGCTAGCCGCTTGGACGGCATGGCGATGAGGCGAAGGCACATGAGGATCGGTGGCTCCGTTGGGCACAGTGGTTAGGTTAGCTAGTCCTGGGGGTGGTGCATGCCCAGCGGTCGCGCCCACAATGGGAGCGGCCGGAGAGTTGTGATTCGCCCCAGAACAAGCGGCACCGCAAAGGTTGTGCTCTTCGCCTGGGAGAGGAGGTACAGAAGGAATAACCTCTCTCCTCGTACCTCAAGGGACGTCGCTGCTAGGATGTTGTTGATGT
This sequence comes from Secale cereale, assembly GCA_902687465.1. Taxonomy (NCBI): domain Eukaryota; kingdom Viridiplantae; phylum Streptophyta; class Magnoliopsida; order Poales; family Poaceae; genus Secale; species Secale cereale. Next base: position 336,360,952 of record LR738714.1, read on the forward strand.
TGTCCTTCTCTGGTGCCCTCCAATCCTACTTCGGCCGTGGGGTTGTGGTAACACCAACGCCTGCGCCGGCCACGTCCCCCAAAGCGTCCACATTCTCATGCGTCCCCGCATTCCCCGCGGCGTCGGTGGCTGCGGGCAGCGAGGACCTCGAAATGGACGGGTGGGCTGCATCACTGGACTTCTTCTTGGGCGCCATGGTCGATGGAGACCAAGATGGTGAAGCTGGTGATAAAGATGATGTGCTTCTTACGCTCTCGGGTTTGCGCAAGTGATCCCCCTACCTGGCGTGCCAAAGATATCGCGGGAAAACCACGGCCACCTATGGGACAGGGGTCCCTTTTGGTTTGGTGGGGGGATGGGCACGTTGCACAATGAGCGAAGAAGCATAGCGCAACACGACAGAGGTCGCACGGGCAGTTTTTACCTAGGTTCAGGCCGCCGCGATGCGTAAAATCCTACTCCTACTTTGGTGGATTGATGGTGGAATGGTGGAAAAGAGCTCGACGCTCTTGCCCGGCAAGGTTGCCTCGGGGCGAGAGCGGTCACACGTGTATGAGTGTGTGTGGTTTCGAATGGTTGAATCCTTTCTACGATTGCCATGCGCCTCCTTTTATAGATTAAGGAGTCACCACGGTGGCAAATCAGTCTTTCCATGCTGATTAGATAGCAAACAGTGCTATCATACCTAACTCTGTAGGCTGATAGAGCGCATTAAATGCGCAGCTCAATGTCACATCATGGCTGGCTCGGCAGGCCCTTCCGAGCTGTTTTGCCAGCTTCGTGCCTCCTTGCTTGAGATGTCTCAGGACGAGTGTCATTTGGAGGTTCTTTATGTAGGAAGTGGCTGCCACTTAGCTTCTTAGGAGCTTGACACCGCACTGATCGATGACGGGTGTCATTGTGAGGTGGTGGTTTGCCTCCGCGGGCCCCAGCAGGCATGCCAAGGCGATGTTGGAGGCTTGCTCCGAGGCGATCCAACCCTGCCAGGCTCATATGCCCAGCAAGGAAGGCTCTTCTTCTGGTGATATCTTGCCTCTTCGGCTCGCCTTGGTTGTCTTGATCTCCTCGACCAGCTCTCCAATTCCCCAAAGAGCTGATTCCTTCGAGGCTTGATCTGATATTGGTGTTGCAAACTTGTCCTTGGGCATGTGCACAGTTTGGGGAAATGGACACAGGGTTTGTTGCACCGACAAGTTAGGGTCGGAGGAGCTCCAGGGGGCCCACAAGCCTAGGAGGCGCGTCGTAGGAGGGGCGCCCCAGGCCTTGTGGCCTCTAGGTGGCCCCCCCTCTGGATAATTCTTTCGTCAGTATTTTTATATATTTCATAAAAATTGTCCGTAGAATTTTAGGTCATTCCGAGAACTCTGATTTCTACAAAAAAATTAACACCATGGCAATTCTGCTGAAAACATCATCAGTTCGGGTTAGCTTCATTCAAATCATGCAAATTAGAGTCCATAACAAGGGCAAAAGAGTTTGGAATAGTATATACAACGGAGACGTATCACTAACCTAGTCGGCCCGTCTCTTTGGGTGGGCTGATGGGCCCTCATGTGTGATCAAGGTGGACTCCGGAGGCCGGGTATAAGAGGCGTGATCAGCATTGCCTCCACCGAACACTTGACATATACTCCAAGATCTCTCCTGCTGCCTTGATCCTAGATACTGACCTTCTAACCCTAGATCCCCTACCTAGTGTGTGTATACGTCAAAGGGTTTTGCCTGTAGAGGGGACATCAACGCGATATCATTCACCTAGCCCTAGGGTTAGACCACACATTACGATCTCGAGGTAGATCAACTCTGTATTCGGTACATCTCCATCAATATAAACAAGAGCAGGGTGTAGGGTTTTACACCCATCAAGAGGGCCCGAAACTGGGTAAACATCGTCTATCTTGTCCCTGTTACCATTGATCTGAGATCCACAGCTCGGGACCCCCAAGCCCGAGGTTTGTCGGTTTTAACACTGATAGTCACCATTCGTGATCGTGCATGATGTGTGCATGATTAGTGCATGGGGGCATCACACCCAATTTAGTCCATCACAAACTACCACACACATCCGATGGAACGTCATCACACCGTGAAGAACACTGTCGTGGGAAACCACAACCACCTATGGGACCAAGAGGTCCCTTGCTAGTTTGGCGGGGGCACGTCGCGTTACACAAAGAGCAGCCAAGCGTGGGACAACACGACAGAGATCACGCTGGCATTTTTACCCAGGTTCGGGCCGCCATTGTGGCGTAAGACACTCCTGCTTTGGTGGATTGATGGTGGAAAATGAGGTGGTGGAGTATAGTACACTTGCCCGGCAAGGGTTGCCTCAGGGCAGTAGTGACTACGCGCGTATGGGTGTGTGAGTTATCCAATCTTCTAACCCTGTCTATGGTTGACATAGGCCTCCTTTTATAGATTAAGGGGTCACAACAATGGAAAAGCAGTCATTACGCACTGATATGATAGCAACAGTGCTATCATACCTAACTCTGCAGGCTAACAGTGCGCATTAAATGCACCACTTAGTGTCGGTGTACTAGAGTAGGGGTGCCCTTAGTATCCCGAACTTGTGCACGGGCAGTCGTAGCACCCCGCGGCAAGGCTTGCCGGGTGACCGCCAAGGTCCTCCGCGGTTCCTTTGGAGCCGTTCAAGAACAAAGTATTCAAGCCAAGGAGACAAGGCCCCGGCAAGAGGAGCTTGCCGGGAAGGCCACTCAAGGCACGAGACCCCGGCAAAAGGAGCTTGCCGGGAAGGCCAACCAAGGCATCTCAAGGAACTTGCCGCGACACGCCACGCGTCCCGGCAAGGCCCGGTGAGCGGCAAGCTCCCGGACGCGACAAGACAACGACCGCGGCAAGGCGCTTGCAGCGGCAAGCTACCACTCCGAACCCACGCTCCAGCGCATCCACCAACGTGTCGCTCTGGGACCCTTCCAGGCGTACGTGGCGGGAGGCTGTGCAGCCAGCGGTAAAGCGGTGGCAAGCGGTGCTGACAAGATCGCCATCGTGGCAAGTGGTGGCGCCCCTGACGGCCCCTTTTTGCACTGTTTGGGCGACACAGACGGGCATTTAATGCTCTTGTTCCCTGCCGTGAGGGTTAGGTATGGTGCACTGTACAGGTAGTTGTACCAACCGCTACACCTTTCCCATTTTTACCCTTATCTACGTTGCCACCTGTCGGTGACCCCTTGAGCATATAAAAGGAGGCCCATGCGCAACGTAGAGTGGGGTTCGAACACTCTCACACTCGGTCTCGTTAGCTGCTAGAGTATAATGTAGCTCTCAGCGCTCCTGAGCAAGAACTCAATACCAACCACAAAGCAGGAGTAGGGTTTTACGCATCCGTGCGGCCCGAACCTGGGTAAACTGCTCGTGTGCTTCGACTCGATCTGCTCTTCGCGCGATCTCCGCCCCCGCCGAATCGAAAGGGACTCGGTCCGCCGGTCCCATAGGTGTTCGTGGATCAGTTTCCCCAACATCTTTGGCACGCCGGGTACTGGGGGTGCGTCGAGGTTGTGTGAACCTGATCCGGCGTTCACACGAGCTAGATCTTCATCATCTTCATCGACATGCCGCCAAAGAAGAAGGCTTCGGAGGCAGCTGCTCCGTCCGCGTCGATCCCGCCACCGCCGGAGCCAACGGCTGGTGGGGTAGACGCCGGCGGCAGAACGGGCGTCGACGAGGGAGCTCACGGTGCCGCCAAGTCCAAGGACAAAGCTGCGCTACCCATCAGCGGCATAGTCGACTCCCACAACGACCGCGCGCACTCCAAGACCTCGGCGTCCGTACATGCACCGCGCCCATCTCAGGAGGCGCGGGACCGGCAGCGTCATGGTACTCACGGTACCATACGTTTGCTGGACCAAAATCGAGCTGGTGGATCTCGGGACGCTCAAGACCAGCATGCACACCAACATGCCGGCACGAGCAAGCCACGGTCGCCTGGACGGGATACTGCTCCTTCTAACATAGTTAGAAGTCCGAGCATATCCCGCTCCTCGCACCGTTCGCCACCGCTACCCACCACTCCAGCAAAAGCTTTGGCGCGAGCTCAACTGCTCCTAGACTACCCTCCAACGGCCGACAAGATCGACGACTGGAGGGCCACCATACAGAGTCTCATCGCCTTCGCCGACGGCGACACTCCACGGTAGCCGAGTACATCGCAGCCGCGGCAAGTCAGCCAGGCGCAAGTCGGTGGTGACAAGACCGGTGGGGGTGCAACCACCGTGCACTCTCCGCCCCGAAGGCCAAGGTCGCCGACTCGCTGGATCAACCTTGACAGCAACTCCACCGCGTCATTAGATCCGCGAGCTCGTCGTGATCAACGCCAAGTTCTTCACGAATGACAGCAAGAAGATGCTCGTACTCCCATCGAGCGCCAAAGAGAAGCGCGGCATCAATCAGACCAGCGCGCTAGGCCCGCTGTCGACATGCATGCGCCAGGGGGACCAGGCGACTTGCCGTACGCGGTGGGTTGTCCTGCGTTTACTCGTGAGCTACGGCAAGTCCAGTGGCCCAGCATGAAGAATTTCAAGCCTGACGTATCAGAGAAGTACGACGGCAAGACGCATCCGTCGGAGTTCCTCAGCATCTACACCATCGCGGTGCAAGCTGCTGTGGGGCGGGACGACAAGATCCTTCCCAACTACTTCCCGCTGGTGCTCAAGCCCAACGTTAGGTCCTGGCTCATGCACTTGCCGGACAACTCCATATCTTCTTGGGCAGACCTATGCCATCAGTTTGTCAGCGCTTTCACAGGCGACCACAAACCCCACGGCCAAGAGAGTGACCTTCACCTGCTCGCCCAGAAGGAAGCAGAACCCCTGCGCAAGTATATCCAGAGATTCAGCCGTGTACAACACAACATCCCAGATGTCCACCCTGCCGCGGTCATCAGCGCGTTCCATCAGAACGTGCGTAACCGTAGGATGCGGGAGGAGATGGCGATGTGCAAGATCAGAGACGTCAGTGAGCTGTATGCCCTGGCCGACAAGTGTGCACGTGCTGAGGAAGGGAGGAAACTCCCCGGAGAGGATACAGAAGCAGGAGGATCTGACAGCGAGGATGCTGCCCCGGCAAAGAAAAACCGGCGGCGGAACAACAGGAAGAAGAAAGGCAAAGATGTGATAGTCGTTGAGCAGTCCAGCAACGAAGGTGCTGCCAAGAAAGCCAAAGCTGGTAGCTCCGGCAAGGAGATTGCCGCATGCACCAACTGCCAGGCTGTGGCGGCCACCGACAAGCAGGACGGCACCGACAAGCAGTACTTTAAGATCCACTGCACCAAGGGTCATGACCTCCAGAACTGCAAGAGGGTCGAGCAGCTCGTCGAGCAGCAAAAAGCTGAGTACGAGCGACGCGACAAGGAGAAGGCCCAAGGAGGTGGTGGAGGATCTGGCACGAAGGGTCCGGGCCGGGGAGGACGCCGCGGTAAGGCCAAGCAGCGGCAAGGAGACAGACCTCCCCGCGGCCGCGACAAGGATGAAGATGACGACAACGACGAAGACATGGATGATGTCGAGACCAGTGAGCAGGAGTTCCAGAAAGCCACAGAGGTCTTGTGCGTTGACAGCGGTGCTTCTCTGCACACTTCACACCGCCAACTCAAGCAGTGGGTGCGGGAAGTCAATGCGGCAGAACCACCTGTCGAATCGCGCAAGCTTCTGAAATGGTCCAGCACGCTTATCATCTTTGATATTGAGGACCACCCTGATCGCACAACTACGGTCGGGTGCTTGCCGATGTTGGTTTCACCAACTATCCGCAACCTCAAGGTCACTAAGATGTTAGTTGACGGTGGGGCCGGCTTGAACCTGATCTCCTTCGTTGTACTCCAGAAACTCCAGATCCCTGACAGCGAGCTCGAAGAGACCGGCACATTCCAAGGAATCAACCCGGGAAGGAGCAAGCCGAAGGGGAAGATCACGTTGCCGGTGACGTTTGGCGGCGAGCTGAACTTCAGGACTGAGAGGGTCACTTTTGACGTTGCCGATTTTCCATTGCCTTACAATGGGATACTCGGCCGTCCAGCACTCGCCAAGTTCATGGCAGCCTCTCACTACGCATACAACATGCTGAAGATGCCAGGCCCGATAAGGGTCATCTCTGTCCCTGGCGACAAGAAGGATGCTCTTATCTGTGCCGACAAGATCTACCGGGAAGCAGCAGCCGCAACAGATCGCAAGACACTTGCCGCTGAAGCTCCCGGGGGGAAGAAGAAGACCAAGTCCGGCAAGAGCTCTGATGCCCACTCCGGCAAGCGCACCTCTTCGGAGTGCTGCGCTACTGTCGAGGACGCACCATCGAGCTCCACCGGCAAGTGTAAGAAGACATTGGCAGCTCCGCCAGAGACCAAGAAGGTGTCCTCCAAGGAGGACAGCACTGGTGGTACCTTCACCATCAGTGCCACTCTTGACCCTAAATAGGAAAGCGCGCTCGTTGCTTTCCTGCGGGCGAACATCAACGTGTTTGCGTGGCAACCGTCTGACATACCCGGTGTTCCTAGGAAAGTAATTGAGCACCACCTTGCCGTCTGTCCCCATGCGCGGACCGTCAAGCAGAAAGTCACGAAGCAAGCAATGGAGCGCCAAGAATTCATCGCAGAAGAAATCAAGAAATTGGAAGTAGCAGGCCTTGTCAGAGGAGTGCTCCATCCTACGTGGTTGGCCAATCCTGTAGTCGTGCGCAAGGCAAACGGGAAATGGAGGCTTTGTATCGACTTTACCGATGTCAATAAAGCTTGTCCCAAAGACCCATTTCCCCTGCCGTGCATTGACCAAATTGTTGACTCCACGGCCGGATGTGACTTGCTTTCAATTCTTGACGCATATTCAAGATACCATCAGATCTTCATGGCAGAAGAGGATGAGGAGAAGACCGCGTTCATCACCCCATGTGGCACGTACTGTTTCATACGGATGCCTTTCGGTTTGAAGAATGCTGGTTCGACATTTGCAAGAGTAGTCCATGTCGCTCTTGAGCCACAAATACACAGAAATGTAGAAGCATACATGGATGACATAGTGGTCAAGAGCAAGGACATGGCAACTCTGATTCAAGATTTAGACGAGACCTTTGCAAATCTGCGCAAGATCAACCTCAAGCTCAACCCCGAGAAGTGTGTGTTTGGAGTCCCTTCCGGCAAGCTTCTCGGTTTCTTCGTGTCTCAGCGAGGAATTGAAGCCAATCCCGACAAGATCAAGGCCATTGAGCAGATTGAAGCACCAAAGCGCATCAAGGATGTACGAAGACTTGCTCGTTGCGTGGCTGCTCTCAGCAGGTTTATCTCTAAGTCTGCTGAGCGCGCCCTGCCATTTTTCAAAATTTTGAAAAAGGCAAGTCCAACGAAATGGACTCCCAAAGCGGAGGCTGCGCTGCAGGACTTGAAGAGATATCTGTCCTCCACTCCAATACTTGTCGCACCTAAGCCACAAGAGAAGTTGCTGTTGTACATAGCGGCAACCAATCAAGTGGTTAGTGCTGCGTTAGTAGCGGAGAGGGGGGCAGATGATGAGCCAGCAACCGCGGCAGGGACATCCAGCGACAAGCAGAGCACTTCCCCGACAAGCTCTGGTCCCGACAAAGATGGATCTGCGCAGACATGCGAGGAGGTGCAGAAGAGAATGGTGCAGCGCCTAGTTTACTTTGTAAGTTCCCTTCTGCAGGGGGCTAGGTCAAGGTACTCTGGTGTGCAGAAATTGCTTTTCGGCCTTCTCATGGCCTCGAGAAAGCTGCGCCATTACTTCCAAGCACATGAGATCACAGTTGTCACTCGCTTTCCGCTGAAGAGGATACTGCAGAATCCAGAAGCAACAGACAGGATTGTTGAGTGGGCACTGGAACTGTCAAGCTTTGGCCTCAAGTTTGAGAGCACTTCAACTATCCAAAGCAGAGCATTGGCAGAATTCATAACAGAGTGGACGCGAACACCAGATGAAGAAATTCCAGAAACGAGCATCCCCGTCAAGGAAGCAAGCAAAGAGTGGCTGATGTACTTTGATGGTGCCTTCTCCCTGCAAGGCGCCGGTGCTGGCGTGCTGCTTATCGCACCCACCGAAGAGCACCTCAAGTACGTAGTCCAGATGCACTTTCCCAAGGAGCAAGCAACAAACAATACCGCAGAGTACGAAGGTTTGCTTGCCGATCTCAGGATCGCGGCAGACCTTGGGATCAAGAAGCTCATTGTCAGGGATGACTCGCAGCTTGTCGTCCGCCAAGTGAACAAGAATTATCAGAGTCCGTTGATGGAAGCTTACGTCGATGAAGTGAGAAAGCTAGAAGAGCACTTTGACAGCCTATAGATGGAGCATGTTCCAAGAGCTTAGAACGACATCGCCGATGGCCTGTCAAAAGTGCGACGCACTTAAGTTACCTGTGGAACCAGGGATCTTTGTGCTCAAGCTGACTCAACCGTCCGTAACGCCATCAACTGGACAGAGCAAGAAGAGGAAGTTGATTTCTGGTGACAATTTTCCAGCAGAGCTTCCCGAAGCCGCTGCCAAGAAGGTCCCCAAGATCAACACCAAGAGCGCTGAGGAGCAGTCTTCTCCGGCAAGCCCTAGGGTTTGTTCCGTTGAAGCAGACGCTCCCGACAAGTTTTGCTCCGGCAAGCTTGCCGGGGAACATCAAGCTCCGGCTGAGCCGCAGGTTCTCGCCGTAGAAGCGGATGTTCCCGCAGCAGAAGATGTGCCTTTAGTCCTTGTTGTCGAGCCACAAGCTCCAGCATGGGCACAGCAGATTGTTCGTTTCCTTCATACATGAGAACTTCCTGAAGAGCAAGAAGAAGCGGAAAGAGTAGCCCGGTAGTCAAGTATGTACCAGTTTGTTGACAACACACTGTACAGAAGGAGACTCAACGGTGTGCAATTGAAGTGTATTCACCGGGAAGACGGACAAAAGCTATTGGTAGAGATACATGGAGGCATATGTGGTCACCACATTGGCGCAAGAGCACTTGCCGGCAAAGCATTCCGGCAAGGTTTCTTTTGGCCGACAACCCTCCAGGATGCAACTGCACAAGTAACCAAGTGTGAAGCATGCCAGTTCCATTCCAAGCAGATACACCAGCCAGCTCAAGCTCTCCAGACGATCCCTTTATCCTGGCCATTTTCGGTCTGGGGGCTCGACATCCTCGGCCCCTTTCCCCGCGCAGCCGGGGGCTTTGAGTACTTGTACGTTGCAATCGACAAGTTCACAAAGTGGCCGGAAGTGGAACCAGTGAGGAAGGTGACAGCACAGTCAGCAGTCAAGTTCTTCAGGTCGATTGTTTGCCGCTTCAGGATCCCTAATAGGATCATTACCGACAACGGTACGCAATTCACGAGCCGCACCTTCATGCAGTACGTCCAAGATCTTGGCGCCAAGGTCTGCTTCGCTTCTGTTGCTCACCCGAGAAGCAACGGTCAAGCGGAGAGGGCAGATGCTGAAGTGTTGTGTGGCCTCAAGAACAGAACTTTCGACAGGCTGCACAAGTGCGGAAGAAACTGGATTGAGGAGCTGCCGATGGTTCTTTGGTCGATCAGGACGACGCCAAATCGAGCCACTGGACAGACACCTTTCGCTCTAGTCTATGGAGCAGAGGCAGTTCTCCCCACGGAACTCGTATACGGGTCACCTCGAGTGCTCGCTTATGATGAGCTTGAGCAAGATCAGCTGCGACAAGATGACGCGCTGCTCCTTGAGGAAGACCGTCTTCAGGATGCTGTACGAGCTGCTCGCTACCAGCAAGCTTTGCGCCGCTACCATAGCCGCAAAGTTAACGCCAGAAGTTTCGAGCAAGGCGACCTTGTTCTTCGGCGCATTCAGTCCGCCAAGAATTCCAACAAGTTGACGCCAAAGTGGGAAGGCCCTTACCGGGTGAAACGAGTCACTAGGCCTAGCGCTGTCCGCCTTGAGACCGAAGATGGCTTTCCGGTGAGCAATTCCTGGAACATCGAGCATCTTCGCAAGTTTTACCCGTAAGGCGCGGTTACCGGAACCCGTTTCCGACAACCACCTTTTGTACAAGTCTTGTCGCTATTGCATGTAATCCCTTGTACAAAGCCGGGCGCAGACCCCATGCATAAGTAAATATCATGTGCTACGCACATCTTGTCAATTTCATGCTTTCTATTTTTTGCATGAGTTATCTGACGCTTTGTGCAGCACCTACCCCCGGTAAGCCATAACGAGCCATAAAGCTCCATATTGTTATTTTCTCTTCTTTCTTTCTTTTTCTCAAGTAAAGGAAGGTTCCCCCGCCCACAAGTTTGCCGGGGAGGGAAGGAGAAGATAATGGTATGGACCAGGCGTCGTTCGAGAAAGTTTCGCCTTGCCGGGAAGCAAACAACAGAAAAGCTAAGTTGCCAAAGTTTGAGCAATCAGATTTTTAAATTTTTAAGTTATCTTCCTTGAACAACCGTGCTTTGTATGGAAAACCTGTGCGCGGAGGAACCAACTCGTAGCTAGTTGCGCCCATACTTTGTTTCGAGTCCGCTGAACAACTTAAGTGAGCTGCAGCTAGTTGCGACAAGGTTTCTTGTCGGTAGCAGCACCGCCAGCAGGCTGCTGACGTTCCGCACTCAGCGCTCGCGGCTAAGGTGCCTGCGCCGGCAAGTTCCCTAAAAGCGTAGGGCAAAAACATACAAAGGAAGGGACCAAGTAAAGGAAATAACGTTGCAAACACTACCCAAAATAGAGATATATTACAAGATAACTTGTCGCAGCTCTAACAGATTGTTTTCATAACATGATCAGCAGCGACAAGGAAAGAAGAAAACGGTCGGCCTAGTCTACGCGGTCGCCCTCAACCGTCTTGATCCCGCTCACCTTGTCCACGATGGGTGCGACAAGGGCCTTGAGCGCCTCCAGATCAGCATCCTGCGGCAGGGACTTGAGGACGTTGGTGAGGTTGAGGCCCGGATTGCGGAAGGCCACCTTCACCAGCACTTTCTGAAGAGCTCCCGCGCAGAGCTTGCGCGACTCGTCGGCCAGCTGCTTTGGGATCCTCTCCCGGAGTCGCTGGAGGGCCGTCGCCATGCCTTGGAAGAACAGGGTGAGCTTGGTGCTGGGGTGGAGGTTCTCATCGGAGGAATACCCGAGATACTCCGTCCCCAGCTGCGCCAGCTCCCTGTCGATATTTGCGGCAGCATTGACGAGACCCTCCGTCCAATGCTCCACAATCTCCCTGAAGGTGTTCTGGGTGACAGCAGCACTCGCCAGCAGCGCCTTCTCGGCCTTGATCTCCTCCTTCAAGGCCGCCTCCCGCTCCTTGGCGCCATCCAGCGTCTTGGTCAAAGTGGTCAGCTTCAACTCGAGATCTGCATTGGAGTCCTTGGCGGCGGTAAGCTCCTTGCCCTTCTCGGCGAGACGAACCTGCAGCTCTGAGTGGCTGTGGGCGTCCTTCTCCCGCTCGTGCTTGAGCGCGGCAAGTTCTTCACCTCTCGCCTTGAGGTCGGCCTCCAGCTGCGCCACCTTCGTCTCCAGCTCCTTCTTGGCGGCCTCGGCAGCTGCGGCAGCGGCCTCTGCTTGCTTGAGAGCTCCGCCAAGTGATTGCTCGTGCGTGGCAAGCTCCTCCTCGTGGATGTCGAGGTTGATCTTCCGCTGCGCCAGCTCGCCCTCCTGTGCAGACAGCTTCTCAGCGGCAAGCCGCGGTTGCTCTTCGACGTCAGCCTTCTCGAGGAAGAAGGACTGCTGCTCCTCGGCAAGTCGCTCACGCTCCTCTGCCAGGGACCGGAGATCTGCCTGGTTAAGACCCCGGAGCTCCTCCGCGCGCTTCTCAATGTCTGCTCCCGCCTTCGCGACAAGTGCTTCGCGGGACTCCAACTTGGCTTGCCGAGCGCGGTAGAGCGACAACAGCTTCTGCAGCAGCCGCTCCTCCTCAAGCTCGCCGCCGCTGCTGCTCGGCGCATCGACGAGCATCAGCCCAGCGGAGGTGAGCACCACTCCGTCGAAGGTTTCTCCCTCGACCGGCGCCCTGGAGCTTGAGGCCCAGGGGAGTTTGATGAAGACGCCGTCGCCGGCCTTCAAGTAGGCGCCTGGCTAGGGCTCTTCGGAGCCTGGGGCTGCGGCAGCGGTGGAGGGCTCGGCGGTCGGTGTAGCGCCTGGCGCTCCTGCGGCCTCAGGGCCGTCAGTGCGATCGCTAGACCCCTCGCCGGCTGCTACGGCGGCAGCCTTGGCGGCCTCTGCGCCGACGGGATCGTCAGCGCCGGCTGCTTCTTCGGTGGCAGCGGCGTCATCAGCAGCAACCTCAGTCTCCATCGGCTCAGTAGCAGATGGATCTGACAGCCGGAAAAGGAAAATAACTCAAGCAAATATCCAAAATAAATCAACAAAAGAAAAGCCCAAGGGAAGTTTGAAGCGAGAGGATTACCTGCGCGAGCCGGCTCCTCGGCAGGCTCCCTTGCCGGAGAGCTTTCCCTTGGCTGCGCAGTCGTAGTCACCGCCGGCGGGGGGCCGCTGGTACTCTCCTTTGCCGGAGAGCTCTCCCTTGCCGGAGGACTCTCCCTTGGCGGAGAACTCTCCCTTGCCGGAGAGACCCTTGCTGGAGAACCCTCCCTTGGCGGCGTAGTTGAAGCAGATGGCGCGTCAGGGGCGGTCTCCGGGCGCTCCTGGTGTGGCTGCTCTGCTCCTACACAAATCAAAAAACCAACGTCAGCAAAGAAAGAACACCCACGCGCGCCTAATAGCGGAAAGTGAACCATACAGTTACGCTGGGGGCTACGTTGGGGGCTGCTCTGAAGATTAGTTGCCGGGTCCGGCAAGGTGGTCTCGGTTGGTTCGTCCTCGACGATGATCACCTCCTCTCTCCTCGTCGGGACCTTGGCTCTCTTTGCCACTCTCTGGGCCAGAGTCCTGAAAAGGGATAAGTTCAGAGTAAGGCAAATGAGATACAAGACAAAACAGCAAAAATTGAAGAAATACAAGAACAACAAGAATCTTATTCTTCTTCTTCCTCGTCGGAGCTGAGCGCGGAGAAGTCGAAGTCCGGCTCACGCCCATCGCGAGGAGGTGGAGAAGTAGGCTCCCTTGGCCGCTTGGCGGGAGCAGTAGTGGTGGTCTGAGACGACCCCGCTCCAGCTGCCGCCGTGGCGTGAGGAGCGACAGGAGCAGAAGCGGTGGTCCGGGAGGACCCCGCTCCAGTTGCTGCAGCAGCGCGAGGTGCCCCCGCGGCAACAGTACTTGCCGCGATGGAGCGTGTCGCGCGGCACGGCTGCTGTCGACTCGTCTGCCGCTCCGTTACGTCCCCGGCCTTGCGGAGGCGCCTTCTTGGTGGAGCTGGGGGCTCTGCTAGCGGCGAACTGCCTGAAGAGGAGGAGGAGGAGTGGACTCCAACGAGCCACTCGTATCCTCGGCGGGCTTCCTCGGCTCGACGCCCTGCCCGGCGGGCTCGCTCGACTCAGCGTCATGCCCGGAAAGCTCTCCCTCGCCGGCAAACTCCTCTCGCTCGACAAGGCTTGCCGCCTTTGCTGCCTCTGCCTCCTCCATGGTGAATCCGAACTCGCCCGCGGCCGCGGCCGCCGCCGCCTCTTCCAGCCTAGTGGCGATGTACGCCATCTCCTTATCAGTGGTGTCGCGGGTGAGGCCTTTCTTCTCGTCGGAACGAATCGGCACTTCTTTCAAGCCGTCAAAGAACTCCTGCACGGCGTCATCTGCAGGCTCTTGCCAAGTTGGGTCAATCCCGTGCGAGTCACACAGCGGCATCATTGCGTGGATGCGGCTGAGCGCGGAGTTGTTGCACAGCGGAACGACGCCTGCGACAACCTGAATACTTCGGGATGATCAGGGTCGTACTTGAACAGCTCCTGTAGCATCCCGTTAAGCTCCATGACGGTGAAGTTGAAGTTGAGGCTCGGACGCAGCCTCATGATGTCCGCTGCATTCTCGAACTCCCAGGCGGGTCTCTTCCTCTCCTGCAGGGGGGCGATGCGGCGGCGAAGGAAATCTGCGCCAACTGCGCCTACAGTGAGCCCGGCAAGCCTGAGGCATTGGATCCAGGTGACAGCGATCTTCAGCCTACCGTCCTCCGGGGCCAAGTCGCTCCAATCATTGCCGCGTACTACTGGGGCTTGGCACCGGACGGTAAATGGCTGCGGGTTCTCCTCGACAATCCAGCACCAGCGTGCTCTCAATTCCTCCCGTTTGCTGCGGAGCTCTCCCTCTAGATAAGCTTCCTTCTTGTGGGCCCTCGAGATCCAGGAGACTCCGCCGGATAAAGGCTCTCCTCTCTCAACTCGGGGCGTAAAGAAGTGGCGGAAAAAGGCTACATTGGGATGGACTCCGACGAAGTTTTCACAGAGGTGTGCGAAAACTGCCATGGTCAGAACGGCATTGGGGGTGAAATCAAGGAGGTGGAACCCGTAGGTGTTCATAATGTCGCAGAAGAATTCAGAGAAAGGCGGGCAGAGCCCGCAGTAGAAGACAAGGCGAAGAAAGGGTATACATTTGGAGCCATTTTACAAGCGACGGCTGGGAGTACCTTGGTGCGAGGATGCGCCCGCGTCTCCCCCGACCAGAAGAGGTAATAGTACTCCCACAGCTCCTTCGCGGCAAGCTTGGGGGGGGGGGGGAATTG
>LR738714.1:336375590-336402611 GCA_902687465.1 Secale cereale
CCGCTCCTTCCGCAGCGCCGCGAGCCGCTGCGCCTCGGCCGACTTCACGACCTTCCCCTTCTCGCCTTTCGGAGCCATGGCGGAAGCGGTGAGGGAGGTCGACGGCTTTGGGAAGAAGGGGAGCGGCGGAGGTTTTCGAGGTTGGAGTAGCAACGGATGGATGGGCGAACTGCCCATGTTTCCCCTGCTTATAAAGAGGGAGGGGCGGACGTTCCGCCTTTCCGATTAAAGAAACCACCCACGATCTCTCCCACGACGCCGCAATCAATGCATGCCGTTCGGGGAGGGCGCGGTGGATACGGAGAAAGATACGGCGTGATCCAGGCCGCGCGTGCCCGTGCCGTGTTTTGGGCCTGGCCCAACAGCGCTCGGCACCGTGTATGGCCCAGGCCCGGGGGCTCCTGTCGGTGTACTAGAGTAGGGGTACCCTTAGTATCCCGAACTTGTGCACGGGCAGTCGCAGCACCCCGCGGCAAGGCTTGCCGGGTGACCGCCAAGGTCCTCCGCGGTTCCTTTGGAGCCGTTCAAGAACAAAGTATTCAAGCCAAGGAGACAAGGCCCCGGCAAGAGGAGCTTGCCGGGAAGGCCACTCAAGGGACGAGACCCCGGCAAAAGGAGCTTGCCGGGAAGGCCAACCAAGGCATCTCAAGGAACTTGCCGCGACGGGCCACGCGTCCCGGCAAGGCCCGGTGAGCGGCAAGCTCCCGGACGCGACAAGACAACGACCGCGGCAAGGCGCTTGCCGCGGCAAGCTACCACTCCGAACACACGCTCCAGCGCATCCACCAACGTGTCGCTCTGGGACCCTTCCAGGCGTACGTGGCGGGAGGCTGTGCAGCCAGCGGTAAAGCGGTGGCAAGCGGTGCTGACAAGATTGCCATCGTGGCAAGCGGTGGCGCCCCTGACGGCCCCTTTTTGCACTGTTTGGGCGACACAGACGGGCATTTAATGCTCTTGTCCCCTGCCGTCAGGGTTAGGTATGGTGCACTGTACAGGTAGTTGTACCAACCGCAACACCTTTCCCATTTTTACCCTTATCTACGTTGCCACCTGTCGGTGACCCCTTGAGCATATAAAAGGTGGCCCATGCGCAACGTAGAGGGGGGTTCGAACACTCTCACGCTCGGTCTCGTTAGCTGCTAGAGTATACTGTAGCTCTCAGCGCTCCCGAGCAAGAACTCAATACCAACCACAAAGCAGGAGTAGGGTTTTACGCATCCGTGCGGCCCGAACCTGGGTAAACTGCTCGTGTGCTTCGCCTCGATCTGCTCTTCGCGCGATCTCCGCCCCCGCCGAATCGAAAGGGACTCGGTCCGTCGGTCCCATTGGTGTTCTTGGATCAGTTTCCCCGACACTTTGTGTCACATCACTGGTTGCCTGGCAAGGCTTGCCGGGCTTATCTTGCTAGCTTCGCGCTTGTTTGCTTGACATGTTGCAGGACGGGTGTCATCTGTAGGTTCTCCTCGTAGGGAGAGGCTGCCATGTGGCTAATGGCTGCCACTTAGTCAAGTTGTGGCTTGACACCGCACTGATTGACAACGTGAGTTGTGGAGGAGCGGTCGGTGAGGTGGTTTAGCCTCCATGAGTCCTGGCAGGCCCTGCCGGGACGCCTTGATTGTCTTCTTCTTGGGGTGGCCTCGCCCCTTGCCGGGCATGCCTGCTCGGCAAGGGAGGCCCTTCTCTTGGCGATGTCTTGCTTCTCTGGCTTGGTCTTGGTCTCTCTGATCTGCTTGTCGATTCCTTGAACCTCTTGGTTTCTTTCTTATCTTGGTTTGGTCTTGGCTTGTCCGTGTACAAGTCAAGGGAAAACACATACCCCCGGGCCTGAGCCACACATGTCGCTGGGCACGTTGGGTTAGTCCCCAAACAGTGCGCGGACACGTGGCAGGAGAAGGCTAAGCCTGCCGGTTCCATTATGATGACTTACTTCCCCAACGTCCACTTTGCGTAATTACTGCACGTCATGGGGTCGTGGGGTTGTTGCAGTTAAGGTAAAATGGTAACTTTCTAAAGCTTCGCACCCCTGTTCCACCTTTCTTCCTTAAGAGTAGGAAAAGTCGAACTGCATGATCCATCTACCTCTTGCCCCGCCCCCCCATCTCCTTCTCCCACAAGCCAGCGATAGCTCCCCTCCTCCACCGCCGCTTTCTCCATCGAATTCCTTTCCCTTCCAAATCCGCGCCGCCGGAATGGAGAAGAAACCCGCGAGGAAGAAAAGGCGGGCGGTTGCGGCGAAGGAGGCATCCGCCGAGGGAAGCAAGAGGGCGGCAGATGTGAATAAGAAGCAGAGTGAAGATGTCATCTTCAACCCGTCGAACTTGAGCGGCCCCGTCCTTGAAGTGAGGTACGGGTATCTATGGGGGACGGTTGTCGAAAAAGGGCATAGAGTGCTCGTAGTTTATGCAGGGAAGGAAGAACCGCCTAATTCTTATCATTTCTTCTGTGCTTACTTCATTTATGCCCTCTGTCCTCCCATCTCTAAGTTGTTTGAGGAAATCATGAACATATATGGGTTCCACCTCCTTGATTTCACGCCAAATACAATGGCGACCATGGCCATCTTTGCGCATTTGTGCGAGAATTTTGTCGGAGTTTAGCCCAATGTAGATATGTTCCGACATTACTTTGTTCCGCAGGTGGAGAGTAGAGTCAACCGTTTTCGAATCATTAGCTGGAAGCTACGCGTGGCGAGGAAGGTTTGGGATTACATCCCAGGATTCCAGCGTGAGAGGTGGGAAGCATGGAGGGGGATTGGTGCTGGATTCAAGATAAGGAACTCCCTGAGTTCTGTGAAGCACGGAAGGAATGTGTCGAGCGCGACGGGGAATGGAGCGCCAAAGGCCTCACCGAGGATAGGTTGCGCTCGGCAATCAATAGGATCACTTGTTTGAGGGCTGCCGGGTTAACCATCGAGCATGTGGGGTCAGATTTCCATCTCCATCGCATCTCGCCATTGCAGGAAAGGGTTAGACCCGTATGGTTGTATGGTGATGCTGCAGATAGGATGAGGCTGCTCCCAGGGTTGGCCATTAACTTATCAGTTTATGGACATGGTTGGTTGTGCGACCAACTATTTTGTCGCTTTGAGATGTTCAAGCTCCCGGCAACCATCATTCCACTCAACAATAACTATTCCCGGGACCAGATACTAAAGCGGATGCTGGACTGTAATACTAAAGGGGTGTCTAGCAGTTGGCAGTTACCCACCCTGGATGAAGAGCTCGAGTGGTCGAACACCCTGGTGGAGAAGGCCACCAGGGTTGAAAATGGGATGTACAAACACACCTCCACTGTAGAGGTGGCGTATATTTTGAAGAGAGTCGAGGAGGACAAAGTTGTCCGCCTCACGGAGATGGAGATGGCTGCATAGGAAGGGAAGGGCAAGGGGAAAGTTGAGGACATGCGCTCTTCCCCTGGCAGCAGCGATGTGCAAACCACGGAAGGGGCTACCGGGGAAGGGCATTGTCAGATCTGGGGTTCCGGCAAAACCCTTAAGGTTCGAACTCTCGAGTGCGCACGAAGATCTCTCCTTCCGCCCTAGCTTGTCTACTCAATAGCCCTAGGCCTAGTTCATCGGATCCGATGAACAAGAGACACAAGATTTATACTGGTTCGGGCCAC
Organism: Secale cereale; assembly: GCA_902687465.1. NCBI lineage: Eukaryota > Viridiplantae > Streptophyta > Magnoliopsida > Poales > Poaceae > Secale > Secale cereale. The sequence continues at coordinate 336,379,212 of LR738714.1, forward strand.
CGTTGTGGTGTAACACCCTAATCCAGTGTGTATGGTCGATTGCCTTGTAGGCTGAGGAAGAACTAGTACATGGATGAAGTGCCTCCTGAGGAGAGGTGTTCTTGCACTCGGGTGAGCTTCTGGTGTGTGTCCTTCTATCTGATCAACTCGACACGAGATGAGCTCTGTCTCTCCTCCTCCCCTAATGGTGGTGGCTAGCCCTATTTATAGTGGCCAGGGTTCTCTTCCCAAATATTGAGCGGGAAGGAATCCCACAATGGCCAAATATGAAGGAGGGCAAGTAGTACAAGCTATCCTGACAAAAGGTGGTCTTTGCTTGCCAAAGGCTCTGGTGGTGACGCTGTCGTGGGCTGTGCAATGACCTCCGCCCTGCCGTTCTGCTGGTCTTGGTCTCGTTGCACCGATATGGAAACCTTTGCCTGACACCTCGGGACTCCGCGCCTGCACCTGCTCCTTTAGCACCAAAGAGGAAACTAGCACTCTGCGCCCGCTGGCGCCCGCCTGGCATTGATCGTCACTGCTCACGTCACGAGGACCTCGCGAGGTGCCCCTCGCCTTCATATCTTCGATCCTCACGAGCCGGCCTAGCGAGGCCGCCCTAGGGGATGTCTTGTGTCGCCCGCCTCATGAGGCTTGGCCCCTCACGAGGGTCTTGAGTGATTGCTGAAGATGTTGGGCCATACCAGGCTGCCTTGTGAGCCATGCTCTGGGCTGCATGCAGGCAAGTCTGGGTACCCCCGTTCCCAGAACGCCGATAATAGTCCCTGGGACCAAGGTGTGATCGTGCTTGGCTTCGCGGCGAAGCCAAGGGCCAAGGGCGGAGCGCCACGGGCCCCCAAAGCCTGCGGCCTTGCTTGACGCATGGCGCTTGATGGGACGTGGGCGTCTCCACTTCCCCGTGCAGCCTTGGCGACTGCGCGACTTGACAAGTCTCTATGTGCACAGCGGACCATCATTACCTGCAATTTCGAAGGCCGGCGGTTGGCCTTCTTCTTGCTATAAATAGGGCGGCGAGTGGGGCTTCCGCCGCCCATCTCCTTTGTTCGCTCCTCTCGCCTCTTCTTCCTTGCTCTGTACTCGGTCGTGTCGCTCATGGCGCCGATCTGACGATTCTCCGCCGCTGAGAAGGGGAAAACTCCTCGTGAGGAGCCAGTGGTACTTCCTCCGAAGAAGAGGCCGCTCCATCCTCATGGCATCGTCATGAAGCCGGAAGTGACGAGGCCTTCGCACGGGCGTCCTCCCTCCGGCTATCCATTGCACCTTTACGCTAGGGCACCGGGCCATGGTGAGGGAGCTGGCGCTCAGCGCCGTCCGCACCATGGTCGTACCGATCGTGCCATTGTGGTATGGGCTGCCGCCCTGAGTACTCACACCAGAGGCTCCTCCCGTGAGTTCGTGGTGTGGGCAGCGATGCCTCCTAGGTCTTGGATCTGTCTCCCGCTATTCTTCGCCGCGGAGGTGCCGCCAAGGGGGTCGCTCGGGCTGTGGTTGAGACACGTCGAGTGCCGGGCCCCGACGACGAGTGCGGAGGTTGAGGTCGGTTCCTCAGGCAAAGTCTTCATGACTCGTGGATGGTGTGAGGTCGCCCGCACTTGTGGCTCAGAAGGCGCCCTCGCCATCCACTTCGAGTTCGACAGCGTCTCCATGCTGCGCTTCAAGGTGTTCGACGAGGAAGGACGCCGCCTAGAATGTTGCCCTGGAAGTGGCCACCAGGGGGATGCTGCCGGCGATGCACCGGACGTCGATCCTGCCGCTAGCTTATCCAGTGGCAGCGATGGCCTCCGGAGGTCTAGCGGCTCTTCTGAGTCGACCGAGTCCCCGGAGACAAGTGACGACAGCTACGCACCCCCGAGCTTGCGGTGCGCCCGAAACACGTCGGGCTCGTGGGCGCGTCGCTGGTGGTGACCCGCCTAGGGTCGGAGGTGGGCCATCGCAGCTTGTTGTTGACGATGGCGTCGGAGGCGGCGACTGTAGTTAGGATCCCATGAAGGCCCTTCATGGCGCTCCCTGCGAGGACTCAAAGCCAACCCCACGGGGGTGTGTAAAGATCTTGTAATGATTTGCTTCTATCTTGCTATTTCGCCAGCGCACTCTGTTCGCAAGCCTTGTTTCAGCAATATCACCCCCCCTTTACCCTTTTGGTTGCATAGTGCTCTACGCCGACAGGCCCCAGTCCCAAGGCAAGCTGCAGCCGTCACTGGTATGCCAGGTCGCGATGCCGTGGTCAAGGCCAGGAGGTGAGCAGCTCGAGGTCCGGTAAGAGCTCCTGAGGCGCGATGCTCAAGAGGTCCCCCTTGGCGTGCAAGCGGCTTCCTGAGGCTAAAAAAGTGAGGCAGCATTGCCGAAGCGTTACTACCAAATCGAGCTGAGCGAGCATGGATGGGGCATTGAGGGATTAATGACTTATCTTGACGATCGCGGGGTGGTTCCTCCAAACAGCGCGCCCGATTTGTTGATGAGGCTGAGATTTCGCGATTCCCTCCCACTGGTCCTGGCGTTCTGCATCGGCAGGGCCTGTCCCGCACATACCTCAGCCGCCGCTGGCCTTGACCGGAAACCAGGACAAGATCATGGAGCGAGGGGCTACGGGACCAGTTAGGCTCCTGAGTCGCGATGCTCAGGAGTCCCCCTTGACGTTCGAACGGGCCCGAAGGAAGGGAATGCTGGACTCAGGCCTTGATGTTATGTGTTGGCAGGGCCCGGCCTGCGCGTACCTCAGCCGCCGCTGGCCTTGATCGGAAACCAGGACAAGACCAGGGAGTGAGGGGTTACGGGACAAGTTAGGCCCTTGGGTTGAGATGCCCAAGGGTCCCCCTTGACGTACGAACAGGCCCAAGCTCTCTGAACCGACTCCCCCTCCTCTCGTGCTTCCTGAGGCGCTGCGTCCTTGGGTCCCGATCCTCGAGCGAAGCTCAGCCGTCGTTGGTATGCGAGGTCGCGATGTTGTTGTCAAGGCCAAGGGGTGAGGGTTGGAGAGTCAGTAAGAGCCCCTGAGACGCGATGCTCGGGGACGCCCCCCTTTAACGCGCAAGCGACCCATGTGAGGAAGGGAGACCGGTGGGACTGTCTGTCGCCGTGTTCCTAAGACTTCGGTAGGTTAGCCTGCAGTAGAACAACTTAGGGTCGTGCCCGCGTTGGACTTCCGATAATTCCGCTGGAGACGAAGGAACCGAGGACCTGGTGAGGTGACGCTTGTGGAGCGGGCCGCGGGTCAGAGCTCGGTCCCTCGGGTTTGTCGGCGTTGTTTGGACGTACCCGAGCACAATCGTCGTGCCAATGTATGCAGCCCCGTTGCGGGATGAACAGAAGTCCATCAGGTGGCGAAGGAGACCCGGAGGGGTGATGGTTAGTCGAGTGATCCGAATGAAAAATGATAGGGATGGTAGCACTAGCTTTGGTAAAATGCAAGGGAGATACATGCCACCGGGGTGAACCTGTGCGGCCTGGGGATAGTGCAGCCTGAGGTGTGCCCTCCCCAAAAGGGGACCTGGGATGCAAAAGGATACGCGTCGCAGGGATAGGCCCGTGTGACCTGGGAATAGTGCTGCCCGAGGGGCGCTACCAGTTGAAGAGAAATTGAAAGATGTAACCTGGCATAGTTGCTGAAGTAGTGTTGGTGTAGCTAAAGGTGCTCGATGAAGACGCTGCTCCTTACGTGTCGTCTGGCTCCGGCCCCTCGCAAGGCTCTGGGGCTCCCCAGATCTCGCGGAGGGCCGTGTCCAACTCGGCCCAAATCACCTTGTGCCTGGCCTCACGAGCCGCCAGGACTTCCCGCATGTGGTGCTGGTGCAGGGTCGCCTGGTTCGGCAAACCGAAGCGCATACGCGCATAGCTGTGAGGGGGACCCTGGCACCGGCCCACCTAGGAAGGCCAGTAGAGATCCTGAGATGCGATCATGTTGAGTGCCAGGACATTGACACAAACGTGCAGCCCGTCTCCTGATCCTGGACCAATAGCTGCCCTTGGAGGAGCTGGGCGGCGCTCGCCTCCCATGGCTCTCGGCTCATGTAGGTCTTTGATAGTCTGGCTGATGAACTCCTGAGCGCTTGGTGCCTCACGCCTTGAGGCCTCCGGAGGGAAGTGTGTAGTGAAGCACTCTTCCACGTGGTGCCCGAGCGCCTCCCTCGTGACGTTAGCTAGGTCAGAGGCCCTCTAGAGGAGAGCCCCCGAGCCCAGCCTAAGGGGGGCGCCGGGCGCGCCTTCCTATGCGAGAGAGGGAGGAGGCCCTGTGGTGCTGCCTCCCGGTGATGTGTCCTCATGAGGCTCCAGGGCCAGCAGCTGCTTCTTCTTCTTGGGAACGACCTCAGGTGGGTAGATGTTGTTTTCGCTGTCCGGATCCTCGATTGCCGCCGCCTGGTAAGCGCACTCGAGTGAGCACATCGCGTCTTTCTCCTCGCAGGCGATGGTGATGATGCCACCGCTTCCAGGCATCTGGAGCATTATAGCTGTGGTGAGTTACTGCCATGAACTTGGCCAAGGCTGGGTACCCGAGGACGGCGTTGTAGGGAAGATGGATGTCGGCGACATCGAAGTCGATGACCTCAGTGTGGTAGTTGTCACGCTTGCCAAAGGTTACAGGTAGGCGAACTTGCCCCAAAGGAGTGGTGGAGCCATCAGTCACTCCGGAGAAGGGCTTGGTAGGCAGTAGCTGATCGTAGGGTACTTGGAGGCTGTCAAATGTCTCGATGGACAGGACGTTGAGTCCTGCTCCACCGTCGATGAGGATCTTGGTAACTTGGACGTTGCTGATGACGGGAGGGCAAAGCATCGGGAGGGTGCCAGCCGTCTGCGCACTTGAGCTGGTCTGCTGAACTGAAGGTGATGGGACACCTGGACCACCTAAGTGGATGGGTAGCCTCGAGCTTGGAGAGAGTTGCGTTTACTTCACGGGTGAACTGCTTGAAGATGTGTTGAAAAGCTGGGGCCTATGCTCCGCCCAAGATGCAAACGATGGCACGCGGCTCCTGAAAGCCCCCAGCCCCCTTGTCCTGGTCATCGTTTCTCCTTGGCGGTGGCAGAGGTGGTTGGCCGGCCCTGTCCTGAGGACGGTCCTCTCGAGGCTGATCCCTCCAGCCGTCCTCGCGGGGCTGGTCGCGCCAGCGGTCCTCCCGAGGCTGATCACGCCACTCCTGGCGGGGTCCACGGCCGTCCCAGCGTCCTCTGGTCCGACCTCCCCCGTGGTCGTGGCCACGGTTGCCGCGCTCGGGGCGTTGGATGACGCGTCCTTCGCGGAGGGCCCTGAGCTCTTGACAGTCGTGGGTGTTGTGGTTGTGCATGTTGTGGAAGGCGCAGAATGCTCGGCCGTTCTTGGGTGACTCCGGGTAGTCGCGGTCGCGCTTCATTTCTGATTCGGCTACAAGCACTGCCGCTCCCTTGCGCTTCACCTCCTTGCCTTTGGCCTTCTTGTCTTCGGTTTCAGCAGCGGGGAGCTCGACGAGTGAGAGGCGCCCATCCTCAGCCCTGGCGCACTTGGTCGCGAGATTGAACAGCTCCAAGGATGTGCACAAATCTTCGTGGATAGTGAGCTCCTCCTTCATCTTGACATCGCGAACGCCATCTGAGAACACCGAAATGATGGCCTCGTCTGTGACCTTGGGGATCTTGACGCGGACACTGTTGAAGCGTTGGATAAACTTATGCAGGGTTTCTCCTGGTTGTTGCTTGATACGCCGCAGGTCGCTCGCGGTCGGGGGACGGTCTCGAGTGCCTTGGAAGTTGGCGATGAACCGATCGCGCATCTCGCTCCAGGTGGAGATCGATCCTGCGGGCAGGTTCAAGAGCCATGAGCGTGAGCCATCCTTGAGGGCCATGGGGAACCAGTTCGCCATGATCTTCTCGTTGCCGCCAAACGCCTCGATGCTCAGCTCATAGAGCTGCGGGAACTCCGCAAGGTCGGGGTGCCGTCGTAGCGTGGAGGCAGGTCGGGCTTCAACTTCCCAGGCTAGTTGACGTTGCGCAACTCGAGGGCGAGGGCCTTGCAGCCTACTGTCAACACCGGAGCTTGCTGGGGTGGTTGGACTTGGTCTTGGTCTTCACGTGCCGCCGTTGCGGGGGGCGCGCGATCTCGACGCTGTGGTGGAGGGAGCGCAGGTGCTCCACCGTGGGGCCGTTGGATCTCTTGGCAGCTTCCTTCTTCGCGCGGTGGCACTGCGCGTGGGAGGTCACGCCGCGGGGCCACACGCCTTGGGTCTTGGACGATGCCTTGACGCTGGGGTAGCAGTGGAGCTTCCTGGGCCTCGTCGTCCTCATGGGGAGGCGGACGAGGCAGGGAGAGGGACGGCGCCGAAGAGCCCCCAGCGGCGCTGACGACCTCGGCGATGCGGTCGAGCCATTCTTTGTAGAAGTCATCGACGGGGTGGTAGCGCAGGAGCTCACGCGCCATGAGCAACGCAGCCTGCACATCCACGGGTCCGCGGCGAGCATGAGATGAAGAGACCGCCGGAGTCAGCGACGAGGTAGCGGTGCATCCATCGCGCCGCACGGAGGGGTGCAGAGACGATGCCTGCTGTTCTTGCCGCGCCGGACCGGTGGCGGCGTTGGCAGAAGGCGATGGAGAACGACGAGGTGGTCCGCCGGCAGGAGAGGTCTGAGGAACGCGGGCGGCAAGGGCAGCCCGCCGCTCAGCACGGGCTCTACGAGCGTCGGCCATGGACTACTGGAACGACGGAGCACTGAACGACAAACAGGAAGTTTTAGCGCACCCCTACCTAGCGCGCCAAAATGTCGGATTTGGGGTTCCGGAAAAACCCTTAAGGTTCAAACTCTGGGGTGCGGACGAAGATCTCTCCTTCCGCCCTAGCTCGTCTACTCAAGAACCCTAGGCCTAGTTCGTCAGATCCGATGAACAAGAGACACAAGATTTATACTAGTTCGGGCCACCGTTGTGGTGTAATACCCTAGTCTAGTGTGTATGGTGCATTGCCTTGTAGGCCGAGGAAGAACTAGTACATGGATGAATTGCCTCCCGAGGAGAGTTGTTCTTGTGCTCGGGTGAGCTTGTGGTGTGTGTCCTTCTATCTGATCAACTCGAGACGAGATAAGCTATATCTCTCCTCCTCCTCTAATGGTGGTGGCTAGCCCTATTTATAGTGGCCAGGGTCCTCTTCCCAAATATTGAGCTGGAAGGAATCCCACAACGGCCAAATTTGAAGGGGGACAGCTAGTACAAGCTATCCTGACAAACGGAAGTCTACGCCTGCCAAAGGCTCTGGTGGTGACGCCTCCATGGGCTCCGCGATGACCTCCATCCTGTCGTCCTGCCGGTCTTGGTCTCGTTGCACCGATATGGAAACCTTTGCCTGACACCTCGGGACTCCGCACCTGCACCTGCTCCTTTAGCACCGAAGAGGAAACTTGCACTCTGCGCCCGCTGGCACCCGCCTGGCATTGGTCGTCACTGCTCATGTCACGAGGACCGCGCGAGGTGCCTCTCGCCTTGATATCTCTGATCCTCACGAGACGGCCTGGCGAGGCCGCCCCAGGGGATGTCTTGTGCCGCCCGCCTTGCAAGGCTTGGCCCCTCGCGAGGGTCTTGAGTGATTGCTGAAGATGCTGGGCCGTACCAGGCTGCCTTGTGAGCCACGCTCTGGGCCGCAGGCAGGCAAGTCTGGGTACCCCCGTTCCCAGAACGCCGACAATAGCCCCTGGGCCCAAGGTGCGCTCGTGCTTGGCTTCGCGGCGAAGCCAAGGGCCAAGGGTGGAGCGCCGCAGGCCCCCAAAGCCTGTGGCCTTGCTGGACGCGTGGCGCTTGATGGGACGTGGGCGTCTCCATTTCCCCATGCAGCCTTGGCGACTGCGCGACTTGACAAGTCTCTCTGTGCATAGCGGGCCATCATTACCTGTGATTTCAAAGGCCGACGGTTGGCCTTCTTGCTATAAATAGGGCGGCGAGTGGGGCTTCCACCGCCCATCTTCTTCCTTTGCTCCTCTCGCCTCTTCTTGCTTGCTCTGTACTCGGTCGTGCCGCTCATGGCGCCAATCCGACGATTCTCCGTCGCCGAGAAGGGGAAATCTCCTCGCGAGGAGCCAGTGGTATCTCCTCCGAAGAAGAGGCCACTCCGTCCTCTTGGCGTCATCATGAAGCCGGAAGTAACGAGGCCTTGGCACGAGCGTCCTCCCCCTGGCTATCCGTTGCCCCTTTATGCCAGGGCACCGGGCCATGGTGAGGGGGCTGGCGCTCAGCGTCGTCCGCGTCGTGGCCGTACCGATCGTGCCATTGTAGTATGCGTTGCCGCCCCGAGTACTCATGCTAGAGGCTCCTCCCGTGAGTTCGTGGTGTGGGTAGCGATGCCTCCTAGGTCTTGGATCCGTACCAGGCTGCCTTGGGAGCCACGCAGGGTGCAGGCAGGCAAGTCTGGGTACCCCCATTCCCAGAACGCCGACAGGCATGCCGGGAATATCTTTGCCGGGCTAAATGCTCTAGCCATGGCAACAAAGAAGCTTTAGGAGGAGGAAAAATAGAAGGAAGAGGAGGAGGTCGGGAAGGCGGCGGGGCTCGAGGAGTGTCTAGTGGTGGGGCTGCAAGCCCCCGAGCCGGACCCCGAACAGCGCACGCGCAGGCACGCCGCTGCTCGAGGGGTGGCGGCCTCCAACCCACCTGCCAAGAGAGTGAAGAAAACCACCACCAAAGCTACCAAGGTCAAGGCACCGTGTCGCCAATCTCCTCGTATTGCCCAGGCCAAGGGCTCCTCCGCCAAGCGATTGGTGGATGTGGAGGTGGAGTCCATCCCCCACTCCAGCTCGAGCTCCTCACAGAGCTCGTCTTCTCCGGAGCCCCTGGCGCCACGGTAAGTATTGAAGCTGCCGGGGGGTTCTGCTCCCCCGCCTCTGAAGAGAAGACAGGAATCTCCACCTCCCATAGAGTTCAACTTGAACTCCATGCTCATTGCAGAAGAGTAAGGAGGATTTCCCCCTTTCATGGATAGCTTGCATATCTGATTCATTTTTGCTGACTGTTCTCTTGCTCTTGTTGTTGTTGGCAGGGAAGTGGAGGAGGACACGGAAAACCTCGTCCCCCGCCCCGGAAGAGGCTCCGGCGCCTTATGTCGTTGAAGGGCGTAGAGAGCTCGGCCTTGGCGAGGGATGATGTAGATGGCCCTGTGTCGAGCCCCTAGTCTAGCCACCAGACCGAGAGCGGGGGCCTGGTTCCACCCGCCAAAGGAAATGGGGACGGCCTCCATGTTTCCCCCTACGGAGGTAGAGGCGAGGCGTCGGAAGACGAGCCCCTCCACGAAGGGCACGCCACCCCCACCGCTCGATTCAAAGAGACCCCCACGGGACCATCCATGGATGAGGCTGTGCGGGAGGCGGTCGGGACGAGCACATCAGAGGCCGGAGTTCATGGCCCGGCAACAACTGCTGCCGGGGAAATGGAGGTTTCTGCACGGTAGACATCCCTAGGTACTTTGTTTATTCCTTTTATCCTTGCTTGCTCCGACTTATTTTTTTGTTAATCACTGGTCCCTCCATATGCAGCTCCCCAAGCTGAAGAAACAGACCCGCTGGAGCTGGCAGCTGATATAGGAAGGGCCACCGTAGACGAGTATGCAGGGCTTGCTGCTGCCGAGGGGCGGGAACTTGTTGCCGGGGACGCCTAGGGCTCCTTGGCGGTAATGGTGCATTCTTCGGAGGACACCCCAGTAGGGGGAGTGGTTGTCGAGATGAAAATCCCACTCCAGACCATGGGTCCACTCCCCGCCACCGGGGCCGCTGCTGAGATACCGCCATCCTCTTCGAGCACGCTAGCCATGGTGCTGTCATCGCCTCAAGCTAAAGCCCCCGGCATGTCCTTGAAAACAGATGTTGAGCTCGATGAAGAGCTGCAACGCCTCCTGGCTCCACTTGATCAGGGAGCGGAAGAGGCTGATGACTCTGCCACCGTCACCATGGACTCAGCTTTCATGCAATCCATGGCGGCGGGCGTGAAGGAGATGCAGGACCGGCACCACCAGGAGTGGCAGGCGCTCAAGGAGCGGCGCGAATCTGCCAAGAAGGTGGATCAAAAGCTGAAGGATAAGTGCCTGGAGCTGCGCCGATGAAATGACAAGCAGCTCAAGGTGATCATAAGGCAGCATGAGATGCTTCAGATCACGAGAGAAGACATCATGGCTCGTGAGGTGCGCCTAGCGGACCACAAGGCATCCCTAGACGCCGGAGAGCGAGAGATCTCCCTCCGGGAGGAGAAGCTCGAGGCCGCTCTCCATGCCAAGGATGAAGGTCTGGAGGCTCTTGTGCAGTAGCGTACCAAGGAACTGGAGGACAGGCACGGAGCTGTACTAGATGCGCTTGCCGCTGACTATGCTGCTCAGTTGAAGAAGCTTACTAATGATCTTGATGTCGAGTCCGCCACCAGGGATGACCTCGACAGGAAGGTGGTTGAACTGAATGAGGATCTCTCCATGGGCGCCAAAGAGGTGGAGGTGCTCAAAGAAGAAGCACGGCAGGCTGAGACTCTCTTGGCCGAAGTGCGGCCGCAGCTCTCCTCCAATACTCACGGCCTTGAGACCGCCAACAGCAACATCTTGGACATGAATGCGAGGATCGGCTCATTGGAGAGCTCCATGGAGTCACTTGAGTCCTGCCAGCAGTTGCTGACCAAGGATTTGGACAACACCAAGCGTCTCCGGCGGGATGCAGAGGATAGGTTAAAGAACCTGGTCGAGGGGAGCAACCTTTGGATCAAGAGCCTGGTAGACGTGGCCGAGCGCCTTGGTGCTCAAGCTGCGGCGATGGGCATGGACGACCCAGTCTTCACGGTTCGAAAGCATGAGGTCCCGAGCGCCAAACTGGGACTCTTCTTCGACGAGTTGATCGAGAAGCTGAGAGTGCATGAAGAGGGGAGGGCAGAGCGCTTTGTGACTGAGTCCCAAAAGCTTGCTCGTGACGCCCTCTTCATGATCTTGAGCAATATCGCCTACCACCATCCGGACCTCAACCTCGATGACGGATTCAAGAAGCCACCAGCGGATGCTGATGTCGTAGCCGCCAAGGAGAAAGTTGCGCCCTGGGCCGAGAGGGTTCTTCATGTTTGAACCGCTCCACCAGGTCATCAGGACAAATATCGGGCCGCTGCTAACCCTGTAATGAAGCATGACATACATTTTGTGTTTTGTCATTCTACCGCTCGTGCTTGCGCGGAACTGGTATTTCTAGCTAGATTCTAATTGCGTGTTTATCCCTTTGAGCTCTGTATGTTTGCGTTCGTACGATCGATCCCATGAATGCTCTGGATGCCTGCCGGTATCATACTGCCGCGATAGTCATAAGGGTCTGGCCCTTATCAGTCATCTTGGCGTGGATGCGTCCTAGCAGGTTTTTCCCGGGTAGTTCTCGATGCAGCCTCTCGACCTGCGAGCATGGCTCTGGATAGGACGATGGTGCAATCGAAGAAACTAGCCTAGGTTACATCACACGAGGGCTTTCATGATACGAACGCTCACTAGAGTTGAGGGATAAACGACTAAAAAAATCTGAAAAGTATCAGCAAGACGAGATATTGTAAACTTAGCTTTCATCTTGAGCTTCTCTCTCATCTATCGGGTCACGGGCGTCAGATGTGCCCGTGTGGCCCGGAAGAGCAATTAGGTGGTTCTTCGTTCCCGGTAGGGACCGATATGCTTTTCTGGTGATTGGCGGCCACCGAGCGTCGTGTTGGGCTACTCCAGTCCCCCTCCCTTTTTTTCTCCCTTCCATTTGAGTCAGCCTGGTGGCTGCCGTTGCAAGGACCATGCCAGTGCAGGAACATTGGCCAAAGTATACTTTGTCGGGGCATCTATCGACGCATTCATACTAGCGCTCCGCTCAGGATTACCCAACATAGGGGAAATACTGGACCGAGCGTCGTGCTATAGTCGTCGATGTCGACGACGCCAGGGCTAAAGCAACTCGACTGTGAATGAAGGGAAGGGACAGGGGTAGGAAGCTCGCGCCCGCATGCCTTGTGCCCTTTCTCCGAATGACGGTTACGCCGTACGGGCCGCCGGGGCAGATCCATTGCCACCATCGGTGATGTTTGCCACGGTTGGGGTCGCGACAAGGCACGGAAGCAATAATGGAGCGCGGGGACAGTCCCGCTTTTCTCCTGCGTCTTTGTGGGCGCTATGGTCGATGATGCCATTGAAGATGAAAATGGTGATGACGATGACGCACATCACACGCCTACAGGTTCGCGTATGTTAATCCCCCTACCCGGCGCACCAAAGATGTCGTGGGAAGCCACGGCCACCTATGGGACCAAGAGGTCCCTTGCTAGTTCGGCGGGGGGACGTTGCGTTGCACAAAGAGCGGACGAGCATGGGACAGCACGGCAGAGATCACATGGGCCTTTTTACCCAGGTTTGGGCCTCCATTTTGACGTAAGACCCTACTCCTGCTTTGGTGGATTGATGGTGGAAAATGAGGTGCGGGAGCGTAGTACACTTGCCCGGCAAGGGTTGCCTCAGGGGAGCAGCGACTACGCGTGTATGGGTGTGTGAGTTATCCAATCTTCTAACCATGTCTACAGTTGCCATGGACCTCCTTTTATAGAATAAGGGGTCACCACAATGGCAAAGCAATCATTACGCACTGATATGATAGCAACAGTGCTATCATACCTAACTCTGCGGGTTGATAGTGCGCATTAGATGCACCGCTTAGTGTCACATCACTGGTTTCCCGGCAAGGCTTGCTGGGCTTATCTTGTCAGCTTCGCGCATGTTTGCTTGACACGTTGCAGGACGTGTGTCATCTATGGGTTCTCCTCGTAGGGAGAGGCTGCCATGTGGCTAATGGCTGCCGCTTAGTCACTTTCCGTCTTGACACCGAACTAATTGATGACATGAGTTGTGGAGGAGTGGTCGGTGAGGTTGTTTAGCCTCCGCGAGTCCCGGCAGGCCCTGCCGGGACACCTTGATTGTCATCTTCTGGTGGCGGCCTCGCTCCTTGCCGGGATCGCCTGCCCGGCAAGGGAGGCCCTTCTCTTGGCGATGTCTTGCTTCTCTAGCTTGGTCTTGGTCTCTCTGATCTGCTTGCTAGTTCCTTGAACCTCTTGGTTTCTTGCTTATCTTGGTTCGGTCTTGGCTTGTCCCTGCACAAGTCAGGGGAAAACACATACCCCTGTATATTTTCCCTGACAAACACGATGCTTATGATAAGGAATCCTGGTGGACAAGCCTCTCGTCTAAGGTATAACTGAACCAGCAAGGCCGTCCGACATGCCGACACCGTGATAGGAGTCACGCGTATTCGTTTCATGCCACGATCGGATAGGTCAAGCTATGAGTAAAACCAATCCTAGAGTTTCCCCGTGATGGCCATGTAGGTTGCCCGTTTTGGACGAACACCATCGGCACTTGCCCACCTGTATTATGTTGAATTAAAAATATGCCGGTAGCGCTAACTTCCTACGCATTAATTTAATTAATCAGGATTATTATGTTGTCAAATTTTAAAACCAATGTTGTGCCTTGTTGGAAGAGTTCTATCCTAAGTGATTGGCCAGAGGGGCCATATTACCCCACATGTGTGAGGAGTGCTCACCATGGAACATAACACAGGTATGATGAAAGCTAGGCCGGCAAGAGTGGAACAAAACACCAAGCAAAAGGTCGAGCCTTCCAGTCTTTTTCAAGTATATAGATGCATTAATTCAGTAAGAGATAGTGTGATACCCCATGATATCCATGTCCCAACATGGAACAACTTGCACTACACCTGCAACTAAGAACGCTATAAGAGGGGCTGAGCAAAGTAGTAACATAGCCAAACAATGGTTTGCTGGGAGGGTGAAAATGTTAGAGGCTATTTCATGGCAATTTGGGAGGCTGACATACAAGTGGTAGGTAGCATGACATAGTAATAACTAGCAAAGCAAACATAGTAGTGATATCCAAGGTAATGGTCATCTTGCCTGAAATCCCGCTCGGAATAATATGGAGTCCATGAAGTATAAACAAGTGGAGTCAAATGAATCCTCATAATCTCAACGTAACTGAGAACTAACATGAAGAAGCACAATAGGAAAGAAGCAAACAACACAGTAAATGTTGTTACTCATGGAAAGAGATGATGCATGAATGAACCCCACATCAAAACAAGTTTAAATGAGGCCGCAAACAACATAGAACAATTCTGAAAACTCCCCATATGCAAATTTTGAAATTCGTATTGTTTTGAATAAACATTATGTTTTTAAACAGCAAGTTACCATGCTCCCTAACAATCTACACATTTTTCTAGTCAAGTTATATATGTAGATCATTTAATGTGGAGCTACGGTCTAAAAGATATGAGCTAAACAAGTTAACATCGCAATAATGCAAAATGCATGCAACCATCAACCACAAACACTCAAAACATATATGCAACTGGACATTATGAAACTACATACAAAACTAAGCAAGTTTCATATAGGGCATGATCCCGATGGAGCAACGGTTCAACCAATACAAACGATCCAAGTTTTTAATAACAATCCGCCCAAAACAGTGTGATGCCTAACTAGAAGCAGCAAAACATAATGCTGCAGGAACAAGATGGGCACCAACTTGATATGCACTTTAAGTAGAGTTAACTTGCTACAAATTCCACGACGGTGAAAAACTAGAGTTGCAAAACAATAACATTATGATCCTGCATTGGGATGCACATAACAGTAGGTAAAGCAATTTTAACATTTCGAAAAAGATATGAGCGTGCAGTAGGCATTAAAGTCTTCAAATTACTCCATAGGCACAAATTGATAGGATGCATGAATTAATTACTATGATTTTTGCAAAATGAAATTTCTGTTAATGGGCTGACAGTTTTATCATGATGGCAACTTGAGAGCAACAAAGAGACATACTACAACAAGATTACATAGAAACCAAGGGCATGGCATCAATGTACACATTGCATAGACCAAATCGCATGCATATGAGCCCTAGTTTAGTGGAAATCATCATGGCAAGTTTGAATGTTTTATCAGTTTTTCTGCAGTTAGCATCATGATGCACTTTGCAATGAAGATTAGCCCACTCAAATGGATACAACACGAATGCAAATGCATCCATCGTGTAGATCATAGAGAGTAGAGCAATTTACGTATATAAATCATCTCCAACTAATGAACATGCACAATGCTGCAACCCACACAATATGATGCTCTTTAAAATTCAGGGACGGTCGTTTTTCCACATCTAGGCATAGTTTTACAAAACAGTGTCGCGGGCGAGGGATAGGACTGGCGGGGAGCTCCCCTTGCTGTCTTCGGCCCAAAACGGTGAAGAGGCTCGGGCAGGCCTTGCGAGGCAGGCCAGCGGCTACTGGTTGGGCCTCACGCAGTGAGGTGGCCAACGCGGGAGGGGCTCGTCTCCTGGCTTGACCTCGAGCGCCAGGACGAAGATGAACGTGGCAACGAGAACTTGCCGAATGGCGGCCGGAGGCGGGCGTAGAGCCGTGGGGAGGCCGGAAACGGGTAGGGGCGGGCGGATCCGGTAGGCAGCTCGCCAGATCCAGGCAACGGCACGATGGTCGGAGCTTGGGGCGCTGCGGTATCCTGCCACTGCGGGTGAGCGAGAGGAAGAGAAAAGGAGAAGGAGATCCTGGGGCGGCGCGACCTGGGTGGTCGCCTACGTGCCATGGCTGTGGGGTCGGCGTGGGAGGTCTTCTAGCGGAGTTGCTTCGGCGAGGCCACCGGCTGGTGGTGGTGCGCGTGGCAGAGATAGTTGCCTCGATCCAGATGGGATCGAGCACTGCGAGAGCCACGGGGCGGCGCTACAGGCCCGGGCGGCCCTCAGATGGGCTTCCGCGGGCCGCGACGGCTGGAGGTGGAGGCGATAAGTGGCGGCGACACTTTGGAGAGGCATGGAAATCAAGGTGGAGCTAGGGTTCCAAATAAGGAAGGGGTTGCCTTCCTTATATAGCTAGAAGGCTAGGTTTAGGGGTTTTGGGTAGTTTTCAGGACCTCCGATCGCGATCCGACGGTTCCGATCGATGGGGGAATTGGGGTCTAGTGGGATTGTTGTGGGTTTTTTTACAGGGGGTGTGGGCTGACATGAGAGGGAATTGGTGCAGCCCGGCACAGATTTCAGAATAGCGAAAACGTCTGACAAATATTTGGCTATAGTGCTGCTACAACTAACGGTTGGGCTATCAAACGAGTTCCAAATGCATCAAACTTTGGTAGGCGGTCTACATACAATATAATATGATCGTGCGCCAACGTTCACCCCATTCTGAGAACATCTTTATCCCACTTATAAAATAATATCTCATAGATGCCACAGGCGCGTGCGAGTGTGTTTGGTCTCGAAACGGTCAACGAACATGACGGGGAGAACAAGCAACTACGAACAGATGCAAGTTTTGAAATGAATGACGACACCGAGTGTCGATGCAATGCGAATGATGTGATGGTGAATGCAACAAACAAACAAAACACACGACAAGTGTGAAAATAATTGGAAGGCAACTTGAGCATTGGTTTCGGGGTGTCACAACACTCTCCCACTAACGGAAGATCTCATCCCAAGATGTTTGGAACAAAACAGAAGAAGAAGAGAAGATGAAAATGAAAGAAGAAGTGAATGGACTGAAGATGGCTCATCATGACGTCGAACTTGGAAAGAATTGGAGAATAACTCCGGAAAAAATTAGAAGAGCTAGGTAAGATCATGAGGATAAACTTGTGGGTTATGGGACCACTGAAAAGAAACACCGTTGAGAATGATTAATAGAAGAGAAAATGCACCGATAAAGGAAAATATTTGAAACAAGGAAAAGAATCTGATGAACACCAAAAACTTTAAATAAATCCACGGGAGAAGAAAAAAATGAGGAATGCCGAACAAGACGAGAATTCACCGGATGAAGAACGGAGAGACTTCACACGAATAGAATGGATACTTGACTTGGTATTTCTGACTCAACGAAGAAAAAGGGCGGGAGGGTGGGAAAAGAAAACAACTCGGAACATAGAAAATGACGCCATTGAGAAGCCGAGAATTTATCTTGCAAAAGATGAGGAAGATTGGATTGACTCGAAGACAAGTGCACCGGTTGAAAAGAATGACATCGCAATGATCAAAAATAGCCATGTGATCCTAAAGAAAATTTGAAGGGGGGGAGTAGTAGAATCAAAACACCAATGTCACGATTCCTCACCAGAGCGAGGAAGGGGCTAATGAGTGAAAATAATTTCTGCTCCCCAATATAGCTAGACTCCGAAAATAGTTTTTCTTCTAGACTCGACAACGGCCAACCTATGATCAATCAAGTGGGCTCCTATGGTCGGTCGAGGCTCTGATACCAACTTGTGACATCCAATCTATGGTACTATCCTCGAGGAACTCAGAGGTCCCAGCAAGGATAGAAGCGCATATTGAAGACGCTCTGCAAGGCGGATAATACTACATCATACCATGTACAACACAAATGGGGATACAGACAAAGGCATACAAACGCCACACAGATACATCAATACATAGCAAACACGCTGAAGAGCAGAATCCGGCTACAGGTGAAATCAAACGAAGAACAAGAACGACATCCACCCTGCTAGCCCAGGCTGCCGATCATGAACCTATCCCAAGAACGATGAAGAAGAAGTAAAAGGGGAACTCCAAACAAAACAGGCCTCGCTTTCACATGAAATCATCGCATTACCTATACCTGCAACTGTTGTTCTTGTAATATGTGACCCACGAGGACTCAGCAATCCCATTACCATGGGTATCAAAACTATCAAAGCTTATTGGGTATGTAATGGATAAGTGATGATGTTGCAGCAAGCACTAAACATTTGTATGGTGTCTAACTTACAAGTGCAAGAGCAAGAACAGTAAACTATGCATAACAGTCGCAAACTAGTAATGCTCAAGAAGTAATCCTAAACTACTTACGTGTCATACATAACCCCACCGTGTTCTTTTGCCGAACTCCCTCAAAAAGGGATGGTCATGGTTACGCACACGGTTGGTGTATTTTATTTGAAGTTTAGTGTCAAGTTCTTTACAACCTGATATTATAAATTTCCAAGTCACCACATAACCACACGCATGACTTTCAAAAAGGTTTAATCCCGCAGGGGTGTCCCAACTTATTCCATCACAAACTACCACACACATCCAATGGAACATCCTCACAGCATGAAGAACACAATGCTTACGATAAGGAATCCTGGTGGACCGGCCTCTCATCAAAGGTATGACTAAACCAGGAAGGCCGTCCGATGTGCTGACACCCTATTAGGAGCCACGCGTATCTCGTCCCGGTCCACGATCAGATAGGTCAAGCTACAAGTAAAACTAGTCCTCGAGTTTCCCCGTGCTGGCCCTGCAGGTTGCTCATTTTGGACCAACACCATTGGCACTGACCTACCTGCATTATGTTGAATTTAGAATTTGCGGGTAGCACTAACTCCCTATGCATTAATTTAATTAATCACAATTATTATGTTGGCAAATTTTCAAAACAGAAGTTGGGCCTTGCTGGAAGAGTTCTACTCTAAGAGTGGCCAGGGGGGGCATAATACCCCACGTTTGTTAGGAGCGCTCATTATGGAACATAACACCGATATGACGGAAACTAGGGCAGCAAGAGTGGAACGAAACACCAAGAAAAAGGCCGAGCGTTCCACCCTTTACCAAGTATATAGATGGATTAATTAAATAAGAGATATTTTTTGACATCCCATGATATCCATGTTCCTACATGGAACAACTTGCACTACACCTACAACTAGCAACGCTATAAGAGGAGCTGAGCAAAGAGTTAACATAGCCAAACAATGGTTTGCTGGGAGGGTGAAAATATTAGAGGTTGTTTCATAGCAATTTTGGAGGCTGGCATACAAGTGGTAGGTAGCATGACATAGTGATAGCGTTGAGACAACTAGCAAAGCAAAGATAGTGGTGATATCCAAGGTAATGGTCATCTTGCATGAAATCCCGCTGGGAAGAAGATCAAGTCCATGAAGTAGATGAATGAGCGTAGTCGAACAAATCCTCACAACCACAACGGAACCGAGAACTATCGAGAAGAAGTACAACCGAAAAAAGGAAACGGCACAGTAAACATACAAGCAAAAGCATGGCATGTTGTACAAAAAAGTATGATGCATGACAAGATTAAATGTTGTTACTCATGGCAAGAGATGATGCATGAAAGAACACCACATCAAAGAGTTTATATGAGGTCGGAAATAACACATAATAATTCCGGAAACTTCCCATATGCAAATTTAGATATTGGTACTATTCTGAATATAACATTTTGTTAAATTTGTTAAACAACAAGTTACCATGCTCCATGACAATCTACACGTCTTTCTAGTCAAGTTACATATGTAGACATTTAATGTGGAGCTACGGTCTAAAAGATATGAGCTAAACAAGTTAACATGACAACTATGCAAAATCAACCACAAACACTCAAAACATGGATGCAACAAGACATTATGAAATGACATACAAATCTAAGCAAGTTTCATATAGGACATGATTCCAATGGAGCAACGGTTCAACTAATACAAATAACAAAAGTTTTTAATAACAATCTGCCCAAAACAGTATGATGCCTAGCTAGGAGCAGCAAAACATGATGCTACAGGAACAATATGGGCAATAACTTGATAGGCACTTAAAGTAGAGTTGACATGCTACAAGTTCCATTTAAGTATCATGTTCATACGACATCATGGTTAATTTAATATGCTCCATGCAAAACGCAAAATTCTGCTATAGATTCTTGACTTTGTGAAAAACTGGAGTCGCAAAACTGTAACACTATGATGCTGCATTGGGATGCACATAGTAGTAGGTAAATCAATTTTAATATTTATGAATAAGATATGAGCATACATTAGACATGGAAATCTTGAAATTACGCCATAGGCACAAATTGATAGGATGCATGAATTAATTACTACTCCCCTCTCAAAATAAGTTCCTTGACATTAGTACAACTTTACACTAGAGTTAGTATAAAGTTGAGACACTTATTTTGAAATGGAGGGAATATGATTTTTGCAAAATGGAACTTTCTATTAATAGGTTGATAGTTTTATCATGATGGAAACTTGAGAGCAACAAAGAGACATGTTGCATCAATATGACATAGCAAGCAAGGGCATGGCATCAATGTACACTTTGCATAGACCAAATCACATGAAAGAATCACATGCATATGAGCACTAGTTTAGTTGCAATCATAATGGGAAGTTTGAATGTTTTATTAGTTTTCTGTAGTTAACAGCATGATGCACTTTTGCAATGAAGATTAGCACACTCAAATTGATCCTAACATGAATGCAAATGCAACCATCATGTAGAGCACAGAGAGAAGATCATTTTACATATATATCATTTCCAACCGATGAACATGCACAAAGTTCCAACCACACAAGATGCATATATGCTCTTTAAAATTCGGGGGTTGTCGTTTTTGCCGATTTGGGTGCAGTTTTACAAATCAGCATCGCGGGCGAGGGATAGGGCTAGCAGGGTGCTCACCTTGCTGGGCTTCGGCCTAGACCGGTGAAGAGGCTCGGGTAGGCCTCGTGAGGCAGGTCAGCGGCTGCGAGCTGGGCCGGACACGGTGAGGGCGAGGTGGCCCACACGGGAGGAGCTCGTCTCTTGGCTCGATCTCGAGCGCCAGGACGAAGATGAACGTGGCGGCGAGAACTTGCCGAGCGATGGCTGGAGGCGGGAGTCTGTCACATCCCTAGCTAGCACTTGCATTAGGACCTGACTAGAGTGTGCATCATGTTTACTTTCAAAGAAACTTGAAATGGGATTAACAGAAACCCCAGCACCCCTCCCCTAACAACTAGGGTTTACTAAAATATTTTCCAATGTACCCAAAATGCCCTTCCAAATGTTCATCATTTCTGCCTTGGTCTTAAACCTCTGCCAAAAATGGTGCACAATTTTCTAGGACAATCTAGGGTTTTGGATTAAATCATATGGTATTTGAATTTGGGCATTTAAAATCTATAAAATATTTTAAATGCTCAAATAATCATAAACTATAATGTTTCCTACTGTTCATATTATATACAGTAGGTATGACAAGTGTTATGATTTATAAAAATGTTTAGGCATTTTTATTAATTAAACAAAGCTGCAAAAGAAATGAAACAGAAAAGAAAATAGAAAAAAAGGAGAGAGAGAGAACTTACCTGGCACCCACCCGGCCCACCTGCCGGCCCAGCCCAGCTGCCGCTCCAGCGAGCTGCTTGGCTCGGCCAGGCAGGCAGGCAGGTGCTCGACGGCGACCGCACGGCGCGCCACGCAGCTGCCCGCCGCCCTGCTTCGCCCCCTCGCCGTTCTGGAGGCATGGATCGAACGTCCACGTCTCCCTCGACCCCCCAGACACCTCCGCTTCTCCCCCGCTCCTCTCCTCCGCTCTCCCCGCGCCATGGCCGACGCCGCCGTGATCGCACCATCATAGAAGCCGCGTCCACCGTCGTCCCCGAGCTCCGCCGTGTTGTCCCTCGTCTCCGTCGACCTCGACTGCTTCGACAGGCCGAGCCCCGAGCGCTCGCCCGCCCTGGAGACGCCCCCGAGCTCTTCTTCCCCAACTCCGGCCACAGAGATCCCCCGCGTCGTGCTGCTCAGCTCCGACCACCCCCGAGCTCGCTTCGGTGCTTGCTGCAACCGCTGTGAGCCTAGCTACCTCCTCCCCCTCTCCGTTGGCTTCCTCTTGCCCTGTAACACACTGCACGTAGCTCGCACGCACGCACCGCCGCCGTGCTCGTCGCCGGTGATGCTCCGGTGACCATTTGGTCACCGGCACCCGTCCATCGCACTCACCACAGCACGTAGATGCGAACGGTGCTACGCACGCATCGCCTAGGCCCCTGCAGCCGCATCTCCACACACGCCCGACGCCGGTCGCCGCCGTCGAGCTCGCTGCCGTCGTCTCCGGCCACCCCAGGTCCCGCGACCACCTCCATCCGATGCAGAAGAGCAAGAGCTCTCCAACGCACCCAACCGCAGCTCGAACCGTGCACCGTAGACGTTTTCCGAAGCACGCCGCCGCGTTTGGCCTCGCCGGCGGCTAAACGCCGGCGAGTTGGACCTATTTTGACCACGGGTTTGACCCCCTGGGTCAATGACATGTGGGCCCTGCCCGCAAGTCAAACTTAGTTTAGGTGTTAATTTAATATTCACTAGATAATTAGTTTAGTCACTAACACGTGGGCCCTGGCCCCACTGACAGCTAATTAGTTTTAACTAAACTCTAATTAACTCAGTTAATTAGCTGTGACACTGACATGAGGGACCCACTGGTCAGGTTTGACCTGGACTGGCCCTGTTGACTGGCTGACGTCAGCATGATGTCATGCTGACGCAGTAAAGGTTTTTCTGGGATTTTTAGATTTAAAATAATTCAGGAAATTCCAGAAAATACCCAAAACTTCTAAAAATCATATAAAATCAACCATAGCTCAAATGGAAAAGATTTATATATGAAAAATGATCAGAAAAATCCAATCTTTCTAATGGCACTGGTTTCATGCATGTTTGAACAAGTTAACTTGCTGTATATATCAAAAACATGATAATGCACTTATTTAAATAATAGTTTGAACTTCAATTTGAATCCTTGATTCAAATAGGTTCAAACCCTTCTGGTTCTAGTTGCATTAGCCAACACACATGCATCTTGCCATGTCATAAACATGCATCATATTGTTGCATTTGTTTGTTAATGATTGTATCGTCGGTATTTCCTGTGTTAGGTCCTGCTCCCGAGGATACTGCTGCGTATCCAGTTGAAGAGCAGTACCCGACAACTACCTTGTCAGGCAAGCAATCATTGATCATTCCGATACAAACCCAATCTTCTCGCTCCTGCTCTCTTTTACTGCATTAAGGCAACAGCGTGTGAACTGCTACTTGCTGCGGTAGTTGAACCCTATTCCCTTGCATGACCTGTCATTGCCACAGTAAATAGTTGAAACCCACTAGCATGTGTAGGAGTTAATTGAGCCATGTGATGTGTGATCCACCATGCTATTTACTTATGTTGCCTGCTATGCTTAGAGTTGTGTCTGGTCTGATTCATCTGGGTGATGGATCAGAGTGAAATGATCTTACCGATAAAGAGAGGGAAGTGTGGAATACGCTTGGTAAAGGTATCGATGAAAGGCCATGTAGGAGTACATGGTGGGTTGTTTCATTGGAATCGTCCATAGGACCCGAGATCTGTGTGTGTGATTCAAGTTACAGTTACTACCACACATTGGGCCCTGAAATATGACCCCGCTCGACTTATTGACTGCCCTTGTACTCTGTCCAGGAGTTGCAACTAGTTTCTGGTGTTTATAGTTTACTGGAGGTCGTGCACAGCGCTGACCCTCGGGGTGGGCTGTGATGCGACAGGTATGTGGCACGGTGTACCGGTTGCCCGTTTGGTGACTCGGGAACCCTGTAC
>LR738714.1:336403087-336436817 GCA_902687465.1 Secale cereale
AAACTCCACTATCCCCCTTTGATAATTTTGCATGTATGATAGGTTCTGTGGTAAGACTTGCTGAGTACCTTTGTACTCATGTTTGCTTAATAACTGTTGCAGAGGAGAACCCTGCCCCTGCTGATGGGTTCTACATAGACGTTGACGTCGACGAGTAGCTTGACACCCAGACGGTGATCTGGAGCTTGTGAAGGGCCTTGTAGATAGTCAGGCTACACCAAGCCTGTTTTATTTTCTAAGTTGTCTGTACTCAGACATGTAGCTTCCGCTTGTGCTTGTATGACTGTATGACTTGAGTGTTGGGTCATGTGACCCCTACCTGTATGACTATGTTATGTATGGCTCTTGGAGCCTTTTAAATAAAGTACTTTGAGTCATAGAGTTCTGTTGTGATGCAATGTTGTATTTGCACATATTGAGCATATTGCGTGTATGATTGAAATGCTTAGTATGTGTGGGATCCGACACCTAGTTGTTTTCCTTTGGTAGCCTATCTTATAGGGAAATGCCTCCTAGTGATTCCAATGAGCCTTGGTAGCTTGCTACTGCTCGGAACACGTAGGCTGGCCGGCATGTGTCCTTCTTCGTTCATGTGTCTGTCCCTTAGGGGAAATGTCACGCGTTGTTCCTTTAAGTCCATGTAGCTTGCTACGACTTGGGTTCATACGTTGATGACCGACACGTTCGTTGTTGGGTCATGGATGCCTGTCTCTGTAATTTAGTGCCACTTTTGGTTTATAACTAGCCATGTCGGCCCGGATTCTCTGTCATATGGATGCTAGCGACACTGTCATATACGTGTGCCAAAATGCGCAAACGGTCCCGGGCCAGGTAAGGTGGCACCCGTGGGGTTACCATGCGTGAGGCCGCAAAGTGATATGACGTGTTACAGCTAGATCGGTGTGACTTAGGATCGGGGTCCTGACAGCGTTGGCATCAGAGCCGGACTGCCTGTAGGTTTCTCAAGCCAAACTGGTCGATGTTGAGTCTAGAAAAATTCTTAGTTATATGTAGAGGAATTGATTGTGGAAGGGAACGTAAGGCTCTTTTTACTCCTTTACCTTATGCCATTCTGATCTGAGTCAGTCTATTCTTTCTACGGGGATTTAGGACTAGGCCTCTTATCCTTACTAGGTTCACGTGTTACTAATCCGTAGACTCTTAGGATTGTTGGTTTTAAGCCTCAGTTCAGTTTCTATCCTTTTGAGTATGATGATTGTTCAACCCGGAACCTTGATATGGAATTGTTGAGTGGCTATGCTATCATTTGTATGATGTCTCAAATCTTTGTTTGAGCATTTACAGTTGTTATGCTGCCCGATTTCTTCCAGAAACACTAATGCCTTTGCATTATTTCGTGTTTCAGATGTCTGGCCGCATCCCTCACCAAGTGGTTCGTTTGACTCGGTGCATTAATGTGCCCGGTCACACGGCCATGCTAGTCCGTGTGATGACTGAGACCGGTTATCGCTGGTATCCTGAATACACTGTGGAGGAACAGTATCGGGATTTCAATCAAAGTCAGTTTTTCTGCACAGTCCGGATATACCCCTCATATCCCGGAGCAAATGATCCCATCCATTAGTCTTATGGACTCGGGATTACCATCGAGATGGCAGTACAGGATGCCGCTTATTCGATGATGACCATTCTCCGTGCTAGGCATGCCCTGTTGCTGAACACTGAGTTCTGTTACATGCCAGCTTCACTCCCCGGAGAAGAAGGCTACTACACTGGTCTGTATACTGATGCTGCTCATGAAGAGCCACTGCTTCAGACTACTGTTCAGATGTTGGAGGATAGGGACCGTGAGGTCCGTGCCCTCCGAATGGAGCTGTATAACACCCGAGCCGCTCACTGGACTACTTTGACACGGCTTGCACCTGCTGTGCACGCCGGATATCTGGACATGCAGGATTTGTATCCTGTGCGGACTCGTCTGCCTGATCGCATGGATTGGCGTGACGTTGGGGGTATTACACCTCCACGTGGGCGTCGGTTACCACCAGCATCGGGACCGAGACCACACCCATGCCCCTATGGTCCACAGCCTTCGAGTGCTCGCGAGTTCCAAGGTCCGTCTGTACCACTTCCAGGCTATGGTGGTAATCTTTACGAGGATTACTACGCGGATGTCTGAGCTAGTCCGTGGTAGTAGTAGTATTGTAGTGGTTGTATTTCCACAGTCCTGCGTGCCTTGTGGAATATGACTTAGTGTGTACTGAATTCCGGAGGTGTAGTTAAATAATGTATAGGAGCTTGGAATGCCTTTGATGGGATGTATCGTCTTTCACCGCAGTTGTACTTTAGCCTTGGCTTGTACTAAACTTTGTATGGTGTGTATGACCACTGGTGTATATATAGCAGTTCCTATATTACCATGTCGTACGGATGAACATCTCTGCATTCTGTGTCATCCATTAAATTCTGCACTTCTATGTCAAATTTTTGCCATCCTTGTCTAAACCGTTGTTTTGTTTTCCTAGGATGGTCAACACTCGCAACACTCCTGCTGCTTAGGAGCAGGGTGAGGCTAGTGGGGCTAGAGATGGGAATCTGCCCCAGCCACCCTCTTTGGCGGAAGTTATGCTTGAAGCAGAACGGAACAAGAGAGAGACCAACCGTCTGCTGGAACGCATAGAGCAAAACACTGGGTTCCGTCAGAGGAATGACGTGGTGTCAATCCACGATTTTATCAAGATGTGTCCACCGAAGTTCCATCACTCCACTGAACCTCTGGATGCTGATGACTGGCTACGTAGTATCACCCACAAGCTACACTCTGCCCGCGTGGCCGAAGCTGACAAGGTTATCTACGCCGCCTACCATCTTGAGGGCCCTGCCAGTCTTTGGTGGGAAAACTTTGAAGCTATGCGTCCTGCTGGCCAAGTCACTACCTGGGCTGAGTTCAGTGAGGCATTCCGTGAACATCACATTCCGGAAGATCTCATGGATCGCAAGCGGGAGGAATTCTGCAATTTCACCCAGGGCCGTTTAACTGTGGACGGCTATAGTCGTGAGTTTGGTAATCTGGCACGCTATGCACCTGAGGAAGTATCCACCGATGCCAAGAAACAGGCGAGGTTCCGCAAGGGACTCAGCCCTGAACTTCGTCGAGATCTACGTCTGCACGAGTGCACCTCTTTCCAGAAGTTGGTTAACAAGGCTATCAGTGCTGAGACAGGCCAGACCGACTTCGAGGCCACCCGCAAGCATACTCGAGACCTTGGTTCCTCATCCGGCTCTGGCTCTCACAAGCGCCGTGTGTGGGTTCCCAACACTGCTCTGCCACCCAAGTATACACCGAGGCCATCCTATGAGGCGCCTCGCCCAACTCAACAGTCTGCACCTGCTAAGACCTATGGAGGTCCACCCTCCAACTTTGCTCCACGCACCACCACTTTGACATGTTTCAAGTGTGGAGAACCGGGACACTACATGCGTGATTGTCCCTAGAATCAGCCAGGAAAACCCGTTGGCCGTGGCAAGCCAACCGGCAAGGTGAACTATGTCAAGCCAATCCCCACTGCACGTGGTCATGTCAACTATGTTTCTGCCGAAGAAGCTTATGAGGATCCTAACGTCGTCCTTGGTACGCTTCTCGTAAACTGCCATCCGGCATCTGTTCTTTTCGATACTGGAGCATCCCATTCGTTCATATCTGAGAGCTATGCTCGATTCCACAACATGACTTTTTGTGACATGCCTACTTCCATGGTTATTCAAACTCCTGGTTCAAAGTGGCAAACCTCTAGGGTAAGCCATGGAAATGAAATCCTTGTCGATAGACTTGTTTTCCCTGCATCTTTAATCGCTCTCAAGTCCTCGGACATAAACATCATCTTGGGTATGGATTGGATGACAACTCATTATGCCAAGATTGATTGCTTTACTAGGACCGTTCAACTTACACATCCATCCGGCAAGATAGTCAATGTCTTGACTCGAATGGCTGAACGTCAGCTCTACTCTCTTAATGCCAGCCCTCTACCAGAACTCGAAGATATCCCGGTAGTCTGTGACTTTCCGGATGTTTTTCCAGAAGAACTGCCAGGAGTTCCACCTGACAGAGATGTCGAGTTTGTAATAGATCTTATTCCTGGAACCGTCCCAATCTCTAGGAGACCTTATAAGATGGCACCACTAGAATTAGCTGAGCTAAAGAAACAACTCGATGAGTCCTTGCAGAAAGGTTTCATCTGTCCTAGTTCTTCCCCTTGGGCTTGCCCCGTCCTCTTCGTCAAGAAGAAGGATGGAACAGAGCGGATGGTTGTAGATTACCGACCTATCAATCTGGTCACCATAAAGAATAAGTATCCGCTTCCCAGGATCAACGACCTGTATGATCAGCTCGCTGGATCCTCAGTCTTCTCTAAGATGGATTTGAGGTTGGGCTACCATCAAATCAAAATCAAGAACGGGGACATTCCTAAAACGGCTTTCGTTACTCGTTATGGCCAATATGAGTACACCGTCATGTCCTTCGGATTAACCAATGCCCCAGCTACTTTTTCTCGGTTAATGAATTCTATATTCATGGAGTATTTGGATAAATTCGTCGTGGTATACCTCGATGATATACTCATTTTCTCCAAGAACAAGGAAGATCATGCCGAGCATTTAAGGCTGGTATTGACGAAACTTCGAGAGCACCGCCTTTATGCCAAATTCTCTAAATGTGAATTCTGGTTGCCAGAAGTAACCTATCTAGGTCATGTGATCTCTGGCAAGGGTATTGCTGTCAATCCCGAGCGAGTTCAAGCCGTCCTTGATTGGACTCCCCCTGAATCGGTCAAGCAAGTTAGGAGTTTTCTTGGCTTAGCGAGCTATTGCCGACGTTTCGTCGAGAATTTCTCCAAGGTTGCTAAACCTCTAACCGAACTCCTCAAGAAAGATAAAAAGTTTGAGTGGACCCCACAGTGCGAGTCCAGTTTTCAGGAAAGACGCCTGACATCTGCACCTGTACTGGTACCACCAGACTTTTCCAAGGATTTTATAATCTATTGCGACGCCTCGCGACAAGGACTAGGTTGCATTCTTATGCAAGATCGTCAAGTGATTGCATACGCATCCCGACAGTTGCGTCCACATGAGGATAACTATCCTACTCATGATTTAGAGCTTGCAGCTGTAGTCCATGCACTCAAAACATGGCGACATTACCTCCTTGGTAATCGCTGTGAAATCTTCACTGATCACCAAAGCTTGAAGTATATCTTCACCCAACCGGATTTGAATCTCAGGCAAAGACGTTGGGTTGAGTTGCTCACCGACTACGACTTAGGAATCACTTACACTCCTGGAAAGGCCAATGTCATGGCTGATGCACTAAGTTGTAAGTCATATTGTAACAATTTAATGTTACAACAAAGTCAACCACTTCTCCACGAGGAATTTCGTAAACTTAACCTTCACATTGTTCCTCGAGGATTCCTTTCCACCTTGGTGGCGAAACCTACCCTTATGGATCAAATCATAGCTGCCCAGAAGCGTGATAAAGGTGTATCACGACTCCAAGAGAACATCGCTAGCGGACTCGCTAAAAGTTTCTCCATGGATGATCGAGGTGTTGTTTTCTTTGACAACCGTGTAGTGGTTCCCAAGAACCACCATCTGCGGCAATTAATCCTTAAGGAGGCTCATGAATCTCCTCTCACGATTCATCCCGGTAGTACCAAAATGTATCAAGACCTACGTCAAAGATTCTAGTGGACTAGGATGAAGAGAGAAATCGCTCAGTTCATTGCTAACTGCGACGTTTGTCGTCGAGTTAAAGCAGAGCATCAACGGCCTGCTGGGACCCTTCAACCTTTAGCTATTCCTGAATGGAAATGGGATAAAGTCGGTATGGACTTCATTACCGGGTTTCCCAGGTCCAGAAAGGGAATAATGCTATCTTCGTCGTTATCGACCGCCTCTCTAAAGTAGCTCATTTCCTTCCTGTTCGAGAGAGCATTACCGCTAGCCAGCTAGCAGACTTATATATCTCTCGGATAGTATCACTTCATGGTGTACCGTTGGAGATTAACTCAGACCGTGGAAGTCTTTTCACTTCACGATTTTGGGAAAGTTTCCAGAATGCTATGGGAACTCATCTCTCTTTCAGTACTGCCTTCCATCCGCAATCAAGTGGTCAAGTGGAACGAGTCAATCAAATTCTGGAAGACATGCTTCGAGCCTCTGTCATTTCTTTCGGTATGGAATGGGAAAAGTGTCTTCCATTTGCCGAATTCGCTTATAACAATAGTTATCAAGCCAGCTTGGGTAAAGCTCCCTTCGAAGTTCTATATGGGCGAAGGTGTCGAACACCTCTTAACTGGTCAGAGACCGGGGAAAGACAATTCTTTGGCCCGGATATGATTCAGGAAGCAGAAGAACAAGTTCGCATCGTTCGTGAGAGATTGAAAACAGCCCAGTCTCGCCAAAAGAGCCAATATGATAGTCATCATAAGGCTGTGACTTTTGAAGTCGGCGATAAGGCTTACCTTCGGGTTACTCCTCTTAAGGGAACCCATCGCTTCGGTATCAAAGGCAAATTGGCCCCTCGTTATATCGGTCCTTTTCGCATTCTTGCCAAACGAGGAGAAGTTGCCTACCAATTGGAACTACCTCCGCACCTCTCCAGAGTTCATGATGTTTTCCACGTTTCTCAACTCAGGCATTGCTTCTCGGATCCTATCCGCGGAGTGGACCACGAAACGCTTGATCTCCAAGACAATCTCACATATCGAGAATACCCCGTTCGTATTCTTGATCAAACCAAGCCCACCACTCGACCCCACAATATCAAGTTTCTCAAGGTTCAATGGTCACATCATTCCGAGAGTGAAGCTACTTGGAAAAGAGAGGATCGTGTTCGACTTGAGTACCCCACCCTCTTTCCGGAGGAACCCGAATCTCGGGACGCGATTCTTTTAAGTGGGGGTGAGTTGTCACATCCCTAGCTAGCACTTGCATTAGGACCTGACTAGAGTGTGCATCATGTTTACTTTCAAAGAAACTTGAAATGGGATTAACAGAAACCCCAGCACCCCTCCCCTAACAACTAGGGTTTACTAAAATATTTTCCAATGTACCCAAAATGCCCTTCCAAATGTTCATCATTTCTGCCTTGGTCTTAAACCTCTGCCAAAAATGGTGCACAATTTTCTAGGACAATCTAGGGTTTTGGATTAAATCATATGGTATTTGAATTTGGGCATTTAAAATCTATAAAATATTTTAAATGCTCAAATAATCATAAACTATAATGTTTCCTACTGTTCATATTATATACAATAGGTATGACAAGTGTTATGATTTATAAAAATGTTTAGGCATTTTTATTAATTAAACAAAGCTGCAAAAGAAATGAAACAGAAAAGAAAATAGAAAAAAAGGAGAGAGAGAGAACTTACCTGGCGCCCATCCGGCCCACCTGCCGGCCCAGCCCAGCTGCCGCTCCAGCGAGCTGCTTGGCTCGGCCAGGCAGGCAGGCAGGTGCTCGACGGCGACCGCACGGCGCGCCACGCAGCTGCCCGCCGCCCTGCTTCGCCCCCTCGCCGTTCTGGAGGCATGGATCGAACGTCCACGTCTCCCTCGACCCCCCAGACAGCTCCGCTTCTCCCCAGCTCCTCTCCTCCGCTCTCCCCGCGCCATGGCCGACGCCGCCGTGATCGCACCGTCGTAGAAGCCGCGTCCACTGTCGTCCCCGAGCTCCGCCGTGTTGTCCCTCGTCTCCGCCGACCTCGAGTGCTTCGACAGGCCGAGCCCCGAGCGCTCGCCCGCCCTGGAGACACCCCCGAGCTCTTCTTCCCCAACTCCGGCCACGGAGATCCCCCGCGTCGTGCTGCTCAGCTCCGACCACCCCCGAGCTTGCTTCGGTGCTTGCTGCAACCGCTGTGAGCCTAGCTACCTCCTCCCCCTCTCTGTTGGCTTCCTCTTGCCCTGCACACTGCACGTAGCTCGCCCGCACGCACCGCCGCCGTGCTCGTCGCCGGTGATGCTCCGGTGACCATTTGGTCACCGGCACCCGTCCATCGCACTCACCACAGCACGTAGATGTGAACGGTGCTACGCACGCATCGCCTAGGCCCCTGCAGCCGCATCTCCACACACGCCCGACGCCGGTCGCCGCCGTCGAGCTCGCTGCCGTCGTCTCCGGCCACCCCAGGTCCGGCGACCACCTCCATCCGATGCGGAAGAGCAAGAGCTCTCCAACGCACCCAACCGCAGCTCGAACCGTGCACCGTAGACGTTTTCCGAAGCACGCCGCCGCGTTTGGCCTCGCCGGCGGCTAAACGCCGGCGAGTTGGACCTGTTTTGACCACGGGTTTGACCCCCTGGGTCAATGACATGTGGGCCCTGCCTGCAAGTCAAACTTAGTTTAGGTGTTAATTTAATATTAACTAGATAATTAGTTTAGTCACTGACACGTGGGCCCTGGCCCCACTGACAGCTAATTAGTTTTAACTAAACTCTAATTAACTCAGTTAATTAGCTGTGACACTGACATGAGGGACCCACTAGTCAGATTTGACCTGGACTGGCCCTGTTGACTGGCTGACGTCAGCATGATGTCATGCTGACGCAGTAAAGGTTTTTCTGGGATTTTTAGATTTAAAATAATTCAGGAAATTCCAGAAAATACCCAAAACTTCTAAAAATCATATAAAATCAACCATAGCTCAGATGGAAAAGATTTATATATGAAAAATGATCAGAAAAATCCAATCTTTCTAATGGCACTGGTTTCATGCATGTTTGAACAAGTTAACTTGCTGTATATATCAAAAACATGATAATGCACTTATTTAAATAATAGTTTGAACTTCAATTTGAATCCTTGATTCAAATAGGTTCAAACCCTTATGGTTCTAGTTGCATTAGCCAACACACATGCATCTTGCCATGTCATAAACATGCATCATATTGTTGCATTTGTTTGTTAATGATTGTATCGTCGGTATTTCCTGTGTTAGGTCCTGCTCCCGAGGATACTGCTGCGTATCCAGTTGAAGAGCAGTACCCGACAACTACCTTGTCAGGCAAGCAATCATTGATCATTCCGATACAAACCCAATCTTCTCGCTCCTGCTCTCTTTTACTGCATTAAGGCAACAGCGCGTGAACTGCTACTTGCTGCGGTAGTTGAACCCTATTCCCTTGCATGACCTGTCATTGCCACAGTAAATAGTTGAAACCCACTAGCATGTGTAGGAGTTGATTGGGCCATGTGATGTGTGATCCACCATGCTATTTACTTATGTTGCCTGCTATGCTTAGAGTTGTGTCTGGTCTGATTCATCTGGGTGATGGATCAGAGTGAAATGATCTTACCGATAAAGAGAGGGAAGTGTGGAATACGCTTGGTAAAGGTATCGATGAAAGGCCATGTAGGAGTACATGGTGGGTTGTTTCATTGGAATCGTCCATAGGACCCGAGATCTGTGTGTGTGATTCAAGTTACAGTTACTACCACACATTGGGCCCTGAAATATGACCCCGCTCGACCAATTGACTGCCCTTGTACTCTGTCCAGGAGTTGCAACTAGTTTCTGGTGTTTATAGTTTACTGGAGGTCGTGCACAGCGCTGACCCTCGGGGTGGGCTGTGATGCGATAGGTACGTGGCACGGTGTACCGGTTGCCCGTTTGTTGACTCGGGAACCCTGTACACATCGTTTGGGGCCGTGAGCGACACCCCGGCCGGATCTCCCCACAGATGGAACCCAAATAGGCGATAAACCTGGACGAGAGACTTGAGTGGTTGGTTAGGTCGTGGTCTACACCCACGTCGGCTTTCGCTTGAAGTATGCCGAGCACATGTCGTGTGCAGACGCTAAGTGGTGAAAACATGTGTGAAGAAGTACACCCCTGCAGGGTTATCAAACTATTCGAATAGCCGTTGTTCGCGGTACGAACTACTTGGTTACTCTTACAGTTCATAGACAAGTTGATGGATACTACTAAAAGCCTCAAGATAAGCGTGAGTGCCGTGGATGGCCCTTCCGTAGGATGACGGAAGAGGATCCTCGGTAGTGTATTTGATGTGGTGATTAGTGGACTCGTGTTCGTAACAATATCTTGCAATCCGTTGAGAGTTGTAGTATAGGTTAGCCAAGGTCAAAGCTGGCATTCTGCTATAAACTCCACTATCCCCCTTTGAGAATTTTACATGTATGATAGGTTCTGTGGTAAGACTTGCTGAGTACCTTTGTACTCATGTTTGCTTAATAACTATTGCAGAGGAGAACCCTGCCCCTGCTGATGGGTTCTACATAGACGTTGACGTCGACGAGTAGCTTGACACCCAGACGGTGATCTAGAGCTTGTGAAGGGCCTTGTAGATAGTCAGGCTACACCAAGCCTGTTTTATTTTCTAAGTTGTCTATACTCAGACATGTAGCTTCCGCTTGTGCTTGTATGACTGTATGACTTGAGTGTTGGGTCATGTGACCCCTACCTGTATGACTATGTTATGTATGGCTCTTGGAGCCTTTTAAATAAAGTACTTTGAGTCATAGAGTTCTGTTGTGATGCAATGTTGTATTTGCACATATTGAGCATATTGCGTGTATGATTGAAATGCTTAGTATGTGTGGGATCCGACACCTAGTTGTTTTCCTTTGGTAGCCTATCTTACAGGGAAATGCCTCCTAGTGATTCCAATGAGCCTTGGTAGCTTGCTACTGCTCGGAACACGTAGGCTGGCCGGCATGTGTCCTTCTTCGTTCCTGTGTCTGTCCCTTAGGGGAAATGTCACGCGTTGTTCCTTTAAGTCCATGTAGCTTGCTACGACTTGGGTTCATACGTTGATGACCGACACGTTCGTTGCTGGGTCATGGATGCATGTCTCTGTAATTTAGTGCCACTTTTGGTTTATAACTAGCCATGTCGGCCCGGATTCTCTGTCATATGGATGCTAGCGACACTGTCATATACGTGTGCCAAAATGCGCAAACGATCCCGGGCCAGGTAAGGTGGCACCCGTGGGGTTACCGTGCGTGAGGCCGCAAAGTGATATGACGTGTTACAGCTAGATCGGTGTGACTTAGGATCGGGGTCCTGACAGAGTCAAGGCGTGGGGCGGTCGAGAACGGGTAGGGGACAGACATATACGATCGGCGGCTCACCGAATCCGAGCAACAACACGATGGAGGGAGCTCGTGGCGCCGCGCGATCCTGCAGCGGCCATGACTTCGGTGAGTGAGAGAAAGAAAAAAAAGGAGAAGGAGAGATAGTGGCGGCTCGACCTGGGTGGTCGTTGGCGGTGGCTAGGTCGCCAGTGGAGCGCGACGGCAGGGTTGGCGAGGGAGGTCTTCCAGTAGAGCTGCTCTGGCAAAGCCACAGGCTAGAGGTTGTTCCCTTGATTCACATGGGATCGAGCAGTACGAGAGGCGTGGGATGTGGAGGAGGAGGCGACAAGTGGCGGCGGTGCAGGCCGCGGTGGCTGGGAGGCAGAGGAGGAGGCGACAAGTGCAGGCAGCGCTGTGGAGAGGCACATAAATCAAGGAGGAACTAGGGTTCCAAGTATGGAAGGGGTTGGCACCTCCGATCGCGATTCGATGGTTTCGGTCGAGGGGGCGCTAGGGAGTCTAGTGGGCTGGTTGTGTGTTGTGTAGAGGGGGTGTGGGCTGAGATAAGAGGGAATTGGTGCAGCCCAACATAGATTTTAGAATACAGAAAACGTCCAATGAATATTCAGCTATAGTGCCGCTATAATTAATGGTTGGGCTATCAAACGAGCTCTGAATGCGACAAAATTTTGCAGGCGATCTACCTACAATATAATAACATCGCACACTAACTTTCACCCCATTCAAAGAACATTTTTACCCCGGCTATAAAATAATATTTCCGAGATGTCACGTGCGCGCGCGAGTGTGTTTGGTCTCGAAACGGTCAACGAAGAGGACGGGGATAACTGGAAACTAAGAACAGATGTAAGTTTTTGAAAAGAATGACGGCAACTAGTGCCAATGTAATGTGAATGATGTGTTGGTGAATGCAACAAACAAACAAAAAACATGATGAAAACGACAATAAATGGAAGGCAACTGGAGCAACGAGGTGTCACAATTATTGACCACACTGGAGCAGGATGAACCTGACCAGGAAGGTCTGTTCCTGCAAGCAATTGAAGAACAAGCAAGAATATGATAAAGCAATCTGAATATTGCAAATATATATATGAAGTATTAATAATAGCGGGGTGTCAAAAGCGGTCTTGGCCTGGCCGTTGGACACCAATGAAGTACACGAAGTTGCAGCAATGGCTAACTTTTAACGGACTAAACCAAAGCAAAAAGCTATTAGATTGATCTACTTATATAGGATCAAGGGGTGGCAGCTAAGGAGGGGGAGAAGGTCCCAAGGCATCCTAAAACTAACCCTAGGTCGTACAAGGCCCATGGGCCCAAGTGGATGTGACACAACACCTTTGGACTTGTAGTTTGACATGGATTCTACTGCAATGTCGTACTTTTTTGCTATATCTCCATGCTCTAGACAAATTTGAAGGTGAATCCAATTGCGTAGGAAGGTGCTCGAAATAATATTTCTAACAAAAAAATAATCACCCAATACGGGGTCCGTATGCAGAAGTTGTTGCCGTTTTGAATCAAGTATGTTCATGAAGTCCAAATATGAGTCCAGAATGTGGGGAGCTTGGTTTGTATCTTCTCTTGAGACAAAAGTGATGTGAGAGGACTTCCGAAACAACACCAAATCATTTCCTGTGAAGCAAGAGAACTTGTTTAGCAACACGTAATCATTTCCTTTTCCTTTATCTTCATATGTGGTTCGTACAAGTGTTCAACAATTTGTATTTAGGCATGGAATAAAAATAGGTGAAGTATTTTTTTTTGAATAACATAAGTAAATTATTGCATAATTCTAGTAGTAAATCACCTCACAAATATGCATGTATGCAATTTTTTTGGTCGTATCCAAGGTAGCAATGTCCTCATCATCCTTCCCTTCTTGAAAACAAAGCAGCCCTCGGCGTTGCTTAGTCTGAAATGTGGCTAACAAAAGAGACAAGGTGTACATGTTGACTATGTATATGTCGTCAATTTTTACTTGCCTCAGTTTTTGTACCTGTGACACATTTACACGTGAGTAACTTTCATATGTCGTGAAATATAAAGCCAAACTATTATCTGAAGAAGTTGAATGCATGAATACATTGCAACCTAGTTTGCACATATAAGTGAAGCCCTTATTTATATCAAAAGGTTGGCAATGCTCATCATTAAACCATCCAAATATTGGTGAATAAACTTTAATTATTTCAAATTTAGATGCAACATGCTTAGATAAGAAAACATGCAAAAAGTCATTCGACACAGAATCCATCACCAAGATTAGATGTCATATCAAAATGATTAAACACTGGCACAATTATTTTCAAACTTATCTGATCCAAATCTGATTTATTTCTTGATTCACATGGTTCTTTCGCATCAATAGTTAATTCGATGGGTGCACTCAAAATTGACATTGCAGTTGTTTGATCACATGACAAAGTCAAATCATGAACATAATCCTCTATAATCGGGGGTGTGTAGTGGGTACCTCATCACATGGAGCATTTAAATTGACAAGGCATTTATCATACTCATGTGGAGGTGGACGATCAGTGCCTTTGTCGTTACTTCTTATTATCATCTCAGATGATGTAGGCACTCTTGGTGGTGATGTATCACATGGTGGAGGTAATGTAGTCCTCACAACAACAGTTGTGATTGTCATAGTATGCCTTGTAGTTGAAGGAACAATTGTATCAACTCTTGGAATGTGCACCTTGCATTGCTCTCCTATTGGGCCACACATTGTTTTATTTACTGCTCAGCTTTACAAGAAAGATGAAATAAACGGTCCATAGGATAACACTCTTCATGAATCAGTATTTCTTGAATATCTCGGTTTAGTCCTCCCCATTATCTATCCATAAAATCTTCATCACTTTCTTCTAAAAAGGAGTGCAGCAAAGTAGTTTGTAAATCATCATACGGTGTCACTACTTTGTTTTAAATGTTGTAGTTTTTTAACCATGCCATGAGTATAATAAACGTCTACGGTTCTCTCTCATCATAAGTTTTAAACCATCCCAAGTAGTAGGTATATAATCAGGGTTTAACCGACAATATTCACTCTGCCAAACTAAGGCAAATCTACTAAAGGTACTAACTGTGGCTTGAAATTTTCAACGCTCATCAAAATTATGGAAAGCAAATATAGCATTTGTTTTGTACTCCAATTCAATATATAAATCATGCCCAAAACGACCATTAAAGGGTGGCATGGAAACATTAAACTGATAATGCACATTATAAAGTCTTTGCTATTCGCATAACGGTTGGTGTACATTCTTATGTGGTGGCAAGTTTCCTGCGATCGATGAAGCCCAAGAACTAACAACTCCAAAATCTGTCATAATTAGTAGAAAACAAGAAACAAAATCCGAGAATAATGTTCCTATGAACTATTAGGAGCGGTGGTAAAATGCTCACAATATATTAAATATCAATGTCTTACAAGTTCTTACCATACAACAGGTGGTGACCGAGAACCAGCGATGTTAAATAACTCCAAAGATTGAGTAAAGCGATTGCCGGATGAACGTATGTATACACAGTGTATAAATATGTGTAGCTTGGAAGGCTTAAATATATGGTAGCAAAAGATGAGCAATAATCAATTCATAGATGCAATTTTTAATAAACGCTCAACGATGGTACTGTGCTGGTCCTAGGCTAGACCGGACAAGAGACATGAGCCTAGAAAACTAATGGGGTCAAGGCGTCGCACAAATAGTAGCAACAAAGGATATGAAGTAGCTCTCGACAGCAAGATATAAGTGAAAATCACAATGGAAGTGAAGATACTGATGAGAAACAACTTCGAAGTACGATATACTAAAAACTCCATCTCTAACTTTTCCAGGGAAAAGTTTGTGCCAATTTTCTGATAATTTTTCTCAAGAATTCTACGGACTCAAGATTTCCAACACAAAAAGAATCACTTAATTCCGAGTTAGTACGAGGAGGCAAACAATTCTAAAACTAGCCTGAAAAACTATAACAAACTCTGTTTGCGAATTCGGAGGCAAAAAAACCTATTTAGGAGACGATTTTGAGGTGCCAAAAATTGAACATGCCTTTTCAACTACTTAGGTGCGGCTCGTCGCTAGATTTATTTTGAGTACTCATGGAGCTAAAATGGACTTCTTATGAAAAATATATGCCTATTTTACTGAACACCGCATAAAACAGATGCCAATCCGAATTCAAGTACGAGACCGACTCTAGATAGATCCAAAATTTCCTTTTTTTTCTCTTTTCTCTCTCACTTTTCCTTTACTTTTTTTCTTCCTTTTTGTCTCACTTTTTTTTACTCTTTTC
Organism: Secale cereale; assembly: GCA_902687465.1. Lineage (NCBI taxonomy): Eukaryota > Viridiplantae > Streptophyta > Magnoliopsida > Poales > Poaceae > Secale > Secale cereale. The sequence goes on from LR738714.1 coordinate 336,418,473, forward strand.
TCTCTTTTTCCTCTCTTTCCAAAATAAACTACATAAGATGTAGATTGGATTAAGCGAAGATTCAAACGACCTCAAGTGTGATTAGGCCAATGAACGATGGGAAGCACGTTATCGGCCTAGTGGCAACCAGGGTACCACGGCCCGTCTGCCACTGGCCCAGGTGGCGACACTTGGGCCGGTCCACGAAGGACGGCCCTACCTCGGCCGCTACAAAGGAAGCCACCTCGAGGAAGGGTCGACCTTGCGAGGCTTTTTGCCGCCAGCCCAAGCTCCATCAAAACAGATGAGTGCCAAGGCACCTCATGAGCCCCCCTCGCGAGGCAGGTTGTATGATTCCAGTCGCGGGATCCTAAGTCCATCAAATGGGTGACATCCCGCTGTCAGGCTAAGGACGGTACTGCATGACAAAGGCCCATTTCCATTCTGGTGATAATGAAGCAGCGACGCCTGCCTCCCTCCAAAGCAAGTCCCAAAAGTTTCCACTTCGATGAATGAAGACCAAAGCTGCTCGGAGCCCAGGACATACGTCGTTGTCAAGCCCACTCTTACGTTAGGATAACAACTTTAGCAGGCGAAGATCACCTTTAGTCAGGATAAGTCTGGCCGCCTGTCCCCCTTTGATTTTCCGCCGAGTGGTAGCCATTTCCCGTCAATATTTTTGGGGAAGAGTGAAGAAAATATGCCCTAGAAGCAATAATAAAATGGTTATTATTATATCTCCTTAATAATGATATGGGTTTATTATTCATGCTAGAAATGTATTGACCGGAAACCTAAATACATGTGAATACATAAACAAATACCGTGTCCCTAGTATGCCTCTACTGGACTAGCTCATTGATCAATGATGGTTAAGGTTTTCTAACCATAGACATGAGTTGTCATTTTATAACGGGATCAATCATTACGAGAATGATGTGATGGACAAGATCCATTTGTTAGCTTAGCATTTGATCGTACGTTTATTGCTACTGTTTTCATCTATGTCAAATACATGTTCCTATGACTATGAGATCATGCAACTCCCATATATCGGAGGAGTGCCTTGTATGCTATCAAATGTCACAGCGTAATTGGGTGATTATAAAGATGCTCTACAGGTATCTGTGAAGGTGTCTTATTGGGTTGGCGTGAATTGGGATTGGGATTTGTCACTCCAAGTATCGGAGAGGTACCTTTGGGCCCTTTCGGTAATACACATCATAATTAGCCTTGCAAGCAAAATGACTAATATTTTAGTCACGGGATGATGTATTACGGAACGAGTAAAGAGACTTGCCGGTAACGAGATTGAACTAGGTATGGACATACCGACGATCAAATCTCGGGAGAGTAACATACCGACGGACAAAGGGGATTGTGTATGTTGTCATAACGGTTCGACCGATAAAGATCTTTGTAGAATATGTAGGAGCCAATATGGGCATCCAGGTTCCACTATTGGTTATTGGCCAGTGAGGTGTCTCGGTCATGTCTACATAGTTCTCGAACTCGTAGGGTCCGCACGCTTAACATTCGTTCACAATATAATATTATATGAGTTATGTATGATGGCGACTGAAAGTTGTTCAGAGTTCCGGATGAGATCGCGGACATGACGAGGACCTCCGGAATGGTTCGTAGGTAAATGTTAATATATGTAATAATAGTGTTAGATCTCCGGAAAGGTTCCGGAATTCACCGGAAGGGGTTCCGGATGTTTCCCGAAATGTTTGGGTACGAGAACACTTTATTTGGGCCAAAGGGGAAAGCCCATGAGGCTTTTGGAAAGTGCAAAAGGAAGTTTTGCGGAGACCACAAGCTAGACACCATGAACCCTAGCATCTATGGGGTAGACGTCGGGAACCCTGGTGTCTAGCCCTGGAGTCCGAGTAGGACTCTTGCCTTTCGGGCAAAACCGAGTTTGAGGAGGCTTTTTCTCCAAGTTTCGACCCCAGGGCTCAACATATAAATAGAGGGGCGGGGCTAGAACCCAAGACACATCAAGATTCACCAAGCCGTGTGCCGGCAACCCCGACCCTCTAGTTTATCCTTCGTCTAGTTTCTGTAGTGCTTGGCGAAGCCCTGGAGAGATTGTTCTTCATCACAAACCATCACCATGCCATCGTGCTGCCGGAACTCATCTACTACTTCGCCCGTCTTGCTAGATCAACAAAGCAAGGACGTCATTGAGCTGAACACGTGCTGAACGCGGAGGTGCCTTGCGTTCAGTGCTTGATCGGTTGGATCGCGAAGAAGTTAGACTATATCAACCGCGTTACTAAACGCTTCCTCTTTCGGTCTACGAGGGTACGTAGACATACTCTCCCCTCTCGTTGCTATGCATCTCATAGATATATCTTGCGTGAGCGTAGGAATTTTTTTGAAATTGCATGCTACGTTTCCCAACAGTGGCATCATGAGCCAGGTCTATGCGTAGATGATATGCACGAGTACATCACAAAGAGTTGTGGGCAGTGATAGTCATATTGCTTACCACCAACGTCTTATTTTGATTCGGCGGTATTGTAAGATGGAGTGTCTCAGACCAATACTACATGTCCATGTACATGAGACCGTTTCTACCGTTACGTGCAACTTGTTTGCATAAAGGTGGCTAGCGGGTGTCTGTTTCTCCTACTTTAGTTGAATTGAATTTGACTATGGTCCTTGTTGAAGGTTAAAACAACAAACTTGACAAAACACCGTTGTGGTTTTGGGTCGTAGGTAAAAATGGTTCTTTCTAGAATCCCGTAGCAGTGATACGTCTCGAACGTATCTATACTATTTTATTGTTCCATGCTATTATATTATCATTCTTGGATGTTTTACAATCATTTTATAGTCATTTTATATCATTTTTTTCTACTAACCAATTGACATAGTGCCAAGTGTCAGTTGCGGTTTTCTGCATATTTTTTACATCGCAGGAAATCAATATCAAACGGAGTCCAAACACCGCGAAACTTTTTGCAGATTTTTTATGGGCCAGAAGACACCCAATGGGCCAGAGCTGCACCTGGGGGTGCCCTGATGGGGTCACAACCCACCAGGGCGCGCTGGGGCCCCCTGGCGCGCCTAGGTGGGGTTGTGCACACCTCGGTGGCCTCCTGCACCGCCTCTTTGCTCTATAAATACTCTGATATTCCAGAAACCCTAGAGGAGTCGACAAAATTCCATTCCAGCCGCCGCAAAGTCCAGAACCACCAGATCCAATCTAGACACCATCACGGAGGGGTTCACCACCTCCATTGGTGCCTCTCCGATGATGCGTGAGAAGTTCCTTCTAGACCTATGGTTCCGTAGTTAGTAACTAGATGGCTTCATCTCTCTCTTTTGATTATCAATAAAATGGTCTCTTGGATATCCATATGATGTAACTCTTTTGCGGTGTGCTTGTTGGGATCCGGCGAACTTTGAGTTTATGATCAGGTCTATCTTTTTATATCCATGAAAGTTATTTGAGTGTTCTTTGATCTCTTATATGCATGATTTTTTATAGCCTCGTATTTCTTCAACGATATTTGTTTTTTTTGCCAACTTGATCTATTTATCTTGCAATGCAAAGAGGTGCTTTGTAATGGGTTCGATCTTACGGTGCTTGAACCCAGTGACAGAAAGGGAACCGGCACGTGTGTATCGTTGCTACTAAGGTTAAAACGATGGGGTCTATTTCTACATAAATAGATCTTGTCTACATCATGTCATCGTTCTTATTGCATTACTCCGTTTCTCCATCAACTTAATACACTAGATGCATGCTGGATAGCGGTCGATGTGTGGAGTAATAGTAGTAGATGCAGGCAGGAGTCGGTTTACTAATCTTGGACATGATGCCTATATAAAGATGATTGCCTCGATATCATCATGATTATTTGAAATTATATCAATTGCCCAACAGTAATTGTTTTCCCACCATTTATTATTTTCTCGAGATAAGTCACTAGTGAAATCTATGGCCCCCGGGTCTCTTTCTCATATTATTTGCCTTTGCGGTATATTTTCCTTTTATTTTATTTTTAGATCTATTAAACCAAAAACCCAAAAATACCTTGCTGCAATTTATGTTGGTGTTTGATCAATCAATATTTGCAACTCTATCATGTCAGTTACCCGAAAGGGATTGACAACCCCTTTTACACGTCGGGTTGCGAGTATTTGTTATTTGTGTGCAGGTGTTGTTTACATTGTGTTGCTTGGTTCTCCTACTGGTTCAATAACCTTGGTCTCATCACTAAGGGTAATACCTACCGCTGCTATACTGCATCATCCCTTCCTATTTGGGGAAATACCGACGTAGTTCTAGCAGACATCAAAAGGAATTTCTGGCGCCGTTGCGGAGGAGCACCTTCAACATATACCAGGTTCCTAATCACAAATCTAATATCCTCGTAATTTACATTATTTTCCATTTTCCTCTCGTTTTCATCTCCCCGACTTCACAAATATTTGTCGTTTTTATTTGCCCTCTTCTTTCATCCGCTTAAGTTTTCTAATTTGTCACCATGGCAGACCTTAAAAAGACTAAGGGTTTTCTCCCGAGTTTTAGTGATTTGGATAGCCCCCCTGTCCTCTCTAATCTCATAAATAATGATGCTATGGAAAGGCTTACCGGGGTTGTTAAATAAACTCCTAGAAATTTTTATGAAGATGATCCCGGGATTTTTCGTTATTTGCTTGATGAATCTTTGAAAGATGCTTGGGATAGGTTATTGAGAATCCGAGCTAGTTATGTGCCCCAATACCAGATAGAGATTTACCTGAAAAGTTTTTATGTTGGTTTGCCTTCTTCCTTTAAACAAGTTCTAGATTCTATATTTGAAAACGGTTTTCTTGGAGAGGACGCCATTGATACTTATGAAAAGATGAAAACCATATTTTGGGCACCTCCAAGGAAAAAGATGTTGAATCCACTACCCTTATGTGCTTTTACCAAAATGAAATAATCAAAGAGATGAAAGCTAGTCTAGCTGTGAATTTTCACAACGTTCTTAATCTTTCATCTACTATTAATGGTCATGTGCTTTCAAAAATTAGAAAAATAAATGAATTTGATAAGAAATTTTCTCTTTGCTTTCAAAAGGTGGTGGATGAGAAAACTTAGATCTTTGCTTTTTGCCTAGCTAAGGGCGTAAACCGATAGTGCTTGTTGGGAGGCAACCCAACTTGTATATTTTTTTCTTTTTTATTTCCTTGATGTTTTCAATAAAATACCCTTTTATACCTCTGTTTAGTTGTGTTTTTGTGGTTTTAATAAAGGTTTGTGCCAAGCAAAGCCTTAGGATCATGTTGGTTGTTAGTAGATTTGATCTTGCTGAAAAGCAGAAACTTTTGCGCTCACGGGAAAAATTCTCATTTTTAACAGAAGAGAGATTTTTGGTTGATTCTTTTTGTAGAAGATTATTATACATATTGCCCACGTGGACCTATTTTTTCATGATTTTTAGAGTACATAAGTATTCGAAACTTCCAGATTGCTACAGACTGTTCTGTTTTTGACACATTCTGTTTTTTTATTGTGTTATGTGCTTGTTTTGATGATTCTATGGTTTTCTTTGATGAGTTTTTCCATATAAAAGTTGGAATACAGTAGATATAATACAAATACAAAATATGAATTGGTTTGCTACAACACTTATAGTAGTGATTTGTTTTCTTATACTAACGGATCTCATGAAAGTTTTGTTGAGTTTTGTGTGATTGAAGTTTTCAAGTTTTGGGTTATCTTACGATGGATGAAGGAATAAGGAGTAAGAAGAGCCTAATCTTGGGGATGCCCCGACATCCCAAGCCATTATATAAAAGAGAATCAAGCAACTAAGCTTGGGGATGCCCCTGAGTGGCATCCCCTCTTTCTTCTACTGACCATCGGTATTTTACTTGAAACTATATTTTTATTCGTCACATGATATGTGTTTTGCTTGGAGTGTCTTGTATGATATGAGGCTTTGCTTGTTTTGCTTTGCTTTTTAAGTTATCAATCCTTTCTGTACACACCTATTAGAGAGAGCCAAAATTATGCCATGAGTTGTTATAATAGCTCTCTATGCTTCACTTAATTTTTTATGAGCTATGGATTTGCTCTAATGCTTCACTTATATCTTTTTTAGCACGGTGTGCTTTAGTATTTTTGAAGAAATACTCTCTTGCTTAACTTAGATTTATTTGAGAGTTAGTAAATTTTTAAGAAATTCTCTCTTGCTTCACTTCAATTATTTTGAGAGAAAGAAAAAATTATGCTCATGATCTTCACTTATATTTGTTTGAGCTTATCAAAAGCAATACATGAAAATTAGTTCCAAAGTGATAGGTATATCCAAGAAGTATATAATAAAAACTTTCATGAAGATCATTGGACAAAATAAACTTGATCCCTTGTAATAGTTTTGAGACATGATGATATGATATGTGAGTCATGTTAATGAGTAATTATGCTTTAGTAAGAATATTAGTGTTGAAGTTTGTGATTCCTTATGCAAGCACGAAAGTCAATAATGATGCAATGAAATTACATCCTACTTGTGGTGCATTATTCGGTGTTATTTATGCTCAATGCTCGCTTGTGAGATTATTCGTTTCATGGTTGGTCGCTTCCCAGTCTTTTGCTAGCCTTGATTTTGCACTAAGTATGATCACTACTTGTGCATCCAAAATCCTTTATCCCGGTTTTTCCACATGAGTCCACCATACCTACCTATATGTGGTATTCCCTTGCCATTCTAAGCAAATTTGTATGTGTCGTCTCTAATTTTCAAAATAAATTTCCCTTTTCTGTGCCTGTACCGGTCGCGAGGCGGTGAGGGGTGGCCGATATTTTCCATGCTAGATGTGTTATTCTCACGATGAGTGTTTATTCACTTGTCATTGCACGAGAGTAAGGCAAAGGTATTAGGGATGCCCACTCCCTAAATGAAAAACAAATTTACTTTATGTTGTCAAATAATAAATTCCTTGGAAAGTGTTGGTATGGAAGGCAACCATGGATTCGGCTAGACATGGCTTGTGAAAGTTTGGTGCAAAATGAATAAACTTTATTTTATGATTGGGAACCGCCTATGATATATCTAGCATGGAAAGTGTTGGAACCTTAAGTTGTTTTTGTTGGTGGGAAAAGTATACCTCCCAAAATAATTTTATCTCTCAATTTAAGCTTTGAGCTCTGGCACCTCTACAAATCCCTACTTCCCTCTGCGAGGGGCCTTCTTTTACTTACAAAATTTTTATTTTTGAATTTGAGTATCCATCTTCTCTTATAAAGCACCAACTAGGAAACACTATGATCATACTTGAGCATTGGGTGTAACTAATACGCGAATGTGTTCATGAATGGATCAATGGTTGAGCATGATGGGCTAGGGATAACTTATTTTAGCATTGATATTTTATTGATATGCTTGAGTATTTAGATTTCATGTCAAAACTAGAATATTGCTTTGAATTATATAAAAAATACAAATGTCCGTGCTATAAAGAAAAGAATATGATATGACATGATAGGCAGCATTCCACATCAAAAATTATGTTTTTATCATTTACCTACTCGAGGACGAGCAGGAATTAACCTTGGGGATGTTGATACGCCTCCAACGTATCTATAATTTTTTATTGTACCATGCTATTATATTATCCATTCTTGGATGTATTACAATTATTTTATAGTCATTTTATATCATTTTTTGGTACTAAACTATTGACATAGTGCCTAGTGCTAGTTGTTGTTTTTTGCATGTTTTTACATTTCAGGAAATCAATAACAAACGGAGTCCAAACAACGTGAAACTTTTTAGAGATTTTTTATGGGCCAGAAGACACCCAATGGGCCAGAGCTGCACCTCGGGGGCTTCCCGCATCGCCTCTTTGCTCTATAAATACTCAGATATTCCAGAAACCCTACAGGAGTCGACGAAATTCTATTCCAGCCGCCGCAAAGTCCAGAACCACCAAATCCAATCTAGACACCATCACGGAGGGGTTCACCACCTCCATTGGTGCCTCTCCGATGATGCATGAGTATTTCCTTATAGACCTACTGGTCCGTAGTTAGTAGCTAGATGGCTTCCTCTCTCTCTCTCTTTTGATTATCAATACATTGGTCTCTCGGAAATCCATATGATGTAACTCTTTTGCGGTGTGTTTGTTGGGATACGATGAACTTTGAGTTTATGATCAGATCTATCTTTCTATATCCATAAAAGTTATTTGAGCCTTCTTTGATCTCTCATATGCATGATTTCTTATAGCCTCGTATTTCTTCTCCGATATTTGGGTTTTGTTTGGCCAACTTGATCTATTTATCTTGCAATGGGAAGAGGTGCTTCATAGCGGGTTCGATCTTACGGTGCTTGATCCCAGTGACAGAAAGAGAACCGACACGTGTGTATCGTTGCTACTAAGGATAAAACTATGGGGGTCTATTTCTACATAAATAGATCTTGTCCACATCATGTCATCGTTCTCATTGCATTACTCTGTTTCTCCATGCACTTAATACACTAGATGCATGATGGATAGCGGTCGATGTGTGGAGTAATATTAGTAGATGCAGGCAGGAGTCGGTCTACTAATCTTGGACGTGATGCCTATATAAAGATCATTGCCTGGATATCATCATGATCATTTGAAGTTCTATCAATTGCCCAAAAGTAATTGTTTTCCCACCGTTTGTTATTTTCTCGAGAGAAGCCACTAGTGAAATCTACGGCCCCCGGGTCTCTTTCTCATATTATTTGCCTTTGCGATCTATTTTCCTTTGCTTTTATTGTCAGATCTATTAAACCCAAAACCCAAAAATACCTTGCTGCAATCTATCTTATTTGGCTTTCGATCCATCAATATTTACAACTCTATCACGTCTGTTACCGGAAAGGGATTGACAACCCATTTTACACTTCGGGTTGCGAGTATATGTTATTTGTATGCACGTGTTATTTACGGTGTGTTGCTTGGTTCTCCTACTGATTCGATAACCTTGGTCTCATCACTGAGGGAAATACCTACCGCTGCTATATTGCATCATCCCTTCCTCTTTGGGTAAATACCGCCATAGTTCTAGCAGACATCAAGCAGCCACGTAAAACATGCAACAACAAAGTAGACGAGGTCTAACTTGTTTTTGCAGGCATGTTGTGATGTGATATGGTCAAGACATGATGAGTTATACGTTATTGTATGAGATGATAATGTTTTGTAAATTATCGACAACCGGCAGGAGCCTTATGGTTGTTGCTTTATTATATGAAATGCAAGCGCCATGTAATTGCTTTACTTTATCGCCATGAGTTAGCAATAGTCATAGAAGCAATAGTTGGCGAGATGACCACGACGCTATGATGGAGATCAAGATGTCAAGCTGGTGACGATGGAGATCATGACGATGCTTTGGAGATGGAGATCGAAAGCACGAGATGATGATGACCTCAGAACACTAGAGACCAAAAGGTCGAACATGAGTCATATAGTAGATATGATCAACATAGAGATGTTCACCATTGATGACTACTCCATCTCACATGATGATCTGACATGGTTTAGTTGATTTGGATCATGTTTCACTTAGATAACCCGAGGGATGTTTTTTTAAGTGGGAGTTCACTAGTAATTTGATTAACTGAAGTTAATTTATCATGAACTTAGTCCTGATAGTATTTGCATATCTATGTAGTATATCAATAGCTCACGATTTAGCTCCCTCTATTTTAATACGGTCCTAAAGAAAACTAAGTTGAAAGATGTTAGTAGCAATTATGCGGACTAGGTCTGTGATCTGAGGATTATCCTCATTGCTGCATAGAAGTATTATATCCTTGATGCACCGCTAGGTGACACACCTATTGCAGGAGCAGATGCAAACATTATGAACGTTTGGCAAAGTTCAATATGATGAATACTTAATAGTTTAGTGCGCCATGCTTTATGTCTTAGAATCGAGACTTCAAAAATGTTTTAAATGACACGGAGCATATGAGATGTTCCAAGAGCTGAAATTGGTATTTCAGACTCACGCCCATGTAGAGAAGTGTAAGACCTCTGACATGTACTTTGCCTACAATATGGAGGAGAATAGCTCAGCTAGTGAGCATGTGTTCAGAATGTCTGGGTACTACAATCACTTGAATCAAGTGGGAGTTATTCTTCCAGATAAGATAGTGATTGACAGAGTTCTTTAGTCACTATCACTGAGCTACTAGAACTTTGTGATGAACTATAGTATGCAAGGGATGATGGAAACTATTCCCGAGCTCTTCACGATGCTGAAATAGGCGAAGGTAGAAATCAAGAAAGAGCATCAAGTGTTGATGGTTAATAAGACCACTTGTTTCAACAAAAAGGGCAAGGAAAGGAAAAGAGAAACTTCAAGAAGAATGGAAAGCAATTTGCCACTCCCGAGAAGAAGCCCAAAGCTAGACCCAAACCTAAAACTGAGTGCTTCTACTGCAAAGGAAATGGTCACTGGAAGCGGAACTACCCCAAATATTTGGCGGATAAGAAGGATGACAAAGTGAACAAAGGTATATTTGATATACATGTTATTGATGTGTACCTTACTAGTGCTCATAGTAGCCCCTAGGTATTTTATACTTGTTCGGTTGCTAAGATTAGTAACTCGAAACAAGAGTTGCAGAATAAACGGAGACTAGTTGAGGGTGAGGTGCCATGTGTGTTGGAAGTGGTTCCAATATTGATATGATCATCATCGCACACTCCCTATAATTTCGGGATTAGTGTTAAACGTAAATAAATATTACTTGGTGTTTGCGTTGAGCATGAACAAGATTAGATCGTGTTTATTGCAATAATGTTATTCATTTAAGTCAGAGAATAATTGTTATTCTGTTTACATCAATAAAACCTTCTATGGTCATACACCCAAGGTGAATGGTTTATTGAATCTCGCTCGTAGTAATACACATATTCATAATATTGAAGCTAAGAGATGCAGAGTTGATAATGATAGTGTAACATACTTGTGGCACTGCCGTTTAGGTCATATTTGTGTAAAGCGCATGAAGAAATTCCATGCTGATGGACTTTTGGAATCACTTGATTATGAATCATTTGATACTTGTCAACCATGCCTCATGAGCAAGATGAATAAACTCCGCTCTCCGGAACAATGGAGCGAGCTAATGACTTATTGGAAATAATACATACCGATGTATGCGGTCCGATGAGTGTTGAAGCACGCGGCGGGTATCATTATTTTCTCACCTTCACAGATGATTTGAGTAGATATGGGTATATCTACTTAATGAAACACAAGTCTGAAACATTTGAAAAGTTCAAAGAATTTCAGAGTGAAGTAGAGAATCATCCTAACAAGAAAATAAAGTTTCTACGATCCAATCGCGAAGGTGAATATTTGAGTTTCGAGTTTGGTCTTCATTTGAAACAATGTGGAATAGTTTCACAGCTCATGCCACCTAGAACACCACAGCGTAATGGTGTGTCCGAATGTCATAACTGTAATTTATTGGATATGGTGCATTCTATGATGTCTCTTACTGATTTTCCTTTATCATTTTGGGTTTATGCATTAGAGACAACTGCATTCATGTTAAATAGGGAACCATCTAAATCCGTTGAGACGACATCGTATGAACTATGGTTTAAAAAGAAACCAAAGTTGTTGTTTCTTAAAGTTTGGGGTTGCGATGCTTATGTCAAAAAGTTTTAGCCTAATAAGCTCGAACCCAAATCGGAGGAGTGCGTCTTCATACGATACCCAAAAGAAACTATTTGGTACACCTTCTACCATAGATCCGAAGGCAAGATTTTTGTTACTAATAATGGGTCCTTTCTAGAGAAGGTGTTTCTCTCGAAAGAAGTGAGTGGGAGGAAAATAGAACTTGATGAGGTAATTGTACCTTCGCTTGAATTGGAAAGTAGAACAACAGAGAAAATCGTTCCTGTGATGCCTACACCAACTAGATAAGAAGCTAATGATAATGATAATATAACTTTGGATCAAGTTACTACCGAACCTCGAAGGTCGACCAGAACACGCTCTGCACCAGAGTGCAACGGTAATCCTATCCTAGAAGTGATGTTGTTAGACAACGGCGAACCTTCGAACTATGAAGAAGCTATGATGAGCCCATATTCTGATAAATGTCTTAAGGCCATGAAAATTTGAGATAGGATCCATGTATGAGAAACAAGTATGGACTTTGGTGGACTTGCCTGATGATCGGCAAGCCATAGAGAATGGATCTTCAAGAGGAAGACGGACGCTGATGGTAATGTTACTATCTACAAAGCTCGACTTGTTGCAAAAGGTTTTCGACAAGTTCAAGGAGTTGACTACGATGAGACTTTCTCACCTGTAGCGATGCTTAAGTCTGTCTGAATCATATTAGCAATTGCCGCATTTTATGATTATGAAATCTGGCAAATGGATGTCAAAACTGCATACCTTAATGGATTTTTGAAAGAAGAATTGTGCAACCACAAGGTTTTGCCGATCCTAAAGGTGCTAACAAAGTGTGCAAGCTCCAGTGATCCATCCATGGACTGGTGCAACCATCTCGGAGTTGGAATATACGCTTTAATAAGTTGATCAAAGCATATGGTTTTATACAGACTTACAGTGAAACCTGTATTTATAAGAAAGTGAGTGGGAGCACTACAATATTTCTGAGAAATATATGTGAATTATATATTGTTAATCGGAAATGAAGTAGAATTTTCTGGAAAGCATAAAGGAGTGTTTGAAAGGAGTTTTTCAAAGAAAGACCTAGGTGAAGCTGCTTACATATTAGACATCAAGATCTACATAGATAGGTCAAGACGCTTGATAAGACTTTCGATGAGTACATACCTTGATAATATTTTGAAGTAGTTCAAAATGGATCACACAAAGGAGTTCTTGCCTGAGTTATAAGGTATGAAGTTGAGTAAGACTCAAAGCCCGACTAGGGCAATAAAATAGAGAGAGGATGAAAGGCATTCCCTATGCCTCAACCATAGGTTCTATAAAGCATGACATGTTGTGTACCAGACCAAATGTGTTCCTTGCCACATGTCTTACAAGGGGGTACATGAATGATCCAGGAGTGGATCACTGGACAGCGGTCAAAATTATCCTTAGAGGAATAAGGAAATGTTTCTCGGTTATGGAGGTGATACAGAGTTCGACGTAAAGGGTTACGCTGATGCAATCTTTGACACTAATCCAGATGACTCTGAGTATCAATCTGGATGCGTATTGAACGCAGGAGCAATTAGCTAGAGTAGCTTTATGCAGAGCATTGTAGACATAGAAATTTGCAAACTACACACGGATCTGAATGTTGTAGACTTGTTGACTAAAACCTCTCTCACAAGCAAAACATGATCAGACCTTAGAGTGTTAATCACATAACGATGTGAACTAGATTATTGACTCTAGTAAACTCTTTAGGTGTTAGTCACATGGCGATGTGAACTATGAGTGTTAATCACATTTCAATGTGAACTAGATTATTAACTCTAGTAAACTCTTTGGGGGTTAATCACATGGCGATGTGAACTAGATTATTGACTCTAGTGCAAGTGGTAGACTGATGGAAATATGCCCTAGAGGAAATAATAAATGGTTATTATTATATTTCCTTAATCAGGATAAATGTTTATTATTCATGCTATAATTGTATTAACCGGAAACCTAAATACATGTGTGAATACATTAGAAAATATTGTGTCCCTAGTATGCCTCTACTAGACTAGCTCGTTAATCAAACATGGTTAAGGTTTCCTAACCATAGGCATGAGTTGTCATTTGATAACGGGATCACATCATTATGAGAATGATGTGATGGACAAGACCCATCCGTTAGCTTAGCATTTGATCATACAGTTTATTGCTACTGCTTATATCTATGTCAAATACATGTTCCTATGACTATGAGATCATGCAACTCCCAGATACCTGAGGAGTGCCTTGTGTGCTATCAAACATCACAACATAATTGGGTGATTATAAATATGCTCTACAGGTATCTCCGAGGGTGTCTTGTTGGGTTGGCGTGATTCGAGATTAGGATTTGTCACTCTGAGTATCAGAGAGGTATCTCTAGGCCCTTCCGGTAATACACATCATAATAAGCCTTGCAAGCAAAATGACTAATATGTTAGTCACGGGATGATGTACTACGGAAAGAGTAAAAAGACTTGTCGGTAACAAGATTGAACTAGGTATGGAGATATCGACGATCGAATCTCTGGCAAGTAACATACCGACGGACAAAGGGAATTGTGTATGTTGTCATAACGGTTCGACCGATAAAGATCTTCGTAGAATATGTAGGAGACAATATGGACATCCAGGTTCCGCTATTGGTTATTGACCAGAGAGGTGTCTCGTTCATGTCTACATAGTTCTAGAACATGTAGGGTCCGCACGCTTAACGTTTGTTGACGATATAGTATTATATGAGTTATGTATGATGGTGACCAAATGTTGTTCAGAGTTTCGGATGAGATCACATACATGACGAGGAGCTCCGAAATGGTCCATATGTAAAGATCAATATATGGAATAATGTTGTTTGATCTTCGAAAAGGTTCCGGAATTCACCGCAAGGGGTTCCGGATGTTTCCCGAAATTTTTGGGTACGAGAACACTTTATTTGGGCCAAAGGGGAAAGCCCACGTGGCTTTTGGAAAATGCAAAAGGGAGTTTTGCGGATACCAGAGGCCAGAGGCCAGGAACCCTGGCGTCCAGGGTGTAGATGCCGGGAACCCTGGCGTCTAGCCCTGGAGTCCGAGTAGGACTCTTTCCTTTTGGGCAAAACCGACTTTGAGGAGGATTTTGCTCCAAGTTTTGACGGCTCAACATATAAATAGAGGGGCAGGGCTAGCACCCAAGACACATCAAGATTCACCAAGCCATCTACCGGCAACCCCGACCCTCTAGTTTATCCTCCCTCCAGTTTATGTAGATCTTGGCGAAGCCCTATAGAGATTGTTCTTCATCACCAACCGTCACCATGCCATCATGCTACCGGAAGTCATCTACTACTTCGCCCGTCTTGCTGGATCAAGAAGGCGAGGATGTCGTCAAGTTGAACGTGTGCTTAACGTAGAGGTGTCGTGCGTTCGGTGCTTGATCAGTTGGACCGCGAAGAAGTTTGACTACATCAACCACGTTACTAAACGCTTCTGCTTTCGGTCTATGAGAGTACGTAGACATACTCTCCCCTCCCGTTGGTATGCATCTCTTAGATAGATTTTGCGTGAGCGTAGGAATTTTTTTGAAATTGCATCCTACGTTTCCGAACAAATAGGACTAAGGAACTACAAGAGGGACAGGGCCACCTCCATGTAAGAGGATGTAGCCATTCTATCCCCCACACTTTGTGTACCACAAGCTCCAATGCTCCACTTCTCAACAATCCAACACGAGCAGGAGTAGGGTTTCACACTACACTGTGGTTGATATGTATCTATAATTTTTGATTGTTCCATGCTATTATATTATCATTCTTGGATGTTTTATAATCACTTTCTAGCACTTTTATATCATTTTTGGGACTAACCTACTGACATAGTGCCTAGTGCCAGTTGTTGTTTTCTGCTTGTCTTTTACTTTGCAGAATATCAATATTGAATGGAGTCCGAATGCAACAAAACTTTTTGGAGAATTTTTTGGACCAGAAGACATCCAGAGGGCCAAAGAAGTGCATGAGGGGAGGCCCATGGGGCCCACGAGACACCAGGGCGCGCCAGGAGGCCCAAGCGCACCCTAATGCCTCGTGGGGCCCACGGGGTTCCTCTCCACCGCCTCTCGGATCTATAAATACTCAAATATTCCAGAAACGCTAGGGGAGTCGGAGAAAAATTGTTTCAGCCGCCGCAGGTTCCAAAACCACGACATCCAATCTAGAGCCCTTTTTCGGCGCTCCGCCGGAGAGGAACACAATCACGGAGGGGTTCACCATCTCCATTGGTGCCTCTCCTGTTATGCGTGAGTACTTTACCACAAACCTACGGGTCCGTTGGCAGTAGCTATATGGCTTCTTCTCTCTTTCGGATCTTCAATACAATGTTCTCTTCGGAGATCTATTTGATATAACTCTTTTGCTGTGTGTTTGTTGGGATCTGATGAATTGTGAGTTTCTGATCAGATCTATTTAAATTTATATACATACATGATTATTATAGCCTCGTATTTCTTCTTTTATATTGCGGTTTTGTTTATCCAACTTGTTTGATTTATCTTGCAATGGGAAGAGGTGCTTCGTAATGGGTTTGATCTTGCGGTGCTCAATCTCACTGACAGAAAGAGACAAGACACGCATGTGTCATTGCTATTAAGGATAAAATGATGGGGTATATTCCTACATGAATAGATCTTGTCTACATCATGTCATTGTTCTTAAGGCATTACTCCGTTTCTTTTTGGAACTTAATACACTAGATGCATGCTGGATAGCGGTTGATGTGTGGAGTAATAGTAGTAGATGTAGGCAAGAGTCGGTATACTATCTAAGATGTGATGCCTATTGTAATGCCCCAAATGTAACACTTTCCAAATATGGCAATAAAGCTTCCTCTTTTATCCTTGTCATTATCCTCGGGGGTCCTTGTCATGTATTTTATTTGCATTGTCATACCTTTTATTATTTTTGCATCCTTCCATTGCTCATCACCATATCATCATGGCATCATAGTTTAATTTATGTTGTGCATTGTGAGACCTTGTGATTTTGTTGTGTGTGAGGTTAAGCTAATCCCGTCTTCTCTCTTCTTCTTCTTCTTCTTCTTCTTCTTGTTGTTGTTGTTGTTGTTGTTGTTGTTGTTGTTGTTCTTATTCTCCTTCTCTCACAGCCCTAGACCAGCCCTTGCCTATCTTGCTTGGTCTTCATGTGCATCATGTTTAAATTTCTCAGAAACTGGAAATGGGGATGTTCAAACCCTAGCACCAAATAAATTAAACTAGGGTCAAATTAAAATCTTTTTCAAAGAACCCAAAATGCCCTTTGGAAACGTTCATCATTTTTGGATTGATTAAAAACCTGTGCCAAAAATGTTGCACATATTTCTAGGACCATTCTGGATTTTTGAATTAATCCATATTGTATTTGAATTGGAGCATTTAAATTCTATAAATAGTTTAAATGCTCTAATAATTGTGAAACTAGTTGAGGGCTATTGAAATTAATTCAATATGTGCCCACAAATATTTTCATGATTTATGAAAATGCTCTAGCATTTTTAATAAAGCAAAACAAAAACAGAAAATAGAAAACATAAGCAATAATTAAAAGAGAGAGAGAGAGACTAACCTGGGTCAAATTACCTGTGCAGCCCACCTGCTGCGGCCCAACAATATGGCCAGCCCGGCCAAGAAAGCAGCCCAGCTGCCCCACCGTCTTCAACCTCCTGCCAGTAGGCAGGAGGGCGTGTGCTCGCCGCGCGTGGCCACACGTCGGCCACCTCCAGGCTGCCTGCCTGCTCCTCGACCCCCTGGAGACGCCACGCACCCCCTGGACCTCTCCCACTCTCCCTCGACCTCTCTCCCCTCTCCTGGTTCTCTCCCTCGCACAGCCCGAGCGGAGCTCGTCGCCGCCGCTCGTTGCCGCCGCGCCCACCGAGTCCCCCTCGCCTCTCTGACGAGGCCCCGAGCTCCGCCTCGTTGTCGTGCTTCTCTACGCCGAACCACAGGACCCCGGGCGCCTTGAGGCTTCGTCCTCGAGCTCGTCCTCTCCGCACGGCCGCCGGACGCCATCGACAAATTCGCTGGACCCCGTGCCTCCCCGGCATCGCTAGCAGTACCACAAGAACCGCGGTGAGCCCCGGTTTCGTTTCCCCCATGCCCCGTCGCCTATCCTGTCCCCTAGCCGCATCAGTCACCAAAGCCAAGCGCTCCCCGCCGCCGGCCATGGTGCTGCCGCGGCCACAGCGGCTGCCACCCGCGTCCGAGTGCATCACCGCACTCAGCGCATCACCACGGGCCCGTAGCAACCAACCGCTGCTCCTGCCGTGCCCTACGGCATCGAATCCGTCGACGCCCGAACCACGGCCGCCGCAAACCTCGTCATTAGCGTCGATTCCGACGACCCCCGCGTCCAGCTTCACCGTCGCTCGATGCGGGCGAGCAAGGGCTATGCCCTGGTACCCTCAGCAAGCCAAATCACCGCCCGTATCGCCGTTTCGTTCATCACCCGAACGCCGGCCGCCGCGTCTGAGGTCGCCGCCGTCACTTTAGGCCACCTCCGGCGAAGCTGAGGGCACCAATCGACGCGCGCGAGCTCCAGCTACTCGTAGATGGGCTCAGCCATTGATTTGGTCGCCGGAGGGCGATTTCCGATCACCTCCAGCATCTCGGACCTCGCCGGCGGCTAAACGCCGGCGGGTTTGACCCGTTCACCGGCGTGGGTTGACCCC
>LR738714.1:336442289-336511050 GCA_902687465.1 Secale cereale
CCCCCCCCCCCCCCCGAGAATCTCGCAACGCCGTCTCGTCGATATGTGTTGCAAACTTTCATTTTTCTTTCTAGACTCGATGAGTCTGGAATATCCTGACACCAACCAGAACTGAATCTCAGGCAGATATGATGGTTGGAGCATTTTTCCAAGAACTATAATATTGGTCTCTCGATAACCGGTAAAGTGGATGTTGTGGCCAACACACCCAGCCGGAAGACCTATTATTGTAGTATGTTGATTGAAGAAGTTGGCCACCTCCCCATAAGGATTTCGCAGGATTTACTCCCTAGTTGTTCCTTATGGATTTTGTGCTTCTGAAGTCCCACCTTTTTACTTCACGTTCTAGGTACCTAACCATTTTAATAAATGGGTAGTGCTAGCTGTTGGGGAACGTAGCATAATTCAAAAAAATTCTACGCTTTCACCAAGATCCAACTATGGAGACATCTAGCAACGAGCAAGTGAGAGTGCATCTACATACCGTTATGGAGATTGCGAGCGGAAGCTTTCGAAGAAGCGTGGATGAAGTAGTCGTACTCTTCGTGTTCTTCGTCACCGATGATCTAGCACCGAACGGACGGCACCTCCGCGTTCAACACACGTACGGTGCAGCAACGTCACCTCCTTCTTGATCCAGCAAGGGGGGAGGAGAAGTCGTCAGAGATCCGGCAGCACGACGGCGTGATGACGGATGCAGTGGAGATCGCAGCAGGGCTTCGCCGGGCGCCCTGCGTTGGAGTATGGAGGTGTGACGGGAGGGGGAGAGGCGCCAGGGCAAGGGTGCGGCAGCCCTCTCCCTCCCCACATATATATAGGGGGCCAAGGGGTGCGCCAGGGCCCCTGCAGATCCAATCTGCAGGGGGGGCGGCGGCCAGGGGGGAGTCCTTGCCCCCCAAGGCAAGTGGTGGCCCCCCTCCCCTTTAGGGTTTTAACCCTAGGCGCATGGGGAGCTGGGCCACTAGTGGTGCGCCTTCCCAGAGGGGCTGGACACTTCCCCTTGCGGCCTAGGGGCCCCACCGGGATGGGTGGCCCCACCCGATGGACCCCCGGGGCCCCTCCGGTGGTCCCGGGACACTCCCGGTGACCCCCGGAGATGACCCGTTGGCCGAAACTGGACTTCCTATATATCAATCTTTACCTCCGGAACTCCTCGTGACGTCCGGGATCTCATCCGGGACTCCGAACAACTTTTGGGTTTCCACATGCATTTATCTCTATGACCCTAGCGTTACCGAACCTTAAGTGTGTAGACCCTACGGGTTCGGGAGACACGTAGACATGACCGAGACGACTCTCCGGTCAATAACCAACATCGGGATCTGGATACCCATGTTGGTTCCCACGTGTTCCTCGATGATCTTCATCGGAAGAACCACCGTGTCAAGGATTCACTCAATCCCGTATGTTACTCCCTTTGTCCATCGGTACGTTACTTGCCCGAGATTCGATCGTCAGTATTCCCGATACCTTGTTCAATCTCGTCATGGCAAGTCTCTTTACTCGATCCGTAATCCATCATCCTGTGACTAACTACTTAGTCACATTGAGCTCATTATGATGATGTCTTACCGAGTGGGCCCAGAGGTACCTCTCCGTCATACGGAGTGACAACATCCCAGTCTCGGTTCGTACCAACCCAACAGACACTTTCGGAGATACCCGATGCGTACCTTTATAGCCACCCAGTTACGTTGTGACGGTTGGCACACCCAAAGTACTCCTACGGTATCCGGGAGTTGTACAACCTCATGGTCTAAGGAATAAATACTTGACACCGAAAAGCTTATGCATTACAAACTATACGATCTCGTGTTATGCTCAAGTTTGGGTCTTGTCCATCACATCATTCTCCTAATGATGTGATCCCGTTATCACTGACATCTCATGTCCATGGTCAGGAAACCGTGACCATCTGGTGATTAACGAGCTGGTAACTAGAGGCCTGCCAGGGACTTATTGTGGTCTGTGTATTCACACATATATCGCTGTTTCCGTACAATATAATTCAAGCATGAATAACAGACAATTATCATGAACAAGGAGATATAATAATAATGCTTTTATTATTGCCTCTAGGGCATATCTCCAACAGTCTCCCACTTGCACTAGAGTCAATAATCTAGTTACATTGTGATGAATCGAACACCCATAGAGTTCTGGTGTTGATCATGTTTTGCTCGTGAAAGAGGTTTAGTCATCGGGTCTGCGACATTCAGATCCGTATGCACTTTACAAATATCTATGTCTCCATCCTGAACATAATTCCGGATGGAGTTGAAACGGCGCTTGATGTGCTTGGTCTTCTTGTGAAACCTGGGCTCCTTGGTAATAGCAATAGCACAAGTGTTGTCATAGAAGAGAGTCATCGGGCTTGACGCGCTTGGAATGACTCCTAGGTCGGTGATGAACTCCTTCATCCAGACTCCTTCCTGCGCTGCTTCGGAAGCAGCTATGTACTCCGCTTCACATGTAGACGCTGCCACCACGCTCTGTTTGCAACTGCACCAGCTGACTGCCCCTCCATTCAAAATATACACGTATCCGGTTTGTGACTTAGAGTCATCCAGATCTGTGTCGAAACTAGCATCGACATAACCCTTTACGACGAGCTCTTCGTCACCTCCATAAACGAGAAACATATCCTTAGTCCTTTTCAGGTACTTTAGGATGTTCTTGACCGCTGTCCAGTGTTCCGTACCGGGATCACTTTGGTACCTCCCTACCAAACTTATGGCAAGGTTCACATCAGGTCTGGTACACAGGATGGCATACATGATAGAACCTATGGCCGAGGCATAGGGAATGACACTCATCTTTTCTCTATCTTCTGCCGTGGTCGGCGACTGAGCCTTGCTCAATCTCATACCTTGCAAAACAGGCAAGAATCCTTTCTTTGATTGATCCATATTGAACTTTTTCAATAGTTTGTCAAGGTATGTACTTTGTGAAAGACCAATGAGGCGTCTTGATCTATCTCTATAGATTTTGATGCCTAATATGTAAGCAGCTTCTCCAAGGTCCTTCATTGAAAAACTTTTATTCAAGTAGGCCTTTACATTTTCCAAGAATTCTATATCATTTCCCATCAGGAATATGTCATCCACATATAATATGAGAAATGCCACAGAGCTCCCACTCACTTTCTTGTAAATACAGGCTTCTCCATAAGTCTGTATAAAGCCAAACGCTTTGATCACTTCATCAAAGCGAATATTCCAACTCCGAGATGCTTGCACCAGCCCGTAAATTGAGCGCTGGAGCTTGCATACCTTGTTAGCGTTCTCTGGATCGACAAAACCTTCCGGTTGCATCATATACAACTCTTCCTTGAGGAAGCCGTTAAGGAATGCTGTTTTGACGTCCATTTGCCATATCTCATAATCATAGAATGCGGCAATAGCTAACATGATTCTGACTGACTTCAGCATCGCTACGGGAGAGAAAGTCTCGTCGTAGTCAATCCCTTGAACTTTTCGATAACCCTTAGCGACAAGCCGAGCCTTATAGATGGTCACATTACCATCCGCGTCTGTCTTCTTCTTAAATATCCATTTGTTTTCTATGGCGTGCCTATCATCAGGCAAGTCCACCAAAGTCCATACTTTGTTTTCATACATGGATTCTATCTCGGATTTCATGGCTCCATGCCATTTATTGGAATCTGGGCCCGCCATCGCTTCTTCATAGTTCGAAGGTTCACCGTTGTCTAACAACATGATTTCCAGGACAGGGTTGCCGTACCACTCTGGTGCGGAACGTGCCCTTGTGGACCTTCGAAGTTCAGTAGTAACTTGATCTTTTTCTTCATGATCATCATCATCAACTTCCTCCCTTGTCGGTGCAGGCACCTCAGGAACAGTTTCCTGCGCTGCGCTACTTTCCGGTCCAGGAGGGGTGACTGTCACCTCATCAAGTTCTACTTTCCGCCCACTCACTTCTTTCGAGAGAAACTCTATCTCCAGAAAGCATCCATTCTCGGCAACAAAGACTTTGCCTTCGGATCTGTGGTAGAAGGTGTACCCAATTGTTTCCTTTGGGTATCCTATGAAGACGCATTTTTCCGATTTGGGTTCGAGCTTTTCAGGTTGAAGTTTCTTGACATAAGCATCACAACCCCAAACTTTCAGAAACGACAGCTTCGGTTTCTTGCCAAACCAAAGTTCATACGGAGTCGTCTCAACGGATTTCGACGGAGCCCTATTTAAAGTGAATGCGGCAGTCTCTAAAGCATAACCCCAAAAAGGTAGCGGTAAATCGGCGAGGGACATCATAGATCGCACCATGTCCAACAGAGTACGATTTCGACGTTCCGACACACCGTTACGTTGAGGTGTTCCGGGCGGTGTCAATTGTGAAACAATTCCACAGCTCCTAAGGTGTGTGCCAAATTCATGACTTAAATATTCACCCCCACGATCCGATCGCAAGAACTTTATTTTTCTGTCACGTTGATTCTCAACCTCATTCTGAAATTCCTTGAACTTTTCAAAGGTCTCAGACTTGTGTTTCATCAAATAGATATACCCGTATCTACTCAAGTCATCCGTGAGGGTGAGAACATAACGGTAGCCTCCGCGAGCCTCAACACTCATTGGACCGCACACATCTGTATGTATGATTTCCAACAAGTTGGTTGCTCGCTCCATTGTTCCGGAGAACGGAGTCTTGGTCATCTTGCCCAAGAGGCATGGTTCGCACGTGTCAAATGATTCATAATCAAGAGACTCTAGAAGTCCATCTGAATGGAGCTTCTTCATACGTTTGACACCAATATGACCAAGGCGGCAATGCCACAAGTATGTGGGACTATCATTATCAACTTTACATCTTTTGGCATCTACACTATCAATATGTGTATCACTACGTTCGAGATTCATCAAAAATAAACCATTGACCAGCGGGGCATGACCATAAAACATATCTCTCAAATAAATAGAACAACCATTATTCTCCGATTTGAAAGAGTAGCCATCTCGCATAAGACGAGATCCAGAAACAATGTTCATGCTCAAAGCTGGTACTAAATAACAATTATTGAGGTTTAAAACTAATCCCGAGGGTAGATGTAGAGGTAGCGTGCCGACGGCGATCACATCGACCTTGGAACCATTCCCGACGCGCATCGTCACCTCATCCTTCGCCAGTCTCCGTTTATTCCGCAGCTCCTGTTTTGAGTTACAAATGTGAGCAACTGCACCGGTATCAAATACCCAGGAGCTACTACGAGTGCTGGTAAGGTACACATCAATAACATGTATATCATATATACCTTTGACGTTGCCGGCCTTCTTGTCTGCTAAGTATTTGGGGCAGTTCCGCTTCCAGTGACCCGTTCCCTTGCAATAAAAGCACTCTGTCTCAGGCTTGGGTCCATACTTTGGCTTCTTCCCGGCAACAGGCTTGCCGGGCGCGGCAACTCCCTTGCCGTCCTTCTTGAAGTTCTTCTTACCCTTGCCTTTCTTGAACTTAGTGGTTTTATTGACCATCAACACTTGATGTTCTTTCTTGATGTCTACCTCCGCTGATTTCAGCATTGAATACACCTCGGGAATGGACTTCTCCATCCCCTACATATTGAAGTTCAACACGAAGCTCTTGAAGCTTGGTGGGAGCGACTAGAGGATTCTGTCAACGACCGCTTCATCTGGGAGATTCATTCCCAGCTGAGACAAGCGGTTGTGCAATCCTGAAATCTTGAGGATGTGCTCACTGACAGAACTGTTCTCCTCTATCTTACAGCTGTAGAATGCGTCGGAGACATCATATCTCTCGACTCGGGCATGAGCTTGGAAAACCATTTTTAGCTCTTCGAACATCTCATATGCTCCGTGGTGCTCAAAACGTTTTTGGAGCCCCGACTCTAAGCTGTAAAGCATGCCGCACTGAACTAGGGAGTAATCATCACAACGCGACTGCCAAGCGTTCATAACGTCTTGGTTTGCCGGGGCGGGAGCGTCACCTAGCGGTGCTTCTAGGACATAAGTTCTCTTGGCAGCTATGAGGATAATCCTCAAGTTACAGACCCAATCCGTATAGTTGCTACCATCGTCTTTCAACTTGGTTTTCTCTAGGAACGTGTTGAAGTTGAGGGAAACCTGAGCGTGGGCCATTTGATCTACAAGAGATATTGTAAAGAATTTAGACTAAGTTCATGATAATTAAGTTCATCTTAATCAAATTTCAATGAACTCCCACTCAGAATGACATCTCTCTAGTCATCTAAGTGATACACGATCCGAATCGAGTAGTCTGTGTCCGATCATCACGTGAGACGGACTAGTCATCAACGGTGAACATCTTCATGTTGATCGTATCTTCTATACGATTCGTGTTCGACCTTTCGGTCTTCCGTGTTCCGAGGCCATGTCTGTACACGCTAGGCTCGTCAAGTGAACCCTAAGTGTATCGCGTGTGTAAATCTGTCTTACACCCGTTGTATGCGAACGTTAGAACCTATCACACCCGATCATCACGTGGTGCTTCGGAGCAACGAACTTTAGCAACGGTGCACAGTTAGGGGAAACACAATACTTGAAATTTTAGTGAGAGATCATCTTATTTACTACCGTCGTTCTAAGTAAACAAGATGCACAAACATGATAAACATCACATGCAATCAATTAAAGTGACATGATATGGCCAATATCATCTTGCTCCTTGGATCTCCATCTTCGGGGCACCATGATCATCTTGTCACCGGCTCGACACCATGATCTTCATCATCATGATCTCCATCATCGTGTCTTGAAGAAGTCATCACGCCAACTATTACTTCTACTACTATAGCTAACGTTTAGCAATGAAGTAAAGTAATTACATGGCGTTATTCAGTGACACGCAGGTCATACAATAATTAAGACAACTCCTATGGCTCCTGCCGGTTATCAAGTTCATCGACATGCAAGTCGTGATTCCCTATTACAAAAACATGATCAATCTCATACATCACATATATCATTCATCACATCTTCGTTTTGGCCATACCACGTCACATAGCACATGCTGCAAAAACAAGTTAGACGTCCTCTAATTGTTGTTGCAAGTTTTACGTGGCTTCTATAGGATTTCTAGCAAGAACGTTTCTTACCTACGCCAAAACCACAACGTGATTTGTCAACTTCTATTTACCCTTCATAAGTACCCTTTTCATCGAATCCGATCCGACTAAAGTAGGAGAGACAGACACCCGCCAGCCACCTTATGCATCTAGTGCATGTCTGTCGGTGGAACCAGTCTCACGTAAGCGTACGTGTAAAGTCGGTCCGGGCCGCTTCATCCCACAATACCGCCGAATCAAGATTGACTAGTAACGGTAAGAAAATTGAACAAAATCAAACGCCCACAACTGCTTTGTGTTCTACTCGTGCAAGATGCTACGCATAAAACCTAGCTCAGATGCCACTGTTGGGGAACGTAGCATAATTCAAAAAATTTCTACGCTTTCACCAAGATCCAACTATGGAGACATCTAGCAACGAGCAAGTGAGAGTGCATCTACATACCGTTATGGAGATTGCGAGCGGAAGCTTTCGAAGAAGCGTGGATGAAGTAGTCGTACTCTTCGCGTTCTTCGTCACCGATGATCTAGCGCCGAACGGACGGCACCTCCGCGTTCAACACACGTACGGTGCAGCAACGTCACCTCCTTCTTGATCCAGCAAGGGGGAGGAGAAGTCGTCAGAGATCCGGCAGCACGACGGCGTGATGACGGATGCAGTGGAGATCGCAGCAGGGCTTCGCCGGGCGCCCTGCGTTGGAGTATGGAGGTGTGACGGGAGGGGGAGAGGCGCCAGGGCAAGGGTGCGGTAGCCCTCTCCCTCCCCACATATATATAGGGGGCCAGGGGGTGCGCCAGGGCCCCTGCAGATCCAATCTTCAGGGGAGGCGGCGGCCAGGGGGGAGTCCTTGCCCCCCAAGGCAAGTGGTGGCCCCCCTCCCCTTTAGGGTTTTAACCCTAGGCGCATGGGGAGGTGGGCCACTAGTGGTGCGCCAGCCCAGAGGGGCTGGACACTTCCCCTTGCGGCCTAGGGGCCCCACCGGGATGGGTGGCCCCACCCGGTGGACCCCCGGGCCCCCTCCGGTGGTCCCAGGACACTCCCGATGACCCCCGGAGATCACCCGTTGGCCGAAACTGGACTTCCTATATATCAATCTTTACCTCCGGACCATTCCGAAACTCCTCGTGACGTCCGGGATCTCATCCGGGACCCGAACAACTTTCGGGTTTCCACGTGCATTTATCTCTACGACCCTAGCGTTACCGAACCTTAAGTGTGTAGACCCTACGGGTTCGGGAGACACGTAGACATGACCGAGATGACTCTCCGGTCAATAACCAACAGCGGGATCTGGATACCCATGTTGGTTCCCACGTGTTCCTCGATGATCTTCATCGGATGAACCACCGTGTCAAGGATTCACTCAATCCCGTATGTTACTCCCTTTGTCCATCGGTACGTTACTTGCCCGAGATTCGATCGTCGGTATTCCCGATACCTTGTTCAATCTCGTCATGGCAAGTCTCTTTACTCGATCCGTAATCCATCATCCCGTGACTAACTACTTAGTCACATTGAGCTCATTATGATGATGTCTTACCGAGTGGGCCCAGAGGTACCTCTCCGTCATACGGAGTGACAACATCCCAGTCTCGGTTCGTACCAACTCAACGGACACTTTCGGAGATACCCGATGCGCACCTTTATATCCACCCAGTTACGTTGTGACGGTTGGCACACCCAAAGTACTCCTACGGTATCCGAGAGTTGTACAACCTCATGGTATAAGGAATAAATACTTGACACCGAAAAGCTTATGCATTACGAACTATACGATCTCGTGTTATGCTCAAGTTTGGATCTTGTCCATCACATCATTCTCCTAATGATGTGATCCCGTTATCACTGACATCTCATGTCCATGGTCAGGAAACCGTGACCATCTGTTGATTAACGAGCTGGTAACTAGAGGCCTGCCAGGGACTTATTGTGGTCTGTGTATTCACAAATATATCGCTGTTTCCGTACAATACAATTCAAGCATGAATAACAGACAATTATCATGAAGAAGGAGATATAATAATAATGCTTTTATTATTGCCTCTAGGGCATATCACCAACTCTAGCACATCAAGGAGAACATTAGAAGCGGAGTGCTAAATGTCTCTCGGTCGATTATCCAGTTTTTGCCCCTTGACTCTGCTAAGAGGAAATCTGAGAAGGTGTTATCTTCCTTTGCATCTGCATCGTCCATCGCTATTCATCATGGTAGTATGTGGTGTTGCCAGGATCCTTGACACAGATATTGGTAAAACCTTGATGAATATGGGAATGCTCAAGTTCTTGAGAGCACGCACAAGCGCTAGGTGTTATCCTCGACACTAGCCGGGATTGCTCCCAGTGTTCTTGGTTATGTTATAACCTATCAAAGAGTAGATTTACTCTCTATTGTTGGGATTCATCCCAGTTACCAGAATCATTCCCAGCATTTGCATTTTGTTCCCAGCTTGCACCGCCAATGTGCCAATCTTCCATGGGTTACCGTTCTCAGCAACTGATGTTCAGGATTATTTTCAGAAGTGGACTCGCCATGGGTCCCATCCATTTCCGGTGAAAAGCAAAATCAACCTTGGCATTGTCTTTTACAAGGCAGTCCACATCATCCATTCTAGATGGAGAATGTCATTCCTTCGGACTCCGTCAAACAATCGTTTGTGAAAACCTTAAGTTGGTATAGGGAATTTCAATGATCTCCATATCAAAAGTAATTCTTTTTGCCACTTAAGGGGATAATTCTATGAGTCACTTTCTCTAAGGTGCCCCGTGTGGTGACCTCGACCACCATCTTCTTTAAGTGTGGATTTATTGCGTACCAAGTGAACCTTCATCAATTGTTTCACTCCATCCCTCCGAATGTGTGTTCCGTGTCTCGAGTTGCCCGATCTTTCAGAAGATCAATTTTGTACAGTTTCTCTCGTCGTCACCATGTTGGACAACAACCTCGATAGCAAAGATGTTAAGATCAACATGATGCTAGCAATCGACATTCATATGAAGGGCACTTGGATCATGAAGATTGTGTTAGTTAGTGTCCCCTCTGATTTCTTACCCTACGCTTGAATCTCGGGACGAGATTCTTGTTTAGTGGGGGTGAGTTGTCACAGCCCTAGACCAGCCCTTGCCTATCTTGCTTGGTCTTCATGTGCATCATGTTTAAATTTCTCAAAAACTGGAAATGGGGATGTTCAAACCCTAGCACCAAATAAATTCAACTAGGGTCAAATTAAAATCTTTTTCAAAGAACCCAAAATGCCCTTTGGAAAAGTTCATCATTTTTGGATTGATTAAAAACCTCTGCCAAAAATGTTGCACATATTTCTAGGACCATTCTGGATTTTTGAATTAATCCATATTGTATTTGAATTGGAGCATTTAAATTCTATAAATAGTTTAAATGCTCTAATAATTGTGAAACTAGTTGAGGGCTATTGAAATTAATTCAATATGTGCCCACAAATATTTTCATGGTTTATGAAAATGCTCTAGCATTTTTAATAAAGCAAAACAAAAACAGAAAATAGAAAACAGAAGCAATAATTAAAAGAGAGAGAGAGAGACTAACCTGGGTCAACTTACCTGTGCAGCCCACCTGCTGCGGCCCCACACTGTGGCCAGCCCGGCCCAGAAAGCAGCCCAGCTGCCCCACCGTCTTCAACCTCCTGCCAGTAGGCAGGAGGGCGTGTGCTCGCCGCGCATGGCCACACGCCGGCCACCTCCAAGCTGCATGCCTGCTCCTCGACCCCCTGGAGACGCCACGCACCCCCTGGACCTCTCCCACTCTCCCTCGACCTCTCTCCCCTCTCCTGGTTCTCTCCCTTGCACAGCCCGAGCGGAGCTCGTCGCCGCCGCTCGCTGCCGCCACGCCCACCGAGTCCCCCTCGCCTCTCTGACGAGCCCCCGAGCTCCGCCTCGCTGCCGTGCTTCTCTACGCCGAACCACAGGACCCCGGGCGCCTTGAGGCTTCGTCCTCGAGCTTGTCTTCTACGCACGGCCGCCGGACGCCATCGACAAATTCGCCGGACCCCGTGCCTCCCCGGCCTCGCCAGCAGTACCAGAAGAACCGCGGTGAGCCCCGGTTTCGTTTCCCCCATGCCCCATCGCCTATCTTGTCCCCTAGCCGCATCAGCCACCAGAGCCGAGCGCTCCTCGCCGCCAGCCATGGCGCCGCTGCGGCCACAGCGGCTGCCACCCGCGTCTGAGTGCATCACCGCACTCAGCGCATCACCACGGGCCCGTAGCAACCAACCGCTTCTTATGCCGTGCCCTGCGGCGTCGAATCCGTCGACGCCCGAACCACAGCCGCCGCAAACCTCGTCGTCGGCGTCGATTCCGACGACCCCCGCGTCCAGCTTCACCGTCGCTCGATGCGGGCGAGCAAGGGCTACTCCCTGGTACCCTCAGCAAGCCAAACCACCGCCCGTATCGCCGTTCCGTTCATCACCCGAACGCCGGCCGCCGCTTATGAGGTCGCCGCCGTCAATTTAGGCCACCTCCGGCGAAGTTGAGGGCACCAATCGACGCGCGCGAGCTCCAGCTACTCTTAGATGGGCTCAGCCGTTGATTTGGTCACCGGAGGGCGATTTCCGATCACCTCCAGCATCTCGGACCTCGCCGGCGGCTAAATGCCGGCGGGTTTGACCCGTTGACCGGCGTGGGTTGACCCCACTGCCTGGTTTGACCCCCCCTCTCTCTCTCACTGACTTGCGGGCCCTCTCTGTTAATTAACCTAGTTTAGTGCTAATTTTTGGTTAGTTGGTTAGTCACTAACGTGTGGGCCCTGCCCTGTCTAATTATAGTTTAGGATTAACTAGTGCTAATTAACCTTGTTAAATAGCAGTATCACTGACCAGTGGGCCCCACTGGTCTGGTTTCATTGGACCAGCCCCTGTTGACTTGCTGATGTCACCATGACCTAGAGCTGATGCAGTAACTATTTTCTGTGTTTTAAAATAAATCAGAAATGGTTTATTTATTTCAGAAAATAGCTAAAACTTCTAAAAATCACAGAAAATAATCTATAACTCCAATGGAAATAATTTATATATGAAAAATGATCAGAAAAATTCAAGGAATCTGTTTATGGCATTTTCATGCATGTTTGAACAAGTTAAACCTGCTGATCAGGTCAAATCAATTAAATGGCATTTAAATAATCACATATGAAGTTTGAATTTGAACCTTTGGTTCAAACCAACTTCATTTAACGCGGTTGCTAGTTGCATTAGCTCAATCAACAGCATATTGCCATGTCATGATCATGCATCATATTGTCGCATTGCATTGATTGTGTTCTTTCTCTGTTGCCGATGTTTGTCCCCTCTCAGTAGACGACGTTCCGACGATGAGTTCGATGACACCGATGAAGACCCAATGTTATCTTCAGAAGTGCCAGGCAAGCAAAACCCCATTGAGCATTCCGATACAATCCCACTCTCTCGCTCTTGCTCTCTTTTACTGCATTAGGACAACAACGCTTCAACTGTTACCTGATGTGGTAGTTGAACCCCTTTCCACTGCATGACCTGTCATTGCCACAGTAAATACTTGAAACCCACTAGTATGAGTAGGAGTTGTTTGAGCCATGTTGTGCCTACTCATTCATGCTTTCTGGTTATGCCTGCTATTGCTTAGAGTTGTGTCAGGTCTGATTCATCGGGGATGAATTGGAATGTGGTGAACATGTCTTACTGTTGAGAGCTAAGTGT
This sequence comes from Secale cereale, assembly GCA_902687465.1. Classification (NCBI taxonomy): domain Eukaryota; kingdom Viridiplantae; phylum Streptophyta; class Magnoliopsida; order Poales; family Poaceae; genus Secale; species Secale cereale. Next base: position 336,455,056 of record LR738714.1, read on the forward strand.
GTGAACACGATTTGGTAAAGGTAGCGGTGAGAGGCCATGTAGGAGTACATGGTGGGTTGTCTCATTGAAGCCGTCCTCGGGAACTGAGTTCTATGTTGGTTGATCCATGAACAGCTACTACCACACGTTGGGCCCTGAAATATGACCCCGCTCGACTTATTGGCTGCCCTTGCACTCTGTCCAGGAGTTGCAATTAGTTTCTGGTGTTTGTTGTTTACTTGAGGTCGTGCGCAGCGATGACCCTCAGGGTGGGCTGTGACGCGGCAGGTACGTGGCACGGTGTACCGGTCGCCCGTTTGGTGACGCGGGAACCCTGTACACATCGTTTGGGGCGGTGAGCGACACCCCGGTCGGATCTCCCCATGGATGGAACCCAAATAGGCGATAAACCTGGACGAGAGACTTGAGTGGTTAGTTAGGTCGTGGTCTACACCCACGTCGGCTTTCGCTTGAAATCTGCCGAGCACATGTCGTGTGCAGACGCTAAGTGGTGGAAACATGTGTGAAGAAGTACACCCCTGCAGGGTTATATATGATCTATTCGAATAGCCGTGTCCGCGGTAATGGACTTCTGGGTTGCCTATTACAGTTCATAGACAAGTGAAAGTGGATACTCTAAAACACGCAAGATAAGCGTGAGTGCTATGGATGGCCTTCTCGTAGGGAGACGGGAGCGGATCCATAGTGGTGTATTGATTGGTGAATATGTGGACTCGTGTGCGCCACCTCAAAAGAGTTACTTGCAGTCGTAGCTTAGGATAGCCACTGAGTCAAAGCTGGCTTGCTATAGTCAAACTCCACCACCCCTTTGTTGATACTGATGCATATGTAGTTAGTTCTGATGTAAGTCTTGTTGAGTACCTTTGTACTCACGTTTGCTTAATTTATGTTTTTGCAGAGAGACTTCAGTCACACTAGTGTTTCCGCGTGGACTTCGACGTTTAGCTTGTTACCTCAGCTACGATCTTGTACCCTTGGGAGGGTCTGGTAGATAGTCAGGCTTCTCAACCTTTTTCATTTGTAGTTGTCTGTACTCAGACATGTTATGCTTTCGTTGCCTGTATGCTCTGTATGTTGGGTCATGTGACCTCTGTTTGTAATAAACGTTATGATGGCTCTTCTGGGCCTTTATCTATATGATTTGTTGAGTTATGTTGTGATGCCATGTTGTACAGCACATACTTCCATGTTATGCGTATGTGTAATGTGTATTGCTATGTGTGGGATCCGACACCTAGTTGTTTACCTTTGGTAGCCTATCTTACTGGGAAATGTCTCCTAGTGCTTCCACTGAGCCTTGGTAGCTTGCTACTGCTCCGGAACACTTAGGCTGGCCGGCATGTGTCCTTCTTCGTTCCTGTGTCTGTCCCTTAGGGGAAATGTCACGCGTAGTTCCTTTAAGTCCTTATAGCTTGCTACGACTTGGGTTCATATGTTGATGACCGACACGTTCATTGCTGGGTCATGTATGCCTGTCTCTGTAATTTAGTGCCACTTTTGGTTTATAACTAGTCATGTCGGCCCAGGTTCTCTGTCATATGGATGCTAGTGACACTATCATATACGTGTGCCAAAATGCGTAAACGGTCCCGGGCCAGGTAAGGTGGCACCCGTGGGGATACCGTGCGTGAGGACGCAAAGTGATATGGTGTGTTACAGGCTAGACCTGTGTGACTTAGGATCGGGGTCCTGACACCTTCTTTTCTTTCTGGCCCTTTCTTTGATCTAATTTGCAGGCCACCTAGTTAGTGCCATAGTGGTTCTTCTTCCTCCTTCAAATCTTGCACCATGTGAGCAACCCCTCCACCAAATATCACCTCATTTGGATATGATTTGGTTGGGTTTTAAAATATCAAGAGTTTGATCCATATTCAAACTCCTTTTATTTTTCTGCTTCTAAAAATGTCCAAGTCAATTTATTTAAATAGGCCATTATTCACTGAGCATGGGGATATTTTTGTTTTCCCTAAACTCTTCCTATTTCTTTATGTGCATTCTTTTCTTTATCTGCCTGGAGAAATAAAGAAAAGAAAAATAGGCAGCAGCAGCACAGTGCACCCTGGCCTCCTCCTCCCTCTCTCTCTCTCACCGAGGCCCATCTTCTTCTCCACCCGCAGCGCAGTGCAGCCCAACTCCTTCGCATGCCCAGCCACAGCCGCGCAGTCGCGCCGTAGCTACTCCGAGTGCGGGGCCCACCTGTCTGTGACCTAGAGCAGCGCCTCCGTCTTCCTCCGTCAGAAAAGCAGAGCACGCCCGCGCTCACCGTCGCGCCGTCAGCTCACAGACGTCGAGGCCGTGCGCCAAGCCCCTCTTTTAAACCAAAAACGTGTCCTCCAGTCCTCTCTAGGTCTTCCCTTTCCCCTCTCGCCGTCTGGAGAGTTGAGATCCTCCAGATCCGCCGCCTCCATCGACGCCCGAGCGCATCTGAGAGCAGCCTCTCATCACCGGCGAGCTCCGCGTCGTCCTCGACCTCGCCAAAGTTGTCTACCTTCTTCCACGACGTCGTCTTCTTCCTCTACGTCAACCACGCGGACCCAAGCTCCTCTCCGTCGAGTTCTTCTTCCTCTTCTTCCTCTACGGTGGCCGTAGGTGTTCGAGGCACGCCGTCGTCGACTCCGTCCACGCCAGGGCCAGCCGAGCACACCGCAGTGCTCGTGGTGAGCTCCTCTCTCTCCCCAAGCCCTTTTTCCCCTTTCTGTGCATGCTCTAGGCCCTAGTTCCTCGTGTGCCCGATCACGTCACCGTCGGACCTTGTCACCGGCGAGTGTTCCGACCTACCTAGCCCTTGTTGTGGTGCCCGTTCGCTTCTCCTAGTCGCGTAGGACCTCTCTGTTCTATCGCCGTGCCGCCTAGGGCCTTGCTTCGCCTCGCCGTCATCCCGTCGCTGCCGTGCTGTAGATGCTCGCCCTCGGAGATGCAGCGCCCCGTAGGTGCAGCTAGTAGGCTGGTTGGATGCGGGACTCTGCAAGGAGCCTCTCGCACCCCTCCGCCGTGCCTAATGGTCGCCGGAGCGGCTCCGACAAGCAGCTCCGACGAGGGCCAGTGCTCCCCTGTTCTGCCTGTTGCTGTATATTCTTTAGACATAGCACCATCTATCTATCGAGATCGATGCAATGGCGCAGTTCTTTGTCTCCGTCAGTTTCGTCAGTAGGGCGCGGGTTCGATCCCCCGCAGGCGCTGTTGTATTTCGCCCCTTTTTCATTTTTGTGAGAGGCTGACAGCAGGGCCCCACCTGCCAGCCTCTCATCTCCTTTCCCAGCCCCCGCGCGCACCCGCTCACCAGCTCAGCTCTGCCTGGCCCCCTTGTCAGCGTAAGTGGCTAGCTGAGCCTGGGTCAATTTAGACCCTGGCGCTTATTTTGTTTATTTCTTTTTATGTTTTTCTTTTTCTTTTTTGTTTTCTTATTTAATTATTATCTGCATATTTATGCTTCATATGAATTTGAGCCCTATATGAAAAGTGCTTAGAATTTTGTGTAGATTATGAATATGTCACTTGCTGCCATGTTAAAAACATTTAAATGATGTTTGAATTTAAACTTGTTTTAAATATGTTCAAACTTGCAAAAATCATAACTAATTCTCTACAACTCCAAATTTAACAAACTTTATATGCATTTGGGGTAGAAAAATGTCTAGAATGTTTTGGTGCTGTTGTTTAGCATGTTTGACAACTCTTTCACAGTAGTTTTTCAAATCTGTCCCAAATGCAAGTAAATGAATATGGGATTTTCTGGATATTGTTGTATTTTGTTTCCAGCCCATTTAAATATGCTAGCATGTTGCTGTTATGGTAGTTGCACCTTGCCATGTTAACCAACCTCTTTAAAACCTTGTTGGTTGCTTGTTTGATAAACTACATAAACTTGTTAATGTGTTCCCTTGCTTGTTTCATGTTGTGTTGATCTTGTTGGTTGTGATGATATTGCACTATTGTGACCCCTAGGCCATGCATCATGTTTTCCTTGTTCACATGCTTCATGTTCATGCATCACGTGATTGAGCACTGCATGTTGATTGATTTTGTTCCGTTGTTGCATTGTTGTGTTTGGTTAGAGCCTGGTGAAGATACTGAGTACGAGGTTTCTACCGAGGTTGAGTGTGAGGAGCAAGGTTACGTTCCCTCCGAGGATTCAACAAGCAAGATGACCTGACCCAGATATCTTTACTATCTTTGCCTATTGCTAGATGTCTCGCTCTTTAGCTTATTGCCTCGATGCCAATCTCTGTTTGTCAGCCTCCTATTGTAGCCATGAATCTCTCTAACCACCCAACCTAGCAAACCTTTGATTGGCTACGTAAGCTTTGCTCAGCCCCTCTTATAGCATTGTTAGTTGCAGGAGAAGATTTGAAGATTCTTGCTTCATGATGAAGTTTTTGTTGGGATATCACACTATATAATCTGTTAAACTAAATCACCTATATATTTGGCAATGGGTGGAAGGCTAAGCCTTTGCTTGGTGTTTTGTTCCACTCATGCCTCCCTAGGAACCATTTAAACCGGTGTTATGTTCCTTGATTTTGCGTCCCTAACACGGTTGGGGTTTATGGGCCCCCCTCGGTAACCCGCTTAGCGCTAAAGCTTTTCCAGCAAGGCCCAACTTTGGTTTTACATTTGCCTAATAACTAAAACTTGCATAGGGAGTTATAAACCCTCTTCTTAATCACCAACCCGGGCCAGTGCTCCACATGAGTGTTGGTCCAAACTGGGAGTTTTGCGGGGCCACCTCGGGGAAACTCAAGGGCTGGTAAAAACCTGTAGTATTGCCCATCCGGTCGTGGCCTGAGACGAGATGCGCGCGTGTAATGCCCAGTATGCGACTATGTCTCCTACGTGTCGACGCACGACTTAAAGACATAAGCGCATACTACAATGATCTCAAGTATGGTATCTTTGCACAACTCATGTAAAATTTAGGGATGAAATAGTAAAAGATAGTTGTCTTACACTCGCCACGTCACACAATGAATACATTAACATACATCATCCAAAACACAGGGTCCGACTACGGACGAAAACCAAACGAGAAAGATACCATAAACACAAGGTCTGATCGCCCCCAGTAGGAACCACTACTGATTGTCGAAAAACATCACACAATACGACACTCTCTTCATCGAGCTCCTAGTGAAGTTCTGAACCAACTCCTGCACTGTTCTTAGCGGTACCTGCATCTGGTGTTGTAGTATCTGTGAGCCACGAGGACTCAGCAATCCCAAAACCATGGGTATCAAGACAAGCAAAGCTTTAAGGGTGTGGAAAAAGGTAGTGGTACGGATGCAGCAGCGGCTAAGCATAAAATGGTGGCTAACTTACGAGTACAAGAATAAGATGAGCATCTACGCAAACGGTCGCAAACTAGTAGTGATCGCTAACCGCGGATCCTCTGTAAAGTTTTCTACAACCGGACATTAACAAATTCCAATCTGCCACATAACCGCGGGCACGGCTTTCGAAAGATCATAACCCTGCAGGGGTGTCCCAACTTAGCCCATCACAAGCTCTCACGATCAGCAGAGATAATAATAATATTACCCCTTATCTTAGGGAAGGCCCGATTAGACTCGGAATTCCCGGTGCACAAGACATTTCGACAATGGTAAAACAAGTCCTGCAAGACCTCCCGGCGTGCCGACACCCTGATAGTAGCCACGTGTATCTCGTCTCAGGCCACGTCCGGATGGGTGATGCTACAGGTAAACCCAACCCTCGAGTTTCCCCGAGGTGGCCCCGCAGGCTCCCCGTTTGGGACCAACACCATCAGCACTGGCCCCCTGCTATGTAGAAAGAATCCTCGGGTAGCGCTAACTCCCTATGCAATCAATTAATTAATTAAGTTTTTATTATGAGCAAATTAAAACCAATGTTGGGCCTTGCTGGAGGAGTTTTATTCAAAGACGAACTGTCAAGGGGTCCCCATATACCCAACCATGTAAGGAATGTAAAATCAAGGAACAGAACGCCGGTTTATCGGCTCCTAAGGTGGCATGAGTGGAACAAAACACCGAGCAAAAGGCCAAGCCTTCCACCCATGCCCATTATATAGGTATGTTAATAATAATAATAGATATTGTGATAATCCAACAACAAGTTCCTACATGGAACGATCTTCATCTTCACCTGCAACTAACAACGCTATAAGAGGGCTGAGCAAGCGGTTAACATAGCCAAACAATGGTTTCCGGGGGAGGTGTCAAAGGTTAGAGGTTTCATGGCAACAAGGAGAGGGGCTGACAATAAAGATGGATAGCGCGACATATAACGATAGCATCGAGACAACTAAGCATGGCAATGGTAGTAAAGGTATCCAAGGGTATGGTCATCTTGCCTAGGATTCCGCAAGGAAGAAGAACAAGTCCATGAAGTAGTCGAACAAAACCTCATCACTCCAGAACGAAACCGAAGCTAACGAGAAGAAGCCTACCGGAAAGAAAGCAAACAACATGGTAAACACACATATCATAACCAAGGCATGATGCACAAACAAGTATGATGCATGTCCGGTTTAGATATGCATGGCATGGAAAAGTGCACAAGCAATACTACAAGTTAAGTGGAGCTCAATATGCAACGAGTTGCATATTGACGAAACACCCAATTTTATTTATTTAGTTGACTCTCGTTTATCTACAAGACAAGATTAAATGTTTTTATTAAACATGACAAGAGGTGAAGCATAAGTAAAACTACACTATCTAGGCATTTTAAATGAGGCCGGAAATAACAACAACAATTCCGTAAAAACCCCATGACCAATTTAGCAATTATTAAGCAACAACAATTTAACACTCAAATGTTGTTATCATGATGCGGATGACATGATCAAGTTTTATGCAATTTTTAGTAAAAATTAACATGAAGAGATATGAAGTATTTGTCGCCGTTGTGGAAAGAAAGGGGCCACGGCGGAGAATCCGAAAATGATGTCACGCAACATATCGGTTCCGGTAACTCATTGAGAGTCCGGTGCAAAAGATGACGGAGAGCGTGACATGCAAAAGAGACGGGGTGCTCCCAGTTTCTGGGTTCCCATGGGTCGGCATCAAAAGAGGACACAACTTACATGGTGCAACAAGGGATACATCTCATACATCGCAAGCAAGCGTTCTCGGGTGTCATCTCGTGGTATACCTTCGGAGTGAGCGTTTCCGGAGGGGTTCGAGACATCGAGGGAAGTAGGCGTTCACGTGTCGTAGAGGAAGTAGTCGTTCACAATCGTAGATGTACATGTCGATGGTAGTCGTTCACTTGACGGTCTTCGGCGACGGTAGCGGGACATGTTTCGTAGTTGAACTTGACGGGTCGACGCGGTCGTCGTGGGAGGTAGCGGTACACGTTCATGTAGATGTTCATGTCGTTGTACTCGAAGGTCGTCGTGGTACTCGTTCATGTAGTAGTCGAACTTGATGGAACCGAGGGCTCCGAGCGTGCGTCGTGGTACTTGGCGATTCTGAAGACCACGGTAGATGAACTTGGCGCATCCTTGTACTCGGCATTCCGGTGTGGTAGTTGTTCGGGCGTCGGGCGTCGAGGTACTTGGAACTTGGCAGAACCAAAGCTAACAAAAGAAAACCCATGCTCGGGCTCCACGGAGACAGCAGCAAGGAGGCGATGCGGACGAAGCCCTGGGGCATGGGGTAGCATGCGGCGAATGCAGCAGCTTCCGGCGGTGACGCTCGGTGCCGGAGATGGCAGGGAAGGTCCAGGACAGCAAAGTAGGAGACATGCGCGGACGTGGTTAGGCGGAGGAGGGACGGCTTGGACGGAGGAGCAACGAGGCGGCGGCCGCATTGGGGTTCGCCGGCGGTGGGGAAGAGGATCCTGCGGCGGTCTCTACTCGCCGGCGTCGGAGGACGACGATGCGGAGCAGCCGCGGCAGAGCAGCTCAGGGACGGTGCGGGGAAGAGAGGAGGTCGGGGAGCAGCGGCGTGCCCCGGCGGCCTTGGTCGCCGATGGCTGGCAAGGTCCTGGCCGGCCGGTGGTGCTGAGCAGCTCGGGGGCGGCGGGGCTCGGTTCCTTGCGCGGAGGCGGAGAGGCGCGAACGGTACCCCTGGGGTCGAGGAGAGGGGAGGCCTGACGCGCTCGGCGGTTGAGGACGCGGGCAGCAGCCGGAGCAGGCCCGAGGCGCGGGGATGGGAAGAAGGAAGGCGGTGGCGCGGTGTCTCGCTGGATCGGGAGGAAGGAGCGAGGGAATTGAGTGAGAGGGAGGTAGGTGCGGCGCTGAGGGAAAAGAGCGATGGGGAGGGATCGATAGGCTCGGGGCTAGGGTTAGGAAGCGGTTGGGCTGGCTTGTTGGGAGGCCCAGATGGCCAGGGAGGCCGGCGGGCTACTGGCTCGCACCGGATGGGCCTAGATGGCATGGGTCCTCTCTTATCCAATTCTACTGATGTTTTCCCCAAAAAAACAGAAAAACAACAAAGAAGAAAAGAAAAGGAAGGAGGTGCTAGGGAAAGAATTTGCACATTAGGTTATTTCTCTCGGGCTCATAAAAATGAGCGTAATCCAAGAAAAATAGAAGTGGCATGATCGAGATATAATTCAAACATATTTTAATTTACTTCAAACGGGTTTCAACTAAGACTTGATTTTCGAAGTGTCCAAAAATGTTGAGGTTTTTGGAGGAACCTCGATAAACGGGAAAAGAATTATAGAGAAGGTTTGAGGCAAGGAATTGAGAAAGAGAAGGCATGGGGAAAATATGCAAGTGTGTTATGGTGAATTCCAAACAAATGGAATAATTTAATATAGCTCCCTAATAATATTGAGAGGCTTTTATATGTTATAAAGAGAAGTCACGCTAGTGAGTATCCCTCAATTTAAATGGATCGAGGATCCATACGGTTTATTTAGTTGAGTTTTAAAACTAAAAGACTTGGTGTCATGATGACATGATGCAATGCAAAATAAATAAAGCAAGCACAAATGAAACACACGGGAAACCCGGAACATCTGGAATCTTCTGGAGCGTCGGTCTTCGGGCGTCACAACTCTCCCACACTAATAGAGGATCTCGACCCGAGATCCTAGAGATGGCACCGGATAAAAGAGGATAAAGCAAGAGGTAAAACAAAGTTGCTTCTTTGACAAACGAGTGAAACCACGAACCTGAGAGGTTAAACAAGTTAAAAAGAGAGAATACAATGGAGATGAACGAAGATGAAAACACTTCGTTAGAAAAGAGGAACAAGGAACATTATGAGAACCTTGTAGGTTGAAAGACATGAAACAAGAGCTTACGAACCAAAAGAATATGAAACTGCAACGGTATAGCCAAGGAATAAGAATGATATAATTTGGACAGCACTCCGGTAAAATGGAAGGAATTAACATGAACTTGAGGAGATGGGATGATACTTGATGAAATCAACAACACACTGCCTCCGGAACATTGAACGAATGACACAAGGATTAAGAAAGATTTCATATAGCACTCCGGTTGAAATGAGAGGCAAAACTTGATAAGATGAGAGAAATTGAATGGAGAATACAGCACTCTGGATAAATAGATAAACAAGGAAAAGAACATGATCTTGACAAAGCAAGATTATGGGACGAAGGGAGAAACATCACAATGCCTCCGGAATGAAAGAATAAAAGCTAGATTATTAGGAAGAAATAAAGTAGAAGCAAATGATAACTTCTACCACCAATGAATTTAGAAAACATCCTTACGAAGAAGGGTTGAACGGAGTTGTTGAAAATAATCAACAACAAAAGAATAAGCTAGTTGTGGGCTTATGGAAAACATCTCAAAATTAAGAGGTGACAGTCGGCCACTAACGAAAACATTTGATTACTTGAGATCAACGAAATGAAGATAACTTCTTTCACTGAGAGGATAAATGAAGAACTAGGGTCATTTATAATCACCATAATTAGCAACAAACCTTAGGGAAAGCTTTTAGGTGAGACACAACCCAAGATAACTCCAAGGAAGAAATTGACGGGATTAAATATCTCATTCTTGATAACTTGTGAAACATGGAACATGAAGGAAATTGTCAAGAATGACATAACACCATCTGAAAAGATAAGGTAGAAAGGGTTGCAATTGGAAAGCATGATGAAGAATGCTTGAGCTCCAACAAGAATCTTGGTGAAGACTTCGAGGATGAATTAAAACATGACGAACCACCATGAGGAACTCTGGTAATGAAAGCATGAGAAGTGAAAGATGAAAAGAATAAGATTCAAGGCCTGCGATGAATTAGATGGAGCTTTGAAATGATATAATTGAAATAACTTGGAGCTCCGGAAAACAAGATGAACAACTTAGAACCAAGGATATGATATGATGAACAAGCTCCGGAAAAAGAGATTAATCACTTCGAGGAAATAAGAATAAGATTTACAGTATGCTTCTCCTTCATCAAATTAAATTGATGACACGCAACGGAATTGGCCTACTACTTATTCTTCTTGAAAAGGATTGGAGTGAGATATAGCCAAACTAGACAAAAATCTTGAACAACTCATCGGTAGGATTATGAAAAGAACAAATGAATTAATACGATAACAACGGAAGAGTAATCTTGAATGAACCACCGTAAGAATATGGAGACGAGCGAAGAGACATCAACTAAGAATAGTGGGAGGGTGAAGTTGAAAACTGAGAACGAAGAATCTTCTAAAATGATGGCCTTCGGAGGATCACAATGGAAAGAATTCATGAAATGCTTCGGATGGTATAAAAGAATTCCTCACAGTCGGAACAATAATGAGGATGGCATGAAGCTAGAACCACGAATCTTCAAGAGAACGGGCCAAGATTCAATAGAAACACTTCTCCGGTCTTCAAATGTTGAGAATGAAGACGAGAAATGCCATGAAGAATTTCGAGATACTCCGGACGAATGACAAGAGGAAGGTGGAACTAAAGATGGAAATAATTGAAAACAAGCTTGGAGAAGGCATGTGACTGATGGAAATCATTCTTACGTCACACTTTGAAAAGAATTTCAGAATACTCTGGAAAAAGAAGAGTCAGGTAAGATCCTAGAAAAAGACCTGTGGGTTAGGGCCCACTCAAAAGAAATCACCGTTGCAAAATATTGCTTAAGAGATATTGCACTCGTTGAATTACATGGCTTGAATAAGATGACAATCCTCAAAATAGTTTGAACGGATTAAAAATGGAAATATGAATCTTCTGAGTAATCTTGTACACTCCGGATAAGAATTAGAGAGAGTTGAATAACAAGAGAGACTTTGGATAAGAATTTTCAACATGGGAAAACATGTGAAACAAGAGGAAGGATATAATGAACACCAAAGCTTGAATTAAATCCACCGGAGAAGAAGATGAGAATGGAACAACGATAACTTGAAGCTTCCTTAGCATCTTCCGGAGGAATCACCGGATAATGAAATTGAACGAAAGAATGAAGAAACATCACATGAATATAAGGACACTTGATTAAGGACTCAGGCTCCATAAAGAAAGGGTGGGAGGGTGGGGAAAACAAAGACAACTTGAGATGAATGAAACAGACACCATTGAGAAAAGATTGAGAGTTGATCTTGCAAATGATGAAGAGATCAGATTAACTTGAAGCAAAGCATGCCGGTTGAAAAGAATTTAACATAACAATCTCGATGATCAAGAAGGATTAGCACTCCCATAGAAATATGAGAACACCGATTAGGAAAGGTATGGAATCAACACTTGACATCGAAGTAACTCGGATACCAGAATCAAAACAAAAACAAAGGATAGATACGTTGCAACATAATCTTCACAATATCATTCGAACAGCGAATGAATTCCATAGCTTAATGGTACATCAACTTGACGAGAAGACACTTGGGAGAACAAAAGATAAATAAAAACAACAAGGAGCGGATAGAACAAATGCATGATAGAAGCATCGTCCCACATGTTCGTGCAGAAAGCTCATGGAACGTGTTACAAAAGGGTGTTGCAATCCCCGGATCAGCATAGCCAAGGACCCTTTAAGATGCAACTCCCGATTGGAACAACGCCCATAAAACCACTTCACTCAATGTTGAACCTCGAACTTCATACCATGCATTCGTTGGAAGAATGGCTACGATCTACTAGATGGACCCACCTATTAATTTCCGAAACTTTCTGGTTATGCAATCTGGTGTTGGGGATACAGGGGAAGCACCGCGCACTCAACTCTAATCCTACATCCAGCTATATCCATCCTTCAACACATAACCAGTTATTTTTGGAAACCATTTACCTCGGACCTTCGAAACGCATCTACTATACAAGCTATGGCAATACTCCCGAACTACCTCCCCACTACTGGGCGATGTCGGGGTTATCTTACCACTAACTGCATAGAAGAGTTTTCGATGTCGGCTGTCTTAAGTATTCCAGAACTGTTGCGATAGATTTGTGACGACAACACCTTGGAGCTCAACTCCCCGGGAAACTGCCACAACCCCTAAATGACAGGAGGCATCGAGAACAATGTTCTCGTCACAAAGACATCAGACAATCCAAACAATACTCACGTGATCCTAAAAAAATTTGTGAATTTTTTAGAGTAGAAGAGATAAAGTAATCGTGAGGAGTCCTCACCAGAGTGAAAAGGGATGAGGAGTAAAAGAAATCCTACTCTCCGATATATATAGGACTCAAAACATTTTCAAGTGTGTGCCTAGACTCAACCGTCAACGATTCGATCAATCAGTGGGGGCTCCTAGGTCGGAGAAGGCTCTGATTACCAACTTGTAATGCCAGTATGCGACTATGTCTCCTACGTGTCGAGGCACGACTTAAAGACATAAGCGCATACTAGAATGATCTCAAGTATGGTATCTTTGCACAACTCATGTAAAATTCAGGGATGAAATAGTAAAAGATAGTTGGCTTACACTCGCCACGTCACACAATGAATACAATAACATACATCATCCAAAACACAGGGTCCGACTACGGACGAAAACCAAACGAGAAAGATACCATAAACACAATGTCCGATCGCCCCTAGTAGGAACCACTACTGATCGTCGAAAAACGTCACACAATACAGCCACTCTCTTCATCGAGCTCCCAGTGAAGTTCCGAACCAACTCCTGCACTGTTCTCAGCGGTACCTGCATCTGGTGTTGTATTATCTGTGAGCCACGAGGACTCAGCAATCCCATAACCATGGGTATCAATACTACCAAAGCTTTAAGGGTATGGAAAAAGGTAGTGGTAAGGTTGGAGCAGCGGCTAAGCATAAAATGGTGGCTAACTTACGATTAAAAGAATAAGATGAGCATCTACGCAAACGGTCGCAAACTAGTAGTGATCGCTAAAGATCCTGAACTACCTACGAGTCAAATATAACCCCACCGTGTTCTCTTCTCAAAGTGAAAAGAGACAGTCACGGTTACTCACACAGTTGTGTGTTTTACTTCGGATCCTCTGTCAAGTTTTCTACAACCGGACATTAACAAATTCCAATCTGCCACATAACCGCAGGCACGGCTTTCGAAAGATCATAACCCTGCAGGGGTGTCCCAACTTAGCACATCACAAGCTCTCACGATCAGCAGAGATAATAATAATATTACCCCTTATCTTAGGGAAGGCCCGATCAGACTCGGAATTCTCGGTGCACAAGACATTTCGACAATGGTAAAACAAGTCCTGCAAGACCTCCCGGCGTGCCGACACCCTGATAGTAGCCGTGCGTATCTCGTCTCAGACCACGTCCGGATGGGTGATGCTACAGGTAAAACCAGCCCTCGAGTTTCCCCGAGGTGGCCCCGCAGGCTCCCCGTTAGGGACCAACACCATCAGCACTGGCCCCCTGCTATGTAGAAAGAATCCTCGGGTAGCGCTAACTCCCTATGAAATTAATTAATTAATTAAGTTTTTATTATGAGCAAATTAAAAACAATGTTGGGCCTTGCTGGAGAAGTTTTATTCAAAGACGAACTGTCAAGGGGTCCCCATATACCCAACCGTGTAAGGAACGCAAAATCAAGGAACATAACGCCGGTTTATCGGCTCCTAATGTGGAATGAGTGGAACAAAACACCGAGCAAAAGGCCAAGCCTTCCACCCATGCCCAATATATAGGTGTGTTAATAATAATAATAGATATTGTGATAATCCAACAACAAGTTCCTACATGGAACGATCTTCATCTTCACCTGCAACTAACAACGCTATAAGAGGGCTGAGCAAGCGGTTAACATAGCCAAACAACGGTTTGCGGGGGAGGTGTCAAAGGTTAGAGGTTTCATGGCAACAAGGAGAGGGGCTGACAATAAAGATGGGTAGCGCGACATATAACGATAGCATCGAGACAACTAAGCATGGCAATGGTAGTAAAGGTATCCAAGGGTATGGTCATCTTGACTAGGATTCCACAAGGAAGAAGAACAAGTCCATGAAGTAGTCGAACAAAACCTCATCACTCCGGAAAGAAACCAAAGCTAACGAGAAAAAGCATACCGGAAAGAAAGCAAACAACATGGTAAACACACATATCATAACCATGGCATGATGCACAAACAATTATGATGCATGTCCGATTTAGATATGCATGGCATGGCAAAGTGCACAAGCAATACTACAAGTTAAGTGGAGCTCAATATGCAACGAGTTGCATATTGACGAAACACCCCATTTTATTTATTTAGTTGACTCACGTTTATCTACAAGACAAGATTAAATGTTTTTATTAAACATGACAAGAGGTGAAGCATAAGTAAAACTACACTATCTAGGCATTTTAAATGAGGCCGGAAATAACAACAACAATTCTGTAAAATCCCCATGGCTAATTTAAGTATTAAGCAACAACTATTTAACACTCAAAGGTTGTTATCATGATGCGGATGACATGATCAAGTTTTATGCAATTTATAGTGAAAATTAACATGAAGAGATATGAAGTATTTGTCGCTGTGGTGGAAAGAAAGGGGCCACGGCGGTGAATCCAAAAATGATGCCACGCAACATATCGGTTCCGGTAACTCGTTGAGAGTCCGGTGCAAAAGATGACGGAGAGCGTGACATGCAAAAGAGATGGGGTGCTCCCAGTTTCCGGGTTCCCACGGGTCGGCATTAAAAGAGGGCACAACAGACACGGTGCAACCAGGGATACATCTCATACATCGCAAGCAAGCGTTCTCAGGTGTCGTCTCGCGGTATACCTTCGGAGTGAGCGTTTCCGGAGGGGTTCGAGACGTTGAGGGAAGTAGGCGTTCACGTGTCGTAGAGGAAGTAGTCGTTCACGATGGTAGATGTACATGTCGACGGTAGTCGTTCACTTGATGGTCTTCGGCGACGGTAGCGGGACACGTTTCGTAGTTGAACTTGACGGGTCGACGCGGTCGTCGTGGGAGGTAGTGGTACACGTTCATGTAGATGTTCATGTCGTCATACTTGAAGGTCGTCATGGTACTCGTTTATGTAGTAGTCGAACTTGATGGAACCGAGGGCTCCGAGCGTGCGTCGTGGTACTTGGCGATTCCGAAGACCACGGTAGGTGAACTTGGCACATCCTTGTACTCGGAATTCCGGTGTGGTAGTTGTTCGGGCGTCGGGCGTCGAGGTACTTGGAACTTGGCAGAACCAAAGCTAACACAAGAAAACCCATGCTCGGGCTCCACGGAGACAGCAGCAAGGAGGCGATGCGGACGAAGCCCTGGGGCGCGGGGTAGCATGCGACGAATGCAGCAACTTACGACGGTTACGCTCGGCGCCGGAGATGGCAGGGAAGGTCCAGGACAGTGAGGTAGGAGACGTGCGCGGATGTGGTGAGGCGGAGGAGGGCCGGCTTGGCCGGAGGAGCAACGAGGCGGCGGCCGCGTTGGGGTTCGCCAGCGGTGGGGAAGAGGATCCTGTGGCGGTCTCTACTCGCTGACATCGGAGGACGACGATGCAGAGCAGCCGCGGCAGAGCAGCTCGGGGACGGTGCGGGGAAGAGAGGAGGTCGGGGAGCAGCGGCGTGCCCCGGCGACCTTGGTCTCCGGCGGCTGGCAAGGTCCTGGCCGGCCGGTGGTGGTGACCATCTCGGCGGTGGCGGGGCTCGGTTCCCTGCGTGGAGGCGGAGAGGCGCGAACGGGATCCCTGGGGTCGAGGAGAGGGGAGGCCCGACGCGCTCGGTGGTTGACAACGTGGGCAGCGGCCGGAGCAGGCCCGAGGCGCAGGGATGGGAAGAAGGAAGGCGGCGGCGCGGTGTCTCGCTGGATCGGGAGGAAGGAGCGAGGGAATCGAGTGAGAGGGAGCTAGGTGCGGCGCTGAGGGAAAAGAGCGATGGGGAGGGATCGAGAGGCTCGAGGCTAGGGTTAGGAAGCGGTTGGGATGGCTTGTTGGGAGGCCTAGATGGCCAGGGAGGCCGGCAGGCTGCTGGCTCACACCGGATGGGCCTAGATGGCCTGGGTCCTCTCTTATCCAATTCTACTGATGTTTTCCCCAAAAAAACAGAAAAACAACAAAGAAGAAAATAAAAGGAAGGAGGTGCTAGGGAACGAATTTGCACATTAGGTTATTTTTCTCGGGCTCATAAAAATGAGCGTAATCCAAGAAAAATAGAAGTGGCATGATCGAGATATAATTCAAACATATTTGAATTTACTTCAAATGGGTTTGAACTAAGACTTGATTTTCGAAGTGTCCAAAAATGTTGAGGTTTTTGGAGGAACCTCGATAAACGGGAAAAGAATTATAGAGCAGGTTTGAGGCAAGGAATTGAGAAAGAGAAGGCATGGGAAAATATGCAAGTGTGTTATGGTGAATTCGAAACAAATGGAATAATTTAATATAGCTCACTAATAATATTGAGAGGCTTTTATATGTTATAAAGAGAAGTCACCATAGTGAGTATCGCTCCATTTAAATGGATCGAGGATCCATACGGTTTATTTAGTTGAGTTTTAAAATTAAAAGACTTGATGACATGATGACATGATGCAATGCAAAATAAATAAAGAAAGCACAAATGAAACACATGGGAAAACCCGGAACATCTGGAATCTTCTGGAGCGTCGGTCTTCGGGCGTCACAGCGCGGCTACTATTAGGGTGTCGTCACGCCGGGAGGACTTGCTGGATTAGTTTTAGCTTAGTCGGAATATCTTGAGCACGGGATTCCGAGAACACTCGGGTCTTCCCACCTTGGAGTTGCAACTCCACAGATCGTGAGCTTGTGATGGGCTAAGTTGGGACACCCCTGCAGGGTCTTGATCTTTCGAAAGCCGTGCCCGCGGTTATGAGGCAGATGGGAATTTGTTAATATTCGGTTGTAGAAAACTTGACACTATGATCATAATACACTACCAGCGTGAGTAACCGTGACGGTCGCTTTCCGAATGGGTTCGGGAAGTGAACATGGTGGGGTTATGTTTGACGTGCTTAGATAGGATCACTTCGTGATCACTTTGTCGATAGTTGGCACTTCTCTTCTCGCTCTAAACACGTAAGCTAGTTCTAGTGCAGCTGCAACCTTGTTCTTCAGCCTTTGCCTCACCCAAGGCTTAGATAGCATTGCCACCCGGGAATGGGATTGTTGAGTCCTCCGTGTCTCACAGATTCTACACAACACCAGATGCAGGTACCTTGGAGAACTACACAGCTGGTGGTTCAGAGTTGTACTAGGAGTTCGATGAAGAACATGGGCGATACTATGTGTCTTATCCAGAGGATCAGTAGGGCTCTTACTAGGATGATCGGGACCTCGTGTTGTTATTTATTTATGGTATCTTTCATTTGGATCTTCGTCCGTAGCCGGACTCTGATGTTATTTGGATGATGATTACTTATGTAATGTATTGTGTGACGTGGCGAGTGTAAGCCAACTACTCTTTTGCAATTTCATCCCTCTTTTACATGAGTCGTGCAAAGATACCATACTTGGGATCATTCTAGTATGAGATTCTGCCTTTAAGTCGTGCCTTGACACGTAGGAGGTATAGTCTCATACTGGGCATTACAAGTTGGTAATCAGAGCCTTCACCGACCTAGGAGCCCCCACTGAATGATCGAACCATTGACGGTTGAGTCTAGGCACACACTTGAAAATGTTTTGAGTCCTATATATATATATATATATATATATATATATATATATATATATATATATATATATATATATATATCGGAGAGTAGGATTTCTTTTACTCCTCATCCCTTATCACTCTGGTGAGGACTCCTGACGATTACTTAATCACTTCTACTCTCAAAAATTCACAAAAAAAAACTTTAGGATCACGCGAGTATTGTTTGGATTGTTTGGATGTCTTTGTGACGAGAATATTGTTCTCGATGCCTCCTGTCATTAGGGGTTGTGGCAGTGTCCCGGGGAGTTGAGCTCTGAGGTGTTGTCGTCACAAATATATCGCAGCAGTTCTGGAATACTTAAGACGGCCGACATCAAAAACTCTTCTATGCGGTTGGTGGCAAGATAACCCCGACATCACCCAGTACTGGGGAGGTAGTTCGGGAGTATTGCCATAGCTTATATAGCAGATGCGTTTCGAAGGTCCAAGGTAAACAGTTTCCGGAAATAACTGGTTATGTGTTGAAGGATGGATACAGCTGGATGTAGGATTAGAGTTGAGTGCGCGATGCTTCCCCTGTATCCCCAACACCTGATTGCATAACTGGAAACTTTCGGAAATTAATAGGTGGGTTCATCTAGTAGCTCATAGGCATTCTTCCAACGAATGCATGATATGGAGTTCGGGGTTCTACATTGAGTGAAGTGGTTTCATGGGTGGTTGTTCCGATCGTGAGTTGCATCTTAAAGGGTCCTTGGCTTTGCTGATCCGGGTATTGCAAAACCCTTTTGTAACACGTTCCATGAGCTTTCAGCACGAACATGTGGGACGAAGCTTCTATCTTGTATTAGTTCTCTCTGATCCTTGTTGTTTTATTTATTTATTTACCATTTGTTCTTCCAAGTGGCTTCTCAAGCAGATTGTTGTACCATTGAACTGTGGATTACATTCGTTCATTTTGCTCGAATGTTCTTGTGAAGACTTATGTTGCAGTTCTAGCCGTTGATTCAGCTTATATCTTTCAATCAATGGCTAGTAGTTGTCATCTCCTTCAGGATGGCTCCTAAGAAAGTTCCCAATGCTAACCCAGAGGGTGAAGAAGTTCCTGATCGTCCTCCTTCCCCTCCTCCTCCGTCTGAGGCCTGGAGAGCAATTATGCAAGAGACAAAGCAGAACACCCAGATGCTTATGCAAATGATGCAGAACATTCAAGCAAATCAAGGTGGTCATGGGAACCAAGGCCAAGGCAATCTGTTCAATCAACCTCACTTTGCTACACTCAACCAGTTCCTGGCAAACCAACCAAAGTCTTTCAGTTACTGTGTGGATCCGCTAGATGCTGAAGACTGGATAACAGACATCAAGAAGCACTTTGAATGCAGTAACGTGAGACCTCGGGATTATGTCAAGTTTGCTGCCTTCCAACTCAAGGACCAAGCCGCTGATTGGTGGCAACAGTACAAAGATTCCATAGGTGGACGTGAAATCTCATGGACTGACTTCTGCAAGGATTGCCGCTCTCACCACATTCCAACTAGTGTCACCGAAGGCATGCGTGAGCAATTCCGCAACCTGAAGCAAGGCACCATGTCCGTCTATCAATACAATGTCAAGTTCCAGAATCTCATTCGCTACGCCAAGCAAGACATCCTAGATTCCAAGAGCAAGATTTATCAGTTTCGTGGTGGTCTGAAGGATGAACTTCAACTAGCTCTCACCTTGTTTGAGCCGGATGAATTTGATCAATTCTATAACATGGCCCTTAAGCAAGAGGGAGCCCAGCTCAAGGTTGAAGCTTCCAAAAAGAGGATCAGAGATGCTGTTAACTCCTCCTCTTCTTCCCAAGTGGTCGCAAAGTAGCAGAAGTTTTGGCTTCCACCTCCTCCAGTGCTCCGCCCTCCCAACAACAACAACAACAACAACAAGCACTCTGGTGGTCGTGGTTTCTCCCACCCACCCAACCCAAGCAATCAGTCCAAGAATCACTTTCAAGCTTCAAAGTCAAGTGGTCCTTATCACCGTCCTCTCTCAGAAGTGGTTTGCAACAAATGCACTCAGAAGGGTCACTATGCTAACAAGTGTCCCAACCCAAGGCGCCTTCCGCATCCTCCACCTGTCAGCACTGCTATTGTCAAGCAAAATCCAAAGGCAGCAAGAGTGAATCTGATGAAGGCAGCTCAAGCAGAGAATTCTTCAGATGTGATACTTGGTAACCTTCCAGTCAATCTTAAACCTGCTAAAGTTTTGTTTGATTCAGGTGCATCATGCTCTTTCATGTCTCATCCTTTTGCAACGAAGCATAATGTTGTCACCAAAAATTTGCCAAGGGAGTTATCAATTATTTCTCCGGGAAAACGAATGCATTCAAGTGTGTATGCTCCGGACATATCTATTTATATGGGTGATTACCGCTTTCTGGTTTCTCCGGTTATTCTTGGTAACTCCGACATTGATCTTATTCTTGGGATGGATTGGCTTTCCAAGCATGATGCAAACATTGATTGTGCAAATAAGGAAGTCAAGCTTACTCATCCTGACGAAGACGTGATTATCTTCGCCCCTCAGGATAACACAATCAGGCTATTCTCTCTTAATGACAAGGGCGAGATTAATGCCATCCCACAGATTCCGGTGGTCAATGAGTATGAAGATGTTTTCCCCGAAGAACTTCCAAGCATGCCTCCGCATCGTCAAGTTGAATTCGTCATTGAACTCGAGCCCGGTACCGAGCCAGCATGTCGGCGTCCGTACAAGCTTTCCCCTGATGAGTTGAAGGAGCTGAAGAAACAACTCGATGAGCAAGAGCGTATGGGTCTAATCAGGCCTAGCACTTCTCCTTGGGGCTGTGGTGTTCTATTTGTCAAGAAGAAGGATGGCACGAAACGCCTTTGCGTTGATTACCGGCCATTGAACAAGAAGACAATAAAGAACAAGTATCCGCTCCCCAATATCAATGAATTGTTCGAGCAGGTCAAAGGAGCAAAGGTGTTCTCAAAGCTCGATCTCCGGATGGGTTATCACCAGATCCGTATCCGTGAAGAAGATATTCCCAAGATCGCATTCAGAAGAAGTTTTGGCTCTTATGAATACACGGTCATGTCTTTTGGCCTCGCAAATGCTCCACCCACTTTCTCGAGGATGATGCACTTCATATTCAACCCCTACACCAATGAATTTGTTCTCGTCTATCTGGATGACATCTTGGTATTCTCCAAGAATGAAGAAGACCATGCCAAGCACCTCCGTTTGGTTCTGGATAGGCTCCGTGAACACATGTTCTATGTGAAGTTCTCCAAGTGTGAATTCTGGCTGGATAAGGTCTTATATCTTGGCCATATCATCTCTGCTGAGGGTATTTCTGTCAACCCCGAGAAAGCTGAAGCTATTGTCAACTGGGAACCCCCGCAGAACGTCAAGCAACTCCGAAGCTTCCTTGGTCTCGCTAGCTATTGCAGAAGGTTCGTTGAGACCTTCTCCAAGATTGCCAAGCCTCTTTCCAACCTGTTGCAGAAGAATGTCAAGTACAACTAGACTCCTAATTGTGATGTGGCATTCAAAACACTCAAAGAAAAGCTCATTTCTGCTCTGGTTCTTACTCCCCCGGATGAGTCCAAGCCCTATGAAGTCTTTTGTGATGCTTCTTTACAAGGACTTGGTGGTGTTCTCATACAAGACAAGAAGATTGTGGCATACACTTCTCGTCAATTGAAACCAAATGAGAGGAACTATCCCACACATGATCTTGAGCTAGCAGCAGTGGTACATGCCTTGATTACGTGGAGACACCTTCTGTTGGGCAGAAAAGTGGACATCTTCACCGATCACAAGAGCTTGAAGTACATCTTCACACAGCCTAACCTGAACCTTTGCAAGACTCGTTGCGTTGAGATGATCCAAGAGTATGATCCAAGCATTGAGTACACACCTGGCAAGGCTAATGTCATTGCAGACGCCTTGAGCAGAAAGGCATATTGCAACAGTCTCCTTCTCAAGCCGTTCCAGCCTGAGCTTTGTGAATCATTCACGAAGCTCAACCTCCAAGTTGTTCCGCAAGGCTTTCTTGCAAATCTTCAAGTGGCTCCTACCTTGGAAGATCAGATCCGTGAGGCCCAACTAAGTGATGCTATGGTGCAGAAAGTGAAACATGGCATTGCTAAGGGTACTACCAAATACAAGTGCTATCCTGTTGATGAGAAAGACACCTTGTTCTTTGAGGACAGAATTGTGGTTCCCAAGGGTGATATCAGGAAGCTCATAATTAATGAAGCACATGATTCCCTCCTTTCGATTCATCCTGGAAGTTCCAAGATGTACCAAGACCTCAAGCAATCTTACTGGTGGACTCGCATGAAAAGGGAGATAGCCCAATTCGAGAATGAATGTGATGTCTGCAGAAGAGTGAAGGCAGAGCATCAACGTCCAGCCGGTCTCCCCCAACCTCTACCTATTCCCGAGTGGAAATTTGACCACATTGAAATGGATTTCGTCACTGGGTTTCCAAATTCCAAGAAGGGGAATGATGCTATCTTTGTAGTCATCGACAAGCTAACCAAAGTAGCTCACTTCCTTCCCGTCAAAGAATCCATCAATGCAGCTCAGTTGGCAGAGTTGTACACTTCCAGAATTGTGTCGTTGCATGGCATTCCTCAAGTCATCTCCTCAAACCGTGGAAGTTTGTTCACATCCAAGTTCTGGGACTCCTTTCAGTCAGCCATGGGCACTAAGATCCATTTCAGCACTGCGTTTCACCCTCAGACTAGTGGTCAAGTCGAAAGAGTGAACCAGATCCTCAAAGACATCCTCAGAGCTTGTGTCATCTCTTTTGGCATGAAGTGGGAAGATTGTCTCCCGTTCGCCGAGTTATCTTAAAACAACAGCTTCCAAGCAAGTGCCGGCAAAGCTCCTTTTGAAATCCTCTACGGCAGAAAGTGCCATACCCCTCTCAACTGGTCCGAGACTGGTGAACGTCAACCTCTTGGCAATGACTTGATCTCAGAAGCCGAAGAAATGTGCAAAGTCATACGTGAGAATCTCAAAGTCGCTCAATCGCGTCAAAAGTGTTACTATGACGGCAAGCATCCTGATTTGGCTTTCGACATTGGCAATGGTAGCGCGACATATAAAGATAGCATCGAGACAACTAAGCATGGCAATGGTAGTAAAGGTATCCAAGGGTATGGTCATCTTGACTAAGATTCCGCAAGGAAGAAGAACAAGTCCATGAAGTAGTCGAACAAAACCTCATCACTCCGGAACGAAACCAAAGCTAACGAGAAAAAGCATACCGGAAAGAATGCAAACAACATGGTAAACACACATATCATAACCATGGCATGATGCACAAACAAGTATGATGCATGTCCGGTTTAGATATGCATGGCATGGCAAAGTGCACAAGCAATACTACAAGTTAAGTGGAGCTCAATATGCAACGAGTTGCATATTGACGAAACACCCCATTTAATTTATTTAGTTGACTCACGTTTATCTACAGGACAAGGTTAAATGTTTTTATTAAACATGACAAGAGGTGAAGCATAAGTAAAACTACACTATCTAGGCATTTTAAATGAGGCCGGAAATAACAACAACAATTCTGTAAAATCCCCATGGCTAATTTAAGTATTAAGCAACAACTATTTAACACTCAAAGGTTGTTATCATGATGCGGATGACATGATCAAGTTTTATGCAACTTTTAGTGAAAATTAACATGAAGAGATATGAAGTATTTGTCGCCGTGGTGGAAAGAAAAGGGCCACGGCGGCGAATCCGAAAATGATGCCACACAACATATCGGTTCTGGTAACTCGTTGAGAGTCCGGTGCAAAAGATGACGGAGAGCGTGACATGCAAAAGAGACGGGGTGCTCCCAGTTTCAGGGTTCCCACGGGCCGGCATTAAAAGAGGGCACAACGGACACGGTGCAACAAGGGATACATCTCATACATCGCAAGCAAGCGTTCTCGGGTGTCGTCTCGCGGTATACCTTCGGAGTGAGCGTTTCCGGAGGGGTTCGAGACGTCGAGGGGAGTAGGCGTTCACGTGTCGTAGAGGAAGTAGTCATTCACAATGGTAGATGTACATGTCGAAGGTAGTGGTTCATTTGATGGTCTTCGGCGACGGTAGCGGGACACGTTTCGTAGTTGAACTTGACGGGTCGACGCGGTCGTCATGGGAGGTAGTGGTACACGTTCATGTAGATGTTCATGTCGTCGTACTTTAAGGTCGTCGTGGTACTCGTTCATGTAGTAGTCGAACTTGATGGAACCGAGGGCTCCGAGCGTGCGTCGTGGTACTTGGCGATTCCGAAGACCACGGTAGATGAACTTGGCGCATCCTTGTACTCGGCATTCCGGTGTGGTAGTTGTTCGAGCGTCGGGTGTCGAGGTACTTGGAACTTGGCAGAACCAAAGCTAACAAAAGAAAGCCCATGCTCGGGCTCCACGGAGACAGCAGGAAGGAGGCGATGAGGACGAAGCCCTGGGGCGCGGGGTAGCATGCGACGAATGCAGGAACTTCTGGCGGTTACGCTCGGCGCCGGAGATGGTAGGGAAGGTCCAGGATAGTGAGGTAGGAGACGTGCGCAGACGTGGTGAGGCAGAGGAGGGCCGGCTTGGCCGGAGGAGCAACGAGGCGGCGGCCGCGTTGGGGTTCGCCAGCGGTGGGGAAGAGGATCCTGCGGCGGTCTCTACTCGCCGGCATCGGAGGACGACGATGCGGAGCAGCCGCGGCAGAGCAGCTCGGGGACGGTGCGGGGAAGAGAGGAGGTCGGGGAGCAGCGGCGTGCCCCGGCGGCCTTGGTCGCCGGCGGCTGGCGAGGTCCTGGCCGGCCGGTGGTGCTGAGCAGCTCGGCGGCGGCGGGGCTCGGTTTCCCTGCGCGGAGGCGGAGAGGCGCGAACGGGACCCCTGGGGTCGAGGAGAGGGGAGGCCCGACGCGCTCGGTGGTTGACGACGCGGGCAGCGGCCGGAGCAGGCCCGAGGCGCGGGGATGGGAAGAAGGAAGGCGGCGGTGCGGTGTCTCGCTGGATCGGGAGGAAGGAGCGAGGAAATCGAGTGAGAGGGAGCTAGGTGCGGCGCTGAGGGAAAAGAGCGATGGGGAGGGATCGAGAGGCTTGGGGCTAGGGTTAGGAAGCGGTTGTGATGGCTTGTTGGGAGGCCCAGATGGCCAGGGAGGCAGGCAGGCTGCTGGCTCGCACCGGATGGGCCTAGATGGCATGGGTCCTCTCTTATCCAATTCTACTGATGTTTTCCCAAAAAACAGAAAAACAACAAAGAAGAAAATAAAAGGAAGGAGGTGCTAGGGAAAGAATTTGCACATTAGGTTATTTTTCTCAGGCTCATAAAAATGAGCGTAATCCAAGAAAAATAGAAGTGGCATGATCGAGATATAATTCAAACATATTTGAATTTACTTCAAATGGGTTTGAACTAAGACTTGATTTTCGAAGTGTCCAAAAATGTTGAGGTTTTTGGAGGAACCTCGATAAACGGGAAAAGAATTATAGAGAAGGTTTGAGGCAAGGAATTGAGAAAGAGAATGCATGGGAAAATATGCAAGTGTGTTATGGCAAATTCCAAACAGATGGAATAATTTAATATAGCTCACTAATAATATTGAGAGGCTTTTATATGTTATAAAGAGAATTCACCATAGTGAGTATCCCTCAATTTAAATGGATCGAGGATCCATACGGTTTATTTAGTTGAGTTTTAAAATTAAAAGACTTGATGACATGATGACATGATGCAATGCAAAATAAATATAGCAAGCACAAATGAAACACATGGGAAAACCCGGAACATCTGGAATCTTCTGGAGCGTCGGTCTTCGGGCGTCACAGCGCGGCTACTATTAGGGTGTCGGCACGCCGGGAGGACTTGCTGGATTAGTTTTACCTTAGTCGGAATATCTTGACCACGGGATTCCGAGAACACTCGGGTCTTCCCACCTTGGAGTTGCGACTCCGCAGATCGTGAGCTTGTGATGGGCTAAGTTGGGACACCCCTGCATGGTCTTGATCTTTCGAAAGCCGTGCCCACGGTTATGAGGCAGATGAGAATTTGTTAATATCCGGTTGTAGAAAACTTGGCACTATGATCATAATACACTACCAGCGTGAGTAACCATGACGGTCGCTTTCCGAATGGGTTCGGGAAGTGAACGGTGGGGTTATGTTTGACGTGCTTAGATAGGATCACTTCGTGATCACTTTGTCGATCGTTGGCACTTCTCTTCTCGCTCTAAACACGTAAGCTAGTTCTAGTGCAGCTGCAACCTTGTTCTTCAGCCTTTGCCTCACCCAAGGCTTAGATAGCATTGCCACCCGGGAACGGGATTGCTGAGTCCTCCGTGGCTCACAGATTCTACACAACACCAGATGCAGGTACCTTGGAGAACTACAAAGCTGGTGGTTCAGAGTTGTACTAGGAGTTCGATGAAGAACATGGGTGATACTACGTGTCTTATCCAGAGGATCAGTAGGGCTCTTACTAGGATGATCGACCTCATGTTGTTATTTATTTATGGTATCTTTCATTTGGATCTTCGTCCGTAGCCGGACTCTGATGTTATTTGGATGATGATTACTTATGTAATGTATTGTGTGACGTGGCGAGTGTAAGCCAACTACTCTTTTGCAATTTCATCCCTCTTTTACATGAGTCTGGCAAAGATACCATACTTGATATCATTCTAGTATGAGATTATGCCTTTAAGTCGTACCTCGACACGTAGGAGGTATAGTCTCATACTGGGCATTACAAGTTGGTAATCAGAGCCTTCACCGACCTAGGAGCCCCCACTGAATGATCGAGTCGTTGACGGTTGAGTCTAGGCACACACTTGAAAATGTTTTGAGTCCTATATATATCGGAGAGTAGGATTTCTTTTACTCTTCATCCCTTATCACTCTGGTGAGGACTCCTGACGATTACTTTATCACTTCTACTCTAAAAAATTCACAAAAAAAACTTTAGTATCCCGCGAGTATTGTGTGGATTGTTTGGATGTCTTTGTTACGAGAATATTGTTCTCGATGCCTCCTGTCATTAGGGGTTGTGGCAGTGTCCCGGGGAGTTGAGCTCTGAGGTGTTGTCGTCACAAATATATCACAGCAGTTCTGGAATACTTAAGACGGCCGACATCGAAAACTCTTCTATGCGGTTGGTGGCAAGATAAACCCGACATCACCCAGTACTGGGGAGGTAGTTCGGGAGTATTGCCATAGCTTATATAGCAGATGCGTTTCGAAGGTCCAAGGTAAACGGTTTCCGGAAATAACTGGTTATGTGTTGAAGGATGGATACAGCTGGATGTAGGATTAGAGTTGAGTGCGCGATGCTTCCCCTGTATCCCCAACACCTGATTGCATAACTCGAAACTTTCGGAAATTAATAGGTGGGTTCATCTAGTCGCTCGTAGGCATTCTTCCAATGAATGCATGATATGGAGTTCGGGGTTCTACATTGAGTGAAGTCGTTTTATGGGCGGTTGTTCCGATAGTGAGTTGCATCTTAAAGGGTCCTTGGCTATGCTGATCCGGGTATTGCAAAACCCTTTTGTAACAAGTTCCATGAGCTTTCAGCACGAACATGTGGGACGAAGCTTCTATCTTGTATTTGTTCTCTCTGATACTTGTTGTTTTATTTATTTATTTACCATTTGTTCTTCCAAGTGGCTTCTCAAGAAGATTGTTGTACCATTGAACTGTGGATTACATTCATTCATTTTGCTCGAATGTTCTTGTGAAGACTTATGTTGCAGTTCTAGCCGTTGATTCAACTTATATCTTTGAATCAATGGCTAATAGTTGTCAGCTCCGTCAGGATGGCTCCTAAGAAAGTTCCCAATGCTAACCCAGAGGGTGAAGAAGTTCTTGATCGTCCTCCTTCCCCTCCTCCTCCGTCTGAGGCCTAGAGAGCAATTATGCAAGCAACGAAGCAGAACACCCAGATGCTTATGCAAATGATGCAGAACATTCAAGCAAATCAAGGTGGTCATTGGAACCAAGGCCAAGGCAATCTGTTCAATCAACCTCACTTTGCTACACTCACCAGTTCCTGGCAAACCAACCAAAGTCTTTCAGTTACTGTGTGGATCCGCTAGATGCTGAAGACTGGATAACAGACATCAAGAAGCACTTTGAATGCAGTAACGTGAGACCTCAGGATTATGTCAAGTTTGCTGCCTTCCAACTCAAGGACTAAGTCACTGATTGGTGGCAACAGCACAAAGATTCCAGAGGTGGACGTGAAATCTCGTGGACTGACTTCTGCAAGGATTGCCGCTCTCACCACATTCCAACTAGTGTCACCGAAGGCATGCGTGAGCAATTCCGCAACCTGAAGCAAGGCACCATGTCCGTCTATCAATACAATGTCAATTTCCAGAATCTCGCTCGCTATGCCAAGCAAGACATCCCAGATTCCAAGAGCAAGATTTATCAGTTCCGTGGTGGTCTGAAGGATGAACTTCAACTAGCTCTCACCTTGTTTGAGCCGGATGAATTTGATCAATTCTATAACATGGCCCTTAAGCAAGAGGCAGCCCAGCTCAAGGTTGAAGCTTCCAAAAAGAGGATCTGAGATGCTGTTAACTCCTCCTCTTCTTCCCAAGTGGTCGCAAAGTAGCAGAAGTTTTGGCTTCCACCTCCTTGAGTGCTCCGCCCTCCCAAAAGCAACAACAACAACAACAAGCACTCTGGTGGTCGTGGTTTCTCCCACCCACCCAACCCTAGCAATCAGTCCAAGAATCACTTTCAAGCTTCAAAGTCAAGTGGTCCTTATCACCGTCCTCTCTCAGAAGTGGTTTGCAACAAATGCACTCAGAAGGGTCACTATGCTAACAAGTGTCCAACCCAAGGTGCCTTCCGCCTCCTCCACCTGTCAGCACTGCTATGTCAAGCACAATCCAAAGGCAGCAAGAGTGAATCTGATGAATGCAGCTCAAGCAGAGAATTCTTCAGATGTGATACTTGGTAACCTTCCAGTTAATCTTAAACCTGCTAAAGTTTTGTTTGATTCAGGTGCATCATGCTCTTTCATGTCTCATCCTTTTGCAACGAAGCATAATGTTGTCACCAAAAATTTGCCAAGGGAGTTATCAGTTATTTCTCCGGGAAAATGAATGCATTCAAGTGTGTATGCTCCGGACATATATATTTATATGGGTGATTACCGCTTTCTGGTTTCTCCGGTTATTCTCGGTAACTCCGACATTGATCTTATTCTTGGGATGGATTGGCTTTCCAAGCATGACGCAAACATTGATTGTACAAATAAGGAAGTCAAGCTTACTCATCCTGACGAAGACGCGATTATCTTCGCCCCTCGGGATAACACAATCAAGCTATTCTCTCTTAATGACAAGTGCGAGATTTATGCCATCCCACAGATTCCGGTGGTCAATGAGTATGAATATGTTTTCCCTGAAGAACTTCCAGGCATGCCTCCGCATCGTCAAGTTGAATTCGTGAAGGAGCTGAAGAAACAACTCGATGAGCAAGAGCGTATGGGTCTAATCAGGCCTAGCGCTTCTCCTTGGGGCTGTGGTGTTCTATTTGTCAAGAAGAAGGATGGCACGAAACTCCTTTGCGTTGATTACCGGCCATTGAACAAGAAGACAATAAAGAACAAGTATCCGCTCCCCAATATCACTGAATTGTTCGAGCAGCTCAAAGGAGCAAATGTGTTCTCAAAGCTCGATCTCCGGATGGGTTATCACCAGATCCGTATCCGTGAAGAAGATATTCCCAAGACCACATTCAGAACGAGTTTTGGCTCTTATGAATACACGGTCATGTCTTTTGGCCTCGCAAATGCTCCACCCACTTTCTCGAGGATGATGCACTTCATATTCAACCCCTACACCAATGAATTTGTTCTCGTCTATCTGGATGACATCTTGCTATTCTCCAAGAATGAAGAAGACCATGTCAAGCACCTCCGTTTGGTTCTGGATAGGCTCCGTGAACACAAGTTCTATGTGAAGTTCTCCAAGTGTGAATTCTGGCTGGATAAGGTCCTATATCTTGGCCATATCATCTCTGCTGAGGGTATTTCTGTCAACCCCGAGAAAGCTGAAGCTATTGTCAACTGGGAACCCCCGCAGAACGTCAAGCAACTCCGAAGCTTCCTTGGTCTATCTAGCTATTGCAGAAGGTTCGTTGAGACCTTCTCCAAGATTGCCAAGCCTCTTTCCAACATGTTGCAGAAGAATGTCAAGTACAACTAGACTCCTGATTGTGATGTGGCATTCAAAACACTCAAAGAAAAGCTCATTTCTGCTCTGGTTCTTACTCCCCCGGATGAGTCCAAGCCCTATGAAGTCTTCTGTGATGCTTCTTTGCAAGGACTTGGTGGTGTTCTCATGCAAGACAAGAAGATTGTGGTATACACTTCTCGTCAATTTAAGCCAAATGAGAGGAACTATCCCACACATGATCTTGAGCTAGCAGAAGTGGTACATGCCTTGATTACGTGGAGACACCTTCTGTTGGGCAGAAAAGTGGACATCTTCACCGATCACAAGAGCTTGAAGTACATCTTCACACAGCCTAACCTGAACCTTCGCCAGACTCGTTGGGTTGAGATGATCCAAGCATTGAGTACACACCTGGCAAGGCTAATGTCATTGCAGACGCCTTGAGCAGAAAGGCATATTGCAACAGTCTCCTTCTCAAGTCGTTCCAGCCCGAGCTTTGTGAATCGTTCAGGAAGCTCAACCTCCAAGTTGTTCCGCAAGGCTTTCTTGCAAGTCTTCAAGTGGCTCCTACCTTGGAAGATCAGATCCGTGAGGCCCAACTAAGTGATGCTATGGTGTAGAAAGTGAAACATGGCATTGCTAAGGGTACTACCAAATACAAGTGCTATCCTGTTGACGAGAAAGACACCTTGTTCTTTGAGGACAGAATTGTGGTTCCCAAGGGTGATCTCAGGAAGCTCATAATGAATGAAGCACATGATTCCCTCCTCTCGATTCATCCTGGAAGTTCCAAGATGTACCAAGACCTCAAGCAATCTTACTGGTGGACTCGCATGAAAAGGGAGATTGCCCAATTCGAGAATGAATGTGATGTCTGCAGAAGAGTGAAGGCAGAGCATCAACGTCCAGCCGGTCTCCTCCAACCTCTACCTATTCCCGAGTGGAAATTCGATCACATTGAAATGGATTTCGTCACTGGGTTTCCAAAGTCCAAGAAGGGGAATGATGCTATCTTTGTAATCATTGACAAGCTAACCAAAGTAGCTCACTTCCTTCCCGTCAAAGAATCCATCAATGCAGCTTAGTTGGCAGAGCTGTACACTTCCAGAATTGTGTCGTTGCATGGCATTCCTCAAGTCATCTCCTCAAACTGTGGAAGTTTGTTCACATCCAAGTTCTGGGACTCCTTTCAGTCAGCCATGGGCACTAAGATCCATTTCAGCACTGCGTTTCACCCTCGGACTAGTGGTCAAGTCGAAAGAGTGAACCAGATCCTCGAAGACATGCTCAGAGCTTGTGTCATATCTTTTGGCATGAAGTGGGAAGATTGTCTCCCGTTCGCCGAGTTCTCTTACAACAACAGCTTCCAAGCAAGTGCCAGCAAAGCTCCTTTTGAAATCCTCTACGGCAGAAAGTGCCATACCCCTCTCAACTGGTCTGAGACTGGTGAACGTCAACTTCTTGGCAATGACTTGATCTCAGAAGCCGAAGAAATGTGCAAAGTCATACGTGAGAATCTCAAAGCCGCTCAATCGCGTCAAAAGAGTTACTGTGACGGCAAGCATCGTGATTTGGCTTTCGACGTTGGGGATCATGTCTATCTCCGTATTTCTCCTATGAAAGGAACCCAAAGATTCGATATCAAAGAAAAGCTTGCTCCTAGATACGTGGGCCCTTTCAAGATTCTTGGCAAAAGAGGCGATCTAGCCTATCAACTTGAGCTCCCCTCCAACTTTGCAAATGTTCATGATGTGTTTCACGTGTCTCAACTCCGCAAGTGCTTCAAGACACCTGAACGCACCATCTCGTTCGAGGAGATTGATCTTTAACAAGACTTATTGTATCGTGAGCACCTTGTTGCTATTCTTGAGGAAACTAAGCGCAAAACCCGCAACAAGTCAATCAAGTTCTTGAAATTTAAGTGGTCACACCATACCGACCGAGAAGCTACATGGGAACGAGAAGATCACCTTCGTTCCAAGTATCCTTCCTTCTTCCAGTCCTAGATCTCGGGACGAGATCTTTTTGTAGTGTAGGAGAGTTTGTAATGCCCCAAATGTAATACTTTCCAAATATGGCAATAAAGCTTCCTCTTTGATCCTTGTCATTATCCTTGGGGGTCCTTTTCATGTATTTTATTTGCATTGTCATACCTTTTATTATTTTTGCATCCTTGCATTGCTCATCACCATATCATCATGGCATCATAGTTTAATTTATGTTGTGCATTGTGAGACCTTGTGATATTGTTGTGTGTGAGGTTAAGCTAAACCCTTCTTCTCTCTTCTTCTTCTTCTTCTTCTTCTTCTTCTTCTTAGTCTTCTCCTTCTTTTCTTTCTGGCCCTTTCTTTGATCAAATTTGCAGGCCACCTAGCTAGTGCCATAATGGTTCTTCTTCCTCCTTCAAATCTTGCACCATGTGAGCAACCCCTCCACCAAATATCACCTCATTTGGATATGATTTGGTTGGGTTTTAATATACCAAGAGTTTGATCCATATTCAAACTCCTTTTATTTTTCTGCCTCTAAAAATGTCCAAGTCAGTTTATTTAAATAGGCCATAATTCACTAAGCATGGGGATATTTTTCTTTTCCCTAAACTCTTCCTATTTCTTTATGTGCATTCTTTTCTTTATCTGCCTGAAGAAATAAAGAAAAGGAAAATAGGCAGCAGCAGCAAAGTGCACCTAGGCCTCCTCCTCCCTCTCTCTCTCTCTCTCACCGAGGCCCATCTTCTTCTCCACCCGCAGCGCAGTGCAGCCCAACTCCTTCGCAGGCCCAGCCATAGCCGCGTAGTCGCGCCGTAGCCACTCCGAGTGCGAGGCCCCACCTGTCTACGACCCAGAGCAGCGCCTCCGTCTTCCTCCGTCAGAAAAGCAGACCAAGCCCGCGCTCAACGTCGCGCCGTCAGCTCACGGACGTCGAGGCCGTGCGCCGAGCCCCTCTTTTAAACACAAAACGTGTCCTCCACTCCTCTCTAGGTCTTCCCTTTCCCCTCTCGCCATCTGGAGAGTTGAGATCATCCAGATACGCCGCCCCCATCAACGCCCGAGCGCATCTGAGAGCAGCCTCTCATCGCCGGCGAGCTCCGCGTTGTCCTCGGCCTCGCCAAAGTTGTCTACCTTCTTCCACGATGTCGTCTTCTTCCTCTACGTCAACCACGCGGACCCAAGCGCCTCTCCGTCGAGTTCTTCTTCCTCTTCTTCCTCTACGGTGGCCGTAGGTGTTGGAGGCACGCCGTCGTCGACTCCATCCACGCCAGGGCCAGCCGAGTACACCGCCGTGCTCGTGGTGAGCTCATCTCTCTCCCCGAGCCCTTTTCCCCTTTCTGCACATGCTCTAGGCCCTAGTTCCTCGTGTGCCTTTTCGCGTCGCCGTCGGACCTCGTCGCCGGCGAGTGTTCCGACCTCTCTAGCCCTTGTTGTGGTGCCCGTTCGCTTCGCCTAGTCGCGTAGGACCTCTCTATGCTATCGTCGTGCCGCCTAGGGCCTTGCTTCGCCTCGCCGTCGTCCCGTCGCCGCCGTGCTGTAGATGCTCGCCGCCGGTGATGCAGCGCCTCGTAGGTGCAGCTAGTAGGCTGGTTGGATGCGGGACTCTGCAAGGAGCCTCTCGCACCCCTCCGCCGTGCCTAATGGTCGCCGGAGCGGCTCCGACGAGCAGCTCCGACGAGGGCCAGTGCTCCCTTGTTCGGCATGTTGCTGTATATTCTTCAGACATAGCACCATCTATCTGTCGAGATCGATGTAGTGGCGCAGTGGTTTGTCTCCGTCAGTTTCGTCAGTAGGGCGTGGGTTCGATCCCCCACGGGCGCTGTGGTATTTCGCCCCTTTTTCATTTTTGTGAGAGGCTGACAGCAGGGCCCCACCTGCCAGCCTCTCATCTCCTTTCCCAGCCCCCGCGTGCACCCGCTCGCCAGCTCAGCTTTGCCTGGCCCCCTTGTCAGCATCAGTGGCTAGCTGAGCCTGGGTCAATTTAGACCCTGGCGCTTATTTTGTTTATTTCTTTTTCTGTTTTTCTTTTACCTTTTTGTTTTCTTATTTAATTATTATCTGCATATTTATGCTTCATATGAATTTGAGCCCTATATGAAAAGTGCTTAGAATTTTGTGTAGATTATGAATATGTCACTTGCTGCCATGTTAAAAACATTTAAATGATGTTTGAATTTAAACTTGTTTTAAATATGTTCAAACTTGCAAAAATCATAACTAATTCTCTACAACTCCAAATTTAACAAACTTTATATGCATTTGGGGTAGAAAAATGTGTAGAGTATTTTGGTGCTGTTGTTTAGCATGTTTGACAACTCTTTCACAGAAGTTTTTAAAATCTGTCCCAAATGCAAATAAATGAATATGGGATTTTCTAGATATTGTTGTATTTTGTTTCCATCCCATTTAAATGTGCTAGCATGTTGCTATTATGTTAGTTGCACCTTGCCATGTTAACCAACCTCTTTAAAACCTTGTTGGTTGCTTGTTTGATAAACTACATAAACTTGTTAATGTGTTCCCTTGCTTGTTTCATGTTGTGTTGATCTTGTTGGTTGTGATGATATTGCACTATTATGACCCCTAGGCCATGCATCATGTTTACCTTGTTCACATGCTTCATGTTCATGCATCATGTCATTGAGCACTGCATGTTGATTGATTTTGTCATGTTGTTGTATTGTTGTGTTTGGTTAGAGCCTGGTGAAGATACTGTGTACGAGGTTTCTACCGAGGTTGAGTGCGAGGAGCAAGGTTACGTTCCCTCCGAGGATTCAACGGGCAAGATGACCTGACCCAGATATCTTTACTATCTTTGCCTATTGCTAGATGTCTCGCTCTTTAGCTTATTTCCTCGATGCCGATGTTTGTTTGTCAGCCTCCTATTGTAGCCATGAATCTCTCTAACCACCCAACCTAGCAAACCTTTGATTGGCTACGTAAGCTTTGCTCAGCCCCTCTTATAGCATTGTTAGTTGCAGGAGAAGATTTGAAGATTCTTGCTTCATGATGAAGTTTTTGTTGGGATATCACACTATATAATCTGTTAAACTAAATCACCTATATATTTGGCAATGGCTGGAAGGCTAAGCCTTTGCTTGGTTTTTTTGTTCCACTCATGCCTCCCTAGGAACCGTTTAAACCGGTGTTATGTTCCTTGATTTTGCGTCCATAAAACGGGTGGGGTTTATGGGCCCCCCTCGATAATCCACTTAGCGCTAAAGCTTTTCCAGCAAGGCCCAACTTTGGTTTTACATTTGCCTAATAACTAAAACTTGCATAGGGAGTTATAAACCCTCTTCTTAATCAATAACCCGGGCCAGTGCTCCACATGAGTGTTGGTCCAAATTGGGGGTTCTGCGGGGCCACCTCGAGGAAACTCAAGGGCTGGTAAAACCTGTAGCATCGCCCATCTAGTCGTGGCCTGAGACGAGATATGCACGGCTACTATCAGGGTGTCAGCACGCCGGGAGGACTTGCTGGATTAGTTTTACCTTCGTCGGAATATCTTGAGCACGGGATTCCGAGAACACTCGGGTCTTCCCACCTTGGAGTTGCGACTCCGCAGATCGTGAGCTTGTGATGGGCTAAGTTGGGACACACCTGCAGGGTCTTGATCTTTCAAAAGCCGTGCCCGTAGTTATGAGGCAGATGGGAATTTGTTAATATCCGGTTGTAGAAAACTTGACACTATGATCATAATACACTACCAGCGTGAGTAACCGTGACGGTCGCTTTCCGAATGGGTTCGGGAAGTGAACACGGTGGGGTTATATTTGATGTGCTTAGATAGGATCACTTCATGATCACTTTGTCGATCGTTGGCACTTCTCTTCTCGCTCTAAACACGTAAGCTAGTGCTAGTGAAGCTGCAACCTTGTTCTTCAGCCTTTGCCTCACCCAAGGCTTAGATAGCATTGCTACCTGGGAACGGGATTGCTGAGTCCTCCGTGGCTCACAGATTCTACACAACACCAGATGCAGGTACCTTGGAGAACTACACAGCTGGTGGTTCAGAGTTGTACTGGTAGTTCAATGAAGAACGTGGGTGATACTACGTGTCTTATCCAGAGGATCAGCAGGGCTCTTACTAGGATGATCGGGACCTCGTGTTGTTATTTATTTATGGTATCTTTCATTTGGATCTTCGTCTGTAGCCGGACTCTGATGTTATTTGGATGATGATTGCTTATGTAATGTATTGTGTCACATGGCGAGTGTAAGCCAACTACTCTTTTGCAATTTCATCCCTCTTTTACATGAGTCGTGCAAAGATACCATACTTGAGATCATTCTAGTATGAGATTATGCCTTTAAGTCGTGCCTCGACACGTAGGAGGTATAGTCTCATACTGGGAATTACACCTATATACATGATCATTGTCTTGGATATCGTCATAACTATTTGTTTTTCTATCATTGCCCAACAGTAATTTGTTTACCCACCGTATGCTCTTTTCTCGAGAGAAGCCACTAGTGAAACCTACGCCCCCCGGGTCTACTTCTCATCGTATACTTGCAGATCTATATTGCTATTTGCGTTTTCCATTATTTGCTTCTTTTATTTTCAGATCTATATTATCAAAAACCCACAAATACCTTGATGTGTTTCATTTGCTTTTATTTTATTTTCATCTATCAATCTATGTTTTTATCATACTACCTTGCCCAAGAGGGATTGACAACCCCTCTACGCGTCGAGTTGCGAGGATTTGTTGTTTGTGTCCAGGTGTCACTTACATAACTTTCTTGGTTCTCCTACTGGATTGATAACCTTGGTTTCAGAACTGAGGGAAATACTTACCGCCGCTGTGATACATCATCCCCTCCTCTTCGGAGGATTTATTGACATGGTTCACAAGTAGCAGGAAGAATTTCTGGCACTGTTGCCGGGGAGGATCAAGTCAAGATATATCAGGTTCCCACACATAAACTCTCATCTCCTTGCAATTTACATTATTTGCCATTTGCCTCTCGTTTTCATCTCCCCCACTTCTAAAACATTTTTACAAAAACACAAAAATATTTGCCTTTCTATTTGCCTTCTTTCCGTTTGCCTTTTTCGTGTCAGATCTATTGTTCCTTTGTGTTCTTATCTGCGTGTCTTTGGAAGATTCATCATGAGTGATTCGCTATAGCAGAAACGGATGATGGAAGGACTCCTAAAACTGGAGCTCCTACTAATCTCGATGCTAAAACCTTTGTTTTAGGACAATTTTATAGGAAAGAGCGTCATCCAAGAATTCTTTAATTGTGTCGGAAATTTGAATTGTGATGATGTTCCTATAATCGAAAGACCCAAAACTTATGCATAAGCTATTTCGGCTCCTGTTCTCAAACTTGAGAGAAAATTTATTCACACGAATCCTATTGTACAAAGATTGCTTTAGGAATTTCCTATTATAAAGGATCTGGGAGCTAAAAAGATCGCAACCCTTGTCCTCATGAATAAGTTCGATCATATCGTAAGGGAGGCTAGGGACATCTTTGATTTTTATGGTACGAACCATGAAAACCCGGTCATAGATAAGGTCCTTTATAATAGTGATTATATGCTAAGGCATTTGCTTGGAGACAATCGCGTTTTTGATGAGAATCTTAAAAAAGAAGTTCCTCCTTTAAGTAAGATCCAACAAGTTTTCAATGATGTTAATCAATGTTATTCCTGGATCATGGCTGGTAATCAGAAGCAATAGACCAAGGAACAATTGAGTTCTACTAAAAAAATTATGGATGATGTGTTTCCCATTTTCTTATAAAAACCTCTTGATAGTAGCACATCCAAGAAAAGGGGGAAGAAAGATCGTAACAAGTAAGGAGGTGTTTGTTTCGTCAAGTTGTAATGTAAACGTAAATGGGAAGTGATTACAAACTGTAACGGTGCCTGATGAGGACATCACTAACAATGTTACGCCCACAGCCCCAACTGATACATATACATGACCAATTACTAGAGCTCGCGCACGGCAATTAAATTACCAAGTACTTTCGTTTCTTGGTAATGATTCTAATGTTCATGAGAATATGATGCTGCCTAAATTGGATACATTTGTCTTGCTTGCAAATTAAGGGCATAGCTTGGACAAGAAGGATGAACATTGGAGCAAGATCAAGCATGGAGATGATGGCATGCGCAAGGGGAACAAGAGCGGAGTTACAAGTGATGATTTCAGGACTTTGAAGTCGTCATAATGAGTGCGTGGAGCCTTGGATGAAATATACAAGATGCCACTTCATAAATTTTGTCGAGAGGCTATTATAGCTGTTGTGTCACCTTATTATTGGGCCAGGCCCATGTAATTTCGAAATACTTGAGTATAGGCTGTTTTTAGAGTCTGTATGTGTGGGGAAACAAGAGTTAGGGTTGGTTTCGGACCCCTCCTCCAAGGGGCACAAAATTCCCCCCTCTTCCTCCATATATACAGCCCTTAGGGCGTCGTTTAGACTTCAGGTTTTTTTTAGATTAAAGTTCGCCATAGTTGCAACTTCGCGTACTTCGTTTGTGTTCAACGACCAGAACAAAGGCGTCACAGAACCCCACCTTGATCAATAAAGTTTTCCTCTTATATTCGCAATATCCAGATTCTCGGTTTCTTGCTTGTTCTTCGTTTGCTTGCAGGAAATATACCCTCGTGGTCAGGTTGATCGTGCTCCGGCATGGTCAATAACCTCACGCAGTTGGTTTAGCGATTGCTAAGGCGCGACGTCTTCGCACGTTCGTAGTCGGATCATCAAAGTCTACTCCTCCAAAAACGATAATCACCATCTCATCGAAAGACGGGACACCTTTGCCTCTATCAAGTGGTATCAGATTTCCAGGTTGCTCGGTGAGATTTTATAGTTTTCGTAGATTAGATTGAGTCTGTTCTTCGTACCTACAGTCCACGTGTCAGTGG
This sequence comes from Secale cereale, assembly GCA_902687465.1. Taxonomy (NCBI): domain Eukaryota; kingdom Viridiplantae; phylum Streptophyta; class Magnoliopsida; order Poales; family Poaceae; genus Secale; species Secale cereale. The sequence goes on from LR738714.1 coordinate 336,494,123, forward strand.
GAACGACACCTATGGGATCACAAGAATCCCTACTACGGTTAGCGGGCCGCGGGGTTGAGAGAAGAGCGGATCAAACAGATAGCACATGGTTCGTTTATCCAGGTTTGGGCCGCGAGGATGCGTAAAACCCTACTCCAGCTTTGGTGGATTGTATATCTGTGTTCTTCAGCTAGCTATGGGGCGTGAGGAGCTCCAAAAAGCCAAATCCTCCTCCTGGTCGCCTCGGGCCTCCTTTTATAGAAAAAGGGGTTGCCACAGTGGCACATAGGAGGTGGAAAGGGTACAGTGATGCGAGGTTATCCCTCGCATTACATGACAAGGCGCATTTAATGCGTCTTGCTTCGGTGTCCTTGCTTTATCGGGGACGGGGGAGAGATCTGTCTTGTTCGTCGGCGCTCCTTCTTGTGTCGACACGCGCCCTGGCCAGCGATGCCTGAGATGCCATGTAGGTAGGTAGGCAGCTGAGGTGGCGCAATGGTGGGTCTTCAGGAAGATCTGCATGTCGCCACGCAGGTGCCTGTCTAGCTGGTTGGGTCGGCAGCTGCATACGGCGGTGGTAGTTTAGTCGGCGTGGGCCTGATGGTGGCCCTGCGGACGTCCTTGGCAAGGGCCTTGCAGGGGCCCCGGCAAGGGTCTTGCCGTGACGCCTGCTGCCATCCCCAGCAAGGTGCTTGCCGGAGGTCTTGTGGTCTCCTTGGCTGGGATCCCGCCAAGGGTCGTCGTCTTCTTAGTGCGTATCTGATCTTGAATGTCTTCACAAATATCTGCATGCCACTACGGGGATGTCACCCGAATCCTTGCCCTATGGGAGCAGCGGACTCAAGGGTGATTTGCTCCGTAGGCATGGGGCGAGTTGCCGCGGCAAGGGTCTTGCCGAGGCTGCTAAAGCCGGCCCCGGCAAGGATCTTGCCGGGGCTGCTAAAACTGGCTCCCGGCAAGGATCTTGCCGGGGGAACCCGCTTCGTCCCTTTGCTCTTTGTGGTCTTGGCTTTGGTGTTGTTCCAGTTCCATCGAGCTTCGGTCTCACCTTGGCTCACCTCCTTTGCCTTGCTTGGTGTGGTGGTGCCCGCGGCTCAGACTGCCCGTGCACAGTTATAGGGGTACAAAAAGTGTACCCCCCCCCCCTTTTGTACACCGACAGGAGCCCCCGGGCCTTGGCCACACATAAGTGCGACGCGTTGTTGGGCTAGGCAGAACGGTGCGCGGGCAGGCGGGACGGTTTTTACTGTGGTAAGACTTTTCGCGCGCTGCGCCTCCCACAATCCGCGTGCGTGGCACGGTGTGGAGGGGTGTGTGTGACGTGGGCGGCATGCATGGAGCGGTTCCCGCAGGCATGCGTCACATCGTAGTAAAGAGGCGGCTTCGCGCCTTCCCCATAAATGAAAGGAGGCTTGGAGGCGCGGCCCATATACTGAGTGGGGCCGAGGCGCGGTCCTCAAGGCGTCCACTCCCCACGATCACGGGGTGGGGAGAGGTCGCCTCACCCGTCCCCTCGGTTCTGCACGTCTGCCACGTGTCTCTCATGCGCTTGGGGTGGCAAACGGTGGAGGCGCGAAACCGGGCCGTCGCTGGTTGGGGCGGCGGGTCGGTCCTGGCTCCATGCACCTTCCGTGTCTTGATTGGCCGAGCGGGGCGGTGGAGCCCCAACCCCGTTCCTTTATAAAGAGCGGGAGGGGAGGGACGGCATCCCGCATTCTTCCATCTTCTTCCTCCTTCAGCTTCTGCTCCTCTCTTCCATTCGTCATGGAGAGAAGAAATCCCGGCTCTTCAACGCTGGCGGCAAGGGTCGCCGCTCGACAAAGCGTCCCTCCTTCTCCTGCGCCTGTGGTGGCAGAGCCGGCTACGAGGGGAAGGGGGAGGGGCGAGGCCGTGGGTGAGGCCGGGGCGCTCGGGGAAGAGGAGGACAGGGTGGCCCGTCGGCCTCGCCCCCGCCAGCAGCTCCTCCTCGAATGGAGGTCCATGTTGGGGATGACCCTTGTGAGTTCTTCGTCAGGTTGCGCAGGCCGCCGCGCTGTCGCCTTTGTCTCCCGACTCCATTTGCGCGGGAGATGGAGCTGGATCCGCCGGAGTCATTGCGGCTGCACATGAGGGGCTGCGGGATTAGTGGCACGCGGGTCCGCGTCGACTTCCCTGCTCCTCATGTGATGTATCTTCGTCGGGGATTGAAGATGTTTGCTCATATCCACAGCTTGACGGATGGGCTCACTCTCCATTTTAAGTTGATGGAGGGTAGCCTTCTTTCCGTCAAGGTCTTCGGGCACTTCAGGACTCGCGCAAGGTGCTGCTTGGAGAGCTCTTCTGATGATGAAGATTCCTCCTCGAGAGAGAGTGACGAGGAGGATAGCGACAGCGACGATGAGGGTGGTAGGCGGCAGGATGACGGGTCCGACTAGGTGTCGGGCACCGCTCCTTGTGGCATCGGCGACCCCATCATCCGTGTCGCCGGCTCCTTGAACTTCTCGGGGCCGTCCCCTTGGGCGGCTGGCATTGGGGGGCTGCGAAAGAGGAAGAGGGCGGGCGGCAAGGCCGTCATGTCGGAGTACACGGGCACCGACACCTTCGACGTGTACTGACGTCCTGCCACCTCGTCTTCGAGCTCTGCTTCCGACGCCGCCATCACCATCCAGCCTTTGGGCGGCCACCAAGATGTCCTCTCGGTGTCTTCTGCCACCTGTAGCTCGCCTAGGCGCTCCTTTTGCCCTTCTCGCCTCCTTGACCTGCCTCCTGAGGAGAGGGACATGAAAGGGATGATGAGGACATCACTAACAAGGTTACACCCACAGCTCCAACTGACACATATACAGGACCAATTACTAGAGCTCGCGCACGCCAATTAAATTACCAGGTACTTTCGTTTCTTGGTAATGAATCTAATGTTCATGAGAATATGATGCTGCCTAAATTGGATACATTTGTCTTGCTTACAAATGAAGGGCCTAGTTTGGACAAGAAGGATGAACATTGGAGCAAGATCAAGCATGGAGATGATGGCATGCGCAAGGGGAACAAGAATGGAGTTTCAATTGATGATTTCAGGACTTTGAAGCCACCATAATGAGTGCGAGAAGCCTTGGACGAAATATACAAGATGCCACTTCATAAATTTCGTCCAGAGGCTATTATAGGTGCTGCGTCACCTTATTATTGGGCCAGGCCCATGTAATTTCGAAATACTTGAGTATAGGCTGTTTTTAGAGTCTGTATGTGTGGGGAAACAAGAGTTAGGGTTGGTTTCCGACCCCTCCACCAAGGGCCACGAAATTCCCCCCTCTTTCCCTCATATATACAGCCCTTAGGGCGTCGTTTAGCCTTTGGGTTTTGTTTAGATTAAAAGTTCGCCATAGCTGCAACTTCGCGTACTTCGTTTGTGTTCAACGACCAGACCAAGGCGTCACAGAACCCCACCTTGATCAATAAAGCTTTCCTCTTATATTCGCAATATCCAGATTGCAATCTTAGTTTCTTGCTTGTTCTTCGTTTGCCTACAGGAAACAGACCTTCGTGGTCAGGTTGATCGTGCTCCGGCGTGGTCAACAACCTCTCGGAGTTGGTTTAGCGATTGCTAAGGCGCGACGCCCTCGCACGTTCGTAGTCGGATCGTCAAAGTCGACTTCCTCCAAAACGATAGCCACCATCTCATCGAAAGACGGGACACCTTTGCCTCTATCAAGTGGTATCAGTTTTCAGGTTGCTCGGTGAGAATTTCCAGTTATCCGCAGATTAGATTTATTTTTCTTACCTATTGTCCAAGAAAAAGTCCAAAAAAAGTTAGATCTATTCATCCTTTGTCCAAGCCAGTCTGAGCCTTTGCAATAATCTTTTCGGTGTTTGCTTAGTTGAATTTGCGGTTGCATCGTCGTGTCAAGTTGCTGGTTTTAGCGTCTAGTCTTTTAGAGTTTCGAGTTTTGGTCATAATTTGTCACGCCGCCGCCACAACATCTTCATTTCTACTGCCACATACCACCACCGATCTGTATCCATATACCACCACCAATCTGTATCCATATACCACCACCGCTGCCAAATACCACCACCGCTGCCATATTCTACCACCACATATCCACCACCAATCCGAGTTCTTTTCGTTCTAGATTGGCTTTCGAGATCCATCTAGTTTCGGTTTCGTTGTTTCCTTGGCTGAGTAGGTCTCGGAAAAAAAAGAGTCTGGAGACCCCCGGGCAGTTTTTAGGCCAAAATTTCGACACGTGAAAATATTGTTTCCCTATCTTATTTTTGAGCTTTTCTGAGTCTTTTGAGACACGTGCCACCATACTGATTTTTCCCGCACTTTTTCGTCGTCACTGCCCTGATTCTGAAAAAAAAAATCGTCAAAAAAATTTCGTGCCTATCATCTTAGTTTGACTTGGGAAGTGTATTGAGACACTCGCCATTATAGTGATTTTCGGCGCAAAAAAAAAACAGCGCGAAAAAAAAGAGGCGAAAAAAATAAATTCAGATTGTGCTTTCCCCTTGATTACGTGCAGCGCCGTGATTTCGTTAGTGTTCTAGGCTCGCGTCTCTAGTACGGTCTAGCCTAGGACTAGCACAGTACCGTCGTTGAGCGTTTATTCACCTTTGCATCTCTGAATTGATTATTGCTGACCACTTTTGCTACCATCTTATAAGCCTTCCCAGCTCCACATACATCTACGTCGTGCGTTTGACTCTCCCTGGTAATCGCTTTATCCAAGCTTTGAGAGTTTTGACTACCACGGTTGTCGATCACCACCTGCTGCTGGGTAAGAACTCGTAAGAATTTGAGATTTGCTTGTCGGATTTGTGACACCCGCCACCACCACCACTTATTAGTAGTCTGTAGGATCATATTCTTGTGTGTTTCTATTGCTGCTAACCATGCCAGGATCACAAGTCGACGAGACTGACTGGGAGAACTTGACGAACAAGGAGCTTCATGATAAGTTTCAGCAAATGATGAGTGTACAGGTGCAAGATGTGCTAAACACATTGGACAAGGCCATGGAGAAGATAGTTGGCATGGAGAAAACGTTTGACACAAAGCTCGATAACAAGTTTGCTGAATTGCTTTCGCGTTTTCCACCACCACCGGCTGCTGCAGCTGTCCCACCTCTTCAACAACAACAACAACAACAACAACAACAACAACGTCGCCTTCCGAATCAAGTGGGACGAGCACAGCGCGTTTCCCTTGAGACTGGTCAAGCTTCTGGTCCTGTTGTTGATGTTTCTGTAGCTCTTGCTGCTACTGCAGAGGTGGAGGACCATTACGAGGATGAGGTTGACCAAAATCAGAACTACGTGCAACAACCAGCACCACCACCACCAGGTCGTCCTCATGCATATCATCGCAACGGTAGGGCTGCACCACCACCTGAGGTACATGACCATCTTCCTAAATTGAAATTGAATATTCCACCATTTGAGGGTAGATATGTTCCTGATATATATCTTACTTGGGAGTTACAAACTGAACAACGTTTTACATGTTTAAACTATCACGAGGAGAGACGTGTTCCTGCTGCTGTTTGTGATTTCACTAGTTTTGCATGTGTTTGGTGGTCTGAACATTGTAGATTATATCCTACTCCAGCTACTTGGACTGCTTTGAAAACTGCTATGCGTACTCGTTGGGTTCCACCATATTATCAACGTGAATTACTTCAAAAACTGCAGCGCTTAAGACAAGGAAAATATTCTGTAGAAGAATATTATCAGCAATTACAAACTGGCCTGATTAGATGTGGTATTGTTGAGGAGAATGAAGCTATGCTTGCACGTTTTATGGGTGGATTAAATAGAGAGATTCAGACCATTCTAGAGTATAAGGATTATACTAATATCACTCGTTTATTCCATCTTGCTTGTAAAGCTGAACGTGAAGTGCAGGATCGACAGGCATTGGCGCGGACTAACTTTTCTGCAGGTCGACCTTCATCATGGACACCGCGTGCATCCTCTACTTCCACACATTCTGCTGCACCGACACCTCCATCAGCTGTTACCTCCAGCCGTGATGCAAGGAAGCAGGCACAACCACCATTATCTGCCAAGAGCATACCTATTGGGCCTGCACAGAGTTCTTCTTCTTCCATGGCATCAACAGGGCACACCAGTGATATTATTTGTCGTCGTTGTAAGGGAAGAGGACATTTTGCGAGAGATTGCAAATCTCAGCGTGTGATGATTGCTACTGAGGATGGTGGATATGAATCCGCTAGTGACTATGATGAGGAGACTTTGGCTCTTATTACACGTGAAGAACACGGTGGAGACGATTCTGATCATGAGACGCAATACATGGCTCCTGAAGATGCTGACATGTATGAATGTTTAGTTGCTCAACGTGTTTTGAGTGTGCAGGTTACACAAGCTGAGCAAAATCAGAGGCATAATTTGTTCCATACAAAGGGAGTTGTGAAGGAACGTTCTGTTCGTGTGATCATAGATAGAGGGAGTTGCAACAACTTGGCTAGCATGGAGATGGTGGAGAAGCTATCTCTCACCATAAGACCACATCCACATCCTTACTACATCCAATGGTTCAACAACAGTGGCAAGGTTAAGGTAACACGTACTGTTCGTGTGCATTTTAGTATCTCTACATATGTTGATTATGTTGATTGTGATGTGGTACCTATGCAAGCATGTTCCTTATTACTTGGTAGACCATGGCAATTTGATAAAAATTCTGTACACCATGGTAGAAACAATCAGTATACTCTTGTTCATAAGGATAAAAATATTACTTTACTTCCTATGACTCCTGATTCCATTTTGAAAGATGATATTAATAGAGCTAATAAAGCAAAACAGGAGAAAAATAAGAGTGAAAATCAGATTGTGGCAAAAGAATTTGAGCAACAAATGAAGCCTAATAATAAACCATCTACTGTTGCTTCTGAAATTAAATTGAAAAGTGCATGTTTATTTGCCACCAAATCTGATATTGATGAGCTAGATTTTAGAAAATCTGTTTGCTATGCTGTTGTATGCAAAGAGGCATTATTTTCATTCGAGGACGTGCCTTCCTCTTTGCCTCCTGCTGTCACTAACATTTTGCAGGAGTTCGCCGACGTCTTTCCACAAGACGTGCCACCGGGATTACCACCTATTCGAAGGATTGAGCATCAGATTGACTTAATTCCTGGTGCATCGCTACCCAACCGCGCACCATACCGTACCAATCCAGAAGAGATGAAGGAGATTATGCGTCAAGTACAGGAGCTACTCGACAAAGGTTATATACGCGAATCCCTTAGTCCTTGTGCTGTTCCTATTATTCTAGTGCCGAAAAAGGATGGTACATCACGTATGTGTGTTGATTGTAGAGCCATTAATAATATTAATATTCGTTATCGTCATCCTATTCCTAGGCTAAATGATATGCTTGATGAATTGAGTGGATCTACAATATTCTCCAAAGTTGATTTGCGTAGTGGATACCATCAAATTCGTATGAAATTGGGAGATGAATGGAAAACAGCATTTAAAATTAAGTTTGGATTATATGAGTGGTTAGTCATGCCTTTTGGGTTAACTAATGCACCTAGTACTTTCATGAGATTAATGAATGAAGTTTTACGTGCTTTCATTGGACGATTTGTGGTAGTATACTTTGATGATATATTGATTTTTAGCAGATATTTGGAGGAACATTTGGAACATTTACGTGCTGTTTTTATTGTTCTACGTGATGCACGTTTATTTGGTAACCTTGGAAAGTGCCCCTTTTGCACCGACCGAGTCTCTTTTCTTGGCTATGTTGTTACTCCACAGGGAATTGAGGTTGATAAAGCCAAGATTGAAGCTATTGAGAGTTGGCCGCAGCCCAAAACGGTCACACACGTGAGGAGTTTCCTTGGCCTCGCTGGATTCTATCGGCGTTTTGTGAGAGATTTCAGCACCATTGCTGCACCTCTCAATGAGCTTACAAAGAAGGATGTGCCTTTTGTTTGGGGTACTGCACAGGAAGAAGCATTCACGGTATTGAAAGATAAGTTGACACATGCTCCTTTACTCCAACTTCCTGATTTTAATAAGACTTTTGAGCTTGAATGTGATGCTAGTGGAATTGGGTTAGGAGGTGTGTTATTACAAGATGGTAAACCTGTTGCATATTTTTCTGAAAAATTGAGTGGGCCTAGTCTGAATTATTCTACTTATGATGAGGAATTATATGCTCTTGTTCGGACTTTGGAGACATGGTAACATTATTTATGGCCCAAAGAATTTGTTATACATTCTGATCATGAATCTTTAAAGCACATTAAAAGTCAAGCAAAACTGAACCGTAGACATGCTAAATGGGTTGAATTCATAGAGACTTTCCCTTATGTTATTAAACACAAGAAGGGAAAAGAAAATGTTATTGCTGATGCATTGTCTCGTCGTTATACTATGCTTTCACAACTTGACTTTAAAATATTTGGTTTGGAGACCATCAAAGATCAATATGTGCATGATGCTAAATTTAAAGATGTATTGCAGAATTGTAAAGAAGGGAGAACATGGAACAAGTTCGTCGTTAGTGATGGATTTGTGTTTCGAGCTAACAAGCTATGCATTCCAGCTAGCTCTGTTCGTCTTTTGTTGTTGCAGGAGGCGCATGGAGGAGGATTAATGGGACACTTTGGCGTGAAGAAGACGGAGGACGTACTTGCTACACATTTCTTTTGGCCAAAGATGCGACGGGATGTTGAGCGTTTTGTTGCTCGCTGCACTACATGTCAAAAAGCTAAGTCACGACTCAATCCTCATGGTTTATATATGCCTTTACCTGTCCCTAGTGTTCCTTGGGAAGATATATCTATGGACTTTGTTTTGGGTTTACCTCGAACAAAGAAGGGGAGGGATAGCATATTTGTTGTCGTGGATAGGTTCTCGAAGATGGCACACTTTATACCATGTCATAAAAGCGATGATGCTGCTAATGTTGCTGATTTGTTCTTTCGTGAAATTATTCGCTTGCATGGTGTGCCAAATACTATTGTTTCAGATCGTGATACTAAATTTCTTAGCCACTTTTGGAGATGTTTATGGGCTAAGTTGGGGACTAAACTGCTTTTTAGTACTACTTGTCACCCCCAAACTGATGGACAAACTGAAGTAGTCAACAGAACTTTGTCTACTATGCTTAGGGCTGTTTTGAAGAATAATAAGAAAATGTGGGAAGAATGCTTGCCTCATATTGAATTTGCTTATAATCGTTCGTTGCATTCTACTACTAAGATGTGCCCTTTTGAAATTGTCTATGGTTTCCTACCTCGTGCACCTATTGATTTGTTGCCTCTTCCATCTTCGGTGATAGAGGCAAAGGTGTCCCGTCTTTCGATGAGATAGTGGCTATCGTTTGGATGAAGTCGACTTTGACGATCCGACTACGAACGTGCGTGGACGTCGCGCCTTAGCAATCGCTAAACCAACTCCGAGAGGTTATCGACCACGCCGGAGCACGATCAACCTGACCACGAAGGTCTGTTTCCTGCAGGCAAACGAAGAACAAGCAAGAAACTAAGATTGCAATCTGGATATTGCGAATATAAGAGGAAAGCTTTATTGATCAAGGTGGGGTTCTGTGACGCCTTTGTCTGGTCGTTGAACACAAACGAAGTACGCGAAGTTGCAGCTATGGCGAACTTTTAATCTAAACAAAACCCAAAGTCTAAACGACGCCCTAAGGGCTGTATATATGAGGGAAAGAGGGGGGAATTTCGTGGCCCTTGGTGGAGGGGTCCGAAACCAACCCTAACTCTTGTTTCCCCACACATACGGACTCTAAAAACAGCCTATACTCAAGTATTTCGAAATTACATGGGCCTGGCACAATAATAAGGTGACGCAGCACCTATAATAGCCTCTGGACGAAATTTATGAAGTGGCATCTTGTATATTTCGTCCAAGGCTTCTCACACTCATTATGGTGGCTTCAAAGTCCTGAAATCATCAATTGAAACTCCATTCTTGTTCCCCTTGCGCATGCCATCATCTCCATGCTTGATCTTGCTCCAATGTTCATCCTTCTTGTCCAAGCTAGGCCCTTCATTTGTAAGCAAGACAAATGTATCCAATTTAGGCAGCATCATATTCTCATGAACATTAGATTCATTACCAAGAAACGAAAGTACCTGGTAATTTAATTGGCGTGCGCGAGCTCTAGTAATTGGTCCTGTATATGTGTCAGTTGGAGCTGTGGGTGTAACCTTGTTAGTGATGTCCTCATCAAAGGGAAAAGAAAATGTTATTGCTGATGCATTATCTCGTCGTTATACTATGCTTTCACAACTTGACTTTAAAATATTTGGTTTGGAGACCATCAAAGATCAATATGTGCATGATGCTGAATTTAAAGATGTATTGCAGAATTGCAAAGAAGGGAGAACATGGAACAAGTTTGTCGTTAATGATGGATTTGTGTTTCGTGCTAACAAGCTATGCATTCCAGCTAGCTCTGTTCGTCTTTTGTTGTTGCAGGAGGCGCATGGAGGAGGATTAATGGGACACTTTGGCGTGAAGAAGACGGAGGACGTACTTGCTACACATTTCTTTTGGCCAAAGATGCGACGGGATGTTGAGCGTTTTGTTGCTCGCTGCACTACATGTCAAAAAGCTAAGTCACGACTCAATCCTCATGGTTTATATATGCCTTTGCCTGTCCCTAGTGTTCCTTGGGAAGATATATCTATGGACTTTGTTTTGGGTTTACCTCGAACAAAGAAGGGGAGGGATAGCATATTTGTTGTCGTGGATAGGTTCTCGAAGATGGCACACTTTATACCATGTCATAAAAGCGATGATGCTGCTAATGTTGCTGATTTGTTCTTTCGTGAAATTATTTGCTTGCATGGTGTGCCAAATACTATTGTTTCGGATCGTGATACTAAATTTCTTAGCCACTTTTGGAGATGTTTATGGGCTAAGTTGGGGACTAAATTGCTTTTTAGTACTACTTGTCACCCCCAAACTGATGGACAAACTCAAGTAGTCAACAGAACTTTGTCTACTATGCTTAGGGCTGTTTTGAAGAATAATAAGAAAATGTGGGAAGAATGCTTGTCTCATATTGAATTTGCTTATAATCGTTCGTTGCATTCTACTACTAAGATGTGCCCTTTTGAAATTGTCTATGGTTTCCTACCTCGTGCACCTATTGATTTGTTGCCTCTACCATCTTCGGAGAAGGTTAATTTTGATGCTAAACAACGTGCCAAATTGATCTTAAAAATGCATGAGTTAACTAAGGAAAATATTGAGCGCATGAATGCTAAATATAAACTTGTTGGAGATAAGGGTAGAAAACGTGTTGTCTTTACACCTGGAGATATTGTTTGGTTACATTTGCGTAAGGATACGTTTCCTAATTTGCGCAAGTCAAAGCTAATGCCACGTGCTGATGGTCCTTTCAAGGTGTTAGAGAAAATAAATGATAATGCATATAAACTTGAGCTGCCTGCAGATTTTGGGGTTAGTCCCACATTTAACATTGCAGATTTGAAGCCTTACTTGGGTGAGGAAGATGAGCTTCCGTCGAGGACGACTTCAATTCAAGAAGGGGAGGATGATGAGGACATCACTAACAAGGTTACACCCACAGCTCCAACTGACACATATACAGGACCAATTACTAGAGCTCGCGCACGCCAATTAAATTACCAGGTACTTTCGTTTCTTGGTAATGAATCTAATGTTCATGAGACTATGATGCTGCCTAAATTGGATACATTTGTCTTGCTTACAAATGAAGGGCCTAGTTTGGACAAGAAGGATGAACATTGGAGCAAGATCAAGCATGGAGATGATGGCATGCGCAAGGGGAACAAGAATGGAGTTTCAATTGATGATTTCAGGACTTTGAAGCCACCATAATGAGTGCGAGAAGCCTTGGACGAAATATACAAGATGCCACTTCATAAATTTTGTCCAGAGGCTATTATAGGTGCTGCGTCATCTTATTATTGGGCCAGGCCCATGTAATTTCGAAATACTTGAGTATAGGCTGTTTTTAGAGTCCGTATGTGTGGGGAAACAAGAGTTAGGGTTGGTTTCCGACCCCTCCACCAAGGGCCACGAAATTCCCCCCTCTTTCCTTCATATATACAGCCCTTAGGGCGTCGTTTAGACTTTGGGTTTTGTTTAGATTAAAAGTTCGCCATAGCTGCAACTTCGCGTACTTCGTTTGTGTTCAACGACCAGACCAAGGTGTCACAGAACCCCACCTTGATCAATAAATCTTTCCTCTTGTATTCGCAATATCCAGATTGCAATCTTAGTTTCTTGCTTGTTCTTCGTTTGCCTATAGGAAATAGACCTTCGTGGTTAGGTTGATCGTGCTCCGGTGTGGTCAACAACCTCTCGGAGTTGGTTTAGCGATTGCTAAGGCGCGACGTCCTCGCACGTTCGTAGTCGGATCGTCAAATTCGACTTCCTCCAAAACGATAGCCACCATCTCATCGAAAGAAGGGACACCTTTGCCTCTATCAAGGGATTACGGGCATCTCTTTTTAGTTTGTAAGCCTTCGGGCGTCTGTTAAATTTAATACTTGTAATCCCCTTGTTCATGTTTTTCATTCCCTATGGACTGTACCTGGGCGGGATGTTTTTAATGAAAAAGGGCTGTTTGCCGGGTCATTTGATTTTGGGTGAAACCCACGACAAGGAATAAATCATTGATATCTTTAAGATAAACACTTTCTCGCCCGGCAACAGGCCTTGCCGTCTCCCCACTTCGCTCTACCTTTCTCACACCTTTGGCGGAGGCAGGGATGAGGCGGGTTCAGGCTCCTTGTTTCATCCTTTCGCTGCCGCGACTACGACCAAACCTGGTCCCAGGAACGAGCCCTAGGGCCTAGAGTTAGGGGAGCACGGTAGTTTAAGGAAAAAACGAGGTTTCACATACCTCAGTCCATAATGGAATGCATGATAAGGGATGAAGAACTTATCTGAAGCTGCAGCCCCCGGCAACCCTGGTTTGTCGTGGGTGAATCTTTCCTCTTCCAGCCTCCAGCAATACTGGCTTGTCGGGGCCTAGATGCTGGTATGTTCCTTTTTCTTCTCCCCAAGTGGCTTGGCAAGGATATCTGTGTGTCCTGCAAACCAAAGAAGGCAAAAGGAAGACAAAGAGATGCAAACTCGACCTCTAAGCTAGGGGTTGGCCGCCCCTAAGCACTATCAACCCTAACCAAGGAAGAGACTCGACCTAGCATGCATGCTATAACTTAGGGCGCCAGCGCTTCATTTATTTATGCTCAGGGTCTGCGTCTGGCTTTGTACAAAGGGTTACATGCCTTGTCGGCAAGGCTTGTACAAAAGTTGGCTTGCCGGGGGGCCCGGCAAGCCGCGCCTTACGGGTAAAACTTGCGAAGATGTTCAATGTTCCAGGAGTTGCTCACCGGAACGGCATTTTCGGTCTCCAGGCGGACTACGCCAGGCCTGGTGACTCGTATTACCCGATAAGGGCCTTCCCACTTCGGCGTCAACTTGTTGGTATTCTTGGCCGATTGAACGCGCCGAAGAACAAGGTCGCCTTCCTCAAAGCTTCGGGCACGGACCTTGCGGCTATGGTAGCGGCGCAAGGCTTGCTGGTAGCGTGCTGCTCTCACAGCCGCCCGAAGACGATCTTCCTCAAGGAGCGTTGCGTCATCTTGCCGCAGTTGCTCTTGCTCAAGCTCATCATAAGCGAGCACTCGAGGTGACCCGTATATGAGTTCAGTGGGGACAACTGCTTCTGCCCCGTATACCAGGGCAATGGGTGTCTAGCCGGTGGCTCGATTTGGCGTCGTTCTGATCGACCAAAGAACCGTCGGCAACTCATCAATCCAGCGCCTTCCACTCTTGCGCAACCTATCAAAGGTCTTTGTCCTTAGGCCTCGCAGCACTTCAGCGTCTGCTCTCTCAGCTTGACCATTGCTTCGTGGGTGAGCAACGGAAGCGAAACAGACTTTGCTGTCGAGGTCTTGGGTATATTGCATGAATGTGCGGCTTGTGAACTGTGTGCCGTTGTCGGTGATGACCCTGTTGGGTACACCAAAACGGCACACAAGTCCCTTGAAGAATTTGACGGCTGACTGGGTTGTGACCTTCCTCACTGCTTCCACCTCTGGCCACTCTGTGAACTTGTCGATTGCGACGTACAAGTACTCAAAGCCCCCGACAGCGTAGGGGAAAGGGCCCAGTATGTCGAGCCCCCAGACCGAGAAGGGCCAGGAGAGAGTAATGGTTTGAAGGGCTTGAGCTGGTTGATGAAGTTTCTTTGAATGGAACTGACACGCTTCACACCTGGTGACCAGTGTCGTCGCATCCTGGAGGGCAGTGGGCCAGAAGAAGCCTTGTCGAAATGCATTGCCGTCAAGGGCTCTTGACCCTATGTGGGCTCCACAAATGCCTCCATGTATCTCTGCCAACAGCCCTAGTCCTTCCTCTCGAGGGATACACTTCAATTTCACGCCGTTCGGTCTCCTTCTGTACAGGACGTCATCGACGAACTGGTACATAGCAGATCGACGGGCTACTTTTTCTGCTTCTTCCTGCTCCTCAGGAAGTTCCCCGGTTTGGAGGAATCGGACGGTATACTATGCCCAAGCTGGAGCCTGGGGCTCGACGGCGAGGACTAAAGGCATTTCCTCCGCTATAGGAGCAGCTGTCTCGACGGCAAGAGCTTGATGCTCCGCCGGAGCTAGTCGTCCCGTGGCGGGCTCAGTGTCCCCGGCAACATCCTTGCCGACGGCTCCGGGGAGCTCGGCGGGAAAGTACTTGCCGGGCCCTGATTTCCTCCTCTTGTTTTGTTCTTTTGATGGATCAACGGATGGCTGAGAAAGCTTAAGCACAAAGGTACCTGGTTCCACAGGTAACTTGAGGGCAGCGCGCTTTGACAGGTAATCGGCGATGTCGTTCTCTGCTCGGGGAACGTGCTCCGCCTGTATACCATCAAAGCGCTCTTCCAGCTTTCTCACTTCATCGACGTAGGCCTTCATCAACGGGCTCTAGTAATCTTTGTTGACTTGTTTGACGACAAGCTGTGAATCGCCCCTGACAATGAGTTTCTTGATTCCGAGGTCTGCCGCGATCCTAAGACCGACAAGCAGCCCCTCATATTCGGCAGTATTGTTCGTTGATACCTCCCTGGGGAAGTGCAACTGGACCACGTACTTGAGGTGCTCTTCGGTGGGCGTGACAAGCAGTACACCAGCCCCGGCGCCCTGTAAGGAGAAAGCTCCATCAAAGTACATGATCCAGTCGCAACTCGCCTCTTTGCCGGGGAGAGCAGTTTCTTGGGCTTCTTCATCAGGCGTAGCGGTCCATTCTGCAACGAACTCCGCCAGGACTCAGCTTTGAATCGTCGAGGTACTTTCAAACTTGAGGCCAAAGCTGGACAGCTCCAGTGCCCACTCTACAATTCTTCCCGTTGCATCTGGATTGTGCAATATCCTTTGCAGAGGGAGGCGAGTGACGACAGTGATCTCGTGTGCCTGGAAGTAGTGACGCAGCTTCCTCGAGGCCATAAGAAGGCCGAAGAGCAATTTCTGCACACCGGAGTACCTTGATCTAGCCCCCTGCAAGAGGGAGCTAACAAAGTAGACCGGGTGCTGCATCATTTTCTTCCTTGGCGGCACTCCAACCGATTGTGTCATCTCTGCACCAATGGCATCAGGCTCTGTCACTGCTATCACCTCGTCATCAATTTCTCTATGTGCCACTAGTGCGGCACTGACCGCCTGGTTCGTTGCCGCCAGGTATAGCAGCAACGGTTCTTGTGGCCTAGGCGCAACTAGTACTGGCGTGGAGGAAAGATACCCCTTCAAATCTTGCAATGCTGCTTCGGCTTCTGGCGTCCACTCCATTGGGCCCGCCTTTTTCAAAATCTTGAAGAAGGGGAGGGCGTGCTCGGCAGACTTGGAAATGAATCTGCTCATGGCGGCAACGCAGCCAACAAGCCGACGCACATCCTTGACCCATTTGGGTGCTTCAATATGTTCTATTGCTTTGATCTTGTCCGGATTGGCCTCTATCCCATGATGTGACACAAAGAACCCGAGAAGCTTGCCGGACGGGATGCCAAAGACGCACTTCTCAGGGTTCAGCTTGAGATTGTTCTTGCGTAGGTTTGCAAATGTTTCTTGTAAATCCGTTCTAAGGGTTGCCCTGTTCTTGGTTTTGACCACTATATCATCCATATAAGCCTCCATATTTCTATGGAGCTGGGGTTCAAAAACAATCTGGACTGCCCTTGCAAACGTTGAGCCATCACTCTTCAACCCGAAAGGCATTCGTACGAAACAATACGTACCACGTGGGTGATGAATGATGTCTTCTCTTCGTCTTCTCTTGTCATGAAGATCTAATGGTAGCCGGAGTAGGCATCGAGGAATGACAATAGGTCACACCCAGCCGTGGAGTCAACAATCTGGTCGATGTGCGGCAACGGGAAGGGGTCTTTGGGACAAGCCTTATTGATATTTGTGTAATCAATACACAGCCTCCACTTCCCATTTGCCTTGCGCACTACCACTGGATTGGCCAACCACGTTGGATGGGACACTCCTCTTACCAAACCCGCTGCTTCCAGTTTTCGGATCTCCTCTGTGGTGAACTCTTGTCGTTCCAAAGCTTGCTTCCTGACCTTCTGCTTGACGGGCTGCGCATGAGGACAGACAGCAAGGTGGTGCTCAATCACCTCCCTGGGAACGCCGGGGATGTCAGATGCTTGCCATGCAAACACATCGACATTTGCCCGCAGGAAGGTGACGAGCGCGTCTTCCTATTTGTCGTCAAGGGTGGAGCTTATGGTGAAAGCCCCTCCTGTGCCGTCCTCCTTGACAGAAACCCTCTTGGTTCCCGGCGGTGTGGCCCTGGACTTCTTGTTTCTGCCGGTGGAGCTCTCTGGCACGTCCTCGACGGGAGCACTACACTCCGAAGAGGTGCGCTTGCCGGAGTGGGTGTCCGAGGTCTCACCGGTC
>LR738714.1:336511110-336572776 GCA_902687465.1 Secale cereale
CCCCCCCCCCCCCCCGGGCTCCAGTGGCAGGAGCAAGTGTCATAGTGGCGGCAGCTGCTGCAACTGCTTGCTGGTATAGTTGGTCAGGGCAAATCAGCACATCTTTCTTATCTGAGGGGATGGTGATGATCGTCACAGGTCTTGGCATCTTCAGGGTGTTGTAGGTGTAGTGTGACGCCGCCATGAACTTGGCCAGCGCTGGGCGGCCAAGGATCCCGTTGTAGGGCGAGGGGATCTTGGCGACATCAAACACGATCCTTTCTGTCCTGTAGTTCGGATCACTTCCAAAAGTCACGGGCAGCGTGACCTTCCCCTTTGGTTGACTTCTCCCGGGGTTGACCCTCTGAAACGTGCCCGTCTCTTCGAGGTCTCTGTCAGGAATCTGCAGCTTCTCGATCACGGTAAGCGAGATTAAGTTCAGACCGGCCCCGCCATCGACTAGCATCTTTGTCACCTTGGGGTTGTGTATTTTCGGTGAAACCAACAACGGCAAGCACCCGACCGCAGTAGTGTGATAAGGGTGATCCTCAGTGTCAAAAATGATAGGTGTGCTGGACCATTTCAGCGGCTTTTGGGCACCAGACGACGGCTCCGCCGCTGTAATCTCACGCGCCCACTGTTTAAGCTGGCGGTGAGAACTATGCAGCGAGGCGCGGCCATCGACGCACATGGCCTCCGTGGCTTTCTGAAACTCTTGGTCGCCGGACTCGTCGTCCTCTTCATGATCGTCGTCTTCTGGCTTTCTGTCACGGCCCCGGGCGGGCCTCTCCTGCTATCTATCCTTGCTGCGACGGCCTGCTTGGCCGTCACGCTTCTTGCCGGACCCCCCAGCACCGTCCCGGCCCTTCTCCTTGTCCCGCCTCTCATATTCAGCCCTCTGCTTCTCATCAAGGAGCTCAACCTGTCTGCAGTTCTGGAGATGATGGCCTTTGGTGGGATGGATCTTGCAGTATTGCTTGTCGGAGTTTCCTGGCTTCTCGGCAGCCGCCAAGGCCCGGCAGGCGACACACCCGGCAATTTCCTTGCCGGGGTCATCCGCCTTGGTTTTCTTGGCGGAGCCGACGTCATCAGATCCCTCGACGGCAAGCACGGCTTTACCTTTGCGCTTCCTGTTGCGGCGCCGGCCTTTCTTTGCTGGGGCGGGAGTATCCTCATCTGAAGAGTCGGTTTCCGCGCCGGCATCTTCGCCGAGGTACTTCCTTCCCTCTTCAGCCCGGGCACATCTGTCAGCGAGAACATAGAGTTCCGCCACATCTTTCACCTTGGTCATTGCCAGTTCTTCACGCATCTTGCAGTTACGCACGTTCTGATGGAACACGCTGATGATGGCGGCAGGGTGAACATCAGGGATATTGTACTGTACCCTGCTGAACCTCTGTATATACTTGCGCAGACTCTCGCCTCCCCTCTGGGGAATGACATGCAGGTCACTTGCTTGGCCATGGGCTTGGTGACCTCCAGTAAAGGTGTCAACAAACTCATGGCACAAATCCGATCAGGAGGAAATAGAGTCTACCAGCAAGTGCATCAACTACGACATGGCGTTGGGTTTGAGAGCCAATGGAAAGTAATTCGCAAGCACCTTATCGTCGCGGGCTCCAGCAGCTTACATCGCGATGGTGTAGATGCTGAGGAACTCCGACGGGTGGGTCTTGCCGTTGTACTTCTCGCCAACGTCAGGCTTGAAGGTGCGGTGAGTGCGCCACTGGAACTGCCGTAGCTCACGGAAATCCGGACAGCCTACCTCGTAAGGTAGACCTCCAGGGCTCTCCGGTGCTGGGCGGTTCACAGCAGGCCCTGCTCACCTGTCTGACTGGTGGCGCGCTCCGCGCCGACGCTCGATGGTGGTTCGAGCGTCTTCATGAGCTCGCTCTTGAAGAACTTGATGCTGGTCGCCGTGGGTCCGTGGGTCGGTCGACGCTACGGAGATGTCGTCACCCGCGATGTCTCGACGACTCAACACACGCGGTACCGGGCGAGGAGGATGCGAATGCACCGTGGCCACGGTGCTGCCGGTCCTCCCGCCACCGGTGTGTGGGACCCCATCGGAGCGTCGACCCAGGGGCCTCGCTGGACTTGGTTCATCCTTGTTGCCAACCGCGACAAGGCTTCGGATGGTGGCTCTCCATTCGTCGAGTTTCCCCGTAACGGGAGGAAAGTCGAGGAGCAACTGCGCGCGCGCCAGGGCTTCTGCTGGGGTCAGCGGTAGCGAAACCTGCACGGACCACGACGCGCTTCGACTCCTGACCATGTCAGGAGGAGCTTTATCACAATCCCGCGGTCGCATGCCGTTTTCACCAGCGCTTCGGCGGGCGGGCAGGTCTTCTACGTCTCGAGAGTGGCGCTCGGGGCTCTTCCCGCGGCGACGCCCGGGATCTTCGGCGTGATGACGCCGTTCGTCGCGCGCTGCTTGGGAGGAGCGCACTTGGTGCTGGCGTGAGAGTCCTGGAGGCCCTCGTGTCGCCTTCGGGTGATGCGGCAGCGATCCTGGAAGGCCCCGCGCCACCCGCGGAGGGCCTGGCTCCGTCTTTGGATTTGGCGGTGTGTGGCCCGTTACTAGGCACACAAACATCGCCACCTCCCACACTCCGGCTGCTGGGACGGTGTTGGTGTTCGCGAGCAGTGCCCTGGGTCCTTTCCGCGACCGGTCCGCTGCTCGCCCGCGTCAGGACGTGCTGTCCGGCTTCCGACTGGCCAACCGCCAACATCGTCTTCTTCTTGGGTGCCATGATGATGAAGAAGCGTCGAACTAACAGCTAAAGCCGATTCTCACAACTGCGCCCCCTACCTGGCGCGCCAAAGATGTCGGTGGGAACGACACCTATGGGATCACAAGAATCCCTACTACGGTTAGCGGGGTTGAGAGAAGAGCGGATCAAACAGATAGCACACGGTTTGTTTATCCAGGTTCGGGCCGCGAGGATGCGTAAAACCCTACTCCTGCTTTGGTGGATTGTATATATGTGTTCTTCAGCTAGCTATGGTGCGTGAGGAGCTCCAAAAAGCCGAATCCTCCTCCTGGTCGCCTCGGGCCTCCTTTTATAGAAAAAGGGGTTGCCACAGTGGCACACAGGAGGTGGAAAGGGTACAGTGATGCTAGGTTATCCCTCGCATTACATGACAAGGCGCATTTAATGCATCTTGCTTAGGTGTCCTTGCTTTATTGGGGACGGGGGAGAGATATGTCTTGTCCGTCCCCGCTCCTTCTTGTGTCGACACGTGCCCTGGCCAGCGATGCCTGAGATGCCATGTAGGTAGGCAGGCAGCTGAGGTGGCGCAATGGTGGGTCTTCACGAAGATCTGCATGTCGCCACGTAGGTGCCTGCCCAGCTGGTTGGGTTGGCAGCTGCATGCGGCGGTGGTAGTTTAGTCGGCGTGGGCCTGATGGTGGCCCTGTGGACGTCCTTGGCAAGGGCCTTGCCGGGGCCCCGGCAAGGGTCTTGCCGTGACGCCTGCTGCCAACCCCGGCAAGGTGCTTGCCGGAGGTCTTGTGGTCTTCCTTGGCTGGGATCCCGCCAAGGGTCGTCGTCTTCTTAGTGTGTATCTGATCTTGAATGTCTTCACAAAGATCTGCATGCCACTACGGGGATGTCTCCCAAATCCTTGCCCTATGGGGGCAGCGGACTGAAGGGTGATTTGCTCCGTAGGTGTGGGGCGAGTTGCCGCGACAAGGGTCTTGCTGGGACTGCTAAAGCCGGCCCCGGCAAGGATCTTGCCGGGGCTGCTAAAACTGGCTCCCGGCAAGGATCTTGCCGGGGGAACCCGCTTCGTCCCTTTGCTCTTTGTCGTCTTGGCTTTGGTGTTGTTCCAGTTCCATCGAGCTTCGGTCTCACCTTGGCTCACCTCCCTTGCCTTGCTTGGTGTGGTGGTGCCCGCGGCTCAGACTGCCCGTGCACAGTTATAGGGGTACAAAAAGTGTACCCCCCTTTTTGTACACCGACACCACGAAAAAGCCAACAAAAAAATTAGGGTTAGTTCATCATATCCAAACCAGTTTGAGCCTTTGCATAGTCTTTTCAGTATTTTGCTTTGTTGAATTTGCGGTTGCATCGTCATGTCAAGTTGCTGGTCTTAGCGTCTAGTCTTTTATAGTTTCAAGTTCTGGTCATAAGTTGTCACGCCGCCGCCGCACCATCTTCATCGCCCCTACCACATACAACCACCAATCTGTATCCATATAACACCACCCCTGCCATATACCACCATCGCTGCCATATTCTACCACCATATATCCACCACTAATCCGAGTTCTTTTCGTTTTAGATTTTTTTTTTCAAGATTCATCTAGTTTTGGTTTCGTGTTTCCTTGCCTGAGTAGGTCTCGTGAAAAAAATCTGGAGACCCCCGGGCAGTTTTTAGGCCAAAATTTCGACGGGTGAAAATATTTTTTCCTTATCCTGCTTTTAGGCTTTTGTGAGTCTTTTGAAATACGTGCCATCATACTGTTTTTTACAGCAATTTTTTGGCCGTCGCTGCCTGATTTCTGAAAAAAATAGTCAAAAAAATTTCGTGCCTATCATCTTAGTTTGACTTGGGAAGAGTTTTGATACACTCGCCATTATAGTGATTTTCGGCAAAAAAAAGGAGCGCAAAAAAAGAGGAAAAAAATCAGAGTGTGCTTTCCCCTTGATTACGTGCGGCGTCGTGATTTTGTTAGTGTTCTAGGCTCGTGTCTCTAGTACGGTCTAGCCTAGGACCAGCACAGTACCGTTGTTGAGCGTTTATTCATCTTTGCATCTCTGAATTGATTATTGCTGACATTTTGGCTACCATATGATAAGCCTCCCAGCTCCACATACATCTACGTCCTGTGTTTGACTCTCCCTGGTAATCGCTTTATCCTATTTGAGAGTTTTGACTACCACGATTGCCGATCACCACCTGCTGCTAGGTAAGAACTGGTAATAATTTGAGATTTGCTTCACGGATTTGTGGCGCCCCACCACCACCATTTTCTAGTAGTCTGTAGGGTCATTATTTTTTTCTATTGTTGCTAACCATGGCAGGATCACAAGTCGACGAGACTGACTGAGAGAACATGACAAACAAGGAGTTGCATGATAAATTTCAGCAAATGATGGGTCAACGGGTAGAAGATGTGATGACCAGTTTTGGTGATGCACTAGCGAGGATGGATGGCATTGAGAAGTCAATTGACACCAAGTTGGATGCCAAATTCGCTGAAGTGCTTACACGTCTACCTCCACCTGCTGCACCATTGCAACAACAACAACAACAACAACCAACACCACCACCTTCACGTCGCAAAACAGCCCTCCGCAAAGCAAGCCGTGTCCCTCTTGAGCCTGCCAAACTATTGGTGCTGCTGTTGATAATTATGTGGCTCCTGCTGCTGCTGAGGAGGAGGACGGTTACGCGGGAGATTACGAGGATGAGGTTGATCAAAATCAGAACTACGTGCAACTACCAGCACCACAACAACCAGGTCGTCCACATGCAAATAATCGCAATGGTAGGGCTGCACCACACCCTCAGGTTCGCGATCATGACCATCTACCTAAACTAAAATTGAATATTCCACCATATGAGGGTAGATATGTTCCTGATATATATATTACTTGGGAGTTAGAAACCTAACAACATTTTATATGTTTAGAATATCCCGAGGAGAGACGTGTTGCTGCTGCTCTTTATGTTTTCACTAGTTTTGCTTGTGTGTGGTGGTCTAAATATTGTAGATTATATCCGAATAATATTCCAACTACTTGGGCTGCTTTGAAAACTGCTATGCGTACTTGTTGGGTTCCACCATATTATCAACGCGAATTACTTCAGAAATTGCAGCGTTTAAGACAAGGAAAAAAATCTGTAAAGGAATATTATCAGGAATTACAAACTGGCCTGATTAGATGTGGTATTGTTGAAGATAATGAGGCTATGCTTGCACGTTTTATGGTGTGAACTAATTATTTTGTAGGTCGACCTTCATCATGGACACCGCGTGCATTATCTACTTCGACACGTCCGGCTGCACCACCGCCTACTTAAGACGTCACTTCTAGCCGAGATAAAAGCAAACATGCACCACCACCATCAACCAGGAGTACACCTTCTGGTCCTGCGCAGAGCTCTTCTTCATCCATGGCATCCACAGGGCCAACACATGATGTTATATGTCATCGTTGCACTGGTCGTGGTCACTATGCGAGCAAATGCCCATCTTAGTGTGTCATGATTGCTACTGAGGAAGGTGGTTATGAGTCCGCTAGTGACTATGATGAGGAGACTTTGGCTCTTATTACACGTGAAGAACATGGTGGAGATGATTCTGAAAATGAGACGCAATACATGGCTCCTAAAGACGCTGACAGTTATGAATGTTTAGTTGCTCAACGTGTTTTGAGTGTGCAGGCCACACAAGCGGAGCAAAATCAGAGGCATAATTTGTTCCATACAAAGGGATTTGTGAAGGAATGCTCTGTTCGCGTCATCATAGATGGAGGGAGCTGCAACAACTTGGCTAGCATGCAGATGGTGGAGAAGCTATCTCTCACCAAAAGACCACATCCACATCCTTACTACATCCAATGGTTCAACAACAGCGGCAAGGTTAAGGTAACACATACTGTTCATGTGCATTTTAGTATCTCTAAATATGCTGATTATGTTGATTGTGATGTGGTACCCATGCGAGCATGTTTCTTATTACTTGGTAGACCATGGCAATTTGATAAAAATTCTGTACACCATGGTAGAAACAATCAGTATGCTCTTTTTCATAAGGATAAACGTATTACTTTGCTTCCTATGTCTCCTGATTCCATTTTGAAAGATCATATTAATAGAGCTAATAAATTGGAACATGAGCAAAATAAGAGTGAAAATCAGATTGTGGCAAAAGAATTTCAGCAACAAATGAAGCATAATAACACACCATCATCTCATGTTGCATCTAAAATTAAATTAAAAAGTGGATGTTTACTTGCCACCAAATTCGATATTGATGATCTAGATTTCAGCAAATCTGTTTGCTATGCTTTTGTGTGCAAAGAGGCATTATTTCCATTCGAGGATGTGCCTTCCTCTTTGCCTCGTGATGTCACTAACATTTTGCAGGAGTTCGCGGACGTCTTTCCACAAGACGTGCCACCGGCATTACCACCTATTCGAGGGATTGGGCATTAGATTGACTTAATTCCCGGTGCATCACTACCCAAACGTGCACCATACCGTACCAATCCACAGGAGACAAAGGAGATTATGAGTCAAGTACAGGAGCTACTCGACAAAGGTTATATACGCGAATCCCTTAGTCCGTGTGCCGTTCCTTTTATTCTACTGCCAAAAAAGGATGGTACATTGCGTATGTGTGTTGATTGTAGAGGCATTAATAATATTAATATTCGTTATCGTCATCATATTCCAAGGCTAGATGATATGTTTGATGAATTGAGTGTCTCTACTATATTATCCAAAGTTGATTTGCGTAGTGGATACCATCAAATTCGTATGAAATTGGGAGATGAATGGAAAACAACATTTAAAACTAAGTTTGGATTATATGAGTGGTTAGTCATGCCTTTTGGGTTAACTAATGCACCTAGTACTTTCATGAGAATAATGAACAAAGTTTTACGTTCTATCATTGGACGATTTGTGGTAGTTTACTTTGATGATATATTGATTTATAGCATATCTTTGGAGGAACATTTGGAACATTTACGTGTTGTTTTTATTGCTCTACGTGATGCACATTTGTTTGGTAACCTTGGAAAGTGCACCTTTTGCACCGAGCAAGTATCTTTTCTTGGCTATGTTGTTACTCCATAGGGAATTGAGGTTGATAAAGCCAAGATTGAAGCTATTGAGAGTTGGTCGCAGCCCAAAACGATCACACATGTGAGGAGTTTCCTTGGCCTCGCTGGATTCTATAGGTGTTTTGTGAGAGATTTCAGCACCATTGCTGCACCTCTCAATGAGCTTACAAAGAAGGATGTGCCTTTTGTTTGGGGTACTACACAAGAAGAAGCATTCACGGTATTGAGAGATAAGTTGACCCATGCTCCTTTACTCCAACTTCCCGATTTTAATAAAACTTTTGAGCTTGAATGTGATGCTAGTGGAATTGGGTTAGGAGATGTGTTATTACAAGATGGTAAACCTGTTGCATACTTTTCTGAAAAATTGAGTGGGCCTAGTCTGAATTATTCTACTTATGATAAGGAATTATATGCTCCTGTTCGGACTTTGGAAACATGGCAACATTATTTATGGCCCATATAATTTGTTATACATTCTGATCATGAATCTTTCAAGCACATTAAAAGTCAAGAAAAACTGAACCGTAGACATGCTAAATGGGTTGAATTCATAGAGACTTTCCCTTATGTTATAAAACACAATAAGGGAAAATAAAAGGTTATTGCTGATGCATTGTCTCGTCATTATACTATGCTTTCGCAACTTGACTTTAAAATATTTGGTTTGGAGACCATCAAAGATCAATATGTGCATGATGCTGAATTTAAAGATGTATTGCAGAATTGTAAAGAAGGAAGAACATGGAACAAGTTCGTCGTTATTGATGAATTTTTGTTTTGTGCTAACAAGCTATGCATTCCAGCTAGCTCTGTTCGTCTTTTGTTGTTGCAGGAGGCGCATGGAGGAGGATTAATGGGACACTTTGGCGTGAAGAAGACGGAGGACATACTTGCTACACATTTCTTTTGGACAAATATGAGACGGGATGTTGAGCGTTTTGTTGCTCGCTGCACTACATGTCAAAAAGCTAAGTCACGACTCAGTCCTCATGGTTTATATATGCCTTTGCCTATCCCTAGTGTTCCTTGGGAAGATATATCTATGGACTTTGTTTTGGGTTTACCTCGAACAAAGAAGGGGAGGGATAGCATATTTGTTGCCGTGGATAGGTTCTCGAAAATGGCACACTTTATACCATGTCATAAAAGCGATGATGCTGCTAATGTTGCTGATTTGTTCTTTCCAGAAATTATTTGCTTCATGGTGTGCCAAATACTATTGTTTCAGATCATGATACTAAATTTCTTAGCCACTTCCGGAGATGTTTATGGGCTAAGTTGGGGACTAAACTGCTTTTTAGTACTACTTGTCACCCAAAAAACTGATGGACAAACTGAAGTAGTCAATAGAACTTTGTCTACTATGCTTAAGGCTGTTTTGAAGAATAACAAGAAAATGTGGGAAGAATGCTTGCCTCATATTGAATTTGCTTATAATCGTTAGTTGCATTCTACTACTAAGATGTGCCCTTTTGAAATTGTCTATGGTTTCGTACCTCGTGAACCTATTGATTTGTTGCCTCTTCCATCTTCAGAGAAGGTTAATTTCGATGCTAAACAACGTGCTCAATTGATCTTAAAAATGCATGAGTTAACTAAGGAAAATATTGAGCGCATGAATGCTAAATATAAACTTGTTGGAGATAAGAGTAGAAAATGTGTTGTCTTTGCACCTGGAGATTTTGTTTGGTTACATTTGTGTAAGCATAGGTTTCCTAATTTGCGCAAGTCAAAGCTAATGTCATGTGATAATGGTCCTTTTAAGGTGTTAGAGAAAATAAATGATAATGCATATAAACATGAGTTGTGTGCAGATTTTGGGGTTAGTCCCACATTTAACATTGCAGATTTAAAGCCTTACTTGGGTGAGGAAGATGAGCTTCCGTCGAGGATGACTTCAATTCAAGAAGGGGAGGATGATGAGGACATCACTAACAAAGTTACACCCACGGCCCCAACTGATACATATACAGGACCAATTACTAGAGCTCGCGCACGCCAATTAAATTACCAGGTACTTTCGTTCCTTGGTAATGATTCTAATGTTCATGAGAATATGATGTTCCCTATATTGGATACATTTGTCTTGCTTATAAATGAAGGGCCTAGCTTGGACAAGAAGGATGAACATTGGAGCAAGATCAAGCATGGAGATGATGGCATGCGCAAGGGGAACAAGAATGGAGTTACAAGTGATGATTTTAGGACTTTGAAACCACCATAATGAGTGTGTGAAGCCTTGGACGAAATATACAAGATGCCACTTCATAAATTTTGTCCAGAGGCTATTATAGGTGCTGCATCACCTTATTATTGGGCCAGGCCCATGTAATTTCGACATACTTGAGTATAGGCTGTTTTTAGAGTCCGTATGTGTGGGGAAACAAGAGTTAGGGTTGGTTTCGGACCCCTCCTCCAAGGGCCACGAAATTCCCCCCCTCTTCCTCCGTATATACAGCCCTTAGGGCGTCGTTTAGACTTTGGGTTTTATTTAGATTAAAGTTCGACATAGCTGCAACTTCGCGTACTTCGTTTGTGTTCAACGTCCAGACAAAGGATTCACAGAACCCCACCTTCATCAATAAAGCTTTCTTCTTATATTCGCTATATCCAGAGTCCAATCTCAGTTTCTTTCTTGTTCTTCGTTTGCTTGCATGAAATAGACCCTCGTGGTCAGGTTAATCGTGCTCCGTCGTGGTCAATAACCTCTCGGAGTTGGTTTAGCGATTGCTAAGGCGCGACGTCTTCGCACATTAGTAGTCAGATCGTCAAAGTCTACTCCTCCGAAAACGATAATTACCATCTCATCGAAAGACGGGACACCTTTGCCTCTATCAGCACCGGACTGGACAAACCACATTTTGTTTGGTTCTATAGTGTAAAGGAAACAGGTACCTAAACAGTGTTTGGTTTGACACATTAACAGGCACCTTTCCACATACAGAACACAGCATGGGCTTTCACATGCATCAAACAAGCACATAATTTAGAAATATTTTTGCATTCATCCAGTGCAAAGACAACTTTTAACCAGAATTTGGCTCCACTTTAATGACATTACACATTTTTTAAATTAAAATGATACAAACTCGGAATTCAACGAAACATCGAAATAAACTACATAATTAGTCCCTAAAATTGTGTTTATATTATAGGATAAATAGAAAGGCCATGTTCACAATCTTGCAAAGAAGCTTTTCCATTGATCTTCATCTTCCACGCCACACCACTGATCCCATTTTCCAATGAACCTTGCTTATTTTCTCATCTGCCAATAAGCACGAGTTAAATTGAGGATAAAGAAACACACAAGAGACAACCAATAATAAAAGATTTAGTAGCAACTATAACATGATTGTTCTTTCCCATCAACACTTTGACAAAGGAAAAGGTGCGAATTTGGTCCATGCATTTCAACACTTTGACAAAGATAACAATAGGAAAATGATTGTTCTTTCTCATCAACCAAGCCTATTTCTCTCATCTGCCAATAAGCATGGGTTGGAGAAGAAATAATTATCAACTATAACATACAATTATAATAAGTAGGTTATTGTTGTTGTCGTCGACTAAGTGGACAAATATAAGGCAGCGCTTCTCAGGTGTAATGCATTCATATGGATTACTATGCAAGACTAATTAAATGAAAAGCACTCTCTTAGCTAACAAACACAACAATGGTGTATACTACAAGAACACATACTAAAATATAGTGAAAAGGATGAGATCTACTCCATGCATTTGAACACTTTTGACAAATATATAACAATAGTAAAATGAGGTGGGTTTTGTACACACTAGCCATGTCACACCATTATTTGAGAAGGACCTTCTTTCCCATTAACCTTGCTTCTTCCTTTGATCTGCCAATGAGGAGCCAATACGCAGGAGTTAGATATAAGGAAAAAATACTCCAGCACAAGTTTGGCTTATATATGACCAACCAAAAACACCACAGCACTATGTCACTACAAGTTTGGCTTATATACTGCAAATAACCACTCTTGCTTATATACGCCCCTCTGTACTAGTGAAATTTTAGTTCACTTGAGCCACTCATGGTGATAAATGTCAGGATGCTATCAACCCCAAGGTTTACAAATAAGTTCAATCAAGAATAACAAAATGTGTTATAAATCAGTGATTTAACATAGGTGCATAATTTATCAACTATCATACAGATTTATATGGCAGTCTAGATATCACATATTAGAAAATGTGGTCACACATGAGTTGCTAGACATTTGCACCTTGTTAAAGTTCATTGATTTCAGCAACCTAGCTAGTTAGATCACAAACCAACAGTCGAGACAAACAAAAACTACATCACAAGATAGTGCATATTATTAAAGAGAGTTTCATAAAAGAGATGCCAGATGGTATTTTAAGGATGAAGTCCCTCCTGAGAATATCTGGTAGCACAAGCATCATGTTCATGTGCTCTGGAGCTTTAGCAAATATGGTTGCAGATTCAACGATCTCGCTCCTCGTGAAGGCAAGCCTACTCAATTCACTAATGGCCTTTTCTCTTGATTTCTGTTGAGGGTCCTCTTGTGTTGCTTCTCGCGCCAGTGCTGTTGTGAATGAAGTTGCCATTGTACCCACATGATGCGTCACGCTGTTCAGCTGGTTGTTGACATCTTGAAGCATGGCTGCAAAAGGATCTCTTGGTCTCGTCGCCCTCTTTGGCCTTGGTTCCTTCTTCTGCCTCTTGGAACTAGTTGTTTCAGTAGACTGGGTGTCAGTGGACCATCTAGTTGTCCCAATTGAGATCATGTCCTCTTCTCCATTTTATTCTTCCGACATAGCAATTTCCTTTTCCAAGTTTCCCACCGCGTCTCGAAAGCCTTCAACACTTTCCCCTGTTGCAATATCCTTGACATAGATATCAGCCAATTGCTCCAAGTATGGAAAAGAGACACCATACAATTCCTTTGCTTCATTTTGAATCTGCAGGGTTTTTTATAAAATAAGAAAGTTAGTTTTCACAAACACTAGTAATACATGATCTTTTTCATCTAGAAAACAAGTACCATGGATTATTTTTAATACATTCAAACAAGAATAGATGCTACTATGGATAAGAGCAACTATTAGAGTAAATGCAACTGTGAACAAGAGCTACTATATCATTTTCAACAGTACAACGACAACACCAACAAACAATAATAGCAGCAGAAACAATAGCAAGCAGTGCATTTTTAGTGGTTGAACTGATCTACCTTACAGTGTGCTTCATATTGTGCCTTCTCGCATTGAATCATCTTTCGATTTCCATACCATGTGAAACCACTATTGGATAGTTCACTTCAAGAGCACCGAATTTCTTCCTAAAGTGCCTCACTCTTGATTCAATGTATGGTGCTGTAGTGATACCATGACCTGGGCACTTCTCAACAAGATGTTTCTCCAATAAAATCAAATATCCACCCTTGAAGGCACCATCAGCCTTCCACCTTGGATCCAAAGACAACTCATACAAGGCTTTAATAAGCTCATCGTCCTCATCGGAAGTACAATTCCTTTTATTCTTGCCTCTTCCATGGGATGTGCTTGAGCTATCCACGCGGTCCATACCTGTAGAAGCAAGAATGAGCACTAATGAGATGGAAAATATATATGAGAGGAAACAAATGCAAATGAGATGCAATTGTAGCTTGCAGATATAATTGAAATCGAATGAATGCAAATGTGATGAATACAAACAACTATACTCAATGCGCCCTAGCAGCCCTATGTCTATTATACATGCCTTGACCAAGATTATTCTAGAAATCTGTCCACTCATTTGAAGTTGAGGTAGAAGTGATGAATTCTAGTTGATCTAGTTCTCCCTCCATGTCTTCCAATGTTTCTTGCGTTATTGGGGGCTCGTTCATATCAAGTGGGTCGACAGACATGTTTTGCAATATAAGATTATGCAAGAGTGCACATGACATGATGATTCGACACAGGGTCTTCATGGGAAGAAAGTAAAGGGACCTCAAAATACCCCCACCGACCCTTGAGTCTTCCGAAGCACCTTCCAAAAATATTTTGGGCTCTAGCGTGACGCATGTTGAGATACTCCTCTGCGCTACGAGGTGGGTTTTGTGGTGTCCAACCACCCAAGTGATACCTTTGACCTCGGTATGGAGCTAAAATTCCTTTTGCATTTGTGTAGCCAGCATCAACAAGATAGTATTGGCCTTCAGGGACGCGCAACCATTTGGCCATGAGATGGCAACCCTAAGAACCCGGCCATCATATGCAGAACCTTCCAACCGGGTAATATGTAGATGAATTGCATGTCAGGTGCACATACACCTAACACATTTGTATCTATATCACCCAACCTTGATCGATACCTTCCTTTTAGATTAGTAGGGACTGTTACGCCTATGTGTGTGCCATCTAACGCTCCAAGGCAATTCTACAACATAAAGAGCAATATGCAAAATTATCATCTTTTATCACTATTGATATCATCTAGTGAATACTATTTTTTATTAGTACCTATTTACCTTGAAATACTTCCATTTATCATATGTGCAATCCTCGAGTATAGGTTCAGGCTTCTTAAGTAGGAGATGGTGAAGCTTCAGGACAACCAGAAGACAATCGTTGAAGTTTCTACTAATTGGCTCCGGGCTTGAAAAGAAGATTTTTCCTAATGTCCTATTGTTTAGATGGTGTGATGATACATATAAGAATGATGCCACTATCTCCTCTAATGATGTGTTACATGTACCCCTTAGACCTCCAACATCTCTCACCATCTCACATAATATATGAAATGTTCTCCTACCATACGAAGTAGACTTATACACATAGCGTCGCTCTCACCAATTAGCCGATACAAGTTTTCTCCCCTTAAATCTATAATTGTAATTCTCCTTTCTATTTGCCAACATTTTCTCCTAAGCTAATGCAAACATGAACCACACATAATAGTATGGAAGTGGTCAGATTCAAAAATATTGCATTTCCCCTTCCTCGCCTCGTGCTTAAAGTAAGACGAGCCATAATTGCATGAGGAAAATATACCTATTTAAGATTGGTACGACTTTCTTTCCTAATAATTGGTAGTAGTACAGAAGAATAAACTGGATAGATTTCAGGATGACGAAGCAAACATCCGTTGTTTAGATGAAAGATAATAAAACATGATTATATTAACATGCAAAGGTACAATGGATCCAAAAAAACTTGCACATCAGAAGCATAATTAAGCCATATACAAATACAACTGACAACAAAAATACGCATGCAAGTTTTCATCAGAAACATGAAAACTTAGTTTTGTAGAGGTTCTATGGATCCAAGGAAAACTGCATATCAGAAAACTACAGGAACAGTCAACCCGTATCTAGTTGATATGCATGTGGATATCACCGTCGATCTACTGGTCATGCAAAGTTCCAAGTATCAGAATATGATTTCACATCAGAAAGCTAAACAAGATTGTAATGCCCCAAATGTAACACTTCCTATAATGGAAATAAAGCTTCCTCTTTGATCCTGGTCATTATCCTTGGGGGTTCTTGTCATCTATTTTATTTGCATTGCCATACCTTTTATTATTTTGCATCCTTGCATTGCTCATCATCATATCATCATGGCATCATAGTTTACTTATTTTGTGCATGTGTGAGACCCTTGTGATATTGTTGTGTGTGGGTTAAGCTAAGCCTAGCTAAACCCTACCCCTCTTCTCCCTTCTTCTTCTTCTTCTTATTCTTCTCCTTCTTTTTCTTTCTGGCCTTTTCTTTGCTCTATTGTGCAAGCCACCTAGCTAGTGCATTAGTGTTTCTTTCTTCTCCTTTAAATCTTGCTCCATGCCAACATCCTCTCCACCAAATATCACCTCATCTTAAAATGATTTGGTTGTGTTTTAAAATATCAAGAGTTTGATCCACATTAAAACTCCTTTTATTTTTCTGCCTCTAAAAATGTCCAAGTCAATTTATTTAAATAGGGCATAATTCACTGAGCATGGGGGTATTTTTCTTTTTCCCTAACTCTTCTTATTTCTTTCGGTGCTTTTATTTTTCTTTTCTGCCTGAAGAAAATAAAGAAAAGAAGAAAAGCAACAGACTGCAGTGCAACTGGGCCCTCCTCCCTCTCTCTCTCACCGCAGGCCCATCTCCTCTCCATCGCAGCGCAGCCCAACTCCAACGCAAGCCCAGCCGCAGCGCTCGCAGTCGCGCCGTGGGCATTCCGAGCGCGTGGCCCCACCTGTCTGTGGCTCAGCCCCGTGACTCCGTCTTCCTCTGTCAGAAAATCAGAGCATGCCCGCGCTCACCGTCGTGCCGTCAGTTCACGGACATCGAGGTCGTGCGCCGAGCCCCCCTTTTAAACCCAAAGCATGTCCTCTCTTCCTCCCTAGGTTTCCTCTCCCCCCTCTTGCCGTCTGGAGAGCTGAGATCCTCCAGATCCGCCGCCCCCATCGACACCCGAGCGCATCTGAGAGCAGCCTCTCGTCGCCGGCGAGCCCCACGTCGTCTTCAGCCTCGCCAAAGCTGTCTACCTGCTTCCTCGACGTCGTCTTCTTCCTCTACGTCAACTACGCGGACCCGATCTTCTCCGCGTCGAGCTCTTCTTCCTTTCCTTCCTCTACAGTGCCCGTAGGTGTACGAGGGGCGCCATCGTCGACTCCGTCCACGACTGGGCCAGCCGAGCACTCCGTCGTGCTCGTGGTGAGCTCCTCTCTCTCCCCGAGCCCTTTTCCCCTTGCTGCGAGTACTCTAGGCCCTAGTTCCTCGAGCGCCCGAACGCATCGCCGTTGGACCTCGTCGCCGGCGAATGTTCCGACCCCTCTAGCTCTTGCAGTGCTGCCCATTCGCTTCGCCTAGATGCGTAGGTTCTTCATGTGCTGTCGCCGTGCCGCCTAGAGCCTTGCATCGCCTCGCAGTTGCTCCGTCATCGCCGTGCTGTAGTTGCTCGCCGCCTGTCGGTGTACAAAAAGAGGGGTACACTTTTTGTACCCCTATGACTGTGCACGGGCAGTCTGAGCCACGGCGCCATCACACCAAGCATGGCGAGGGAGGCAAACCGGGGCAAAGACTAAAGCTTGATGGAGACTGGAGCGACGCCAAGAACAAGACCACAAAGAGCAAAGGGACGAAGCGGCCTCCCCCGGCAAGATCCTTGCCGGGGCCGGCTCTGGCAGCCCCGGCAAGACCCTTGCCGCGGCAGCTCGCCCCGCAACTACGGAGCGAATCACCCTTGAGTCCGCCACCCCCATGGGGCAAGGATTCGGGAGATATCCCCGTGGTGGCATACAGATCTTTGTGAAGACCTTCAAGATCAGATGCAAGATAAGAAGACGACGACCCTTGGCGGGATCCCAGCCGAGGAGGTCCACAAGGCCCCCGGCATGCACCTTGCCGGGGATGACGGCAGTCGCCGCAGCAAGACCCTTGTCGGGGCCCCTGCAAGGCCCTTGCCGAGGACAGCCACGGGGCCACCATCAGGCCAGCACCAACTGGGTTTCCACTGACCCACGCAGCTGCCGACCCGACCAGCTGGACAGGCTCTTGCGTGGCAACCCACAGATCTTTATGGAGACCCGCCGTTGTGCCACCTCAGCTGCCTGTCTGCCTACATGGCACCTCAAGCACCATTGACCAGGGCGCGTGTCGACACGAGGAGGAGCGGCGACGGACAAGACGGGCGTCTCCCCTCGTCCCCGATAAAGCAAGGACACCTAAGCTGGGCGCATTAAATGCACCTTGTCCTGTAATGCGAGGGATAACCTCGCATCACTGTACCCTTTCCACCTCCTGTGTGCCACTGTGGCAACCCCTTTTTCCTATAAAAGGAGGCCCAAGGCGACCAGGAGGAGGATTCGGCTTTTCGGAACCCCTCACGACTCTTTTGGAGCTCCTCGTTAGCCAAAGAACACCAACATATAATCCACCAAAGCAGGAGTAGAGTTTT
Organism: Secale cereale; assembly: GCA_902687465.1. NCBI lineage: Eukaryota > Viridiplantae > Streptophyta > Magnoliopsida > Poales > Poaceae > Secale > Secale cereale. Next base: position 336,528,813 of record LR738714.1, read on the forward strand.
ACGCATCTTTGCGGCCCGAACCTGGGTAAAGGAATCGTGTTCTGATCGTTAGATCCGCTCTTCTCTCAACCCCGCGCCCCGCAACCGTAGTAGGGATTCTTGTGATCCCATAGGTGTCGATCCAAATACACCGACATCTTTGGCGCGCCAGGTAGGGGGCCTGCGCAGTTGTGAGAATCGGCACTGGTGATCGGCCCGACGCTCTCTCGTCTTCGTGGCCCTTTGAGGAAGCCAGAAGACTTGCTTTGGAGCGGCTTCAAATAAAAGCTAAGTTACATCGTACTTTGGATATTTCTATCCTATCATTTAAAGTTATTATCCTCCGAGTTGTCATTCCTTGTGCAAAAAGAAACCTGCACGCGGATGGGCCCTTCCCGATCGGCAACGCCTTGTTCTGTTTCAAGTCAGCTCAACAGTTCAAACGGCTGCGTTGAAACGGTAGGGTAGCCTTCCACAACTGACAAAGCTCTCGACTCTGACTCGAGTCAAACTCGACAGTTCGAGCGGCTGCGTTGAGAGCAGCAAGGTGGCAGACCCTTCCGCAATTGACAAAGTTCTTGACTCTGACTCGAATCAAACTCGACAGTTCGAGTGGCTGCGTTAAGAGCGGCAAGGTGACAAACCCGGCAGCACGCTCACCCGGCAGGCCAATGGGGACCCGTCCCCAAGACGCCGCTTTGTGTATTTCGCGCTGGCAAGCCTACCCAGTTAACGTAGGGTGGAAACACAGGGAGGCAGCAAACATGAAAATAACATGCATGATTCTGAAGATATTTCAAAGTTATATTACACCATGTCATCGCTGCGGTTCTAACTAAAGATAAAATTTGTCTTGGGCATGAACTCGCAGCAGCAAAGAAGAACGGGATATCTAATCCCGGCGCTGGCCCTCCACCCTCTTGATTTTGTCGATGCGGTTGATGACAGGCTTGATGAGCTCCTTGAGCGCCGTGAGGTTGGCATCCTCCGGCAAGCTGTCCATCGCGGCTTCGAAGTCGAGGGCGGGATTCCAGAACGCCACCTTGGTGAGGACCTTGGTCATGACTCCCCGGCAGAGCCGCCGGGCCTCCCTGGCAATCATGGCCGTTCTGTTGGAGTGAAGATCAGTCAAGGCGCTGAGGACGCCCTCGAAGAACAGGGTCAGCTTGGCATTGACGGACCCGCTCCATTCAGGAGCATACCTCACGTTCGGCACCCCCATGAGGGCCAACTATGAGGTAACCTTGCCGGTGATGTCCTCCAGCCGGCTGATCCACCTGTTCTCCTCCACCACGTACTCTTGGTGGGAGGCGCCCTTGTCTGCCCGCAGCTGCTTCTCCTCCTCCAGGCTCTTGGCCAAGGTCACCTCCCGAGCAGAGCTCTCCGCCAACGTCTTCTCGAGATTCTCTAGCCTCAGCTTGAGATCTCTGATGGAGCTTTGCGCCTCGGAGAGCTCCCCAGTCTTGCTGATGACCACTCCCTGCGCCTCTGTCAAGGCGCAGTTGAGTCTAGTCTTCTCGTTGGACAGCCTGAGGGCCTGCTCCTTCAGCCCATCCCGTTCCACTTCCAGCTCCTGTATCTTGCCGGCGTGAGCCAGAGCCTGGGCATCGAGCGCCTCCTTGTGCCTCTGCCCCAGCTCGTGAGTCCGCCGCTCGACAAGAGCCTCAAGCTCCTCATCCTTGCCGCGGAGTGTCGCGGCAAGCTTCGCCTCACGCGCGGAGAGGTCTTCCTCCTGGGAATCGAGGGCGGCTTGATGCTGGTTCCGGGCGGCCTCCACCGCGGCAGCCGAATTCGCCGCCTCTTCCTGGGCCTTCTCGATGGCGGCCATCTTCATGGTGAGCTGCACGTTGCGCTGGGCCAAATCTTCGTGGGAGGACCTCTACTCCTCGCGGGACTGGTGGAACCAGGTTTGTGCCTCAGCGACGCGCGCCTGGAAGTCCGCCTCCGCCTCGTCCACCGCCGCCATTCTGGACTTAACCTTGTCCAAACGGGCGTGGTAGAGCGCCTGGAGCTTCCGGAAGTTGGCCCCCATGGCCCGGAAGAGATGCTCCTCTGGGGAGCCGTCGCCGCCAGTGCTCGGTTCATCGACAACCTCGAGCCCGGCGGCGGCGAACACCTCGCCGTCAAAGACTTCCTCCCCGGCGGGCGCCCGGGAGCTCGACGCCCCGGCAAGATGGACGAAGAGGTTGTCGCTCACCTTCAGATACTTGCCGGGGCCCGGGGTCGTGGAGGAAGAGGGCTGGTCATCATTCGCCTCCTCCTCTGCTGTGGCCTTGCCGGCCTCCCTGGCAGGCCCACCGCCAGCGCCCTTGGCGGCACCCTTGGCAGCGTCCTCGGCAGTCTCGTCCACGGCGGCCCCGGCGGCGTCCTTGGCGGCCTCCTCGGCGGCAATCTCGTCGGCCTCCGCCGCGGCCTCCTCGGCGACCTCCTTGATGACGACGTCCACTTCCTCCACATCCGTTGGAGGAGGGCCTGGGCCGTGACGGGGGAAATGATGTCAAGAAAAAGCACAAGGGAAAGGCAAAGGCGAAAAGCGGGCAACTCACCAGCACCGGGCTGTGCAGCGGAAGTTCCCTCCCCGCCGACGTCGGACGCCGGGGGCGGGCCACCAGCGCCCAAGTCCTCATCCTCCTCCATGCGTGTGGGCTCCATGCTTGGTGCCCTTGCCGGGGACGCCCCTCGTGGCGGCGTGGTCGATGGGGGTGGCGTGTTGGGAGTGGCCCCCTGCGGCTCCTCCTGCTACTGCTCCCGTCCTACAGAACCGGCAAGGTCGATGCCTTTAGCATCTAACGCCTACTGCATGTCGAGCGAGAAAAGGTTGGCGGAGTTACGCTGGGGGTTGTGCCGGGGGCTGCCGTCGGAGCTGCTCAACACCACCAGTGGTGTCTCTGTAGCCCCGGCCGGGGGTTGTCCGCTCGCTGAAGCCTTGGCCCTCTTCACCCTCTGGGCCAACGTCTCTGCGTCCCTGAAGAAGCAAGAACAAGTCAAGATGAGTGGCATGACCAAGAGAGATGGGGATGATGATAAAGCATGAAATACTTACTCGTCGTCCGTCTCCTCCTCCTCTGACGTCTTCCTTTTCCTCTTCGGGCTGAGGGGCCCGAGGTCGAAGGGGAGCTCCGCATCGCCCTCCGAATCAATGTCTGCCGGGGGAGGCGAAGGAGGGAGCGGAGTTCGTGCGCACCTCGACGGAGAGGGAGCTGCCGCTTTCTTCTTCTCGGCGACCTTCATCGACTTCTTTGCCGCCGTGGCCCTCGTAAGGCGCCCGGACTCCTCCAGGGCCAATTAAGGCTGCACAGTCATGTCAGGCCGGATCAGCTCGCCGGAGCAGGCCCGCCGCAAGACTCGCCCTCTTCCCCTAGTTGGCGCCGGGCCAGCTGCCACATCCTCCGACGACGACGACTCGTCGGGCGCGTCCTCAACCAATGGGGCCCCGGTGCTGGCGCTGCTAGCTTCTCCAGCGGCCGCTGCCCACTAGGCGAACTCCTCCTCCTCCGCAGCCGCAGCATCCTGGTCTTCCATACCTCCGGCGCTGCCGGCCTCCTTGATGAGTTGTGCCTCCTTCGCCCTGGCGGCGATGTAGTCCAGCTCCTCCGGGGTGGTGCCCCTGACGAGCCACCGCTCGGCGTCGTGATTGACGCACACCTCGACCAGGGAATCGAGGAACTACTGCACAACCTCGTCCTCCGGCTCCTACCAGCTCGGGACGGGGCCGTGCGTGCTACATTCCGGCATCATGGCGACGATTTCAGACTGGCGCGAATTGTTGCACAGCGGGACCACTCCTGCTGGCAGCTTGAAGAGCTGCCCCTTGACGGCCTTGCCGGCCTTGGCGGCAGCCTTCGTAGCCTTGCCGGTCCGCTCGACCTCGCCACTGTGACTCACATCCAGCTGGAAGAGCCACTGACAGAAATGGGCATGTCCCATCACTGTAAAATTGTGCTTGAGGCCAGTGCGGAGCCGCATGACGTCGGCCGGGTTCCTGAAGAGCCAGGCCGGCCTCCTCTTTTGGTGCAGTGGAGCGATCCGACGGCGGATGAAATCCGCCCCGATCATCTCGAGGGTGAGTCCGGCTTGGATAAGCCGGGTGATCCTAGTGACAGCAACAGCGAGCTTCCCGTCGGCGGCGTCGACATTGCTCCAGTCGCTGCCGCGGACCGGAGGCACCCGGCGGACCTTGCAGAACGTGGGCGGCTCGTCCTCCTCGATCCAGCACCACCGGCCGCGCCATTCGTCCCACCTCTCCTTCACGGCGCCCTCCGGGTACACCACCTTGAGTCTCGGAATCCAGGCAATGCCTCCGGAGACCGAGCCTCCCGGCTTGATCCGAGGGATGAAGTAGTGGTGGAAGAGCGCCGTGTTGGGATGCACTTCGACAAAGCCGCGCGAAGAAGGCCATGCACGCCACCGCATTTGGGGTGAAATCCAAAAGACAGAACCCAAAAGTGTGCATGATGTCGCAGAAGAAATCGGAGAAGGGAGGACACAACCCGCAAGAGAAGTAACCAACGAAGAAGGGGTATAGATTTGAGCTGGGCGGAGCGCAGGCGGCCGGAACGACGCGCGTCGCCGGATGGCCCAAGCCCTTCGCCCGATCCCTCGTCTTCGCCCCCCAAAGGGGTTTGAAGACGACCCGGAGCTCGAAGACATCGACCGACGACGGGATGAAGATAGCGGCCTTCGTCCGATCCCCCGTGAATACGCCCTCCGGCGGCGCCAAAGGCCCGGCACCCTTGGCCGCCCCTTTGCCCTTGGCGGGTTTGGACGCCATGGCGGCTAAATGGGAAGGCTGAGGGGAGGGGATGGCGAAGCAACGGCGGCGGACGACGGCGAAGGCTTCGGAAGGAAGGAAGCAAGGGAACAGCGACTCTGAGATTGGAAGAGGCGCGAGGAAAGTGGAGGAAGTGAGCAGCGCGCTCGCGGTTATTCCTTTTTATGGGGAAGGCGCGGGCCGCCTCCTTTCGCATTTACTGCGACGTGACGCATGCGTACGGAAACCGCCCCACGCATGCCGCCCACATCATGCACGCCCCTCCACCCCGCGTCGCGCGCACGGGCCGTGGGAGGCGCAGCGCGCGGAAATTTAACCATGGTGAGAACCACCCCGCCTGCCCGCGCACCGTTCTGGGCCTGGCCCAACAACGTGTCGCGCTTATGTGTGGCCCAGGCCCGGGGGCTCCTGTCGGTGTACAAAAAGAGGGGTACACTTTTTGTACCCCTATGACTGTGCACGAGCAGTCTGAGCCATGGCGCCATCACACCAAGCATGGTGAGGGAGGCAAGCCGGGGCAAAGACTAAAGCTTGATGGAGGCTGGAGCGACGCCAAGAACAAGACCACGAAGAGCAAAGGGACGAAGCGGCCTCCCCCGGCATGATCCTTGCCGGGGCCGGCTCTGGAAGCCCCGGCAAGACCCTTGCCACGGCAGCTCGCCCCGCGCCTACGGAGCGAATCACCCTTGAGTCCGCCACCCCCATGGGGCGAGGATTCGGGAGATATCCCCGTGGTGGCATGCAGATCTTTGTGAAGACCTTCAAGATCAGATGCAAGATAAGAAGACGACGACCCTTGGCGGGATCCCAACCGAGTAGGTCCACAAGGCCCCCGGCAAGCACCTTGCCGGGGATGACAGCAGGCGCCGCGGCAAGACCCTTGCCGGGGCCCCGGCAAGGCCCTTGCCGAGGACACCCATGGGGCCACCATCAGGCCCGCACCAACTGGGTTTCCACCGACCCACGCAGCTGCCGACCCGACCAGCTGGACAGGCTCCTGCGTGGCAACCCATAGATCTTTATGGAGACCCGCCGTTGTGCCACCTCAGCTGCCTGTCTGCCTACATGGCACCTCAAGCACCGTTGGCCAGGGCGCGTGTCGACACGAGGAGGAGCGGCGACGGACAAGACGGGCGTCTCCCCTCGTCCCCGATAAAGCAAGGACACCTAAGCTGGGCGCATTAAATGCACCTTGTCCTGTAATGCGAGGGATAACCTCGCATCACTGTACCCTTTCCACCTCCTGTGTGCCACTATGGCAACCCCTTTTTTTCCTATAAAAGGAGGCCCGAGGTGACCAGGAGGAGGATTCGGCTTTTCGGAACCCCTCACGACTCTTTTGGAGCTCCTCGTTAGCCGAAGAACACCAACATATAATCCACCAAAGCAGGAGTCGGGTTTTACGCATCTTTACGGCCCGAACCTGGGTAAAGGAACCGTGTCCTGATCGTTAGATCCGCTCTTCTCTCAACCCCGCGCCCCGCAACCGTAGTAGGGATTCTTGTGATCCCATAGGTGTCGATCCAAATACACCGACACCGCCGGTGATGCAATGCCCTGTAGGTGCAGCTAGTGTGCGGGTTGGATGCGGAACTCCTCAAGGAGTCTCTCGCACCCCTCTGCCGTGTTGATTGGTCGCCGGAGCAGCTCCGACGAGCAGCTCCGACGAGGGCCAGTGCTTCCCCTGTTCTGCATGTTGCTGTATATTCTTCAGATATCCTACCTGCTATCTGTCGAGATTGATTCAGTAGCGCAGTGGTTTGTCTCCATCAGATTCAGCGTGAGGGCATGGGTTCGATCCCTCGCGGGGGCAGGTGATTTTGCCCCTTTTTCTTTTTCGTGTGAGGCTCACAGCAGGACCCCACCTGCCAGCCTCTCATCTCCATTCCCAGCCCCCGCGCGCACCCACATCGCCAGCTCAGCCCCGCTGGGCCCCTCTGTCAGTGGGTGTGGCTAGCTGAGCCTAGGTCACTCTAGACCCTCGAGCCTATTTTGTTTTATTTCTTTTCCTGTTTTTCTTTTTCTTTTCTGTTTTTCTTGTTTAATTAATATCTGCATATTTATGTTTCAGATGAATATGAGTCCTATATGAAAAGTGCTTAGATTTTTGTGTAGATTATGAATATGCTACTTGCTGCCATGTTTAAAACCTTCTAAAATGCTGTTTGAATTTAAACTTGTTTTAAATATGCTTAAACTTGCAAAAATCATAACTAAATATCTACAACTCCAAATTTAACAAACTTTATATGCATTTGGGGTAGAAAGATGTGTAGAATATTTTGGGGCTGTTGTTTAGCATGTTTGACAACTCTATCACATAAGTTTTTCAAATCTGTCCCAAATGCAAATAAAAGAATATGGGAGTTTCTGGATAATGTTGTATTTATTTCCAGCCCATTTAAATGTGCTAGCATGTTGCTTTATGTTGGTTGCACCCTAGCCATGTTAATCAACCTCTTTAAAACATGTTGGTTGCTTGTAAGAATATACTACATAAACTTGTTGAGTTGTTCCTTTGCTTGTGTTTGATCTTGTTTTGTTGTGATGATATTGCACTCTTGTGACCTAGGCCATGCATCATGTCTTTCCATGTTCACATGGTTCATTTCCATGCATCATGTGATTGAGCACTGCATGTTGATCGATTTTGTTCCGTTGTTGCATTGTTGTGTTTGGTTAGAGCCCGGTGACGATACGGAGTACGAGGTTTCTGCCGAGGTTGAGTGTGAGGAGCAAGGTTACGTTCCCTCCGAGGATTCAACAAGCAAGATGACCTTACCCATATATCACTACTATCTTTGCCTATGCTAGATGTCTCGCTCTTTAGCTTATTGCCTCGATGCCTATGTCTGTTTGTCAGCCTCCTATTGTTGCCATGAACCTCTCTAACCACCCAACCTAGCAAACCTTTGTTTGGCTACGTAAGCTTTGCTCAGCCCCTCTTATAGCATTGTTAGTTGCAGGAGAAGATTTGGAAGTTTCTTGCTTCATGTTGAAGTTATTGTTGGGATATCACACTATATAATCTGTTAAACTAAATCATGTATATATTTGGCAATGGGTGGAAGGCTAAGCCTTTGCTTGGTGTTTTGTTCCACTCATGCCTCCCTAGGAACCGTTTAAACCGGTGTTATGTTCCTTGATTTTGCGTCCCTAACACGGTTGGGGTTTATGGGCCCCCCTTGATAACCCGCTTAGCGCTAAAGCTTTTCCAGCAAGGCCCAACTTTGGTTTTACATTTGCCTAACACCTAAAAACTTGCGTAGGGAGTTATAAACCCTTTTCTTAATCAACAACACGGGCCAGTGCTCCACATGAGTGTTGGTCCAAACTGGAGAGCCTGCGGGGCCACCTTGGGGAAACCCGAGGGATGGTAAAAACCTGTAGCTTCACCCATCCGGTCGTGGCCTGAGACGAGATACGCGCGGCTACTATCAGGGTGTCGGCACGCCGGGAGGTCTTGTTGGATTAGTTTTACCTTTGTCGGAATATCTTGAGCACGGGATTCTGAGAATACTCGGGTCTTCCCACCTTGGAGTTGCGACTCCGCAGATCGTGAGCTTGTGATGGGCTAAGTTGGGACACCCCTGCATGGTTTTGATCTTTTGAAAGCCGTGCCCGCGATTATGTGGCAGATGGGAATTTGTTAATATCCGGTTGTATAAAACTTGACACTATGTTCTTAATACACTACCAGCGTGAGTAACCGTGACGGTCGTTTTTCGAAGGGGTTCGGGAAGTGAACACGTTGGGTTATGTTTGACGTATGTAGTTAGGATCACTTCGTGATCACTTTGACGATCGTTGGCACTTCTCTTCTCGCTCCAAACATGTAAGCTAGTGCTAGTGCAGCTGCAACCTTGTTCTTCAGCCTTGTTTCACACCCAAGGCTTTGATAGTATTGCTACCCGGGAACGGGATTGCTGAGTCCTCCGTGGCTCATAGATTCTACACAACACCAGATGTAGGTACCATTGAGAAATACATAGCTGGTGGTTCAGATTTGTACTGAGAGTTCGATGAAGAACGTGGGCGATACTACGTGTCTTATCAAGAGGATCAGTAGGGCTCTTACTAGGATGATCGGGACCTCGTGTTGTTTTATTTATGGTATATTTCATTTGGATCTTCGTCCGTAGTCGGACTCTGATGTTATTTGGATGGTGAATGTTTATGTAATGCATTGTGTGACGTGGCAAGTGTAAGCCAACTACTCTTTTACAATTTCATCCCTCTTTTATATGAGTTGTGATACCATTCTTGAGATCATTCTAGTATGATAATATGCCTTTAAGTCATGCCTCGACACGTGGGATGTATAATCTCATACTGGGCATTACAAATCAGAGCCTTCTCCGACCTAGGAGCCCCCACTGATTGATCGAATCATTGATGGTTGAGTCTAGGCACACACTTGAAAATGTTTTGAGTCCTATATATATATCGTAGAGTAGGTTTTCTTTTACTTCTGATCCCTTTATCACTCTGGTGAGGACTCCTGATGATTACTCTATCTCTTCTACTCTCAAAAATTCAACAATTTTTTTTTAGGATCACGCGAGTATTGTTTGGATTGTCCCGATGTCTTTGTGACGAGAACATTGTCCTCGATGCCTCCTATCATTTAGGGGTTGTGGCAGTGTCCCGGGGAGTTGAGCTCCGAGGTGCTATCATCACAAATCTATCGCATCAGTTCTGGAATACTTATGACGGCCGACATCGAAAACTCTTCTATGCGGTTTGTGGCAAGATAACCCCGACATCACCCAGTACTGGGGAGGTAGTTCGGGAGTATTGCCATAGCTTGTATAGCAGATGCGTTTCGAAGGTCCGAGGTAAACGGTTTCCGGAAATAACTGGTTATGTGTTGAAGGATGGATACAGCTGGATGTAGGATTAGAGTTGAGTGCGCGGTGCTTCCCCTGTATCCCCAACACCTGATTGCATAACTGGAAACCTTCGGAAATTAATAGGTGGATTCATCTAGTAGCTCGTAGGCATTCTTCCAACGAATGCATGATATGGAGTTCGGGGTTCTACATTGAGTGAAGTGGTTTCATGGGCATTTGTTCCGATCGGGAGTTGCATCTGAAAGGGTCCTTGGCTATGCTGATCCGGGGATTGTAAAACCCTTTTGTAACACGTTCCATGAGCTTTCAGCACGAACATGTGGGACGAAGCCTCTATCTTGTATTTGTTCTATCTAATCCTTGTTGTTTTTTATTTACCTTTTGTTCTCCCAAGTGGCTTCTTGAGAAGATTGTTGTACCATTGAACTGTGGATTACATTCGTTCATTTTGTTCGACTGTTCTTATGAAGACTAATGTTGCAATTCTAGCCGTTGATTCAGCTTATAAATTTCAATCAATGGCTAATAGTTGTCATCTCATTCAGGATGGCTCCTAAAAAGGTTCCCAATGCTAACCCAGAGGGTGAAGAAGTTCCTGATCGTCCTCCTTCCCCTCCTCCTCCTTCTGAGGCCTGGAGAGCAATTATGCAAGCGACAAACCAGAACACCCAGATGCTTATGCAAAGGATGCAGAACATTCAAGCCAACCAAGCAAATCAAGGTGGTCATGGGAACTAAGGCCAAGGCAATATGTTCAATCAACCTCACTTTGCTACACTCAACCAGTTCCTGGCAAACCAACCGAAGTCTTTCAGTTACTGTGTGGATCCGCTAGATGCTGAAGACTGGATAACAGACATCAAGAAGCATTTCGAGTGCAGTAATGTGAGACCTGAGGATTATGTCAAGTTTGTCGCCTTCCAACTCAAGGACCAAGCCGCTGATTGGTGGCAACAATACAAAGATTCCAGACGTGGACGTGAAATCTCGTGGACTGACTTCTGCAAGGATTTCCGCTCTCACCACATTTCAACTAGTGTTACCGAAGGCATGTGATGTAGGGCGGAACCCTATGTGGCCGATCTTTCACGAAATGGAGTGGATCCCATGAAGAACACGAAGAACACGAGAGGGAACACGAGGGGAAACACGAGAGGAACACTCAAGAACAAGTCCAATCACACATCCACTAGACAATCAAACACACAAGATCACAAGATACATGAACAACAAAGGGAAAGATACATGGGTATAGTTCATCTCCAAGAGGAGGCCTTGAATCCGTGAAGGATCTTCCCGTTTAGGGGTCTTGAATCCAAGGTGGATCTTCTCCGTAGTGGGGCCGCGGTCTCTCTCGTGGAGTAGATCCGGGATGGATGAGCAAAGCTCTATCTCACGTATGAGCTAAATCATTGCTAACCCTAAAATGGTGGAGGTGGAGGAGTATATATAGTCTAGGGTCATGAAGGAGTAAGTGAGGGGCGAAACGGGTACATGGGCATCGGCCCAGATACATGCACGCAGGCAAGGCCGGATGTCCGGGCTGGCGGCCGGATGTCCGGGGCTTCGGGGCGAGCCGGATGTCCGGGGTCACGGCCGGATGTCCGGGCTGAAGGGGCTCGGTCCTGATGCTCTCTGGATAGGAGGGTCCGGATTTTCGGGAGGAGTGCCGGATGTCCGGACGTTGCTGAAGCGCCGGATGTCCGGCCGCTGTAGTATCAGCAGCTCCGTCTTCTTCCGTCTTCTCTTCCAAGCTTCCCTCGCGGATGGTGTAGTTGTCCAATGCATGCACACGAGTGGAATGTCAAGTAGTATACCATCCTCGAAGGGGTCAAGTGAACACGTGTAAAGGAGATGATTCACCTTTATGTATGAGAAGTAGAGGCCGCACGTGCCACTTGCCAAACGGACTCTTAACATGGTGATGTCCTTAGGATGCTCCGCATCAGCATGCGTGAGCAATTCCGCAACCTGAAGCAAGGCACCATGTCGTCTATCAATACAATGTCAAGTTCCATAACCTTGCCCGCTATGCCAAGCAAGACATCCCAGATGCCAAGAGCAAGATTTATCAGTTCCGTGGTGGTCTGAAGGATGAACTCCAACTAGCTCTCACCTTGTTCGGGCCGGATGAATTTGATCAATTCTATAACATGGCCCTTAAGCAAGAGGCAGCCCAGCTCAAGGTTGAAGCTTCCAAAAAGAGGATCAGAGATGATGTTAACTCCTCCTCTTCTTCCCAAGTGGTCGCAAAGCAGCAGAAGTTTTGGCTTCCACCTCCTTCAGTGCTTCGCCTTCCCAACAACAAGCACTCAGGTGGTCGTGGTTTCTCCCACCCACCCAACCCAAGCAATCAGTCCAAGAATCACTTTCAAGCTTCGAAGTCAAGTGGCCCTTATCACCGTCCTCTCTCAGAAGTGGTTTGCAACAAGTGCACTCAGAAGGGACATTATGCTAACAAGTGTCCCAACCCAAGGCGCCTTCCGCCTCCTCCACATGTCAGTACTGCTATTGTCAAACACAATCCCAAGCAAGCAAGAGTGAATCTGATGAATGCAGCTCAAGCAGAGAATTCTTTAGATGTGATACTTGGTAACCTTCCAGTTAACTCTATTCCTGCAAAAGTGTTGTTTGATTCGGGTGCATCATGTTCTTTCATGTCTCAACCTTTTGCATCCAAGCACAATGTTGACATCAAAAGCTTACCTCAAAAGTTGCAAGTTACTTCTCCGGGGAGACGAATGTCTTCTAGTGTTTTTGCTCCGGATATATCTATTCATATGGGTGATTACAGCTTTCTGGTTTCTCCGGATATTCTCGGTAACTCCGACATTGATCTCATTCTTGGGATGGATTGGCTTTCCAAGCATGATGAAAACATTGATTCTGCAAATAAGGAAGTCAAGCTTACTCATCATGACGAAGACGTGATTATCTTCGCCTCTCGAGATAACACAATCAGGCTATTCTCTCTCAATGACAAGGGCGAGATTAATGCCATCTCTCATATTCCGGTTGTCAATGAGTACGAAGATGTTTTCCCTGAAGAGCTTCTAGGCATGCCTCCGCATCGTCAAGTTGAATTCGTCATTAAACTCGAGCCCGGTACCGAGCCAGCATGCCAGCGTCCGTACAAGCTCTCCCCTGATGAGTTGAAGGAGCTGAAGAAACAAATCGATGAGCAAGAGCGTATGGGTCTAATCAGGCCTAGCACTTCTCATTGGGGCTGTGGTGTTCTATTTGTCAAGAAGGATGGCACAGAGCGCCTTTGCGTTGATTACCGGCCATTGAACAAGAAGACAATAAAGAACAAGTATCCGCTCCCCAATATCAATGAATTGTTCGAGCAGCTCAAAGGAGCAAAGGTGTTCTCAAAGCTCGATCTCCGGATGGGTTATCACCAGATCCGTATCCGTGAAGAAGATATTCCCAAGACCGCATTCAGAACGAGTTTTGGCTCTTATGAATACACGGTCATGTCTTTTGGCCTCGCTAATGCTCCACCCACTTTATCGAGGATGATGCACTTCATATTCAACCCCTACACCAATGAATTTGTTCTCGTCTATCTGGATGACATCTTGGTATTCTCCAAGAATGAAGAAGACCATGCCAAGCACCTCCGTTTGGTTCTGGACAGACTCCGTGAACACAAGTTCTATGCGAAGTTCTCCAAGTGTGAATTCTGGCTAGATAAGGTCTTATATCATGGCCATATCATCTCTGCCGAGGGTATTTCTGTCAACCCCGAGAAAGTTGAAGCTATTGTCAACTGGGAACCCCCGCAGCACGTCAAGCAACTCCGAAGCTTCCTTGGTCTCGCTAGCTATTGCAGAAGGTTCGTTGAGACCTTCTCCAAGATTGCCAAGCCTCTTTCCAACCTGTTGCAGAAGAATGTCAAGTACAACTGGACTCCTGATTGTGATGTGGCATTCAAAACACTCAAAGAAAAGCTCATTTCTGCTCTGGTTCTTACTCCCCCGGATGAGTCCAAGCCCTATGAAGGCTTCTGTGATGCTTCTTTACAAGGACTTGGTGGTGTTCTCATGCAAGACAAGAAGATTGTGGCATACACTTCTCGTCAATTGAAGCCAAATGAGAGGAACTATCCCACACATGATCTTGAGCTAGCAGCAGTGGTACATGCCTTGATTACGTGGAGACACCTTCTGTTGGGCAAAAAAGTGGACATCTTCACCGATCACAAGAGCTTGAAGTACATCTTCACACAGCCTAACCTGAACCTTCGCCAGATTCGTTGGGTTGAGATGATCCATGAGTATGATCCAAGCATTGAGTACACACCTGGCAAGGCCAATGTCATTGCAGATGCCTTGAGCAGAAAGGCATATTGCAACAGTCTCCTTCTCAAGCCGTTCCAGTCTGAGCTTTGTGAATCATTCAGGAAGCTCAACCTCCAAGTTTTTCCGCAAGGCTTTCTTGCAAATCTTCAAGTTGCTCCTACCTTGGAAGATCAGATCCGTGAGGCCCAACTAAGTGATGTGATGGTGCAGAAAGTGAAACATGGTATTGCTAAGGGTACTCCCAAATACAAGTGCTATCGTGTTGATGAGAAAGACACCTTGTTCTTTGAGGACAGAATTGTGGTTCCCAAGGGTGATCTCAGGAAGCTCATAATGAACGAAGCACATGACTCCCTCCTCTCCATTCATCCTGGAAGTTCCAAGATGTACCAAGACCTCAAGCAATCTTACTGGTGGACTCGCATGAAAAGGGAGATTGCACAATTCGTGAATGAATGTGATGTCTGGAGAAGAGTGAAGGCAGAGCATCAACGTACAGCCGGCCTCCTCCAACCTCTACGTATTCCCGGGTAGAAATTCGACCACATTGAAATGGATTTCGTCACTGGGTTTCCTAAGTCCAAGAAGGGGAATGATGCTATCTTTGTTGTGATTGACAAGCTAACCAAAGTAGCTCACTTCCTTCCTGTCAAAGAATCCATCAACGTAGCTCAGTTGGCTGAGTTGTACACTTCCAGAATTGTTTCATTGCATGGCATTCCTCAAGTCATCTCCTCAGACCGTTGAAGTTTGTTCACATCCAAGTTCTAGGACTCCTTTCAGTCAGCCATGGGCACTAAGATCCATTTCAGCACTGCGTTTCACCCTCAGACTAGTGGTCAAGTCGAAAGAGTGAACCAAATCCTCGAAGACATGCTCAGAGCTTGTGTCATCTCTTTTGGCATGAAGTGGGAAGATTTTCTCCCGTTTGCCGAGTTCTCTTACAACAACAGTTTCCAAGAAAGTGCCGGCAAAGCTCCTTTTTAAATCCTCTATGGCAGAAAGTGCCGTACCCCGCTCAACTGGTCCGAGACTGGTGAACGTCAACTTCTTGGCAATGACTTGATCTCAGAAGCTGACGAGATGTGCAAAGTCATGCGTGAGAATATCAAAGCCGCTCAATCGCATCAAAAGAGTTACTATGACGACAAGCATCGTGATTTGGCTTTCAACATTGGAGATCATGTCTATCTCCGTGTTTCTCCTATGAAAGGAACCCAAAGATTCGGTATCAAAGGAAAGCTTGCTCCTAGATACGTGGGCCCTTTCAAGATTCTTGGCAAAAGAGGCAATCTAGCCTATCAACTTGAGCTCCCCTCCAACTTTGCAAATGTTCATGATGTGTTTCACGTGTCTCAACTTTGCAAGTACTTCAAGACACCTGAACGCACCATTCCGTTCGAGGAGATTGATCTTCAACAAGACTTATCTTATCGTGAGCACCCTGTTGCTATTCTTGAGGAAACTGAGCGCAAAACCCGCAACAAGTCAATCAAGTTCTTGAAAGTTAAGTGGTCACACCATACCGACCGAGAAGCTACGTGGGAACGAGAAGATCACCTTCGTTCCGAGTATCCTTCCTTCTTCCAGTCCTAGATCTCGGGACGAGATCTTTTTGTAGTGTAGGAGAGTTTGTAATGCCCCAAATGTAACACTTTCCTATAATGGCAATAAAGCTTCCTCTTTGATCCTTGTCATTATCCTTGGGGGTTCTTGTCATCTATTTTATTTGCATTGACATACCTTTTATTATTTTGCATCCTTGCATTGCTCATCATCATATCATCATGGCATCATAGTTTACTTATTTTGGGCATGTGTGAGACCCTTGTGATATTGTTGTGTGTGGGTTAAGCTAAGCCTAGCTAAACCCTACCCCTCTTCTCCCTTCTTCTTCTTCTTCTTCTTCTTCTTCTTCTTCTTCTTCTTCTTCTTCTTCTTCTTATTCTCCTTCTTTTTCTTTCTGGCCTTTTCTTTGCTCTATTGTGCAAGCCACCTAGCTAGTGCCTTAGTGTTTCTTTCTTCTCCTTTAAATCTTGCTCCATGCCAACATCCTCTCCACCAAATATCACCTCATTTGAAAATGATTTGGTTGGGTTTTAAAATATCAAGAGTTTGATCCATATTCAAACTCCTTTTATTTTTCTGCCTCTAAAAATGTCCAAGTCAATTTATTTAAATAGGGCATAATTCACTGAGCATGGGGATATTTTTCTTTTTCCCTTACTCTTCTTATTTCTTTCTGTGCTTTTCTTTTTCTTTTCTGCCTGAAGAAAATAAAGAAAAGAAGAAAAGCAGCAGCCTGCAGTGCAATTGGGACCTCCTCCCTCTCTCTCTCTCACCGCAGGCCCATCTCCTCTCCACCGCAGCGCAGCCCAACTCCAACGCAAGCCCAGCCGCGGCGCTCGCAGTTGCGCCGTGGGCATTCCGAGCGCGTGGCCCCACCTATCTGTGGCTCAGCCCCGTGACTTCGTCTTCCTCCGTCAGAAAAGCAGAGCACGCCCGAGCTCACCATCGCGTCGTTAGTTCACGAACGTCGAGGCCGTGCGCCGAGCCCCCCTTTTAAACCCAAAGCGTGTCCTCTCTTCCTCCCTAGGTTTCCTCTCCCCCCTCTCGCCGTCTGGAGAGCTGAGATCCTCCAGATCCGCCGCCCCCATCGACAGTCGAGCGCATCTGAGAGCAGCCTCTCGTCGCCGGCGAGTGTTCCGACCCCTCTAGCTCTTGCAGTGCTGCCCGTTCGCTTCGCCTAGATGCGTAGGTTCTTCATGTGCTGTCGCCGTCCCGCCTAGAGCCTTGCATCACCTCGCCGTTGCTCCGTCGCCGCCGTGCTGTAGTTGCTCGCCGCCGGTGATGCAGTGCCCCGTAGGTGCAGCTAGTGTGCGGGTTGGATGCGGAACTCTTCAAGGAGTCTCTCGCACCCCTCCGCCGTGCCAATTGGTTGCCGGAGCATCTCCGACGAGCAGCTCCGACGAGGGCCAGTGCTTCCCATGTTCTGCCTGTTGCTGTATATTCTTCAGATATCCTACCTGCTATCTGTCGAGATCGATTTAGTAGCGCAGTGGTTTGTCTCCGTCAGATTCAGCGTGAGGGCGTGGGTTCGATCCCTCACAGGGGCAGGTGATTTCGCCCCTTTTTCTTTCTCGCGTGAGGCTGACAGCAGGGCCCCACCTGCCAGCCTCTCATCTCCATTCCCAGCCCCCGTGCGCACCTGCATCGCCAGCTCAGCACCGCCGGGCCCCTCTGTCAGTGGGTGTGGCTAGCTGAGCCTGGGTCACTCTAGACCCTCGCGCCTATTTTGTTTTATTTCTTTTTCTTTTATGTTCTTCTTGTTTAATTAATATCTGCATATTTATGTTTCAGATGAATATGAGTCCTATATGAAAAGTGCTTAGAATTTTGTGTAGATTATGAATATGCTACTTGCTGCCATGTTTAAAACCTTTTAAAATGTTGTTTGAATTTAAACTCATTTTAAATATGCTTAAACTTGCAAAAAATCATAACTAAATATCTATAACTTCAAATTTAACAAGCTTTATATGCATTTGGGGTAGAAAGATGTGTAGAATATTTTGGTGCTGTTGTTTAGCATGTGTGACAACTCTATCACAGAAGTTTTTCAAATCTGTCCCAAATGCAAATAAAAGAATATGGGAGTTTCTCGATAATGTTGTATTTATTTCCAGCCCATTTAAATGTGCTAGCATGTTGCTGTTATGTTGGTTGCACCCTTGCCATGTTAACCAACCTCTTTAAAACATGTTGGTTGCTTGTAAGAATATACTACATAAACTTGTTGAGTTGTGCCTTTGCTTGTGTTTGATCTTGTTTTATTGTGATGATATTGCACTCTTGTGACCTAGGCCCTGCATCATGTCTTTCCATGTTCACATGCTTCATTTTCATGCATCATGTGATTGAGCACTGCATGTTGATCGATTTTGTTCCGTTGTTGCATTGTTGTGTTTGGTTAGAGCCCGGTGACGATACAGAGTACGAGGTTTCTACCGAGGTTGAGTGTGAGGAGCAGGGTTACGTTCCCTCCGGGGATTCAACAGGCAAGATGACATTACCCAGATATCACTACTATCTTTGCCTATGCTAGATGTCTCGCTCTTTAGCTTATTGCCTCGATGCCTATGCATGTTTGTTAGCCTCCTATTGTTGCCGTGAACCTCTCTAACCACCCAGCCTAGCAAACCTTTGTTTGGCTACGTAAGCTTCGCTCAGCCCCTCTTATAGCATTGTTAGTTGCAGGAGAAGATTTGGAAGTTTCTTGCTTCATGTTGAAGTTATTGTTGGGATATCACACTATATAATATGTTAAACTAAATCATCTATATATTTGGCAATGGGTGGAAGGCTAAGTCTTTGCTTGGTGTTTTGTTCCACTCATGCCTCCCTAGGAACCGTTTAAACCGGTGTTATGTTCCTTGATTTTGCATCCCTAACACGGTTGGGGTTTATGGGCCCCCCTTGATAACCCGCTTAGCGCTAAAGCTTTTCCAGCAAGGCCCAATTTTGGTTTACATTTGCCTAACAACTAAAAACTTTCATAGGGAGTTATAAACCCTTTTCTTAATCAACAACCCGGACCAATGCTCCACATGAGTCTTGGTCCAAACTAGGGAGCCTGAGGGGGCCACCTTGGGGAAACCCGAGGGCTGGTAAAAACCTGTAGCTTCACCCATCCAGTCGTGGCCTGAGAAGAGATACGCGTGGCTACTATCAGGGTGTCGGCACGCCGGGAGGTCTTGCTGGATTAGTTTTACCATAGTCGGAATATCTTGAGCACGGGATTCCGAGAATACTCGGGTCTTCCCACCTTGGAGTTGTGACTCCGCGGATCGTGCGCTTGTGATGGGCTAAGTTGGGACACCCCTGCAGGGTTTTGATATTTCGAAAGTCGTGCCCGCGGTTATGTGGCAGATGGGAATTTGTTAATATCCGGTTGTAGAAAAGTTGGCACTATGTTCTTAATACACTACCAGCGTTAGTAACCGTGACTGTCGCTTTCCGAAGGGGTTCGGGAAGTGAACACGGTGGGGTTATGTTTGACGTGTGTAGTTAGGATCACTTCGTGATCACTTTGATCATCATTGGCACTTCTCTTCTCGCTCTAAACACGTAAGCTAGTGCTAGTGCAGCTGCAACCTTGTTCTTCAGCCTTGTTCGACACCCAAGGCTTTGATAGTATTGCTACCCGGGAACGGGATTGCTGAGTCCTCCATGGCTCACAGATTCTACACAACACAAGATGCAGGTACCATTGAGAACTACACAGCTGGTGGCTCAGAGTTGTACTGGGAGTTCGATGAAGAACGTGGGCGATACTACATGCCTTATCTAGAGGATCAGTAGGGCTCTTACTAGGATGATCGGGACCTTGTGTTGTTTTATTTATGGTATCTTTCATTTGGATCTTCGTCCGTAGTCGGACTCTGGTGTTATTTGGATGATGAATGTTTATGTAATGCATTGTGTGACGTGGCGAGTGTAAGCCAACTACTCTTTTACAATTTCATCCCTCTTTTACATGAGTTGTGCAAAGATGCCATTCTTGAGATCATTCTAGTATGATATTATGCCTTTAAGTCGTGCCTCGACACGTGGGAGGTATAATCTCATACTGGGCATTACAAAGATGGTCCACTTGACAGCATTAGCATGCATTGAACAAGACACCTTCCTTCCTTTTGTGACCAGCCAACCTAATTCATATATTTGCCTAGTTACCTAACTAGACAAACGTCAAGAACACGTCAAAAAAATACAAAGGGTAGACCACCAATTATACTCCACTAGTCATCCACTAATAAAAGAGCAGATCGAGAACACATATTCTTTTACTTCAAGATCAAGACAGATCAAGAATAGATCATTAATAGACATCAACCTATAACAGATCATTAATAGATAAAGAATAGATCAAGAACACATGTTTTTTTACTTCAAGATCAATAACAGATGGAAATATATGCTAGACATCAACATATAATAGATCATTAGTACATCAAGAACAGATCAATGACACATTTTTTTACTTCAAGAACAAGAACAGATGGACTAGTAACCCTAACCTTGTGATCTGCAATAGGAGATTGATGGAGCAGGAAGAGATCGAGCTCAAGATGGGCCTTGCTGCTCCTCGGCTGCGGCTTCAGCAGTCCATCCTTGTTGGTGGCGGCGACAGCTGGTGTGGTCGTTCCCGGCGACTGGATCAGGAGGAGAGGACCGAGGGGAGGCAGCGGCGCTGGACTCAAAGCGGGTCAAGGGGAGATGGCGGTGCTGAACTTGAAGGGAGGCGGCAGTGGCAGAGGTGCAGGATGATCGAGGGGATGTGGCGGCAGCAGTGCAGGCAGATCAAGGGGAGGAGGGCTCGGGCTGAGGAGTGCTCGTGGGTGGGAAGGAATCCTTAACCGGTGGGGGTCGGGGGTATCGATCAATCCCTGGGCTGGACCTGATTACATAGGGAACTAATCACATAGGGTTGTCACCAAATGCATGTAACAGTATCTGTTTACAGCGTAAATAGGTGACGAACAAAAATTGCTGAAAAAACACCTCCTAAGAATCTATGTATTATGCCTAGCTAGGGCATTAAACAACAGCGCTTCTTGGGAGGCGACCCAATAGTTATCTTTTTGCTTTTTTGCTTTTATTCTATTTTTAAATAAATACACATTATTACTTTTGTAATGATTGTGTTTTCGGTGTTTTAATTAGTGTTTGTGCCAAGCAAGGCCTTTGGGATTGATTTGGGTGAGAGTTGATTTGATTCGGTGCATGAACAGATATTTCGTGTCCAGTAGCGGAATTGTTGCCAATTGCTGGAGCGCGAAGAATTGCTGAAATTCTAACACGGAATTTATATGCAAATTTCCCATATTGTCCTAATTTTTTAGATTGTTAGAGTTATGGAAGTATGAGTAAAAAATATGTCTTTACAGACTATTCTGCTTTTGACAGATTCTGTTTTTGTTGCGTTATGTGCTTATTTTGATGAATATATGGTTTGCATTGGAGGGTATTAGCCATGGTAAAGTTACAATATAGTAGTTATAATGTAATAAAAAATTGAATGGGTTTTCTACAGTACTTATAGTAAAGATTGTTTTTATTATACTAACGGTTCTCACGAGGTTTTGTTAAGTTTTGTCTGATTGAAGTTTTCAAGTTTTGGGTGAGATCACGGTGGACGAAGGAATAAGGAGTGAAAAGAGCCTAAGCTTGGGGATGCCCATGGCACCCCAAGGTAATATTCAAGAAGTAGCAAGCAACTAAGCTTGGGGATGCCCCAGTAGGCATCCCCTCTTCTTCTAACGACCATCGGTAATTTTATTTGGAGCTATGTTTTTATTCATCACATATCATGAGTTTTGCTTGGAGCATCTTGTATTATATGTGTTTTTGCTTGTTTTGCTTTTTAGTTTGTCACAATCATCCTTGCTGGCCACACCTATTTGAGGAAGCCAAAATGAAGCTATGATTTATTAGAATCGCTCTTTATGCTTCACTTAATTTTTTTAGAGCTATTGAATTGCTCTAGTGCTTCACTTATATATTTTTTAGCACGGTGGTGCTGTTATTTTGAAGAAATATGCTCTCATGCTTCACTTAGATTATTTTGAGAGTTAGTAGAAATTTCGAAGAAATCCTCTCATGCTTCACTTATATTATTTTGATAGATGAAACTTTAAAGAAACTTGTGCTCTCCTTCTCACTTCAATTTTTTTGAGAGCTTGTTATTTGCAATGGCAATATGCTTTAAAAGAATTTGGTCCCAAAGTAATAGATATCCAGGGAAGATATAATAAAAACTTTCATGAAGATCATTGGACATTAAACTTGATTCCTTGCAATAATTTTGCGATATGATGATAGTAATATGTGAGTTATGTTGATGAGTAATTATGCTTTAGTAAGAATATTGGTGTTAAGGGTTGTGATTCCCTATGCAAGCACATTAACTAAATAGCTATGCAATGAAATTACATGCTACTTGTGTTGCATTATTCGGTCTTAGTTATGTTTAATGTTCCTTTATGATGGTTTTCGCTCCTTGGTTGGTCGCTTCTCAATCTATTTGCTAGCCTTCACTTGTACTAAGCGGGAATGTTGCTTGTGCATCCAAATCCTAAAACCCAAGTTGTGCCAAATGAGTCCACCATACCTACCTATATGTTGTATTTCCATGTTGTTCTAAGCAAATTTGTATCTGCCAACTCTAATTTTCAAAATAACCTTCTCTTTTGTGTGCCCGTACCGCTCATGAATCAGCGAGGGGGGCCGATATTTTCCATGCTAAGTAGGTTATTCTCAAGATGGGTGTTTATTCACTTGTCATTGCATGAGAGTGTGGCGGTAATAGGGATGCCCGGTCCTGAAATGCAAAGAAACTACAAGTAAATTCCTTGTTCTGTGTTAGTATGGAAGGCACCCGTGGATACTGCTAGCCATGGATTGTTAAAGAATGGTGGAAAGGAAATAAACTTTCTTTTTATGTTTGGGAACCGCCTATGATTTATTTAGCATGGAAGATATTGGGAACTCTTAGTCGGTTTCGTTGACGAGAAAAGCATGTCACCCAAAATAATTTTATCTCTCAATTTAAGCTTTGAGCTCTGGCACCTCTACAAATCCCTACGTCCCTCTACAAAGGGCCTATCTATTTACTTTTATGCAATTTTTATTTTTGTTGCGTCTCATGTTCTCTTATAAAGCACCAACTATGGAACACTATTATCACACTTGAGCATTGGATGTAGCTAATATTTGGATGTGTTGCATGAATGGATCAATGATTGAGCATAATGGGCTAGGGATAACTTTCTTTAGCGTTGATATTTTGAAAGATATGGTTGCTTGTTGATATTGTTTGAGTATTAAAGTCTTCATGTCAAATTATAGACTATTGCCTTGAATCATCTAAAAGTCCATATGTCCCTGCTACAAAGAAAAGAATGTGATGAATATGTTAGGCAACATTCCACATCAAAAATTCTATTTTTATCATTTACCTACTCGAGGACGAGTAGGAGTTAAGCTTGGGGATGCTGATACGTCTCCAACGTATCTGTAATTTTTGATTATTTCATGCTATTATATTATCATTCTTGGATGTTTTACAATCATTCTCTAGCACTTTTATATTATTTTTTGGGACTAAACTATTGACATAGTGTGCAGTGCCAGTTGTTGTTTCTTGATTGTTTCTTACTTTGCAGAATATCAATATCTAATAGATTCCAAATGCAAAAAATCTTTTTGGAGAATTTTTTTTTGGACCAGAAGACATCCAGAGGACCAAAGAAGTGCATTAGGGGAGGTCCATGGAGCCCACGAGACACCAGGGCGCGCCAGGATGCCCAAGGGGTCGTCGCCACCGCCTCTAAGCTCTATAATTACTCATATATTCCATAAAACCTAGGGGAGTCGGAGAAAAATTGTTCCAGCCGCCGCAAGTTCCAGAACCACAAGATCCAATATAGAGACCTTTTTTGGCGCTCCGCCGGAGAGGTTCATCATCTCCATTGGTGACTCTCCGATGATGCGTGAGTAGTTTACCGCCGACCTACGGGTCCGTAGGTAGTAGCTAGAAGGTTTCTTCTCTCTTTTTGATCTTGAATACAATGTTCTCTTCGGAGATCTATTTGATGTAACTCTTTTGTGGTGTGTTTGTTGGAATCCGATGAATTGTGAGTTTATGATGAGATCTACTTGCATTTATATCCATGCATTATTATTATAGCCTCGTATTTCTTCTTTGATATTTCGGTTTTGTGTGGCCAACTTGATTGATTTATCTTGCAATGGGAAGAGGTGCTTTGTAATGGGTTCGATCTTGCGGTGCTCAATCTCAAAGACGAAAGGAGACATGACACCCATGTTTCGTTGATATTAAGGATAAAATGATGGGGTCTATTCCTACATGAATAGAGCTTGTATGCATCATGTCATCGTTCTTCAGGCATTACTCTGTTTCTCTTTGGAACTTAATACACTAGATGCATGCTGGATAGCGTTCGATGTGTGGAGTAATAGTAGTAGATGCAGGCAGGAGTCGTTCTACTAACTTTGGACGTGATGCCTATATACATTATCACCGTCTTGGATATCGTCATAACTATTTTCTTTTCTATCAATTACCCAACAGTAATTTGTTTACCCACTGTATGCTATTTTCTCGAGAGAAGCCACTAGTGAAACCTATGCCCGCGGGGTCTATTTCTCATCATATACTTACATATGTGTATTGCTATTTGCGTTTTCCATTACTTACCCTTTTATTTTTAGATCTATATTATCAAAAACCCAAAAATACCTTGCTGCATTTTATTTGCTTTTATTTTATTTGCATCTATCAATCTTTCTTTTTATCATACTACCTTACCCAAGAGGGATTGACAACCCCTCTACGTGTCGGGTTGCGAGGATTCGTTGTTTGTGTGCAGTTGCCACTTACATAACTTGCTTGGTTGTCCTACTGGATTGATAACCTTGGTTTCATAACTGAGGGAAGTACTTATTACCTCTGTGCTGCATCATCCCCTCCTCTTCGGGGAATTTACTGACGCAGTCACAAGTAGCAGTGGCCCGAAACTGGGTAGCTCGCGTGTCCCCATCATGTCCGATGTGAGTGAGCGTGCTCTTCGTGATCTCGTCGTGGTTCTTGTTAGGTCATAGTTCGCCAAGCAAAGCCCTCCAGTGTTCGAACCCTAGTTCTTGGATTCTTGGACGCAGATCCTAGACTCTGGCATTTGGCGCGCCAGGTAAGGGGACTTCTTGTCTTCACGTCTTTGACCTCGACATCAACATGGAGCAACATCGCTGCTCTCCAGGCATGCACCGCCTGTGCTGCCACCAGGGTCCATGCGGCACCCGCCGCCTGTGATGCCCGAGTAAGTCGCCCTCGCACAGCCGCGGAGCCCGTGGGAGAGCGGGTGGCCTCTCCCGTCCGCCCATCGATGAACGAGCAGGCGCGCGGTCGCTCCGCCATGGTCTCCTCACTCGTGAAACGTGGCTCTCTACCCGCTCTACCATCGCGCGCCAAGGGGGCAGGTAGTGACCCACCATCTCCACCTCTTCTAGGCCAAACCGCAGCAGGACGTCGTCCTGCAGCGTGCGCTCCAGAGCCACCCCCACATCTCGCTTACACTGGGTGGCATTATCGCCCGCCGCGCGTCTCCAGACACGCATGCGACCGCGAGGACCGCATTCCTCGCAACGTCATTGCGGCTGGGCACCAGGGTCGTGCGGCCCTAGCCGGTGGCGCTGCCCCTGACAGGGATTACCAAGGTTCTTGCGGGGTGGCCTGCATCATCGGCGGGTCCCAGGGTCCCCCTCCAACCGCCATGTCAAGCAATTCTTCCGCGAGGTGAACGTGGCCCTTCTGGCGCCTGGCTCCCGAGTACGCCAGCCGCCTCAAGTGGTATGAGTTCCCCATCACCTTCGATGCTAGCGACCACCCCAGGTCCACAAGGGTCGTGGGCACTGTCCCTCTGTTGTGTACTCCTACAATCAACAATGTGGCCATTACTAGAATGCTCACCGACAGTGGCTCGGGCCTCAACACGCTCTCAGTGTAGATCTTAGAGATGCTCCAAGTGCCCCACAAGTGCCTAGTGTCGACTAGGGCCTTCTCGTGTGTCGCCGACGGCTCCACTCTGCCCCTGGGGCAGGTGCGCCTCCCTGCCACCTTCGACATGAGCGAGAACTATCGCATGGAATCCGTTGACTTCGACGTGGCTTGCATTGGCCTACCCTACATTGCCATTTTGGGCAACCCCGCCCTCTCTAAGTTCATGGTCGTGACCCTTCATGCCTACGTGTTGTGGGAACACGTTGTGCTTCAAGTTCATCTTCATCGCAACGTTGTTGCGCTTGGCATATGGTGTCGCCATCCGGAGGTTGTTGACGAGGTGAATGTCGCGGTGGCGCTTGCTCTGGGGCATCTTGGTTTTGTCGATGAAGTCGTTCGCGTTCCCGAACACGGTCTTGCAACCCAGTGCCATGGAATGGATTGCGTCCAATGACGTGAATGAGCTCGTGGAGTACTTGCATCGGTGGACGAATCCGTGGAGTAACAACTTGAGCGCGCCATCTTGAGGAAGTTGTCTAAGAGGCGCGACTCACGATCATCTCGCGAAATTCCTCCATTTGCGACTTGAGCTTCCTGTCGAGCTAGTCATGTTGTCGTTCTTTCCATGTACATAGGTCGGTGCGCGAGTTGCTCGATGCGGTCGCCCAAAGCTTCACTTTCTTGATGAAGAGCTCGTTGGACGCCAAAGAGGTGATTCTTGGTGACGTAGTTTAGCACTTCATATTGATTCTCGAATAGCGGGTTTGCCGAAGAACTTGGCCTATCGTCATCTAGTAGAGGGGTGAGTAGAAAAATGAGAAGACAATACCAAAGTTACCTTTTTCGAAGATTGAAGATGTATCGAGTATGACTCAAGGTGATGCTACAATAGGGGAATTGGTAACGGGTTTGTTTCTCACACCTACACAAGTAAAGCTTATGGAGCAGCTTGGTTGGCATAGGTGGCACAAAATTTCAAGCAAATTCTAGTCAATATATCAAAAATGTTGAGAAGGTTCACAAAAGTGCAAGTAAAGCAAATAGATCAAGCCTAGGGTAACACTTGGAAACACACACACACGAAAGATAAGTGCGATCCGTGTTGGGGAACGTAGTATTTCAAAAAAAATCCTACAATCACGCAAGATCTATCTACCAGAAGCATAGCAACGGGAGGGGAGAGTGTGTCTACGTACCCTCGTAGACCAAAAGCGGAAGCGTCTAGTGACGCGGTTGATGTAGTCGAATTTCGTCGCGATCCGACCGATCAAGCACCGAACGTACGGCACCTCCGCGTTCAGCACACGTTCAGCTTGATGACGTCCCGTGATCTCTTGATCCAGTTGAGCTTCTAGGGAGAGTTTCGTCAGTACGACAGCGTGGTGACGGATATGATGAAGCTACCGGCGCAGGGCTTCGCCTAAGCACTGCAACGGTATGACCGAGGTGTGTTCCTATGGAGGGGGGCACCGCACATGGCTAGAACAATGTTTCTTCTGTGTGTGTTGGGTGCCCCCCTGCCCCCGTATATAAAAAAGCAAGGGGGGAGGTGCGGCCAGGCTTGTGGCGCGCCAAGGGAGTAGGAATCATACGCCTAGTAGGAATAGGAATCCCCTTTCCTATTCCTACTAGGAGTAGGAAAGGAAAGGGGAGAGAAGAAGGAAGAAGAGGGGCGCCTCCCCCCCCCTTCCTAGTACAACTAGGATCCCTAGGGGGGAGGGTGCAAACAGCCCTATGGGCTGCCTCTCTCTTTCC
Source organism: Secale cereale (assembly GCA_902687465.1). Classification (NCBI taxonomy): domain Eukaryota; kingdom Viridiplantae; phylum Streptophyta; class Magnoliopsida; order Poales; family Poaceae; genus Secale; species Secale cereale. The sequence continues at coordinate 336,556,056 of LR738714.1, forward strand.
CTCAATGGCCCACTATGGCCCATACTCCCTGAGGCGGGTTCCGGTAACCCCCTCCGGCACTCCGGTTTAATCTGAAACTTTTCTGGAACACTTCCGGTGTCCGAATATAGTCGTCCAATATATCAATCTTTACGTCTCGAACATTCCGAGACTCCTCGTCATGTCCGTGATCTCATCCGGGACTCCGAACTACCTTCGGTACATCAAAACTTATAAACTCATAATACCGATCGTCATCAAACGTTAAGCGTGCGGACCCTACGGGTTCGAGAACTATGTAGACATGACCAAGACTCATCTCCGGTCAATAACCAATAGCGGAACCTGGATGCTCATATTGGCTCCTACATATTCTACGAATATCTTTATCGGTCAAGCCGCATAATAACATACATTGTTCCCTTTGTCATCGGTATGTTACTTGCCCGAGATTCGATCATCGGTATCTCAATACCTAGTTCAATCTCGTTACCGACAAGTCTCTTTACTTGTTCCGTAATACATCATCCCATGACTAGCTCATTAGTCATTTGCTTGCAAGGCTTATTATGATGTGTAATACTGAGAGGGCCCACAGATACCTCTCCGACACTCGGACTGAAAAATCATATTCTTGATGTATGCCAACACCACGAACACCTTTGGAGACACCTGTAGAGCATCTTTATAATCACACAGTTACGTTGTGACGTTTGATAGCACACAAGGTGTTCCTTCGGTATACGGGAGTTGCATAATCTCATAGTCATAGGAACATGTATAAGTCATGAAGAATGCAATAACAGTAAAACTAAATGATCATAGTGCCAAGCTAGCGGATGGGTCTTGTCCATCACATCATTATACTAATGATGTGATCTCGTTGATCAAATGACAACTCATGTCTATGGCTAGGAAACATAACCATCTTTGATCAAAAAGCTAGTCTAGTAGAGGCATACTAGGAACATACTGTTTTGTCTATGTATTCACACATGTACTAAGTTTTCGGTTAATACAATTCTAGCATGAATAAAAGAAATTTATCATAATATAAGGAAATACAAATAACATCTTTATTATTGCCTCTAGGGCATATTTCCTCCAGTCTCCCACTTGAACTAGAGTCAATAATCTAGATTACAAAGTAATGATCCTAACACCCATGGAGTCTTGGTGCTGATCATGTTTTGCCTGTGGAAGTGGCTTAGTCAACAGGTCTGCAACATTCAGATCCGTATGTATCTTGCAAATTTCTATGTCTCCCTCCTTGACTAGATCGCAGATGGAATTGAAGCATCTTTTGATGTGCTTTGTTCTCTTGTGAAACCTGGATTCCCTCGCCAAGGCTATTGCTCCAGTGTTGTCACAAAAGATTTTCATTGGACCCGATGCACTAGGTATTACACCTAGATCGAATATGAACTCCTTCATCCAGACTCCTTCATTTGCTGCTTCTGAAGCAGCTATGTATTAAGCTTCACACGTAGATCCTGCCCCGATGATCTTCTTGGAACTGCACCAACTGACAGCCCACCGTTTAATAAAAATAAATATCCGGTTTGTGACTTAGAGTCATCTGGATCAATGTCAAAGTTTGAATCGACGTAACTGTTTACGACGAGCTCTTTGTCACCTCCATACACGAGAAACATATATTTTGTCCTTTTCAGGTACTTCAGGATGTCCTTGATCGCTGTCCAGTGATCCACTCCTGGATTACTTTGGTACCTCCCTGCTAGACTTAAAGCAAGGCACACATCAGGCCTGGTACACAGCATTGCATACATGATAGATCCTATGGCTGAGGCATAGGGAATGACTTTCATTTTCTCTCTATCTTCTGCAATGGTCGGGCATTGAGTCTTACTCAACTTCACACCTTGTAATATTGGCAAGAACCTTTTCTTTGACTGGTCCATTTTGAACTTCTTCAAAACTTTATCAAGGTATGTGCTTTGTGAAAGTCCAATTAAGCGTCTTGATCTATCTCTATAGATCTTGATGCCTAATATGTAAGCAGCTTCATCGAGGTCTTTCATTGAAAAATTCTTATTCAAGTATCCTTTTATGCTATCCAGAAATTCTATATCATTTCCAATCAACAATATGTCATCCACATATAATATCAGAAATGCTATAGAGCTCCCACTCACTTTCTTGTAAATACAGGCTTCTCCAAAAGTCTGTATAAAACCATATGCTTCGATCACCTCATCAAAGCGTATATTCCAACTCCAAGATGCTTGCACCAGTCCATAGATGGATCGCTGGAGCTTGCACACGTTGTCAGCACCTTTAGGATCGACAAAACCTTCTAGTTGCATCATATACAACTCTTCTTTTAGATATCCATTCAGGAATGCAGTTTTGACATCCATTTGCCAGATTTCATAATCATAAAATGCGGTAATTGCTAACATGATTCGGACAGACTTAAGCATTGCTACGGGTGAGAAAGTCTCATCGTAGTCAACTCCTTGAACTTGTCGAAAAACTTTCGCAACAAGTCGAGCTTTGTAAACAGTAACATTACCGTCAGTGTCGGTCTTCTTCTTAAAGATCCATTTATTTTTGATGGCTTGCTGATCATCGGGCAGGTCAACCAAAGTCCATACTTTGTTCTCATACATGGATCCCATCTCCGATTTCACGGCCTCAAGCCATTTTGTGGAATTTGGGCTCATTGTCGCTTCCTCATAGTTCGTAGATTCGTCATGGTCTAGTAACATGACTTCTAGAACTGGGTTGTCGTACCACTCTGGTGCGGAACATACTCTGGTCGATCTACGAAGTTCAGCAGAAACTTGATCTGAAGTTTCATGATCATCATCATTAGCTTCCTCACTAATCGGTGTAGGAATCACTGGAACTAGTTTTTGTGATGTACTACTTTCCAATTCGGGAGAAGGTACAATTACCTCATCAAGTTCTACTTTCCTCCCACTCACTTCTTTCAAGAGAAACTCCTTCTCTAGAAAGGATCCATTCTTAGCAATGAATATCTTGCCTTCGGATCTGTGATAGAAGGTATACCCAACAGTCTCTTCTGGGTATCCTATGAAGACAAATTTCTCTGACTTGGGTTCGAGCTTATCAGGTTGAAGTTTTTTCACATAAGCATCGCAGCCGCAAACTTTAAGAAACGACAACTTTGGTTTCTTGCCAAACCACGGTTCATAAGGCGTCGTCTCAACGGATTTAGATGGTGCCCTATTTAACGTGAATGCAGCTGTCTCTAAAGCATAACCCCAAAACGATAGTGGTAAATCGGTAAGAGACATCATAGACCGCATCATATCTAATAAAGTACGGTTATGACGTTCAGACACACCATTACGATGTGGTGTTCCGGGTGGCGTGAGTGTGAAACAATTCCACATTGTTTCAAATGAAGACCAAACTCGTAACTCAAATATTCACCTCCACGATCAGATCGTCGGAACTTTATTTTCTTGTTACGATGATTCTCTACTTCACTCTGAAATTCTTTGAACTATTCAAATGTTTCAGACTTATGTTTCATCAAGTATATATACCCATATCTGCTCAAATCATCATTGAAGGTCAAAAAATAACGATACCCGCCGCGAGCTTCAACACTCATCGGTCCACATACATCAGTATGTATGATTTCCAACAAATCTGTTGCTCGCTCTATTGTTCCGGATAACGGAGTTTTAGTCATCTTGCCCATGAGGCATGGTTCGCAAGCACCAAGTGATTCATAATCAAGTGATTCCAAAAGTCCATTACTATGGAATTTTTTCATGCGCTTTACACCAATATGACCTAAACGACAGTGCCACAAATAAGTTGCACTATCATTATTAACCTTGCATCTTTTGGCTTCAATATTATGAATATGTGTATCACTACGATCGAGATCCATCAAGAATAGACCACTCTTCAAGGGTGCGTGACCGTAAAAGATATTATTCATAAAAATAGAACAACCATTTTTCTCAAATTTAAATGAATAACCGTCTCGCAACAAACAAGATCCAGATATAATGTTCATGCTTAACGCTGGCACCAAATAACAATTATTCAGGTCTAAAACTAATCCCGAAGGTAGATGTAGAGGTAGCGTGCCGACGGTGATCACATCGACTTTGGAACCATTTCCCACGCGCATCGTCACCTCGTCCTTAGCCAATCTTCGTTTAATCCGTAGTCCCTATTTCGAGTTACAAATATTAGCAACCGAACCGGTATCAAATACCCAGGTACTACTACGAGCATTAATAAGGTACACATCAATAACATGTATATCACATATACCTTTGTTCACCTTGTCATCCTTCTTATCCGCCAAATACTTGGGGCAGTTCCGCTTCCAGTGTCTCCCTTTGCAGTAGAAGCACTCAGTTTCAGGCCTGGCTCCAGACTTGGGTTTCTTCGCGGGAGTAGCAACTGTCTTGCTATTCTTCTTAAAGTTCCCCTTCTTTCCCTTGCCCTTTTTCTTGAAACTAGTGGTCTTGTTAACCATCAACACTTGATGCTCCTTTTTTATTTCTACCTCCGCAGCCTTGAGCATAGCGAAGAGCTCGGGTATTGTCTTTTGCATCCCTTGCATATTATAGTTCATCACGGAGCCTTTATAGCTTGGTGGTGGTGATTGAAGAACTCTATCAATAACACTATCATCGTCAACTTTGCAACCAAGTTGAGTCATATGATTGTAGTATCCAGACATTCTGAGCAAGTGTTCACAGATAGAACTATTCTCCTCCATCTTGCAGCTATATAACTTATTGGAAATATCATATTTCTCAATCCGGGCATTTGCTTGAAATATTAACTTCAACTCCTGGAACATCTCATATGCTCCATGACGTTCAAAATGTCGTTGGCGTCCCGGTTCTAAACCGTAAAGCATGGCACACTGAACTATCGTGTAGTCATCAGACCGCGTTTGCCAGACGTTCAAAGCGTCTACATTAGCGAGAGGGGGCTTGTCACCTAGCGGTGCTTCAAGGACATAATTATTATGTGCAGCAATGAGGATAATCCTGAAGTTACGGACCCAGTCCGTGTAATTGCTACCATCATCTTTCAACTTAGCTTTCTCTAGGAATGCATTAAAATTGAAAGGAACGGTAGCACGAGCCATTGATCTACAACAACATAGATATGCAAAAAAAAACTATCAGGACTAAGTTCATGATAAATTAAAGTTCAATTAATCATATTACTTAAAGAACTCACACTTAGATAGACATCCCTCTGGTCATCTAAATGATCACGTGATCCAAATCAACTAAACCATGTACGATCAGCACGTGAGATGGAGTAGTTTTCAATGGTGAACATCTTATGTTGATCATATCTGCTATATGATTCACGCTCGACCTTTCGGTCTCCAGTGTTCTGAGGCCATATCTGCATATGCTAGGCTCATCAAGTTTAAACCGAGTATTCTGCGTGTGCAAAACTGGCTTACACCCGTTGTATGTGAACGTAGAGCTTATCACACTCGATCATCACGTGATGTCTCGGCACGACGAACTTTCGCAACGGTGCATACTCAGGGAGAACACTTATACCGTGAAATTTTGTAAGGGATCATCTTATGATGCTACCACCGTACTAAGCAGAATAAGAAGCATAATAAGATAAACATCACATGCAATCAGAATATGTGACATGATATGGCCATCATCATCTTGTGCTTTTGATCTCCATCTCCAAAGCACTGTCATGATCACCTTCGTCATCGGCGCGACACCTTGATCTCCATCGTAGCATCGTTGTCGTCTCGCCAACTATCGCTACCGCTTAGTGATAAAGTAAAGCAATTACATGGCGACTGTATTTCATACAATAAAGCGACAATCATATGGCTCCTGCCAGTTGCCGATAACTTTACAAAACATGATCATCTCATACAATAACGTATCACTCATCATGTCTTGACCATATCACATAACAACATGCCCTGCAAAAACAAGTTAGACGTCCTCTACTTTATTGTTGCAAGTTTTACGTGGTTGCTACGGGCTTAGCAAGAACCGTTCTTACCTACGCATACCAAACCACAACGATATTTTGTCAAGTATGTGTTGTTTTAACCTTCACAAGGACCGGGCATAGTCACACTCGATTCAGCTAAAGTGAGAGAGACAGACACCCGACAGTCACCTTTAAGCAATGAGTGCTCATAACGATGAAACCAGTCTCGCGTAAGCGTACGCATAATTTCGGTCTGGGCCGCTTCATCTCACAATACCGCCAAACCAAAGTATGACATGCTGGTAAGCAGTATGACTAGTATCGTCCACAACTCATTTGTGTTCTACTCATGCATATCATCTACGCATAGACCTGGCTCTTGATGCCACCGTTGGGGAACGTAGTATTTCAAAAAAAAATCCTACGATCACGCAAGATCTATCTACCAGAAGCATAGCAATGAGAGGGGAGAGTGTGTCTACGCACCCTCGTAGACTGAAAGCGAAAGCGTCTAGTGACGCAGTTTATGTAGTCGAACTTCTTCGCGCTCCAACCGATCAAGCACCGAACGTACGGCACCTCCGCGTTCAGCACACGTTCAGCTTGATGACGTCCCACGAGCTCTTGATCCAGTTGAGCTTCACGAAAGAGTTTCGTCTGTACGACGGCGTGGTGACGGATATGATGAAGCTACCGGCGCAGGGCTTCGCCTAAGCACTGCAACGCTATGACCGAGGTGTGTTTCTGTGGAGGGGGGCACCGCACACGGCTAGAACAATGTTTATTCTGTCTGTTTGGGTGCCCCCTGCCCCCGTATATAAAGGAGCAAGGGGGGAGGTGCGGCCAGGCTTGTGGCGCGCCAAGGGAGTAGGAATCATACGCCTAGTAGGAATAGGAATCCCCTTTCCTATTCCTACTAGGAGTAGGAAAGGAAGGGGAGAGAAGAAGGAAGAAGAGGGGCGCCTCCCCCCCTTCCTAGTCCAACTAGGATCCCTAGGGGGAGGGTGCGGCCAGCCCTATGGGCTGCCTCTCTCTTTCCCTCAATGGCCCACTATGGCCCATACTCCCTCGGGGGGGTTCCGGTAACCCCCTCCGGCACTCCGGTTAAATCCGAAACTTTTCCGGAACACTTCCGGTGTCCGAATATAGTCGTCCAATATATAAATCTTTACGTCTCAGACATTCCGAGACTCCTCGTCATGTCCTTGATCTCATCCGGGACTCCGAACTAACTTCGGTACATCAAAACTCATAAACTCATAGTATCGATCGTCATCAAACGTTAAGCGTGCGGACCCTACGGGTTCGAGAACTATGTACACATGACCGAGACTCATCTCCGGTCAATAACCAATAGCGGAACCTGGATGCTCATATTGGCTCCTACATATTCTACGAAGATCTTTATCGGTCAAACCGCATAACAACATACGTTGTTCCCTTGTCATCGGTATGTTACTTGCCCGAGATTCGATCGTCGGTATCTCAATACCTAGTTCAATCTCGTTACCGGCAAGTCTCTTTACTCGTTCCGTAATACATCATCCCGTGACTAGCTCATTAGTCATTTTCTTGCAAGGCTTATTGTGATGTGTATTACCGAGAGGCCCAGAGATACCTCCTGTAACATCCCAAAATTCTAAATTTTGCAATGTTATAATAAATAGATAGTTTTGTTTGCTTGTTTGATGTGCTGAGTGAAATTGAGTGAAATTTAAAACTTTTGAAAGTTAAATGAGAGGGAATAAAATGACTTTCCCAAAACTTTCACTTTGCATTTTGATCTCTGGGAATTCAAATTCTTTTCAACACAAAACCCTGGAGTGAAGATAATATGACTTCTTCCGTTTATTTTAAATGATAAAGGGTTTTGAAAAGATTTTGAATTTCATTCTTGAAATATTTCAAATTCAGAAACTTTATGCAACTCAATGATTTTCCCAAGAGAAGATAAAATGACTTCTTCAAATTATAGGAAATATGAGTTGGAGGTTTTCTGAAATTTTCTATAACTCATTTCAATATTTGAGTTATTGGGTTTTATTCAAATTATTTTTCTCAAAAAATAAATTATATATAAAATAGGGTAACATGATTCCCTACAGCAGAAAATTGGAGAGAAATAAATTAAAGTCATTTTGGTATTTTTAAAATGATTCTTATTGGTTTTTATTGCAACAGTAGCCCTTTTTGATTTATTAGAATTTGTGCGCATTTTATTTGGCAGTAGAAAAATGTTCATCTTCTAGGATTTCTTTTTCTAAAAAAATTGATATATAATATGCCTATATAAAAGTTTTCTCTATTTTCGTTTTTTAGTTTTTCTTTTCTGATTCTTTAAAAAGAGAAAACCGAGCATGCGCTTTTATTTATCTGTCGCCCACGTGCGTAGCTAGTAGTAGCGGGCGCCTTTTTTTTTCTTTCCTCCTTATGGACCAAGCCCAGCAGTTTTTTTCCCACTCTGGCCGAATTAAAAAAAACATGAGCGCGTGCAGCGGATGGCCTTTTGGCCCGTGCGGCTACCGCTTCGTTTTCTCCTGTGTTTAGTATATTTTCGTCTATGTTTAGTCCCACTTTGCCTAGTCTTTGACCCTTAAGCCTCTTTTCCACCTATAAGTATAGACCCATAGAGGCTCAAAAAATTCATCCGATTCGGATTAAATCAATATTTTGGTTTGACTAGATTCATAAAAAAAAATTCTCCTCTCCGACGAACTTCTCGAAGTTATCACTTTTCTTCGAAGTCATCTTTTCTCTCCCTATAAAGGTATCTTTCTTCGTATTTTTTATATACTCCCGTAGCTTATTATTTCTAGACTAATATGGTAGAATAATTAGATTTATAAATTAGTCTATGTATTTATACATTATACCTAGAATTCTTTTAGCCGTAGTTATTTTTCTTCTTCCGTAAAACAGCTTGGCCCTGATTTTTCAAATAGCCATAACTTTTTACTCGTTCATCCAAATTAGATGAAACCAGCGCCCACAGTTTCGTTTTGATTCCACCTATCCAGTGAATCTATCAAATAAACTTTTTATAACTTTTCAAATTTTGAAATTTGTTCAAATTCATATTCAAACTTCTTTTAATCATATATTTTTAATCGTAACTCCGATTTAGTTGATACTTTTTGCAAATCGAAGCTCTTGACCTAACCGTTCTGATCAGGCCAAATTCACATAATTTTGGTACTATTAGAAATTGGTTTCTGTTTCAAGAGTCATTCGCTTGTTTTCGATGTTTTCCAAAGTGTTTCCTCCGTTCTTTCCGATCTTGTGAGTGATTGCTTATGTGTGGTTACTATTGTTTGCTTACAATAGATTGATCGGAGTGTGACAAGTAGATCTATCACGAGTTCTGAGTGCGAATCTTCTACATCGTCAGTACAAGGCAAGTTCACACTTTGATAATACTTTTCAATACCCAGTTTTCATTGCATTAATTATATCCTCAAACACATTGCATGAGTAGGATCTCTTAACTTGTGGGACTGGGAAGTAGATTGAGGTATAACCTATTACCTGCATTATCATCAAACCCTTGGGAGTTACTTCTACGTTGCTTGTTATGCCATGCTAAGCTAGTAGACGTGGATTGGGTGAGTGTATCTATGACAGATGTGAGATTGTTAATTTAATGGTTTATTTAAGGTGGCAACTTTAATACACATCTGGGTGGATTGAGGCACCTGGGTTTCCAGTGATTGCATGTTTTCTTTATGGACCGCCACCCAGGCTCAAAGGGATCATGAGATTATTCATACTAGAAACTTCCGTGTGCAGCCACAAGCTATTATGGGCTCTAGCATAGTTGACTAAGTCGTGCGAACTCTTACAGTGGTAGACTAGCAGATGTAGGGGATGTAGGTTGGTACTGTCTACCCGATCATAAGGTGCTAGCGCTTCTGAAAGACTATATCTCGGTCATCTGTTTCTCAAACATCATGTAGTGCGAGAATCCCAACGGAGGAGATCGAGTCTTGTGGGGAAAAGTGCACAAACCTCTGTAGAGTATACAAACTAATCATGATTAGCGGTGTCCCCGGTTATGGACGTTTTGAGTATCTAGTACTTGGATTATCATGTTGATCTCATCACTCTTAATTATTAATTTGATTGGGTTTTAATGATGATGATTAATTGGGATTGAGTTGGGTGAACCTTCTCAATGTTTAACAACCACCATGATAGTTAAAATAAAAGTTATTGCTTCGTTGTAGGGAAAAATTGGCTTTACGCAAAAACTTTAACCTTACAGCCTCCACCAACCAAATATGCATGTAGTTGTAGGACTTGTTCATTATCATTACAGTGTGAAATTGCCAGTACATTCAATGTACTGACCTACATGGCTGCAACGTCTCATGTTGCAGGATTTATTCGACGAGTAAGTGTTATGTTAAAGTTGCGTTGTCTACACTCAACTTTGCCGTTGGTGTTGATGGAACTCCACAACCTTGTTGCTTCCGCTATGTTTGATTGAGGTAATAGTATTTACGCTACGTTATACATGTGATTTACCTCTGTTATAAATCCTCGAGTACTGTGTGTGTCAGCATACCGATCCAGGGATGACACTTAAGCACAGAGACTTGATCCATTCGGGTCGGGTCGCTACACCTCTCCGACACTCGGAGTGACAAATCCTATTCTTGATCTATGCAAACACCACGAACACCTTCGGAGACACCTGTAGAGCATCTTTATAAACACCCAGTTACGTTGTGACGTTTGATAGCACACAAGGTGTTCCTTCGGTATACGGGAGTTGCATAATCTCATAGTCATAGGAACATGTATAAGTCATGAAGAAAGCAATAGCAGTAAAACTAAACGATCATAGTGCTAAGCTAACGGATGGGTCTTGTCCATCACATCATTCTCCTAATGATGTGATCTCGTGGATCAAATGACAACTCATGTCTATGGCTAGGAAACATAACCATCTTTGATCAAAAAGCTAGTCTAGTAGAGGCATACTAGGGACATATTGTTTTGTCTATGTATTCACACATGTACTAAGTTTCCGGTTAATACAATTCTAGCATGAATAAAAAACATTTATCATGATATAATAACATCTTTATTATTGCCTCTAGGGCAGATTTCCTTCAATCCATGCAACCAAGGAATGAGCGGAAAATGTGTGACCACGGAAAATGCTCTTGTTTCACGGATACACGAGAGAATCTAGCTCGATTGCTCAAATGGGCTAGATACGCTCTTGTGCACCAACCTATAAGAGTAATTGTGACGTCTTCTAATCCCAACTTTCTATGTATGGAGTATCCAATATGATGCAACTATGAAAATGGCATGATGCTATTGCTTACAAGCTCTTTGTTTCTTCTCTTTTTGCTTAAAACCTTTTTTCACTATGATTGATGCTCAAGCCAATTATGATATGAGACAAGTATGTAAGATATGCACAGGAAATACTTATGGAACAACGATGATAGCAAGATGATTGCACGCTCAAAGTAGCTATGCGGAGGAGGCGTATCACTAAGGTGCACAAGGAACGTGGCCCAACAATTCTCAACTCGCTAGTCTCAATAGGTAAGTGACGCAAAATGGCTCGAGTTATCAATTGCAATGGCAAGCAAATGTACAAGGCGTCGTCGAGATTACCGTCCTTGCTTACAGTTGGCGGTGTCAAAGGTGAACATTGTTGGAGATGACGACTCCTGGGTGATGATGAATGGCGGTGATATCGATGTCACACCGTTCCAAGTAGCCGAAGCACCTTAGGAAACGAAAACTACAACTCAAAATTAGTAAAATGTGGAAGGTGGATGCTTTTATGGTGAAAAATATTTTGGAAGCAAATGGTGGTGGTAATGATCTAAGTGGATGAAGTATGTCAAAAGCTACAAAACAAGCTAAAGAACACAAAAACGGACTTCGGAAGTGAAAGTTATGGCCGAAACGGTTTTGTTGTTGGGCTGATTCGGGGGGGGGGTTGCCGGTGCTCGGGGTGGCCAGCGAGGTCGGACAAAAATTGCCCGGGGGTGCGAGCGCCCGGGGGTTCGGGGTGCGGGTACCCGGTGGTGGCCGGTTTGGACGATTTTTTGGGGGAAAAGCAAGAGATTGGTGGATTTCGTGGTAGGAAGTGTTGGGGTGGATGGGGAGGGGATAGATCCACTCACGAAGCAACAAATCCATGGACCAAAACAACACAATCTCACAAGATCTAACAAATTGCAAGAAAAAAAATTGGGGCTATTTTTGTGGGGATTTTCAAATTGGGACCAAAAAGCAACAAAATAGGCTAGCACATGGGGGTAGGGACTCCAAGATGTAGATCAATCTTGCTCGTGATACCAAGAAGATGTAGGGTGGAACCCTAGGGGAAGATGTTTTCACACTTGGAGGGGGAAATAGCAAGAACACACAAGAACACAAGGGGGAAATTACTCAAACAAACCCAAATAACACATCCACTAGAGTAGCATACATGAGATCCACAAGCATACAAGATCAATCTGAGGAAATAGCACTAGGGTAAAGTTCTTCCCACTTCAAAGGGAGGTGAGGTCTTGATGATTATCTTCTCCAAGAGGAGGCCTTGAAATCCATAAGAGGATCTTCTCCCAAAGGAGGTCTTCATCTCCAAGAGGAGGAAGATGAGAAAAGCTCTCTCAATGTCTCAAATACACTTTGCTAACCCTAGAAATGAGCTATATGAGGAGTACTTATAGCCTAGGGACGAATTGGAGAGAAAACGGGAGTACAAGGGTCATTATGCCCATAGTGCACGCAGGCATAGTCGGAGGTGTCCGGGCACCCGGGGTAGATGTATCAGGTGGGGCCGGGCACCTAGGGTGCAGAGGACTAGGCACCCGGACCGGTAGAGGGCCGTTGGCATGGCGTAGAAGGGGGTCGGGCACCCGAGGGTGATGGCCCGGGCACCCAGGGCTGGCGGGTGGCTCCCAGGTGGGGGACCGGGTACGCACGACGGGCGGCTGGCTCCCACGCGGGAGACCAGGCGCCCGAGGCCAAAAGGTCAGGCACCCAGGGCAGGTCGGGGCAAAGCCCAGGCGGCGAGCGGGCACTCGGGGTTTCCAGAGGGCCGGCCCAGGTGGCGGCCGAAGGCCCGGACACCCGGGGGCAGAGGGGACCGGGCGCCCGGAGTGTCGAGAGCCTCCGTTTCTTTGCGCTTTCCGTGACTTCTATCCTCTTCCTTCTCCTTGGGTGCTTGGGTCTCCATCCTAGCCTCTTCATGGTCATCCCCTTGGTACCTAAGAATGCACAACATTTTCGTTTGAGGTAGGACCCAATTCTCATGTGAATCTGAATGAAGTTCGAAGAGGAAAGAGTTAACCTCGGTTTCGATGGCACGTGTGCAAGCTCTTGTCATTGGTCATCCTCATGTTTGCGGTGGCAATGTAATGTCAATGGGGATGATCGAAGGATGCTCCGCATCAAGTTGTCTTATTGATGTTAGTATATTTTGGTACAACCGACGTAGTGAGTTCCTTATTCACATGGATTACTCCTACATTGATGATTACGCATACGTGTTAAGCATGTGATCATCTAAATGACGGAATTTGAGATAAGGGATCCGAGTAAAACCTCGAACACCTTCACTCATACATTATGGTACACTATGTTGTCTATATCTAAAATATATTGGAGAAATTCATTGTGGACAAATCTTATGCATCCATAACTCACATGGCTTCGTTCTCTAGATGTAGAGAAAGATCCAATAAAATCGTGAGTTGATGGGAATGCGATATTGGGACATAGAGTTCCATATCTTGGTGCCACTGGACCCACCACACATAATTGGTTGGGGCTCAATAATATCTTTTGATTTCTCCAAGGCATCAAACATCTTGTCCTAATCTTTCATTTTCACAGAAATCTGGATAATAATATAATTGGATACATCGATCAGATCCCTACTATGTCAGATTGTAGACAATCTTTGTGTTCCTACTAGGTGTGGATGTGTGGTAGACATTCCATGCAAGTCTTCAAAATAGATCTTAGTGGCTACATCCACCAACCATTATCCCAATGATAATGTTGCTTGTGTTGCCCGGATGCAAACAGGTTACATAGTAAGCAATATCACTATATTGCTCATCTTGCAAGTCAAATCGTGCGACTGATTTGTTAACCAAGTCTCTACCAACTTCTACATTCCAGAAATATGTTCATGGAATTGGCATGTGACGGCTTCGAAATTTGCAAGAATCAGGGGGAGTACCTTCCTGAATTGTTCATGTTCAAAGCATCACATTATACCCTTTTCCCTTCATGAGTTTACTTTACAGGTTCTCATAAAGGTTTTTAATGAGGTAATATCAACATGAGATCATATGTCTTACTTTCTGTTGTCCCCACCGGGGGTTTTAGGAAAGTATATACGGCATATTTGTTGTCCTCTGAAGTCTATGGGTTTTCTCGTATTGAGTTAAAAGAGACAATAATCATTATATGTTGCATCATTTTCTCCTTATTTTCCCACTGGGTTTGAAGGATTTTTAGCAACGTATCAAACCATATACTCCTCATTTTTTCCACAGGGTTTTGGAGGAGTCTCTAATGGAGATGATGATATTACACCAACAAGCATAGATTAGGGGGAGTGTTAGGATTTAATTAATCCTATTAATCCCTGTTTAAGGAATAGATGGTGGTTGCCATATGAAAACCGATGTTAGTTCCTGGTGCCTTCTCGAACAGACACCTTTCCCCTTGGTGTCCTTTATATTAAATATAGATGTACTCATCATCAATAAAGAGACACTAATTCACTTTACAACTCTCTGGATTGTTCTATGTCGATCTCAATCCTAAACAAGTTTAACATGCATTTGATCTAATTAATGTAGGGTGTGAGCATGATACCTTAAATTACAATATTTAGTCGTTGCTTGAACTTCATAGGTTCTATACAATTATGTTTTATGGTATCAGAAAGGGCTAGCGAGATACCACTATCATCATGGTTATTTTAACAAAGTGTTGGTATTCTAGATATATATTATTGCTCGCTAGTTGATTATGTTATTGACATGAGTAAACATGAATTCTATCTTTTATCATATATGTGGTTAGTTAATGATCTTTGGTGGAAACTTCGTAACTAGTTAGGCTTGTATACAACAACAACAACAACAACAACAACAACAACAACAACAACAACAACAACAACAACAACAACAACAACAACAACAACAACAACAACAACAACAACAACAACAACAACAACAACAACAACAAAAGCAAGTGAGTTTGTAAAAGTTTCCTTTATCACTCTTAGTTGTTCAACTGAATTGCTTGCGGGCAAGCAAAAGAGTTAAGCTTGTGGGAGTTGATATGTCTCCATCGTATCAAAATTTCCAAACACTTTTACTCTTGTTGTGAACTCTAATTTGCATGATTTGACTGCAACTAACTCCCACTAATATTGTTTTCAGAACTACCTTGGTGTTATATTTGTGTAGGATTAAAAAAATTCAGAATTGGATGAAACTTTGAGGAGATTTTTTCTTGAAAATAAAAAATACTGGAGCAAAGACCGACCAAAGAGCCACAAGTCAGGGGGGTGCACCATGCTGGCTTGTGGGTCCACCAACCTTCGTCTAACCTAATTTCAAGCATATAGTATCATCTTCCCGAGAAGAAGAAAAACATAAAAGAAGTTTTATCATGTTTTACGATACGAAGCCGCTGCCACCACCTCGTTTTCTTCATCGGGAGCCCTAATCTGGAGTCCGTTCGAGGCTCATAAGAGAGCGATTCGTCGTCGTCGTCGTCATCAACCCTTCTTCATAAACAATTTCATGATGCTCACCACAAGAGCGAGTAATTCCTTTGAAGGGATACTGGACAGTGATGGACATGGATGAGATTTTTTATGTAATCGAGTCAATTCGTTAGGGCTTTATTAGTAGTATCTACTATGTTCTAAGATTGATGTTGATATGATTTTGCTATGTTTTATGCTCGTCACTAGGGCCCAAGTGCTATGATTTCAGATTTGAACACCTATGCTTTTCATGATTATATTTGAGATGTTGATCTTACACTTTTAGGGAAACCCCTTATAGGATTTTACTACTAGTAGTGTCGAGACAAAACAAGACGCAGCAACTACTTAGCCCTTATACGTACAATGTACATCTAAAGTTTGAACGCTGCTAGTGAAACGTGATTTGAAGCATGCATGCAAAAATACGTTGTTAGTTTGCCGGACCCAGGCAGCCCTCCGGCCAGACCGAATTGGGGGCATGGAAGAAGCAGGCACACTGCTACATTTAATACCATCTAGCAGCATGCGCGCAAATAAATACGCCACTCGGTTAGCTCGTAGAACAGGCTCGATGACACAAGTATAGGATGTTGGGGAACGTAGCAGAATTTTAAAATTTTCTACGCATCACCAAGATCAATCTATGGAGTCATCTAGCAACGAGGGAGAGGGGAGTGCATCTACATACCCTTGTAGATCGCGAGCGGAAGCGTTCAAGAGAACGGGGATGATGGAGTCGTACTCGTCGTGATCCAAATCACGATGATCCTAGCGCCGAATGGACGGCACCTCCGCATTCAACACACGTACGGAGCGGGGACGTCTCCTCCTTCTTGATCCATCAAGAGGAGATGAGAGGTTGATGGAGATCCAGCAGCACGACGGCGTGGTGGTGGAAGCAGCAGGATTCCAGCAGGGCTTCGCCAAGCGCAATTGGAGGAGGAAGGGGTGTCAAGAGAGGGAGAGGGAGGCGCCAGGGCTTAGGGTGCGGCTGCCCTCCCCCCCCCCCCCC
>LR738714.1:336572919-336591014 GCA_902687465.1 Secale cereale
CCCCCCCCCACTATATATAGGGCCCCTAGGGGGGCACCGACCCTAGAGATCCAATCTCTAGGGGAGCGGCGGCCTAAGGGGGGGACTTGCCCCCAAGTCAGGTGGGGCGCCCCCCACCCCTAGGGTTTCCAACCCTAGGCGCAGGGGAGGCCCAAGGGGGGCGCACCTGCCCACCAGGGGCTGGTTCCCTTCCCCTTTCAGCCCATGGGCCCTCCGGGATAGGTGGCCCCACCCGGTGGACCCCCGGGACCCTTCCGGTGGTCCCGATACAATACCGATGACCCCCGAAACTTTCCCGATGGCCGAAACTGGACTTCCTATATACAATTATTTACCTCCGGACCATTCCGGAACTCCTCGTGACGTCCGGGATCTCATTCGGGACTCCGAACAACTTTCAGGTTACCGCATACTTATATCTCTACAACCCTAGCGTCACCGAACCTTAAGTGTGTAGACCCTACGGGTTCGGGAGACACGCAGACATGACCGAGGCGACTCTCCGGTCAATAACCAATAGCGGGATCTGGATACCCATGTTGGCTCCCACATCCTCCTCGATGCTCTCATCGGATGAACCACGATGTCAAGAATTCAATGAATCCCGTATACGATTCCCTTTGTCTATCGGTATTGTACTTGCCCGAGATTCGATCGTCGGTATATCGATACCTTGTTCAGTCTCGTCATGGCAAGTCTCTTTACTCGTTCTGTAACACATCATCCCGTGACCAACCCCTTAGTCACATTGAGCTCATTATGATGATGTCTTACCGAGTGGGCCCAGAGATACCTCTCCGTCATACGGAGTGACAAATCCCAGTCTCGGTTCATGCCAACCCAACAGATGCTTTCGGAGATACCCGTAGTGTACCTTTATAGTCACCCAGTTACATTGTGACGTTTGGCACACCCATAGTATTCCTACGGTATCCGGGAGTTGCACAACCTCATGGTCTAAGGAAAAGATACTTGACATTGGAAAAGCTTTAGCATACGAACTACACGATCTTGTGCTAGGCTTAGGATTGGGTCGTGTCCATCACATCATTCTCCTAATGATGTGATCCCGTTATCAATGACATCCAATGTCCATGATCAGGAAACCGTAACCATCTGTTGATCAACGAGCTAGTAACTAGAGGTTTACTAGGGACACGTTGTGGTCTATGTATTCACACATGTATCATTGTTTCCGGATAATACAATTGAAGCATGAACAATAGACAATTATCATGAACAAAGAAATATAATAATAACCATTTTATTATTGCCTCTAGGGCATATTTCCAACAGTCTCCCACTTGCACTAGAGTCAATAATCTAGTTACATTGTGATGAATCGAACACCCATAGCATTCTGGTGTTGATCATGTTTTGCTCGTGGAAGAGGTTTAGTCAACGGATGTACGACATTCAGATCTATATGCACTTTACAAATATCTATGTCTCCATCTTGAATATAATCCCGGATGGATTTGAAACGGCGCTTGATGTGCTTTGTCTTCTTGTGAAACCTGGGCTCCTTGGCAATGGCAATAGCTCCAGTGTTGTCACAGAAGAGAGTCATCGGACCCGACGCGCTTGGAATAACTCCTAGGTCGGTGATGAACTCCTTCATCCAGACTCCTTCCTGTGCTGCTTCGGAAGCAGCTATGTACTCCGCTTCACATGTAGATGCCGCCACGACGCTTTGCTTGCAACTGCACCAGCTGACTTCTCCTCCATTCAAAATATACACGTATCCGGTTTGTGACTTGGAGTCATCCAGATCTGTGTCGAAGCTAGCATCGACGTAACCCTTTACGACGAGCTCTTCGTCACCTCCATAAACGAGAAACATATCCTTAGTCCTTTTCAGGTAATTCAGGTTGCTCTTGACCGTTGTCCAGTGTTCCATACCGGGATCACTATGGTACCTCCCCACCAAACTAATGGCAAGGTTCACATCAGGTCTGGTACACAGCATGGCATACATAATAGAACCTATGGCCGAGGCATAGGGGATGACACTCATCTTTTCTCTATCTTCTGCCGTGGTCAGGCATTGAGTTGTGCTCAATCTCATACCTTGCAATACAGGCAAGAACCCTTTCTTGGACTGATCCATATTGAACTTCTTCAATATCTTGTCAAGGTATGTGCTTTGTGAAAGACCAATGAGGCGTCTCGATATATCTCTATAGATCTTGATGCCTAATATGTAAGCAGCTTCTCCAAGGTCCTTCATTGAAAAACACTTATTCAAGTAGGCCTTTATGCTTTCCAAGAGTTCTACATCATTTCCCATCAGCAATATATCATCCACATATAATATGAGAAATGCTACAGAGCTCCCACTCACTTTCTTGTAAATACAGGCTTCTCCCCAAGTCTGTATAAACCTAAACACTTTGATCACCTCATCAAAGCGAATGTTCAAACTCCGAGATGCTTGCACCAGACCATAGATTGAGCGATGGAGCTTGCATACCTTGTGAGTGTTGGGGAACGTTGCATGGGAAACAAAAAATTTCCTACGCTCACCAAGATCAATCTAGGAGATGCATCTACGAGGGAAGAGTCGGATCCACATACCCTTGTAGATCGCTAAGCGGAAGCGTTCAAGAACGCGGTTGATGGAGTCGTACTCGCCGCGATTCAGATCGCCGAAGATCCCAGCACCGAACGGACGGTGCCTCCGCGTTCTTCACACGTGCAGCTCGGGGACGTCTCCTCCTTCTTGATCCAGCAAGGGGGAAGGAGAGGTTGACGGAGAAACCCAGCAGCACGACGGCGTGGTGGAGATGGTGGTGGAGGAATTCCAGCAGGGCTTCGCCAAGCACTGCAAAATAGACGAAGATATTCGTGGGAGAGGGAGGGCAGCGCCGAGGCACGAACTTGTGTTGCTGCCCTCCCTCTGCCTCTCTTTATATAGGGGGGAGAGAGGGGAGGGGGCGCCCCTAGGGTTCCCCCTAGGGGGCGGCGGCCAAGGCCAGATGGGGCCGGCCAAGGGGGGGGGGCGGCGGCCAGGGCTAGGGTTTCCCCCCAGGCGCCTTGCCCCCCAAGCCAAGGGGGTGCGGCTGCCCTAGGGGGGCCCAGCCCCTTAGGCGCAGGTGGAGGGGCCTAGGGGGGCGCGCAGCCCCTGTGTGGGCTGATGTGCCTCCCCCCTTTTGGCCCATGAGGCCCGCAACACTTGCTGGGACCCCCCGAAACTCCTTTCGGTCATCCGACGACTCCCCGATGCTCCCCGGAACACTTCCGGACTCCGATTCCCATCATCCAATATATCAATCTTCATCCCCGGACCATTCCGGAGTTCCTCGTCACGTCCGGGATCTCATCCGGGACTCCGAACAAACTTCGGTTACCATGCACTGTTCTCACTAACAACCCTAGCGTCACCGAACCTTAAGTGTGTAGACCCTGCGGGTTCGGAAACTATGCAGACATGACCGAGACACTCCCAGGTCAATAACCAATAGTGGGATCTGGATACCCATATTGGTTCCCACACGTTCCTCGATGATCTCATCGGATGAACCACGATGTCAAGGATTCAGGCAATCCCGTATACAGTTCCCTTTGTCTCGTCGGTATGTTACTTGCCCGAGATTCGATCATCGGTATCTCTATACCTAGTTCAATCTCGTTACCGGCAAGTCTCTTTACTCGTTCCGTAATACATAATCCCGTGACTAACTACTTAGTCACTTTGAGCTCATTGAGATGACGTATTACCGAGTGGGCCCGGAGATACCTCTCCGTCACACGGAGTGACAAATCCCAGTCTCGATCCATGTCAACTCAACAGACACCTTCGGAGATACCTGTAGAGTACCTTTATAGTCACCCAGTTACGTTGCGACGTTTGGCACACACAAGGCACTCCTACGGTGTCAGTGAGTTACATGATCTCATGGTCATAGGAACTTATACTTGACATGCAGAAAACTATAGCGATAACTGATACGATCAAAAGCTATGTTTAACGTTTGGGTCTCGTCCATCACATCATTCTCCTAATGATGTGATCCCATTATCAAATGACAACTCATGTCTATGACCTGGAAACCGCGGTCATCTTTGATCAACGAGCTAGTCCTGAAGAGGCTTACTAGGGACACAAAGTTTGTCTATTTATCCACACATGTATCTAAGTTTCCAATCAATACAATTATAGCATGGATAATAAACGATTATCATGAACAAGGAAATATAATAATAACTCTTTTATTATTGCCTCTAGGGAATATTTCCAACAGTCTCCCACTTGCACTAGAGTCAATAATCTAGCATTACAAGGTAATGAATCTAACACCCATAGAGTCTTGGTGTTGATCATGCTTAGCTCGTGGAAGAGGCTTAGTCAACGGATCTGCAACATTCAAATCCGTGTGTACTTTGCAAATGTTTATGTCCTCCTCCTTGACTGAATCGCGGATGGAATTGAAGCGTCGTTTTATGTGTCTGGTCCTCTTGTGAAACCTTGGTTCCTTGGCTAGAGCAATGGCACCAGTGTTGTCACAAAACAGAGTCATTGGGTTCAATGCACTAGGCACAACTCCAAGATCTGTCATGAACTCCTTCATCCAGACACCTTCCTTTGCCGCCTCCGAGGCAGCTATGTACTCCGCTTCGCATGTAGAATCGGCTACCACGCTTTGCTTGGAACTGCACCAGCTTACCGCTCCCCCGTTGAGAATATATACGTATCCGGTTTGAGACTTAGAGTCATCCGGATCAGTGTCAAAGCTTGCATCGACGTAACCCTTTACGACGAGCTCTTGATCACCTCCATAAACGAGAAACATTTCCTTAGTCCTTTTCAGGTACTTTAGGATATTCTTGACCGCTGTCCAGTGATCCATACCAGGATTACTTTGAAACCTTCCGGCCATACTTATGGCAAGGCTGACATCTGGTCTTGTGCACAGCATTGCATACATGATAGAGCCTATGGCTGAAGCATAGGGGATGACACTCATCTTTTCTCTATCTTCTGCAGTCACTGGGCATTGAGTCTTACTCAACTTTGTACCTTGCAATACCGGCAAGAACCCCTTCTTTGATTGATCCATTTTGAACTTCTTCAAAACTTTATCAAGGTATGTACTTTGTGAAAGTCCTATCAAGCGTCTCGATCTATCTCTATAGATCTTGATGCCCAATATGAAAGCAGCTTCACCGAGGTCCTTCATCGAAAAACTCTTGTTCAAATACCCCTTCACGCTATCCAAAAGTTATATATTGTTTCCAATTAGCAATATGTCATCCACATATAATATTAGAAACGCTATAGAGCTCCCACTCACTTTCTTGTAAATACAAGCTTCTCCGTAAACTTGTACAAACCCAAACGCTTTGATCACCTCATCAAAACGAAGATTCCAACTCCGAGATGCTTGCACCAGCCCATAAATGGAACGCTGGAGTTTGCAAACTTTGTCAGCATTCTCTGGATCGACAAAACCTTCCGGTTGTATCATATACAACTCTTCCTTAAGAAAACCGTTAAGGAACGCTGTTTTGACGTCCATCTGCCAAATTTCATAATCGAAATATGCAGCTATTGCTAACATGATTCGGACGGATTTAAGCATCGCTACGGGTGAGAAAGTCTCATCGTAGTCAACTCCTTGAACTTGTGAAAAACCCTTTGCCACAAGTCGAGCTTTATACACGGTGACATTGCCGTCAGCGTCCGTCTTCCTCTTATAAATCCATTTATTCTGAATGGCCTTCCGCCCTTCAGGTAATACTTCCAAAGTCCATACTTTGTTTTCATACATGGATCCCATCTCGGATTTCATGGCCTCTAACCATTTGTCGGAATCCGGGCCCACCATCGCTTCTCCATAGCTCGTAGGTTCACTGTTGTCCAACAACATGACCTCCAAGACAGGGTTACCATACCACTCAGGTGCAGTGCGTACCCTTGTCGACCTACGAGGTTCGGTAGTAACTTGATCAGAAGCTTCTTGATCATCATCATTGGCTTCCTCTTCAACCGTTGCAGGCTCCACAAAAACATCTTTCTGCGCTGCGCTACTCTCTGGTTGAAGCAGAGGTTCAATAACCTCGTCAAGTTCTACCTTCCTCCCACTCAATTCTTTCGAGAGAAACTCTTTCTCGAGAAAGGACCCGTTCTTAGCGACAAACACTTTGCCCTCGGATCTGAGATAGAAGGTGTACCCAACCGTCTCTTTTGGGTATCCTATGAAGACACATTTGTCCGCTTTGGGTTCGAGCTTTTCTGGCTGAAGCCTTTTGACATAAGCATCGCAACCCCAAACTTTGAGAAAAGACAACTTAGGTTTCTTACCAAACCATAGTTCATACGGTGTTGTCTCAACGGACTTAGATGGAGCCCTATTTAAAGTGAATGCAGCTGTCTCTAACGCATATCCCCAAAACGATAGTGGCAAATCGGCAAGAGACATCATAGAACGCACCATATCTAATAGGGTTCGATTACGACGTTCGGACACACCATTACGCTGTGGTGTTCCAGGTGGCGTCAACTGTGAAACAATTCCACATTTTCTTAAGTGATTGCCAAACTCATAACTCAGATAATCTCCCCCTCGATCAGATCGTAGGAACTTGATCTTCTTGTTACGATGATTCTCAACTTCACTCTGAAATTGCTTGAACTTTTCAAACGTTTCAGACTTATGCTTCATCAAGTAAATGTACCCATATCTACTTAAGTCGTCAGTGAAGGTGAGAAAATAACGATATCCACCGCGCGCCGTGACACTCATCGGGCCACACACATCAGTATGTATGATTTCCAATAAGTCACTTGCCCGTTCCATTGTTCCTGAAAACGGGGTCTTAGTCATCTTGCCCATGAGGCGCGGCTCGCATGTGTCAAGTGATTCAAAATCAAGAGACTCCAAAAGTCCATCAGCATGGAGCTTCCTCATGCGTTTCACGCCGATATGACCCAGACGGCAGTGCCACAAGAAAGTGGTACTATTGTTATCAACTCTACATCTTTTGGCATCAATGTTATGAACATGTGTATCATCACTATCGAGATTTAATAAGAATAAACCCCCTACTTTGGGTGCATGACCATAAAAGATATTACCCATATAAATAGAACAACCTTTATTCTCTGATTTAAATGAGTAACCGTCTCGCATTAAACAAGATCCAGATATAATGTTCATGCTCAACGCAGGCACTAAATAACAATTATTCAGGTTCATAACTAATCCCGATGGTAATCGAAGAGCGAGCGTGCCGACGGCGATCACATCAACCTTGGAACCATTCCCCACGAGCATCGTCACTTCATCCTTCGCCAGCCTCCGTCTATTCCGTAGTTCCTGTTTAGAGTTGCAAATGTGAGCAACCGAACCGGTATCAAATACCCAGGCACTACAACGAGAGTTGGTAAGGTACACATCAATAACATGTATATCACATATACCTTGCTTGTTGTTGTTGTTGGCCCCCTTCTTGTCTGCCAGATACTTGGGGCAGTTCCGCTTCCAGTGGCCGTTCCCCTTGCAATAGAAACACTCAGTCTCTGGCTTGGGCCCAGCCTTGGGTTTCTTCACTAGATGAGCAACTGCCTTGCCACCCTTCTTAGAGTTACCCTTCTTGCCCTTGCCATTCTTCTTGAAACTGGTAGTTTTATTGACCATCAACACTTGATACTCCTTCTGGATGTCTGACTCAGCGACTTTCAGCATTGCAAACAGCTCGGCGATGGTTTTGTTCATCCCTTGCATGTTATACTGCTGCACGAAGCTCTTGTAGCTAGGTGGGAGTGACTGGAGAATTCTGTCAATGATAGCCTCCTCCGGAAACACAAGTCCCAGATCAGCTATGCGGGTATAGTACCCAGACATCTTCAGTAAGTGCTCACTGACTGACGAATTCTCCTCCATCTTGCAAGCAAAGAATTTATCGGTGGTCTCATACCTCTCGATCTTGGCATTCTTCTCAAAGATGAACTTCAACTCCTGGAACATCTCATATGCTCCATGACGTTCAAAACGCCTTTGAAGTCCTCCTTCCAAGCTATACAACATGGCACACTGCACTACTGAGTAGTCATCTGCACGCGACTGCCAGGCGTTCATAACGTCCACAGAGGCCGGAGCGGGGGGTTCACCTAGCGGTGCATTTAGGACATAAACCTTTTGGGCAGCTGTGAGGATGATCCTCAGATTGCGGAGCCAGTCCACAAAGTTGCTCCCATCATCTTTCAGCTTAGTTTTCTCTAGGAACGCATTAAAATTCAGGGGAGCTACTGCGGGAGCCATCTACAACAAAAGATTTGCAAAGACATCTTAGACTATTGTTCATGATAAGTGAGTTTTAACTAATCAAATTACTTATAACTCCCACTCAAATTGACATCCCTCTGGTCATCCGAGCGTGACATGATCCAAATCCACCAACCCAAGTCCGATCATCATGTGAGGTGAGGTGGTGTCAATGGTGAACATCTTCATGTTGATCATATCTACTATATGACTCATGCTCGACCTTTCGGTCTTCCGTGTTCCGAGGCCATGTCTGTACATGCTAGGCTCGTCAAGTCTAACCCGAGTGTTCTGCATGTGCAAAACTGGCTTGCACCCGTTGTATGCGAACGTAGAGTCTATAACACCCGATCATCACGTGGTGCTTCGAAACGACGAACCTTCGCAACGGCGCACACTCGGGGGGAACACAATTTTATCTTGAAATTTTAGTGAGGGATCATCTTATAATGCTACCGTCGTCCTAAGCAAAATAAGATGCATAAAAGGATTAACATCACATGCAAATCATAAGTGACATGATATGGCCATCAACTCGTGCTTTTGATCTCCATCTCCAAAGCACCGGCATGATCTCCATCGTCACCGGCGTAACACCATGATCCCCATCATCATGATCTCCATCATCGTGTCGCCATCGGGGTTGTCGCGCGCCCACCATGCTCTTACTACTATTGCTACCGTTTAGCGATAAAGCAAAGCATTACATAGCGCTTAATGATTGACACGCAGGTCATACAAAAATTAAAGACAACCCTATGGCTCCTGCCGGTTGCCATATACATCGACATGCAAGTCGATATTAACTATTACAACATGATCATCTCATACATCAAATATATCTCATCATGTCATTGGCCATATCATATCACATACATACCCTGCAAAAACAAGTTAGACGTCCTCTAAATTGTTGTTGCATGTTTTACGTGGCTGCTATGGGTATCTAGCAAGAACGCTTCTTACCTACGCAAAGCCACAACGGTGATATTTAAGTTGCTATTTAACCTTCTACAAGGACCGCTTTCATCGAATCCGATTCAACTAAGATGGGAGAGACAGACACCCGCCAGCCATCTTATGCAACAAAAGTCGCATGTCTGTCGATGGAACCGGTCTCATGTACGTGGACATGTAAAGTTGGTCCGGGCCGCTTCATCCCATAATACCGCTGAATCAAGAAAGACCAAAGAGGGAAGCAATCTAAACATCAACGCCCACAAACCCCTTTGTGTTCTACTCGTGAAAGCATCTACACAAGAACCTAGCTCTGATACCACTGTTGGGGAAAGTTGCATGGGAAACAAAAATTTTCCTACGCTCACCAAGATCAATCTAGGAGATGCATCTACGAGGGAAGAGTCGGATCCACATACCCTTGTAGATCGCTAAGCGGAAGCGTTCAAGAACGCGGTTGATGGAGTCGTACTCGCCGCGATTCAGATCGCCGAAGATCCCAGCACCGAACGGACGGTGCCTCCGCGTTCTTCACACGTGCAGCTCGGGGACGTCTCCTCCTTCTTGATCCAGCAAGGGGGAAGGAGAGGTTGACGGAGAAACCCAGCAGCACGACGGCGTGGTGGAGATGGTGGTGGAGGAATTCCAGCAGGGCTTCGCCAAGCACTGCAAAATAGACGAAGATATTCGTGGGAGAGGGAGGGCAGCGCCGAGGCACGAACTTGTGTTGCTGCCCTCCCTCTGCCTCTCTTTATATAGGGGGGAGAGAGGGGAGGGGGCGCCCCTAGGGTTCCCCCTAGGGGGCGGCGGCCAAGGCCAGATGGGGCCGGCCAAGGGGGGGCGGCGGCCAGGGCTAGGGTTCCCCCCCAGGCGCCTTGCCCCCCAAGCCAAGGGGGTGCGGCTGCCCTAGGGGGGCCCAGCCCCTTAGGCGCAGGTGGAGGGGCCTAGGGGGGGCGCGCAGCCCCTGTGTGGGCTGATGTGCCTCCCCCCTTTTGGCCCATGAGGCCCGCAACACTTGCTGGGACCCCCCGAAACTCCTTTCGGTCATCCGACGACTCCCCGATGCTCCCCGGAACACTTCCGGACTCCGATTCCCATCATCCAATATATCAATCTTCATCCCCGGACCATTCCGGAGTTCCTCGTCACGTCCGGGATCTCATCCGGGACTCCGAACAAACTTCGGTTACCATGCACTGTTCTCACTAACAACCCTAGCGTCACCGAACCTTAAGTGTGTAGACCCTGCGGGTTCGGAAACTATGCAGACATGACCGAGACACTCCCAGGTCAATAACCAATAGCGGGATCTGGATACCCATATTGGTTCCCACACGTTCCTCGATGATCTCATCGGATGAACCACGATGTCAAGGATTCAGGCAATCCCGTATACAGTTCCCTTGTCTCGTCGGTATGTTACTTGCCCGAGATTCGATCGTCGGTATCTCTATACCTAGTTCAATCTCGTTACCGGCAAGTCTCTTTACTCGTTCCGTAATACATAATCCCGTGACTAACTACTTAGTCACTTTGAGCTCATTGAGATGACGTATTACCGAGTGGGCCCGGAGATACCTCTCCGTCACACGGAGTGACAAATCCCAGTCTTGATCCATGTCAACTCAACAGACACCTTCGGAGATACCTGTAGAGTACCTTTATAGTCACCCAGTTACGTTGCGACGTTTGGCACACACAAGGCACTCCTACGGTGTCAGTGAGTTACATGATCTCATGGTCATAGGAACTTATACTTGACATGCAGAAAACTATAGCGATAACTGATACGATCAAAAGCTATGTTTAACGTTTGGGTCTCGTCCATCACATCATTCTCCTAATGATGTGATCCCGTTATCAAATGACAACTCATGTCTATGACCTGGAAACCGCGGTCATCTTTGATCAACGAGCTAGTCCTGAAGAGGCTTACTAGGGACACAAAGTTTGTCTATTTATCCACACATGTATCTAAGTTTCCAATCAATACAATTATAGCATGGATAATAAACGATTATCATGAACAAGGAAATATAATAATAACTCTTTTATTATTGCCTCTAGGGCATATTTCCAACAGTGAGCATTCTCAGGATCGACAAAACCTTCCGGCTGCATCATATACAGTTCTTCCTTGAGGAAGCCATTAAGGAATGCCGTTTTGACGTCCATTTTCCATATCTCATAATCATAGAATGCGGCAATTGCTAACATGATTCAGACGGACTTCAGCATCGCTACGGGAGAGAAAGTCTCGTCGTAGTCAATTCCTTGAACCTGTCGATAACCTTTAGCGACAAGTTGAGCCTTATAGATGGTCACATTACCATCCGCGTCAGTCTTCTTCTTAAAGATCCATTTATTTTCTATGGCGTGCCGATCATCGGGCAAGTTCACCAAAGTCCATACTTTGTTATCATACATGGATCCTATCTCGGATTTCATGGCTTCAAGCCATTTGTTGGAATTCGGGCCCGCCATCGCTTCTTCATAGTTCGAAGGTTCACCGTTGTCTAACAACATGATTTCCAGGACAGGGTTGCCGTACCACTCTGGTGCGGAACGTGTCCTTGTGGACCTACGAAGTTCAGTAGTAACTTGATCTGAAGCTTCATGATCATTATCATTAACTTCCTCCCTAGTCGGTGCAGGCACCACAGGAACATCTTCCCGCGCTGTGCTACTTTCTGGTTCGGAAGGGGTGACTGTCACCTCATCAAGTTCCACTTTCCTCCCACTCACTTCTTTCGAGAGAAACTCTTTCTCCAGAAAGGATCCATTCTTGGCAATGAAGACCTTGCCTTCGGATCTGAGGTAGAAGGTGTACCCAATAGTTTCCTTATGGTATCCTATGAAGATGCATTTTTCCGATTTGGGTTCGAGCTTTTCAGGTTGAAGTTTCTTGACATAAGCATTGCATCCCCAAACTTTTAGAAACGACAACTTAGGTTTCTTGCCAAACCAAAGTTCATACAGTGTCGTCTCAACGGATTTGGACGGTGCCCTATTTAAAGTGAATGCGGCGGTCTCTAAAGCATAACCCCAAAATGATAACGGTAAGTCGGTAAGAGACATCATAGATCGCACCATGTCCAACAGAGTACGATTACAACGTTCGGACACACCATTACGCTGAGGTGTTCCAGGCGGCGTCAATTGTGAAACAATTCCACAGTTCCTTAGGTGCGTGCCAAATTCGTGACTCAAATATTCTCCTCCACGATCTGATCGTAAGAACTTTATTTTTCTGTCACGTTGATTCTCAACCTCATTCTGAAATTCCTTGAACTTTTCAAAGGTCTCAGACTTGTGTTTCATCAAGTAGACATACCCATATCTACTTAAGTCATCTGTGAGGGTGAGAACATAACGATGGCCACTGCGAGCTTCAACACTCATTGGACCGCACACATCGGTATGTATGATTTCCAACAAGTTGGTTGCTCGCTCCATTGTTCCGGAGAACGGAGTCTTGGTCATCTTGCCCAAGAGGCATGGTTCTCACGTGTCAAATGATTCATAATCAAGAGACTCCAAAAGTCCATCTGCATGGAGCTTCTTCATATGTTTGACACCAATATGACCAAGGCGGCAATGCCACAAGTAAGTGGGACTATCATTATCAACCTTACATCTTTTGACATTCACACTATGAATATGTGTAACATCACATTCGAGATTCATTAAGAATAAACCATTGACCAGTGGGGCATGACCATAAAACATTTCTCTCATATAAATAGAACAACCATTATTCTAGGATTTAAATGAGTAGCCATCTCGCATTAAACGAGATCCAGATACAATGTTCATGCTCAAAGCTGGTACTAAATAACAATTATTGAGGTTTAAAACTAATCCCGAAGGTAGATGCAGAGGTAGCGTGCCGACGGCGATCACATCGACCTAGGAACCATTCCCGACGCGCATCGTCACCTCGTCCTTCGCCAGTGTCTGCTTATTCCGCAGCTCCTGCTTTGAGTTACAAATGTGAGCAACTGCACCGGTATCGAATACCCAGGAGCTACTACGAGCGCTGGTAAGGTACACATCAATAACATGTATATCACATATACCTTTCACGTTGTCGGCCTTCTTATCTGCTAAGTATTTGGGGCAGTTCCGCTTCAAGTGACCCGTCCCCTTGCAATAAAAGCACTCAGTCTCAGGCTTGGGTCCATTCTTTGGCTTCTTCCCGACAACTGGCTTACCGGTTGCGGCAACTCCTTTGTCGTCCTTTTTGAAGTTCTTCTTACCCTTGCCTTTCTTGAACTTAGTGGTTTTATTCACCATCAACACTTGATGTTCTTTCTTGATCTCCACCTCCGCTGATTTCAGCATTGAATACACCTCTGGAATGGACTTTTCCATCCCTTGCATATTGAAGTTCATCACGAAGCTCTTGTAGCTAGGTGGGAGCGACTGAAGGATTTTGTCAACGACCGCTTCATCTGGGAGATTAATTCCCAGCTGAGACAAGCGATTGTGCAACCCAGACAATTTGAGTATATGCACGCTGACAGAACTATTCTCCTCCATCTTACAACTGTAGAATGCGTCAAAGACGTCATATCTCTCGACTTGGGCATGAGCTTGGAAAACCATTTTCAGCTCTTGGAACATCTCATATGCTCCGTGGTGCTCAAAACGCTTTTGGAGCCCCGATTCTAAGCTGTAAAGCATGCCACACTGAACCAGGGAGTAATCATCACAACGCGACTGCCGGGCGTTCATAACGTCTTGGTTCACTGGGGTGGGAGCGTCACCTAGCGGTGCTTCAAGGACATATGTTTTCTTGGCAGCTATGAGGATGATCCTCAAGTTACGGACCCAATCCGTATAGTTGCTGCCGTCGTCTTTCAGCTTGGTTTTCTCTAGGAACGCGTTGAAGTTGAGGACAACATTAGTGTGGGCCATTGGATCTACAAGACATATTGTAAAGATTTTAGACTATGTTCATGACAATTAAGTTCATCTAAACAAATTTAATGAACTCCCACTCATATAGACATCTCTCTAGTCATCTAAGTGATACATGATCCGAATCGACTAGGCCGTGTCCGATCATCACGTGAGATGGACTAGTCACCAACGGTGAACATCTTTATGTTGATCATATCTTCTATACGACTCATGTTCGACCTTTCGGTCTTCCGTGTTCCGAGGCCATGTCTGTACATGCTAGGCTCGTCAAGTGAACCCTAAGTGTATTGCGTGTGTAAATATGGCTTACACCCGTTGTATGCGAACGTTAGAGCCTATCACACCCGATCATCACCTGGTGCTTTGGAACAAAGAACCTTAGCAACGGTGCATAGTTAGGGGGAACACAACTATTGAAATTTTTAGTGAGAGATCATCTTATTTACTACCGTCGTTCTAAGCAAATAAGATGTAAAACATGATAAACATCACATGCAATCAAATAGTGACATGATATGGCCAATATAATTTTGCTCCTTTTGATCTTCATCTTCGGGGCTCCATGATCATCATCGTCACCGGCATGACACCATGATCTCCATCATCATGATCTCCATCATCGTGTCTTCATGAAGTTGTCTCGCCAAACATTACTTCTACTACTATGGCTAACGGTTAGCGATAAAGTAAAGTAATTACATGGCTTTTTTCATTGACACGCAGGTCATACAATAAAATAAGACAACTCCTATGGCTCCTGCCGGTTGTCATACTCATCGACATGCAAGTCGTGATTCCTATTACAAGAACATGATCAATCGCATACATCACATATATATCATTCATCACATCCTTTTGGCCATATCACATCACACGGCACATGCAGCAAGAACAAGTTAGACGTCCTCTAATTGTTGTTGCAAGTTTTTACGTGGCTGCTATAGGTTTCTAGTAAGAACGTTTCTTACCTACGCCAAAACCGCAACGTGATATGCCAATTTCTATTTACCCTTCATAAGGACCCTTTTCATCGAATCCGATCCGACTAAAGTGGGAGAGACAGACATCCGCTAGCCACCTTATGCAACTAGTGCATGTTAGTCGGTGGAACCTGTCTCACGTAAGCGTACGTGTAAGGTCGGTCCGGGCTGCTTCATCCCACGATGCCGCCGAATCAAGATAAGACTAGTAACGGCAAGAGAATTAACATGGTCTACGCCCACAACTACTTTGTGTTCTACTCGTGCAAGATACTACGCATAGACCTAGCTCATGATGCCACTGTTGGGGAACGTAGCAGAATTTTAAAATTTTCTACGCATCACCAAGATCAATCTATGGAGTCATCTAGCAACGAGGGAGAGGGGAGTGTATCTACATACCCTTGTAGATCGCGAGCGGAAGCGTTCAAGACAACGGGGATGATGGAGTCGTACGCGTCGTGATCCAAATCACCGATGATCCTAGCGCCGAACGGACGGCACATCCGCATTTAACACACGTATGGAGCGGGGATGTCTCCTCCTTCTTGATCCAGCAAGGGGGAAGGAGAGGTTGATGGAGATCCAGCAGCACGGCATGGTGGTGGAAGCAGCGGGATTCTAGGAGGGCATCGCCAAGCGCAACTGGAGGAGGAAGGGGTGTCACGGGAGGGAGAAGGAGGCGCCAGGTCTTAGGGTGCGGCTGGCCTCCCTCCCCCCCCCCCCACTATATGTAGGGCCCCTAGGGGGGTGCCGGCCCTAGAGATACAATCTCTAGGGGGCGGCGGCCTAAGGGGGGGGGCTTGCCCCCCAAGTCAGGTGGGGCGCCCCCCACCCCTAGGGTTTCCAACCCTAGGCGCATGGGGAGGCCCAAGGGGGGCACACCAGACCACCAGGGGCTGGTTCCCTTCCCCTTTCAGCCCATGGGCCCTCCGGGATAGGTGGCTCCACCCGGTGGACCCCCGGGACCCTTCCGGTGGTCCCGATACAATACCGGTGACCCTCGAAACTTTCCCGGTGGCCGAAACTGGACTTCCTATATACAATTATTTACCTCCGGACCATTCCGGAACTCCTCGTGGCGTCCAGGATCTCATCCGGGACTCCAAACAACTTTCGGGTTACCGCATACTTATATCTCTACAACCCTAGCGTCACCGAACCTTAAGTGTGTAGACCCTGTGGGTTCGGGAGACACGTAGACATGACCGAGATGACTCTCCGGTCAATAACCAACAGCGGGATCTGGATACCCATGTTGGCTCCCACATGCTCCTCGATGATCTCATCGGATGAACCATGATGTCAAGGATTCAATCAATCCTGTATACAATTCTCTTTGTCTATCGGTATTGTACTTACCCGAGATTCGATCGTCGGTATATCGATACCTTGTTCAATCTCGTCATGGCAAGTCTCTTTACTCGTTCCGTAACACATCATCCCGTGACCAACCCCTTAGTCACATTGAGCTCATTATGATGATGTCTTACCGAGTGGGCCCAGAGATACCTCTCCGTCATACGGAGTGACAAATCTCAGTCTCGGTTCATGCCAACCCAACAGATGCTTTCGGAGATACCCGTAGTGTACTTTTATAGTCACCCAGTTACGTTGTGACGTTTGGCACACCCAAAGTATTCCTACGGTATTCGGGAGTTGCACAACCTCATAGTCTAAGGAAAAGATACTTAACATTGGAAAAGCTTTAGCATAAAAACTACACGATCTTGTGCTAGGCTTAGGATTGGGTCTTGTCCAGCACATCATTCTCCTAATGATGTGATCCCGTTATCAATGACATCCAATGTCCATGGTCACCAAACCGTAACCATTTGTTGATCAACGAGCTAGTAACTAGAGGTTTACTAGGGACACGTTGTGGTCTATGTATTCACACATGTATCACTGTTTCCGGATAATACAATTGAAGCAAGAACAATAGACAATTATCATGAACAAGGAAATATAATAATAACCATTTTATTATTGCCTCTAGGGCATATTTCCAACATAGGATCCATAGTTTTGAAGTGTGTGCTCGCTAGGAACATCACTAATGTTCGACGAACTGCTAGCACTCATTTCTACCGACTAGCTTTAGGCTCACGGGGACCACTTTGTCAGCGGCGTGCACATCTGGTGGACGTTGCTAATTTGAAGAGCCTTAGTCACGTGTATATTTAGGCAATTGCTGCAAGATTTCTTGCGTATGCATAATCCATTTGCAAACAACCCCAACTAAATGCCAAAATTGGAGATGTTACTTTGAATTGTCTATATCTCATATATACAAACTATCAAAGTTAAATAAATAACAACATTGTCTTCTCTCTTCAAACTGCCTACTTCCCTCCTTCGAAACATCGAATGTCCCCTTGATATCCACTCGTTTATTGAAGCAACGTACACAAATGTTGGAATTTCAAATAGTTTGGTCAAAGGACACCAAAATGCACACTAAAAACATATATAGAACAAAAATGGAACACAAAAATAAAAGATTTGTGCCGAAGAAACATGGTGCAAAAACAATTTAGCAGTGTTTGTCCATCTGATACACTGCTAACATGTCGATCATCATATGGCCCAAACACGGCTAGTATGAAAATCTAGTAGAGTTTGGTGCATTTCCGCACGCTTCTAATATATATTTTAATGATAAATTCACTTTACATTTATAAAGCACCCCAACTAAATCCTAAAATTATAGTTGTAACTCTGAATTATCTATATTTTATATGTACTAACTATCAAAGTCAAATAAGTGACAACGCTAACTTCTTACTCTCAAACCGCCCACTTTAAATGTTCCAATAATATCTACTCATTTTTTTAAGCAAACGTATACAACTATATGGAATTTCAAATAGTTTGGTTAACAACAACAACAACAACAACAACAACAACAACAACAACAACAACAACAACAACAACAACAACAACAGCAACAGCAAC
Organism: Secale cereale; assembly: GCA_902687465.1. Classification (NCBI taxonomy): domain Eukaryota; kingdom Viridiplantae; phylum Streptophyta; class Magnoliopsida; order Poales; family Poaceae; genus Secale; species Secale cereale. The sequence goes on from LR738714.1 coordinate 336,591,008, forward strand.
AGCAACA
>LR738714.1:336597390-336678069 GCA_902687465.1 Secale cereale
AACAACAACGGCAACAACAACAACAACAGCAGCAGCAACAACAACAACAGCAACAACAGCAGCAGCAACAACAGCAGCAACAACAACAACACCAACACCAACAACAACAACAATAGTCCCAGACAAGTTAGAGTAGGCTAGAGGTGAAACCTAAAAGATCTCGTGACCAACTCATGGCTCCGGCATATGGATAGCAAACTTCCACGCACCCTTGTTCATAGCTAGTTCTTTGATAATACTCCAATCGTACAGGTCTCTCAACGGACTCCTCCCATGTCAAATTCGGTCTACCCCGACCTCTCTTGACATTCTCCGCATGCTTTAGCCGTCCGCTATGCACTGGAGCTTCTGGAGGCCTGCGTTGAATATGCCCAAACCATCTCAGACGATGTTAGCCAAGCTTCTCTTCAATTGATGCTACCCCAACTCTATCTCGTACATCATCATTCTGGACTCGATCCTTCCTCGTGTGGCCACACATCCTCTCAACATACGCATCTCCGCCACACCTAACTGTTGAACATGTCGCATTTTAGTCGACCAACACTCAGCGCCATATAGCATTGCGGGTTGAACCATCGTCCCGTAAAACTTGCCTTTTAGCTTTTGTGGCACTCTTATCATAGAGAATGCCAGAAGCTTGGCCCACTTCATCCATCCGACTTTGATTCGATGGTTCACATCTTCATTAATACCCCATCCTCGTGCAACATTGACCCCAAATATCGAAATGTGTCCTTCTGGAGCACCACCTGCCCATCAAGGATATCCTCCTCATCCTCACACCTAGTAGTACTAAAACCACACATCATGTACTCAGTTTTAGTTCTGCTAAGTTTAAACCCTTTTGATTGCAAGGTTTGTCTCCATAACTCTAACTACCTATTTATCTCGACCGACTATCAACTAGCATCATATCGTCCGCAAAGAGCATACACCATGTGATATCTTCTTGTATATTCCTTGCGACATAAATGCAAATTAAAACGCCTAAATGCAAATTAGAACACATGTACATGAAAATTTTGAAACACAAAATGAAATAGTTGAGTTCAAGAAGCAAACTGATTGGTTAAAAGTTAGCAGCGTTTGATATAAATACACGTGGCTAGTTTGTCAACCCTACCAGCGTTTTCCCTTAATACCGAATGTTGCTATTTCTTATAGTATTACTAGTACATATGCCAGTGCGTTGCAACGGGCGAAAATATTGACAAAACCTGCTCCACGTGCCAGTACGCTTCACTTATATTCAAGTCTCGAAAATGTCGAATTAGGTTACCGTCTCGAAAATGTTGAATTAGGTTACCCTTATCTTTATAAGGTGCATATGCGGGTGTGTTGCCATGGGTTGAATTATTCTTGTTTGGATCATGAAGTGTTCATGTGCAAGCCACCCTAACGTCCTTCACTGGTGCATACTTACGCTTGGCACTTCTATCGAATGAAAGAGTAGTGATACATACAATATAATTCTTACGGATGCATGGAACAGTCTTTTAGCGGAAGAAACATACAATGTGATTCTTAGGGCATCTCCAACACCGAATCGCAAAACAGACACTGCATTCGTCCGTAGACTGAGGGAGGGCAATCAACAAACATTGGTGTGGGAGACGACCATCCAATACTTTCCGCATATATCTATCTGCATTTTGGAAGAAATTTAATGAAAGTGAACAAATTTGATGGATGTTTAAACAAACCAGACGATATTCATTCATACGTGAATAATTTTTAGACAAAATCGGGTGCTTTTCATATAGACCGGAGCAAATTAATTACATGTCAACATATTTGAACTAAGTCATACTGTAAACCTACTCTATATGGCCCCAACGCCCCTTCGGTTATTTCCGGCCAACCATGAGCCCCGCGAATTGAAGCTCTAGCTCTGCCTTCGTAGTCTCTGCTTCCACATCCTACAAGCGGCTAATAGACCGACGATTTTGAGCCCGCCAAGCTTGGCTTCATCGTGAGCAAAAGGGTGGTGGCCTTCCTGGGGACCGAGTGCCGGCAAACTCCCATGCTCTACTCTTCGTCGCCACCGCCGCCGCCCTTGGGGACGTGCTGACTTGGTCGTCGTGGCGGCGATGCACAGGCATGGCAGAGCTGGCAATGTCGTCCTTGTTCTCTCTCTTGTCGTAGACTTTGTCGGCCGCCTTGTCGATCTCCTGGAAGGCCGCTTCTAACTCCGCCTGACGCTGGCGGTACCACCAGCAGTCGTGGTAGATTTCGCAGGCGGTGCGATAGGAGTGGACCAACGCCTCATGCTCCGCCCGGTCCATGTGCAGAGTGGTCGTCGTGCTGGCGGCGAGTTGCTCCAGCATGCGTCGGTGCTCATTGAGGAGGCAGAGGTTGTACTCCTAGTTGGCTTGCGTCTCTCGGAACAAGGCCTCCTGCTCAGCCAACATCGTTTCGGTGAAGTGAGCATGGGGCTAGTCCATGGTGAAACCCACATGGACCGGCGAGGAGGGTAGCATCGACTCGTCATCGGTCGCATCCTCTATTGGGATGTTCGCAACGTCGACCTCCGCCTGCCTTCCAGACTGCTAGCCGCCTCCCACTCGGCCAATACGGTTTCGGTGTAGTGAGCATGGGCATAGCCCGTGCTGGTATCCACATGGACCAGCGAGTAGGGTGGCATTGACTCGTCATCGGTTGCGTCCTCTATTGGGATGTCAGCGCGGTCGGCGCCGCTTCATTGCCAGAGTGCCAGTGAGAGTTGTCGATCTGAGCCTGCATGGTGCTCTGGAGCGGCACTGACCACTTTTGGTGGGAATTGACAAGGGTGGGCCATGGCAGTCATAATTGAGCGTGGCAGCAGTTTGTACGCCTGCAAAGCCCCAAGTTTGTTTTCGGATTGCGGGAAATAGGAAGTCCGGACCGGTCGACGGAACGACACATGCCGGCGTTAGATGGTAAACATGTTCGGACCGTGCGGCCTCGACGGTTCCGAGCATTTAAAGGGTTGGCGTTGTATACTCTTTGAGAGTTTATTATCAAAAGATTCAAATTCTAATGATTTTTATTACGTAGCTTTCTAATGAAAGTTTTGTATTATTTGAAAGATTATATTTCATTTCCAATATTTTTTTCACTGGCCCAAACGCAAGAAAATATTATAACTCCCGTGTACGTTAAAAACAAAGTTGGGACTGAGCGGGCGGCACATACACCCATCTCGCCATCACGTGTCCTCCACCGCTTTGCCTCAAAAACAAAAACCGTGTCCTCCACCGCTAGTTTATTATCCATTCGTCTCCACCGAGATGCATGATGCATCTGCATCTCACTCCCTTCTCTTGCTTCATATGCGCACACTTATATCATTGCTTCAACGCTGCAGCCAGCGGGATTAGTAGGATGCCGTCGGGCAGTTGGAGCCGTCAGCAGGCGGCGGCAGCAGCACCTCGGCGCCCATGAAGACGCCGCGCAGCAGCCATAGCACGTGCCGCTCGTCGTTGGACAGGAGCCGTCGCCGCGCGCTGCGGCTGTCGCTCTCCGGCGCCAGCTTCAAGGTCCCGTGGCCATCCCCTGTGCAGCGCGGCCGCCAGCATAGGCTGTTGGAATTTTGCTAGTAGGCCTTTGGCCCAAAGCCCAACTAAAATTCTGAAATTCTCTTGGCCCATTCATGCACACATGTGAGTGGAGTGAGTGAGGCTAAAGTTTAGTCCCACCTCATAAGTTGAGAGAGAGTTGCACCTCTTTATAAGGTGAGCTCTTCTACCACTTGTATGAGCATGAGAAGAGGAGACCTACACGTGTGCTCCTCTTCCTCGCTAGCCTCGCCACGCCACGCCTCGCCTCGCCACGACGCGCCGCGGGTTGCGGGATTGAGCCGAGCCGAGGACAGAGCTAATTAATAATTAACGGACGCGTTAATTACTGAACCGTTTCCGATTCTTTTGGATCGTGACGACTCGGACGTGGGGTTTATTCCCACGACCTACCCGGCCCGCACTATATAGTTAGGCAGACGTCTACCCTAGCCGCCGCCGCTTCGTATGGTTTCTCACCACCGTTCCGGATCATTGCGCCGCCAAGAAAGTCTTCTCCATCCCTCCTTTCGGCGTGCACCGGGAGAAGGGACAGCAGGCCTTCGGAACCCCGCCTCTTGTGATCCTGTACGGGAGAGGGGCGATCAGGTTTTTGGGGAACGCACTCGCGCGACTGCTGGCAGCGACGACTTCGCGAATGACGACTTCTTCCCCGACCTCGGCAACCTCATCCTCGACGACATGGGCGACAATGTCAACGCCGGCGGTGCTGCTCCGCTGCACCATATGTGATTCTATCCTTCCTGTTCGAGATCATGGTAGAATTCATGTTTCTAGTATGTGCCCTAGATGTGATCTGTTCATCTGCTATGCTAGTTCACATGATTAGTTTAATCTCTGTTGTTGCAGTCATGACTTATCTTATGTTTATTCGGATTAAATCTCGTAGTAATTTTCTCATATTTCCAACAATCCAAAAACCTGATTATAGGCAATTTACTCCGAGTGGTTTTGCTGCGCATTTGAAGCCGACTGCCTTTAAGGGGGCGCAATATAAGAGGTGGCACACGAGAGCAGTCTACTGGTTTCAGACCATGGGCTGCTATGACGCCACCAAGGGCAAGCCTGAGGGCGATCTTAATCCAGCACAGCTGGAAGCTTTTGAGAAGATCGATACCCTCTTTAAAGGCGCTCTTCTGAGTGTTCTTGATGACTCAATTGTGGATTTGTATATGTTGTTTGACAACGGCAAGGACATGTGGGCTGCGCTCGAGGCCAAGTTTGGTGCCTCGGACGCCGGCAGCGAGTTGTACATCATGGAGCAATTCTATGACTACAAGATGACTGATGAGCGTGCTGTTGTACAGCAGGCTCATGAGATACAGTCGCTCGCAAAAGAACTTGAGTACTTCAAGTGTGTGTTGCTGGACAATTTGTTGCCGGGGGCATCATTGCCAAGCTTCCACCTTCGTGGAACAATTTTGCTACTTCCCTGAAACACAAGAGACAGGAGTTTTCCGTTGCGGATCTCATTGGTACTCTTGATGTTGAAGAGAAGGCGAGAGCAAAGGACACACGTGCTCGAGTTGTTGAGGGAGGTTCTAGTGCCCACATGGTACAGAAGAAGAACTTCCAGCCCAACAAGTTCAAAAACAACAAGAACAAAACTCAGGGCAAAGGCAAGTTTGATACAAAGAACAAGCCATCACATTCTACCAACTTCAAGAAGAATTCTCATAAGAAGGGGAAGGGACTTTGCCATGTCTGCGGTGATCCTAATCGCTGGGCTCCGAAGTGTCCTAACCGCTTTGAGGAGCACGAACATGAGAAGAGTGGCAAGTCCGCTAATGTTGTCATCGGTGATACTGATATGAAGGAATCAGGGTACGGTATTTTTCCTACCATCCTTTCAGTATTTCAATCCCCTGATTGGTTAATTGACACCGGTGCCAATGTACATGTTTGTGCTGACGCCTCCATGTTTTCTTCTTACCAGGCCACTGGGACTTCTCCCGTGCTGATGGGGAACGGGTCACATGCCATCGTTCGAGGTGTTGGTACGGTCGATCTGAAGTTTACTTCGGGGAAGACCGTGCGTCTGAAGAACGTTCATCATGTGCTGTCCATCAATAAAAATCTCGTTAGCGGTTCCCGTTTATGTCGAGATGGTTTTAAGTTGGTTTTTGAATCCAATAAAGTTGTAATTTCTAAGTGTGGACAATTTGTTGGAAAAGGCTATGAGTGCGGAGGCTTGTTCCGCCTATCTTTGTCAGGTATTTGCATTAAAGTTATTAATAATGTTTGCCACAATAATGAGTCTGATATTTGGCATTCACGACTTTGTCATATTAACTTTGGATGCATGACGCGGCTAGCCAATATGAATTTAATTCCAAAAATCTCTACTGTCAAGGGCTCTAAGTTCCAAGTATGTGTGCAAGCTAAGCAACCTCGCAAGTCCCATAAGACTGCAGAGGCAAGAGACTTGGCGCCACTAGAGCTTATACATTCTGATCTTTGTGAGATGAATGGCGTGTTGACAAAAGGTGGAAAGAGATACTTCATGACGTTGATTGATGACTCCACTAGATATTGCTTTTTTTTCGAATACGCACGAGTGTGCGTACTATATATTAAAGAAGAGGATGGGGATTATGAGACCCCTCCACGTTGTAGCTACATGTATTACATAGCCCAACTCCACCGACAGTGCTAGTCTAACTACTCACGTGAATACCCACCTCCATGGCCGCAAATGCGCTACTCATGTCTGATTTGAAAAGGCCTGCCGCTTTCCACGCCCTACCTTCTACAGTAATCCGGTTAATTACAAAAGCTGTCGATGGAGCATCCCCATCAAAAACCACCCTATTCCTATGCTTCCAGATTTCCCATAAGACCAACAACATCATAGCTCTCGCATCCTTGCCTCCTCCGGCCTTGCCCGTGTTGTTCAAGCACCATGCTCCCAAGGTCGATGTGGATGTTGGAGTCCAGTCCGGTCTGCCCCAAGCAACGCAGACACGCATCCAAACCTCCCTCGCAAAGACGCATTGGAGTAAGAGGTGATTTATGCTCTCTTCGCTCTGATCACAGAACGGACATGCCACCTGGTGATCTAGCCCATGTCTAGCCAATCTGTCAGAAGTCTAGCAGCGATCTTGCAGGGCCAGCCAAGCGAAGAGGCGGCATCTGAGTGGTGCCTTGGACTTCCAAGTGAAATCCGCCGTTGGCACGGTTTCTCTTGCCCAAAACTTCGCCTTATATGCCGAACTTGTGGAGTAAGAGCCCCCTTCTTCCCAGGCCCATCGGATTGTGTCCATCACGTCCGGTTGGAGCTGTACCGTGGCAAGTCTGTCCCAAAGCCTCAAGTATTCCTGGAGCATTTGCGTATTCACCTCCGGCCCAATGTCCAACGCCCAAGCTCCATTTGCCAACCCTTGGCTGACCGTGGGAGTCTCGTGAGTTCTTTTCCTCACCAGGCCATAGAGTGAGGGTGCCAACTCCTCTACCCTGAAGCCGTCCAACCAACGGTCCTCCCAGAATAGGGTACCTTCACCATTACCAAGAAGAATATGGGTGGCTGCCTGGAATAGTTGCAACGATTTTTTTGGCACATCTATTTCAAATTCCGCCCAAGGCCTTTCCTGATCCACCCGCTTTAGCCAAGGCCACCTTGCTTGCATGGCCGTGTTTAGCCATTTTAGGTTAGTGATGCCGAGGCCGCCCGCCCATCTTGGCGAGCAAACTGTCTCCCACGCCACACGGCACTGTCCTCCGTTCGCCTGGTCCTTGGCGCACCACAGGAATCCTCTACAAATTTTGTTGATGGCAGCATTCGTCTTCATGGGGATATCAAGAGCCATCATCGTATGTATAGGTATCGCACACAGAACGGACTAGACCAGAATCATTCTCCCACTCTTAGGCATAATTGCCGCCTTCCACCCTGGTAGGCATAGCAAGCTGGTCCACCAGGCCTGAAAGCTGCGCTGTCGTCGGTTTCCGAAGGGTGACCGGGAGTCCTAGGTATTTGCAAGTGTAAGGGCATTTTTCTCCCTAATGGTTTTGGTGATTGATGACAATACTCTTGCGGACTAATCGTGTGCTGTGAGCTCATACAGGTATATCTCCCTTATGGCACAAGACGATTGATTGCCCCTCGGATTTCCTGAAGGACGGTGTTTTCTTTTTGCTCCCTGTAGGTGGCATTGAGTAATAGGAAAGCCGTACTATTAAGAGGGGGTCCGCGTCGGAAAGGTTTGGGTAGAATCAACACGTACACATCCTTCTCCCACACTTCCTTTCCTTGCTTCTCTGGAGGTCCAACCGGTTTTTCTTTCGTTGAGGCAATTCTGTGGCTTCTGTACTGATCTTCTGCCAAGCATGCGGTAGTACCGCTCTGCCAAGCGGTAGTACCGCACAGGTACACGGTAGTACCGCTTGACGACACGGTAGTACCGCTCCCGCGGTAGTACCGCGTCCCCATGCGGTAGTACCGTGTATCTGGGCCAGGCGCTGAAGTCTAAGTATGAGAAGTGGATGCGGAAGTAATTTTTTACTTCCGCATACCGTGCGGTAGTACCGCTTAGCCTAAGCGGTAGTACCGCTTAGCTGATGCGGTAGTACCGTGTCGCATTTTGCTACTTCCGTTTTCCCCTGCGGATGTAGCCACGGATGTAATTTATTTCATCCGTGGCTGTATCAGGTCTCTAGTTTTTGCCTTGGCGGTAGTACCGCTTCCCAAGCGGTAGTACCGCTCAGCCAGCGGTAGTACCGCTCATGAGTTGCGGTACTACCGCTCTCTGCGGGCTGAAACCTCAAATAACGGTTGGATTTGCTCCCCCACTATATATAGGGGGTCTTCTTCTCCAAGGAGACTCACCTCTTCCCCCACTACTCCATTGTTGCTCCAAAAGCTCCATTTCCGCCCGATCTCTCTCCCTAGCCAATCAAACTTGTTGATTTGCTCGGGATTGCTTGAGGAGGCATCGATCTACACTTCCACCAAGAGATATTTGATTCTCCCCACTAATCCCTTGCGGATCTTGTTACTCTTGGGTGTTTGAGCACCCTAGACGGTTGAGGTCACCTCGAAGCCATATTCCATTGTGGTGAAGCTTCGTGGTTTGTTGGGAGCCTCCAAGTTGTGGAGATTGCCCCAACCTTGTTTGTAAAGGTTCGGTTGCCGCCTTCAAGGGCACCACTAGTGGAATCACGGCACCTTGCATCGTGTGAGGGCGTGAGGAGATTACGGTGGCCCTAGTGGCTTCTTGGGGAGCATTGTGCCTCCACACCGCTCCAACGGAGACGTACTTCCCCTCAAAGGGAAGGAACTTCGGAAACACATCCTCGTCTCCTTCGGTTCTACTTGTGGTTATTTCTTACCTTTACTCTTGCATGCTTTACTTGTTTAATTCCTATAGCATGCTTGTGTAGTTGTTGGGTTTATTGTCTTTAGTTGTCTTCATAGTAGTTTATCTAGACAACTTATTTTATCGCCTTATTTTAATTGGTTAAGAAAAGCTAAAAATTGTTAGTTGCCTATTCACCCCCCCCTCTAGTCAACCATATCGATCCTTTCAATTGGTATCAGAGCCTCGTCTCTTTTTAAGGACTTTATCGTCCAAAGAGTATGGTTGACAACGTAGTCGAGACGGAGGACCATTCCGATGGAAATCCGTCCTTGCCTACGGTAGATGGGGGAGCCTCCGTCACTCGTGAGGAGTTCAATGTGGCCTTGACCACATTGAAAGAATCACTAGCGAGCGAGGTCAAGGGCATGTTTAAAGAAATGTTTGAGGGGCTTAAATTATCCACCTCACCGTTGGAAGTGGGTCGTCCCGCTACCAACGTGTCAGAGGCTAATCCCGACAAGGGAGAAGCTAGTAGTGAGCAAGCCCCGGTCACTAAGCATGGTAGTGGGAAATTTGCCCAATCTCCTCCGCCTACTCACTATGGAGGACCCGTCCCCACACCGCATTTAAATTCCGTCGGGCCCCCACCTAAGTTTGTTAAAAATACTGATTTTGCTACTTGGGTGTTTCGTTTCAAACGTCATATTAATCATTGTTCCACTAACCTCTGGAGAATCATTGAGCAAGGTTTTTATCCGTATGATCCTGACAACATGACTCCAAGAGAAACTGCCGATCATCAGTTCAACGAGTCCGCACTTTGCATTCTTCAAGACTCAATCCCTCCTGAAGACATTGCTCATCTTCGTCCATTCACTGTGGCCAAGGAAGCATGGGAACATGTTGGCACAATGTACAAGGGAAGCACAAGCATTCAACGCTCCAACTATGAAGTAGTGCAAGATGAAGCTGATGAGTTTGCAATGATCGAGGATGAAGATCCTCGTGAACTTTATCGAAGATTAACTATTCTTGCAGTGTCTCTTCGAGACCATGGCAGTAAGGACACGGATGACAATTGGATCAAGCGCAAGTTCCTCAAGGCCATGATGCCCTATCACAAGCCCATGTCCTCTGTGATTCGTCAGAGACCGGACTTCCACACTTTATCCTCAAACGAAGTGTTGGATGAATTTGTTGCCATGAGGATCCTTGACGTTACCGCCGACAATGCGGTCCTAAGAGCTCAACGATCCAAGAAGCCTAATCTTGCCCTGAAGGCCAAGGCTTGTGTGGAAGAGGAGGAAGTTGAAGATGATGATGAGTGCTGCCCCGAGGACACCAAATATGCCTATCACGAGCACATGGCTCTTGCTTCTAGGCAATTCTGGGGCAAGAAGAATTCAAGGTCCAACTTCAACAGGAACAACTCCAGTGGGAACAAAGGGAAGCAACGAGTAAGGACATGCTTCAACTGTGGAAATGTAAGCCACTTCGTTGCGGATTGCCCATATGAGAAGAGAGAAGACTTTGGAGGCAAGCTTATTCGGAAGGACAAGTCAAAGTCCTATCCCAACAAGAACAACTTCATCAAAAAGACTCCTCCGAAAGTGTTGGTGGCTCAAGAAGAATATGTGGAGGATGATGACAATGATGAAGAGGATGAGGTGACCACTATGGCCACAATTGCAATTGCTACCACTCCGCACTCATCTCTATTCAACTCACCAAACGAAAACATCACCGCCAAGTGTCTTATGGCCAAGGCCACCAACAAGGGGTTTGCTTCCGGTGGGGGATCATGGTTGCTCGATAGCGGAGCCACAAATCATATGACCGGAAGCAAAGACTTGGTGGTGGACGTGCATCTCGGTTCATCTATGGCCACCAACGTCGAATGGGGTGATGCTTCATCTTCTAAGGTATTGGGACTTGGCAAGGTGGTTGTCTCTCATGATCTCACGATCGAGAAAGTCATGCTTGTTGAGTCCCTTGCATACAATTTACTTTCTGTCCGCCAACTTGCACTCATGGGCTTTGCTACATTCTTTGATATTGATTCTGTGGCCCTCTTGTGGAGCAAGACTCTTAAAGTAGCCTACGTTGGGCATGTCGAGAACGGCCTTTATGTGGTTAACTTCTCGGAGCAACCCACTAAGGTTGCGACATGCCTAATGGCTAAGGTTGATGTGGGATGGCTTTGGCATCGCCGTTTGGCCCACGTCAATATGAGATCTTTGCAAAGTCTTCTCAAGGGGGACCATGTCCGAGGACTAACAAATGTTAGCTTTGCCAAAGATCGTGCTTGCAGGGCGTGCATTGAAGGAAAATTACATGAGAAGGCTCACCCTCCCACGACTATCATCTATTCAAAGAGACCTCTAGAGCTCCTCCACATGGATCTCTTTGGGCCTCCCACTTTTGATAGTCTTGGGGGTAGAAAATATTGCTTGGTGATTGTGGATGATTACTCAAGATATACCTGGGTATACTTCTTCAAGAAGAAGAGTGAAACCCAACAAACCGTCATCAACTTTGCAAATGAAGCTCAACGACAACATGAAGCAAATATTTTGATGATTAGAAGTGACAATGGCACCGAGTTCAAGAACTACACCTTGGATGAGTTTCTTGGTGATGAGGGGATCAAGCATCAATATGCCGCCCCATATACCCCTCAGCAAAATGGTATTGCGGAGAGAAAGAACCGAACTTTAATAGATGCTGCAAGAACTATGATGGCTGAATTCAACTCTCCATACAACTTTTGGGCCGAAGCCATCAACACCGCTTGCCATGCATCAAATCGTCTCTATCTTCGCAAAGGCTTGAACAAAACTCCATATGAGATTCTTACCGGTAACAAGCCCAATCTCAAGTACTTCCGGGTGTTCGGGTTGGAGCAAAGTGGTACTTGTGATACAGGTGATGAAATTCCTCCTCAAGCCATAAGAAGAATGGGTATTGGATACATCCTACCCGTTGAGGAACCCCTTGTGGCCGAAGGAGAAGGACAATGTTCCACTCAAGTGGAACCATCACCAACCCAAGACCCACACGCTTCCGAAGAACAAAATGAAGGCCCTCAACCGGACGAACAAGGCCAAGTGCAAAATCAATCACAAGATGGTGGGGATCCACCAAATGATGCACAAGGCCAAGTTCTCTCCTCCGAGCAAGATCAAGGTCAAGAGGAAGCTCAAGATCAAGATTTAGCTCCTGACGACGCTCAAGATGACCAACTCAGTGCTCCTCAGTTATCTCTTGAAGAGCAATTGGAGCGTCGTGCTGCAAAAGTTGCCTCCAGGCTTGTTTCCAGAGGACATCACATGGAGAATATCCTAGGAAGCATCAAAAAGGGGGTAAGCACTCGTAAACAATTAGCAAACTATTGTGCTCATCAAGCTTTTGTCTCCTTTGTTGAACCTAAGAAGGTTTATGAGGCTCTCGAAGACCCCGACTGGCTCAATGCCATGCATGAAGAACTCAATAACTTCGAGCGCAACAATGTGTGGCGTCTGGTGCCAAGACCAACGGAGAACCATAATGTCATTGGAACCAAGTGGATCTTTAAGAACAAGCAAGATGCCCATGGCATTGTCATCCGCAACAAGGCACGACTGGTGGCTCAAGGCTACTCCCAAGTCGAGGGTATCGACTACGGTGAAACTTTTGCCCCTGTTGCCCGTCTTGAATCCATTCGTTTGTTGCTTGCCTATGCTTCCCATCATAACTTTAAATTGCAACAAATGGATGTGAAAAGTGCTTTTCTTAATGGTCCCCTTAACGAGTTGGTATATGTTAAACAACCCCCGGGGTTCGAGGATCCTAAGTTCCCCAATCATGTGTATCAACTTGATAAGGCACTCTATGGCCTTAAACAAGCCCCACGAGCGTGGTATGAGCACCTTACCGAGTTGTTACAAGATCGTGGGTTTGAAATTGGGAAAATCGACCCCACTCTTTTTACTAAGAAGGTCAAAGGGGAGTTGTTTGTATGCCAACTATATGTTGATGATATTATCTTTGGTTCTCCTAACAAAGCTTTCAATGATGAGTTCGCCGCACTCATGACCACACACTTTGAGATGTCCATGATGGGAGAGTTGAAGTACTTCCTTGGATTTGAGATCAAACAACGAAGAGAAGGCATCTTCATCAAACAATCCAAGTATACTCAAGACATGCTCAAGAGGTTCAACCTTAGTGATGTCAAGCCGGCTTCTACTCCGATGCCAACCAAATGCCAACTTGACATTGATCCCAATGGTAAAGCGGTGGATCAAAAGGTATATCGCTCTATGATCGGATCCTTGCTTTACCTTTGTGCATCTAGACCGGATATTATGTTGAGTGTGGGAATTTGTGCACGGTTTCAAGCCTCACCTAAGGAAAGTCACTTTGTGGCTGTCAAGCGAATCTTTCGATATTTGGCTCATACCCCAAACTTTGGCTTATGGTACCCAAGAGGAGCAAATTTCAACCTTGTTGGTTTCTCTGATTCTGACTGGGCGGGAGACAAAGTGGATAGGAAGTCCACCTCGGGAGGGTGCCAATTTCTTGGTTGCTCTCTTGTTAGTTGGTCTTCCAAAAAGCAAAGTTGTGTATCTCTCTCGTCCACTGAAGCAGAATATGTGGCCGCTGGCAGTTGCTGTGCTCAACTCTTATGGATGAGGCAAACTTTGAAGGATTACGGTGTCATTTGTGACAAAGTGCCTCTTTGGTGTGACAATGAAAGTGCCATCAAGATTTCTCTCAACCCGGTGCTTCACTTCAAGACGAAGCATATTGAGATTCGGTATCACTTCATCCGGGATCACATAAGGCAAGGAGAGATCGAGCTTCACTACGTCAACACTCATGATAACCTTGCAGATATCTTCACGAAGCCATTAGATGAAGCAAGGTTTCGCGAGTTAAGGCATGAGCTAAATATCATTGATTTGAGCAATGTGGTTTGAGTCTGTGCACACACATCCCTCACACACAATATAGCTATCCTGTCTAGATGTAGGCATGGACATAGGGGGAGTATTGTTCTCTCAATGAACTGTTCCTCCCCCCATTATGCATAAACTAACCAAGTCTTTATCATTTGCCATACATTGTTGGTTTAAATGTTTCAAGTCGAGTTTTGGATCATGGGCCCAAGGATAATTCTTCGCGGTGCCATATCTATATACTCAAACATAGGTGGCCTCGGCCACCGCCCTCCTCTGAGGAGTTGTGTCGTTTCACTTTGCGTGTGCGTGCATTTGTTTCTCTCTCTTTCTTTGCTAAAAGCCTCGTGCCAGCCGTGTTTGTTCTTGGAGGAGCGGTACTACCGTGCATACTTACGGTACTACCGCAGATGGGGTTACGGTACTACCGCTTGACCAGCACGGCAGTAATTTTTTACTGCCGCTGGTAGAGCGGTACTACCGCTTGGCGTGCGGTACTACCGCGCAAGCGGTACTACCGCGATTACCGCGGTACTACCGCACGTATCAAAACGCGTGGGGGGTTATAAGCAGGCAGGGGGAGTTCCATCTCCCCCATACCCATTCACTCCTAACCCCCACGTCGCCCCTGTCTCTCTCTCTCAAGAACGCCGCCGGAGGACCTCGCCGGATCTCCTCCCTCGCTCACTCGTTTCTCTTTCCGACCGGTGGGATCGTTCCCCACCACGTCCTCTTGCCATGGATGCAGGTTTTTCCCCGTTTCCCTTCTTCTTTTTGCCTACCTAAGTTTTTAGGGTTAGGGGAGATGCTTAGTGCTTTCTTGTGTTCTTCATGATATCATCCATGGGTGCTTAGATTGTGAAAAGGTGTTTGTGATCCGGATTTATGCTTTGAGTTGTTGCCACGGAGTTACTGATCCGCCGTAGTACCGTATGAAGATCGTGTTGGTAGTTTTTAATTGTTTATCTTCCCAGATCTGTTCCGTGCGGTACTACCGCTGGAGAACCGCGGTACTACCGCACGGTGTAAACCAGATCCGATCTGACATAAGCGGTACTACCGCTGTCCCTAGCGGTACTACCGCTCGAGCGGAAGTAAAATCTTAGTACTGCATGCCGAGCGGTACTACCGCGCCCGTGTGCGGTACTACCGCTCCGCATGCAGCCCTAATATTTTAGTTCCGCCCCCTCGGGCGGAAGTAAAATTTTAGTACTGCATGCCAAGCGGTACTACCGCGCCCATGTGCGGTACTACCGCTCCGCATGCAGCACTAATATTTTAGTTCCGCCCCCTCGGGCGGAAGTAAAATTTTAGTACTGCATGCCAAGCAGTACTACCGCGCCCATGTGCGGTACTACCGCTCCGCATGCAGCACTAATATTTTAGTTCCGCCCCCTCGGGCGGAAGTAAAATTTTAGTACTGCATGCCGAGCGGTACTACCGCGTCCCTACGCGGTACTACCGCTTCGCATACAGCACTAATTTTTTAGTTCCGCCCCCATGGGCGGAAGTAAAATCCTACTACCGTAAGGCTTGCGGTACTACCGCATGTGCCGCGCGGTACTACCGCTTGCCCTCCGGTACTATTTTTTTACTTCCGTTGGGTCAACTGTACTACCGCTTGGCTCACACTAGCTTCGTGGCATGTTCTCTTTTCTATTTCCCTTGGTCTTTTGTGTCTTTCGAGGCTCTGGCATTGATTCTTCTCGCGTTTGTTTTGCTGTGGTTTTGTGTTTGTATTTTTAGGTGGTGGCTCAGGCTTTGCGGGTCGTCGTACCAACCCCGTTCGTGACACCGGTTCCAAGCGCATGCGTACCCCGAGCGATGTGCCAGAGGGCTCCAACCCCAATCCTCAGCGCCGGTACAAGACCTCAGCCAACAAGCGCAAGGAATCATCCATGTCTATGGAAGAATTGCCTGCTGGCGAGTTCATGGCTAGACGGAAGATCAACCCATATGGGGAACCTCGTGAGCACTTTCCTGGTGATGATGTCTTCTGGACCAAGCAACAGTATCGCATCTATCATGAGGTGCTCAAGACCAAGGCCAATCTGTATGTGGATGCTCACTGGATCGATGTGGAGCACATGAGGAAGGATCAGAACAGGGCATATTTTGCAGAAGCCCTTGACTTGATCGAGCAGCTGGGTCTGGAACATATCATGACTTTTCAGAACGATTTTGATCCTGAGCTCATTGCGCAGTTTTATGCCTCTGTCAACTTTCAGGCCAAGGAAGATCGTCCCATGACTTGGATGACTCATGGTCACAAGTTGACCGCCACTTGGAAGGAGTTCATGGATCTTCTTCAGCTTCCCGATGAGGGTCTCCATAACCCTATTGGTTTTCGGCCTCACGCCAATGCTGAAGCAGCTAACAAGGACAAACTCCTTCCATTCTATGAGGCAAAGACCCTTCCTAGTGGCAAAACAACCTATGTGCTGAATCCCTTCCTGGACATTATGTATCGGATTTTTCGCAACACGCTGTTTCCTCGTGTTGGCGACAAGGACAAGGTTCACGCCTATCTGGTGGATATGCTTCTGATGTGTCAAGAGGCTCGCTCCGCTCAGGCTGCTCCTCTGGACATTTCCCACATCATGTGGAATGAGCTCCGGTTTGCTATCTACACTCGCAAGGTACCTATCTATGGTCCTTTCTTACATCTGCTCATCTCCAAGACTTGGGCGAAATTGTATCCAGAGGAGGAGTTTGTGGCCGACTGCTACCGTCATGATCCTGTCAAGCTTCGCGTCAAGACTCGCTGGGCCAACACCACTACTCGCGCTCAGGCTGCTGCTGCCCAGATGGGCACCGAGGATGAGCCTATGGAGGAGCCTGCCGATGTCCGCTCAGGCAGATTTGCCCCATCTTCTTCCTCTACCGTAGAGAAGCCGTCTTGGGCCAAGAAGCTCCAGCAGAAGATGAAGGCTCTCTTCTGCATGCAGGCTCAGGGGCAATACCGTGCCCATGTGACTGACAAGAAGACTCGTCAGCGGGACAAGAAGATTCTGTCCTTGTATGGTGAAGCAGTCTCAGATGGATCAGAGGACAACATCACTCCAGAGGCTACCTGGATGGCTCGTCAGGGATACCAGTGGACCGACTCTGATGATGGGTTTCAGCCAGAGCAGCAGGGATCTGATGAGGACTATCAGGACGAGGAGCAGCAGGGATTTGATGACGAGTATGACGACTGAGCGTCTCCCGGGCTGCCACCCATCTTCGTTTCCGCTCTTTCCCTTTGTGGTGTCTCGATGACAAAGGGGGAGAGTGATTTGCATTTGCCGTCTTGTGTCGTCTTGTGTGTGTGTTTCTTTTCGTTGAACTTGGTTTTATTGTGCGTGTTTGTGTGAGACTATCATATGGTGTAAGACATATGCCCTCGTATCGTTAAACTTATTATCATGTCCTTATGCTTATCCTATGCAGTTAAATGTTTTATAGAGTATCGCATGTGTAGATTATAGGGGAACGCCATACCTAGTATGTGTGCAGTGCAGTCCAAAGCACAATCATATGTAGGCATACATACAGGGGGAGCTCACCTATACTCTAGGGCTTATATTGCTGTCTCTATTATTTCTTCTCTGTGCAAATCTCGTGTTGTCATCAATACACCAAAAAGGGGGAGATTGTAAGGGCATTTTTCTCCCTAATGGTTTTGGTGATTGATGACAATACTCTTGCGGACTAATCGTGTGCTGTGAGCTCATACAGGTATATCTCCCTTATGGCACAAGACGATTGATTGCCCCTCGGATTTCCTGAAGGACGGTGTTTTCTTTTTGCTCCCTGTAGGTGGCATTGAGTAATAGGAAAGCCGTACTATTAAGAGGGGGTCCGCGTCGGAAAGGTTTGGGTAGAATCAACACGTACACATCCTTCTCCCACACTTCCTTTCCTTGCTTCTCTGGAGGTCCAACCGGTTTTTCTTTCGTTGAGGCAATTCTGTGGCTTCTGTACTGATCATCTGCCAAGCATGCGGTAGTACCGCTCTGCCAAGCGGTAGTACCGCACAGGTACACGGTAGTACCGCTTGCCGACACGGTAGTACCGCTCCCGCGGTAGTACCGCGTCCCCATGCGGTAGTACCGTGTATCTGAGCCAGGCGCTGAAGTCTAAGTATGAGAAGTGGATGCGGAAGTAATTTTTTACTTCCGCATACCGTGCGGTAGTACCGCTTAGCCTAAGCGGTAGTACCGCTTAGCTGATGCGGTAGTACCGTGTCGCATTTTGCTACTTCCGTTTTCCCCTGCGGATGTAGCCACGGATGTAATTTATTTCATCCGTGGCTGTATCAGGTCTCGAGTTTTTGCCTTGGCGGTAGTACCGCTTCCCAAGCGGTAGTACCGCTCAGCCAGCGGTAGTACCGCTCATGAGTTGCGGTACTACCGCTCTCTGCGGGCTGAAACCTCAAATAACGGTTGGATTTGCTCCCCCACTATATATAGGGGGTCTTCTTCTTCAAGGAGACTCACCTCTTCCCCCACTACTCCATTGTTGCTCCAAAAGCTCCATTTCCGCCCGATCTCTCTCCCTAGCCAATCAAACTTGTTGATTTGCTCGGGATTGCTTGAGGAGGCATCGATCTACACTTCCACCAAGAGATATTTGATTCTCCCCACTAATCCCTTGCGGATCTTGTTACTCTTGGGTGTTTGAGCACCCTAGACGGTTGAGGTCACCTCGAAGCCATATTCCATTGTGGTGAAGCTTCGTGGTTTGTTGGGAGCCTCCAAGTTGTGGAGATTGCCCCAACCTTGTTTGTAAAGGTTCGGTTGCCGCCTTCAAGGGCACCACTAGTGGAATCACGGCACCTTGCATCGTGTGAGGGCGTGAGGAGATTACGGTGGCCCTAGTGGCTTCTTGGGGAGCATTGTGCCTCCACACCGCTCCAACGGAGACGTACTTCCCCTCAAAGGGAAGGAACTTCGGAAACACATCCTCGTCTCCTTCGGTTCTACTTGTGGTTATTTCTTACCTTTACTCTTGCATGCTTTACTTGTTTAATTCCTATAGCATGCTTGTGTAGTTGTTGTGCTTATTGTCATTAGTTGTCTTCATAGTAGTTTATCTAGACAACTTATTTTGTCGCCTAATTTTAATTGGTTAAGAAAAGCTAAAAATTGTTAGTTGCCTATTCACCCCCCCCCTCTAGTCAACCATATCGATCCTTTCAGCAAGGAAAGGAGCCGGCTGGGCAGGCGAGGACTTGGGTCACCTCCGCCATCACGTCCAAGTTGCATCGGATCGGAATAGCCACGCTCTTCTGAAGGTTGGCCTTAAGGCCCGAAGCCTCCCCAAAAAGCCTCAGGATAGAGGCACAAGCGTTGAGATTATTGGCCTCCAGTTTCAAGAAAATCATGACGTCGTCAGCAAACATTGAAACCCTCTTTGAAAGGCCTCTACGAGCCAGCGGGGAGAGGGCACCTCGCTCCGCCGCAAGCATAAGCATCCGATGCAAAGGCTCCATAGTGAGGATGAAGATCATTGGAGATATCGGATCACCCTGACGCAGACCTTGGCAGTTGAAGATTGGCTCTCCTGGTATCCCATTCACCATTATTCGGGTTGACGAGGTTGCAAGTATCCCACAAAACCAATCGATCCACCTCTGAGTAAAACCCATGCACTGCATTACCTCCACAATGAATGGCCACTGAACCGAGTCGAAGGCTAGTAATATCGAGCTTTAGCATAACAGCCGGCTCCTTAAGTGCATGCAGCTTCCTTGCCGTGCTTCGGACTAGCATGAAATTATCATGGATGGAGCGTCCTTTCACAAAGGCACTCTGGTGATTGCCCACCAGATTCGGTAGTTCCGCAGCCAGCCTTGTTGAGAGAACTTTGTTGAAAATCTTGATTGTCCCGTGGACCAAACTGACAGGTCTAAAGTCTCGCACATCCGATGCACCCTCCACCTTCGGGAGCAAGGAAACGATGGCCTTGTTGATCGCATGTAATCCCCGCATGTCTCCATGATAGAATGAATCTAGAGCAGCCATGAAATCTACCTTGATAATTTCCCAACACGTCGCGTAGAAGCGAGCAGTGAACCCATCTAGGCCCGGGGCTTTGTCCAACGGCATTGATTTGATAGTTTGCCTTACTTCCTCTTCTGTGAATGGAGCATCGAGATCCGGCATGTCTCGGCGTGGGAGCCCAAGGATATCCAGATTGAAGGAGTGAGCCCTGGGCGGGGCTGTTCCAAGGAGCTCCTTATAGTAGTTGTCCACCATTTTCGCAATTCCTTCCTGGCTCGTCGCCAATTCACTCCCATTGGAAAGACTGGTGATCATGTTCCTCCTCTGCCTGTGACATGTCGATTGGTGAAAGAACCTTGTGTTGCCGTCTCCTTCCTTCAGGTACAGGATTCGGGATCGTTGGCACGCGATGGATCGTTCAAGGGAGCACAAGCCGAGCAGCTTCTGTTTCAAGATTCTACGCAAATCCCTTTCACCCATAGAAAGGCTTCTACCCTCCATCGCCTTGTCTAGACGAAAGATGATCTCCAGCGCCACCGCGATTTGAAGTTTGACGTTGCCAATCCAACGGTCGCTCCACTTTTTAAGGCATTTTGCAGTCGCCCTTAGCTTCAGATCGAGGACCTTGAAGGGATTGCCTTCCCTGGGCACCGATCCCCAGGCCTCTGCTCCCGTGTCCAAGAACCCATCGGCCTTGGTCCAAAAGGCCTCAAATTTGAATCGCCTCCCCATGCACAAGTCTGCATTGAGGTCCGGTAGCAGCGGACAGTGATCCGAAACAGCTGAGCCCACCGCCGTGAGGCTACACGTTGGGTGTAAATCCTCCCAGGATGGAGTACATAGGACATGATCCACCTTATCCAGAGTAGCTGCCGCGCGTTCATTCGACCAGGTGTAGCGCCTACCGTTAAGGTAAATCTCTTTTAGTTCAAGGAAATTGAGTTTGGTCCGGAATTGGTTCATCATTCGGCGGTTGATCCTGCTATTGCTTTTGTCTTCCGGGTTAACAATCAAGTTGAAATCGCCAGCCACTAGCCATGGGCCGGCGTGCAAGTCCC
Organism: Secale cereale; assembly: GCA_902687465.1. Classification (NCBI taxonomy): domain Eukaryota; kingdom Viridiplantae; phylum Streptophyta; class Magnoliopsida; order Poales; family Poaceae; genus Secale; species Secale cereale. The sequence goes on from LR738714.1 coordinate 336,618,233, forward strand.
TGATGTCCAGAAGCTCTTGTAGGAACAAGGTTTTTTCGTGGTCAAGTTGTGGCCCGTAGACTCCAGTGAACCACCAAGGAGGCCCCTCTCTCGGGTTTACCAAGGCCGTAAGAGTGTGATCCGTGTAATGTGGTTTAGAGACATGAATCGCCGTAGCATCCCAAGCCAACAGGATTCCACCCCGCGTACCGATTGCTGGTAGGTAGAAGAAGTTCCCAAATGTATTGCCCATGCAATTCCTCACTACATCAGGAGATATGACCTCCATCTTAGTTTCTTGTAGGCAAACTAGACTCAGACCTGTCGCGTATACCACCTGAGCGATGACACTTCTACGAGCTGGGCTGTTAAGGCCCCTCACATTCCACACTAGGGATTTGAAAGGTTGGCTATTCATATTGAAGTCCCACCCTGACCACCAAGGTCCAAAATTACTGGGCAACGTCGCCCAGGGCCTCTTCCGCAGTCCCCGGCAGGATCGCCGGGTGCCAACCGAACAGAGCTAAGATGGCCTCGATGTGAGCCTCGGAGAGTGGTGTCTCAAAAAGCTGGACATAAGCTTGTAGGGCCTCCTCACTGATTGTATCCCCTTCGTTAGCTAGGCATAGCTTTCATATGATCACGTTTTGTTGCTTGGACCCCTTAGAACCAGCCGCACCGCGCTTGGCCAGGTGCACACTCCTCCTCGGATTAGAAGTTGGCTATCGCTTTTGCCTTGGACGTTTGTTGGTGGTACTAGGCCTCCGGGCAGGCATGCCTGAGAGGAGCGGGGACAGCGTACGCCTCAGGTCAGCACAAAGGGAGTCGACGTGGCTCGTACTTGCTTGAACGATGCATGGCATGCATGGCTCTCCACGAGTAGGAGCCAAACAGGTGTCCACCAAAGCGTTGCAGGGCGTGCATGGCATGCAATCATTTGCGGCCACGGGGATTGGCGAAGAAGCCACCGCGTGCTCCATCGAGAGGCTCACGACAAAAGTGTCCATCTGTACTGCCTGCCCAGGGGCCACCAAATTGCCAACAGGCGCTGCATCAAAATATCCCCCGTCCAAAACATCCTCGGTCACCAAACTCAGAGGTGGGTCGCCTCGACAGAGTTGGGGTCGGCATCCACCCGTACGTGAGGCGAAACGACAACGGAATTAGAGCCCACATGGGGAGCCGCCAGAGGGGGCAGCGCGTGGCCCTGGCTCGGCCTAGCACTATCTCCGCCGCAGTCCAAACCACCAGGCCCAACGTCCACTGCAGCCGCGCCAGTTGGCACGACCGGCCCTTCTCCATCGAGAGACATCAGAAGCGAGCCAATCCGGAGGCGCGTCCCGATCGGATCACAAGGATTGACGACCAACTTGTCGTCTCGGTTCGCACACCCGGCCCCACCTGCGCTACCAGAGGCCAATTGCCGAGCTCTCCATCTAACCAGCTGCACCGAATCAGGAGACAGCTGCCCCACACCCAGGTCCCTCAGATCCTCCTGGCCCCGCGGCAACACATTGGACCCACAGGACGACTCTCGAGGCAGAGGATTGGGTTGGCCCCTTCCACTTTGGGCAGTCAAAGGCTGGCACGAAATCCCTGTCTCCACCGCAGGCCTGACGACAGCGTGCCTGCTGGCAGAGTCCACAAGCAGCGGAGGCTGAGCCACCGGTCCAGCCGCCCGCCGTTTCCCGGCCGGCGCCGCCGCCGACGAGTCCACCGAAGAGCCACCAGCCCCAGAGCCACCATCAAGGGCCGGCCCCTCCCTGGACAGCCTCTCAACGCCGGGCGATCGCGGGCCTCCACCTTCGCCAGAGTCAAGCGGTGGCGAGGGGGGCGGCGGCGCAGGCGCGCCCACCCCCTCGTCCACGACCGGCGCGCCTAGAACGCTGATAGAGACCGGGTACCATAGCGCCGCCGGCGCCCCTTCCAAGCGGGCATCACGCGGCTCCTCGACAAACAGGAGGCGACTGTCCGGGATCCTCGCCGGATCGTCCGTGCGAAGCCAAACTCTGAAGCCAGACATGTCAAATCGATTCTCCGTGCTGCTCGAGACCTGTACGACGAACCCCAGGCCCTGCAGGATCACCTCCGCGGTCCACCTAGTCCATGCGTGCGCTGGCACACCCCGGAGCTCCAGCGGCACCAAGAAGTGCATGGCGGCGCCGGAAGCCTGCCCCTGCCCGAGCCAAGGACGTAGTGAGAGGGAGAACCAGCTGGAAGAAGCCTCTCCCCGCTCCACCATCAGCTGCCGAATGAATGGCAGCTCGCAGATCACCAGGAAATCGTCAGGAAAGAATGGGCGGATGGACATGTCTGCCGGCCCGATTCCAAACTCTGCATGCAGAGCCGCAGCCGCCGAAGCAAGATCCACCTTCAGCCTGTCTCCGGTAACATACACCACAACCGCGCGCGCGAGGTCCGCCTCCATGCGGGCGAGCTCCTCGGAGGCCCCAAGGAAGCACCTTTCCACCGGCGCCGGTCCCTGCACCTGCCGCGGCAAGCCCTCAACGACCGCATGGCCAGAGAAGAGAACGGAGAACCCCGGCCCGGCCACCACAGGAGCAGCAGAAGGGCGGACCACCTCGCTCCACGGACGACACAGCCGCACCGCCCCAGCAAGGGGCGGCCCCGGCGGCGGCGGCGGAAGGAGAGATGCAGAACGGGCAGAGTCCACCGCAGCGCGCGCGGAAGGCGCGGAATTCGGAGGCGACAGGGCACGAGAGGGCAAAACTCCGGGGATGCGCGGCGCCAGAGGAGCTAGAGGAGCCAGCCCACCCCTATCCACCGACGAGGAGCTCCGCGGCCGGGAGCACTCGCGCGCGATGTGCCCCTGGCCCTGGCACCGCATGTGTATCTTCTGAAATCAAAAGATGAGGCTTTGACTTTCTTCAAAAACTATAGCTGAGGCAGAGAACCAACTTGATCGAAAAATTAAACGGCTTAGGTCCGATCGTGGTGGAGAGTATTTTTCCAATGAATTTGATCTGTTTTGTGCGGAACATGGTATAATCCAAGAGAGGACGCCTCCCTACTCACCCCAGTCAAATGGGGTAGCCGAAAGAAAGAACCAAACTCTAACTGATATGGTTAACACCATGTTAGACACTTCGGGTCTATCCAAGGAATGGTGGGGGGAGGCGCTAATGACTGTGTGTCATGTCCTAAACCGGGTTCCCACAAAGCATAAGACCATGACTCCATTTGAGGAATGGGAAAGGAAAAGGTTGAAACTCTCTTACCTACGTACTTGGGGTTGTTTGGCGAAAGTCAATATACCAATTCCCAAGAAGCGCAAGCTTGGACCAAAAACTGTGGACTGTATTCTTCTGGGCTATGCTTTTCATAGCATCGGCTATAGATTTTTGATAATAAAATCTGAGGTGTCCAACATGCATGTTGGTACGATTATAGAGTCAAATGATGCAACTTTCTTTGAGGACATGTTTCCTATGAAGGATATGTCGAGTTCATCAAATCAGGAGATACCTACTCCATCTAGTGATGAATTCACTGTAATTCCTGAACCCATCATTGCGATGGAACACGTTGAGAATCCTGTTGAGGGTGACAATGGAACTCCTGTGAGGAGTAAGAGACAGAGGACTGCAAAGTCCTTTGGTGATGATTTCATTGTGTACCTCGTGGATGACACACCCAGGACTATTTCAGAAGCCTATGCATCTCCTGATGCTGACTACTGGAAGGAAGCTGTACGTAGTGAGATGGATTCCATCTTAGCTAATGGTACCTGGGAGATCACTGGCCGTCCTTATGGGTGCAAACCTGTAGGATGTAAGTGGGTGTTCAAGAAGAAGCTTAGACCTGATGGTACGATTGAAAAGTACAAGGCACGGCTTGTGGCCAAGGGTTATACCCAGAAAGAAGGTGAAGACTTCTTTGATACTTACTCACCCGTGGCTAGACTGACCACAATTCGGGTGCTACTATCACTGGCTGCCTCACATGGTCTTCTCGTTCATCAAATGGACGTTAAGACAGCTTTCCTCAATGGAGAGTTGAAGGAGGAAATATACATGGATCAGCCAGATGGTTTTGTAGTACCTGGTCAGGAAGGAAAGGTGTGCAAGTTATTAAAGTCTTTATATGGCCTTAAACAAGCTCCTAAGGAGTGGCATGAGAAGTTCGAAAGAACATTAACTGTTGCCGGCTTTGTAGTAAACGATGGTGACAAGTGCGTGTACTATCGCTATGGTGGGGGCGAAGGAGTTATTCTTTGTCTGTATGTCGACGACATATTGATCTTTGGAACCAAACTTGATTTAATCAAGGAGGTTAAGGATTTCTTATCTCGCTGTTTTGAGATGAAGGATCTAGGAGTAGCTGATGTTATCTTAAACATCAAGCTGTTGAGAGATGAGAATGGTGGGATCACACTGCTTCAGTCTCACTATGTGGAAAAGGTCTTGAGTCGTTTTGGGTATAGCGACTGCACACCTTCTCCAACTCCATATGATGCTAGTGTGTTGCTTCGAAAGAATCGACGGATTGCTAGAGATCAACTGAGGTATTCTCAGATTATTGGTTCGCTTATGTATTTGGCGAGTGCCACGAGGCCTGACATCTCTTTTGCTGTGAGCAAGCTGAGTCGGTTTGTGTCAAAACCGGGAGATGATCATTGGCATGTGCTTGAGAGAGTTATGCGCTATTTGAAAGGCACCGCGAGCTATGGAATTCACTACACCGGGTATCCAAGGGTACTGGAGGGTTATAGTGACTCAAACTGGATTTCTAATGCTGATGAGATAAAGGTCACAAGTGGTTATGTTTTTACACTTGGTGGTGGCGCTGTTTCCTGGAAGTCTTGCAAGCAGACCATCTTAACGAGGTCAACTATGGAAGCAGAACTCACAGCATTGGACACTGCCACTGTTGAAGCAGAGTGGCTTCGTGAACTCTTGATGGACTTACCTATGGTTGAAAAACCAATACCCCCTATCCTGATGAACTGTGATAATCAAACTGTGATCGTCAAGATAAACAGTTCGAAGGACAATATGAAGTCCTCAAGACATGTGAAGAGGAGACTAAAATCTGTCAGAAAATTGAGGAACTCCGGAGTTATTACGTTGGATTATATCCAAACGTCGAAAAACTTGGCAGATCCCTTCACAAAGGGTCTATCACGTAATGTGATAGATAATGCATCGATGGAGATGGGTTTGAGACCCACCGCATGAGTTGTCCATAGTGGTAACCCACTCTATGTGATCGGAGATCCCGTGAAGTAGAAGTGGGAGACAAGCTGTTGGTCAGCTGGGAGGAGAGTATCCCTATATTAACTATCCCACTCCGTGAAGATGCAATACTCTCCTGATCTGCATGGCAGGTTGATACTTATCTTAATGTGTTCCAAGTGGCTTATTCGGGTAAGCAGAGATGTTGTCCTGCAGAACATCTTCTGAGGAACACACCTATATGAATTTGACTGTTAACGTCGCAGTCTGTGAGAATTGGGTGTTCTCTAATAAATTCATGAAAAGGCCCTGGAGTATGACGTATACGCTCCAACCGCGGGGAAGCCTTGCGGCAGCCAAGTATCGGTCAAGAATTTGTGTGAAACTAGTCTCGCAGAAAACTTGTAGTTCAAGGCATAGTCCACTATTCAAGTTGTGATCTAGTGTAGCATAAATCTCTAAGTGGAAGTTCAACTTCACGGTCTCCACTAAGCACCGGTATATAAATAATGTTTTGGAACTAAATGATGAGATGTGCCAATGAGACTTTGTGGGGGATTGTTGGAATTTTGCTAGTAGGCCTTTGGCCCAAAGCCCAACTAAAATTCTGAAATTCTCTTGGCCCATTCATGCACACATGTGAGTGGAGTGAGTGAGGCTAAAGTTTAGTCCCGCCTCATAAGTAGAGAGAGAGTTGCACCTCTTTATAAGGTGAGCTCTTCTACCACTTGTATGAGCATGAGAAGAGGAGACCTACACGCGCGCTCCTCCTCCTCGCTCGCCTCGCCACGCCACGCCTCGCCACGCCACGCCACGACGCGCCGCGCCGCGGGTTGCGGGATTGAGCCGAGCCGAGGACAGAGTTATGCACGTTGTCTATATTTTTGCTGCTCGGGAAAATTAATGAGTCATTAATTAATAATTAATGGACGCGTTAATTACTGAACCGTTTCCGATTCTTTTGGATCGTGATGACTCGGACGTGGGGTTTATTCCCACGACCTACCCGGCCCGCACTATATAGTTAGGCAGACGTCTACCCTAGCCGTCGTCGCTTCGTATGGTTTCTCACTACCGTTCTAGATCATTGCGCCGCCAAGCAAGTCTTCTCCATCCCTCCTTTCGGCGTGCACCGGGAGAAGGGACAGCAGGCCTTCGGAACCCCGCCTCTCGTGATCCTGTACGGGAGAGGGGCGATCAGGTTTTTGGGGAGCGCACTCGCGCGACTGATGGCAGTGACGACTTCGCGAACGATGACTTCTTCCCCGACCTCGGCAACCTCATCCTCGACGACATGGGCGACAACGTCAACGCCGGCGGCGCTGCTCCCGCTGCACCGTATGTGATTCTATCCTTCCTGTTCGAGATCGTGGTAGAATTCATGTTTCTAGTATGTGCCCTAGATGTGATCTATTCATCTACTATGCTAGTTCACATGATTACTTTAATCTCTGTTGCTGCAGTCATGACTTATCTTCTGTTTATTCGGATTAAATCTCGTAGTAATTTGCTCATATTTCCAACATAGGCATCTCGATGAGGAACGCCTTCGGCACCCGCGTGTCCTCATGGATGGCCAGGCTCAGGCGGCTGTGGGGGTGCCCCAAGAGCGTCACCGCCGGCGGGTGCTTCGCAAGGATGGCCCGGCTGCCAAGTGCGAGTACGGGTGCGCGAGGGCAAGGAGCATGGCCCCACCGCCACCCCGCGGCGAGCGCGCGCGTTAGGAGGAGGTGGAGCGAGCGCGAGCGAGGCGGCCGCCTCCACCATGACCATCCTTGCGCCGGCGCACGTGGCCTCGCCCAGCAGGTCCTCCCCTTCCCCCATCCACCCCACTCCGCACTCCTCCATCCCCGCCTCGCCCGGCTCTCCGGAAACCGTGACCAACAGACTGCGGCGGCGGGGGCGCACGGGCATGGCCGTCTTACAGCCCGTGCTAGTGGTGAGCATTGGCACCACCTTGAACATCTTGAAGAACCCCACGCCGACGCTCTCGGTGTTGCCGTGCTTGGTCCGGCGCCCCAAGAGAGCACGCCAGCCGCCTTACCGGCCTCCGCCGCAACGCCTCGGCCCATTCCCCATTCTTGGTCTCGGGGAGATGGCCGCGAATGCACGTCCGCCGTGACAGCTCGCCCCATTCTTGGGATCAGGCGGCACGGACGGTCGCCGTGACACATCACCCCGTCCTTCGCTCCTGCGTCGTGGATGCCGGCGGCAAGCGGCGTGGATGGCGGTGGACAACGCAAATGGATAAGGCGCGGTGGTGAACCAATCTAATTAAGGATTGCAGGGGTGTTCTTGTAAAAACGAAACGTTTTTTTAGATAAAATAGGAGCGCGGGTTGATTTCTCAGGAACAAAGGGGTTTTTGTGTAAAAACACCGATGACGTACGGGCAGAAACCCAATTCTCTTTATTATTAGAGATAAAGATTACCAAACTAATGATTCGCCAAGGTCTCCTCACCTAAGGAACAGCAGCTAGATGTTCGCATAAAAAAAAGATGACTATGCGTCTCTTGTCAACACCGGGTTGGGCCAAGCGATGTAGCCTGGGACCAAGCAAGCCAACAAATATGCAAATTTTGCTTTAAGCAGCTCAGGGAATATCTTGTGATGCATTCACAACCTCACAGGTTACAGCACTATACCGAACCAAACAGCACTAATAACATTCGATGTGCTAACATACATAATTGAAAAGTTAAAACGGCGAGCTCCAAAGAGGATGACCTCTAGGCAATCCCCATGAATGAAATACAGAAAAGCTGGAGGCAAATCACACAACGAATTCTGCTTCATACTCGTACCTCTTCAAGCAAATATAGGAATTTAACAAACAAGCAAATATACTCGTACAGAAAAGCAGTGAAGAGATGCCCCCTAGGCTAAAATCAGCAGTATCCTACTGGCTTACTGGTCAGCTCTTATTCTTTGGCCAAGAAATGATAGAAATCTGGAAGCAAATGGAAGCTTTTCACACACAGTAAATAAATGCTTGGCCATCTTTGCTTTCACAAAGCCAGTCCCTGAGTTCTAACATGTCAACCCAAAAGCTAGGCATCTAGACAGAGTGAACTACATCTAGAATATGCAGCTACAATTAAATATGCCTCATCTGAAATAAAAGAACATGAGGCGATATTAATGGCACTGCTAACCATATCAGCCCAGCTCCAGCTAAAACTATCAGATGTGGCCATTACATATGACAAAACCCAGATGTTTGAACAAAACCATCTCTACTATGGTTATATCTACCGTACAAGCTTCGCTGGTTTGCTGAAGCAAGAGGTTCAGCTGAAGCCGCGCAAGCCCTGTCTGGATATCTTCCTATATGTACATTGCCGTAGGGGTGAGTTGGCAAGGAAGAATCTGAGACAAAGCCCATGCTTTCCGGAAAGTATCTTGTTTGCGGATTGGAAGGCGAGAGCCTTGTACATGAGGCAAAGTTGCCAAGAGGATGGTCAGGAGCATAATATGGCCCAAAAATTGAGGTGATTGGATCAAGGCCAGCGTTGTCACCATAATCCACAACACTGAATGAATCTCTAGTGCTTTCAGTGGTAAACGAAGATTCATCAGAGCTGGTAAACAGGGACCATTCACTTGATGTAGCGTCCGAGAAGTCCATGCTAACCGAATCGCCAAAAGCATCATCGGTGTGATATAAATTTTGGGACCTCAACTTGGCATGCTGATCGTGCCTGTAACCTTCCTCCTCTGGTCTAAAATCATAAATACCACGGATTTGATCATCGGAAGTAAAGAGTGATTCTGTCTGCTTCTGCTCTTGTTTAGAAGAGCCCTTGGAGGATTTTGATAAGTGGCGATATGAAGATGATGGATCAGGCAATAGGCCTTTCTCAATGTATATCCTCGGAGGGCGGGGAAAAGATCTAAATGATAAATGTTAGACTAGTGAAGATAAGGAAATAACTCGAATATTAGATGGCAAATATCACAGGCTGGCTGTACCTCAAGTAGAATAGCATATATGCACCTTCTGACATAACTTGATTCAATGATACAGCCTTGACCTTCATATAACAAGAAACAAGTAGCCACATCAGCTCATACAAATTCCCAGATTTTATATTCTGTAAACGTACATGAACCTATAAAAATATGACTACAGAAAAGACATCACATGAAATAAAGTGTGACTATTTAATTGTTTGCCGTCACAAAGCACAAGCAGACTTCAATTCATTTCAAGTTTCATAAGCACTAAAACAGTAAGATTACAACATAATTGCATTTCAAAAGAGTATGCTATGAGCTGCTAGTTTTCTAAACTCGTGATTATGTTTGCTTCTTTAAAACAAATACATACCTATGTGATTCCACTAGTCTAGAATAACTTCTAAAAGCAACACATACAGAAATTCTTAAGTCTACTTCAAGGAAATTTCCGAATACCTCTGAGTCGTCAATTCTTAACCATGTTCCCTGCATATCTTTGACATACGATATGTAGTGACCAGAGAATGATGCATTTTCTGTATCCACATGTACAACCACAGCATACAAGAAGTAAAGAGGCGGGTGATCACCAGCCCCAGTCACAAAAGGAACCATGTCCAACATATCAGGAAAAGTGACACATTTGTTAATCTTGCCATACTTTCCTGTCTGAAGAACGAAAAGAATTAGCTCAATAAACTAATCTTAATAAGCAATCAAACAAACGATTATATTAGTGTGCTAAGGAAACTTCTTCAAAATGAGCTGCATTTAGTTTTAGAGGGGTTTGGTTGCAATTTGAAGATGTAAAACACAACATCATGAAATTCTACATAAATTAGTCATTAGTAACATACTGACAAATGCATACTCTATGACAACTGCACACAAGTATGACTACTTCGAAACATGCAGCTGAAAAATTAGAGATAATACAAAGATAGTGGGCCAGATCAATATTGCATGCAGAGATGAAATACATAATACCTGGAATCTTTTTAAAACTACTGTTAATATGTTTGGTACTTCATGCACACTTAGTTGTTTTCTAGCTTTAACATAAGCACAACACCTGCAGTAAAATTAACAAGCTTTAATACGCTGAGGACCAATCAAAATGATGAGAAGATTGTTAGTTTTCCACAGTACCTTCCACATTTATACATATTATCCCCATCTAAATCTTCAGGAGCAGTGAACTGTGTCAAAGCATCTTGCAAGGACTCCACCCAACCATGAATCTCCAAAGTAAGATCCATTATATTCTCGTATCTTTCAGATTCATGATGGCATCTGAGGCACTTAACCTTGTTTAATTTACTAAATTAGTTAGTATATGATAGAAAAATAGTGCTTAACTAACTAGCTAGAGAGCCAGCAGAAAAGAAAATACAAGGGACAAATCTGCAACTTATGCACGCACGCAAAAGGATATTCAATATAAACTGTAACAACTTAAGCACGCGATTAAGGAAATTCGCAGCACTAAAAATGAAATCAAGTCAGAAAATTACGAGTTACCTTCGATTTAAGGCGTCCACCAAACATCTGTTGTATCAGTGTAGTTTCCTGCAAGCTTTGTTCTACTTGCTTCTCACCACCTAGTCCATCCAGGCACGCCGCTTGCATAGACATCACAAGATGCCTGGTTGTGTTCAAAATCAAGCACATTATGAACAAAATGTTAATACATGATCAATACAAAAGGGATAGAGTAAGTCTGAAAGATTTAGAACATCAATTGTCATTTTCCCCTTCCCATTTTCCCCAAACCCACTTGATAGTGTTGACATAAGAGACCATGAGAATATAAGAAGAGGACATATTTAAAGCCTCTTAAATATTCAGAATACATCAACAAATTAAAAGGCTAGTCTGTTCCAGGAGACTAGGGAGAGATTAGTTGTTACCTTCTTGGACTGATGATCTTTCTTATTTTCTGTTTCAGTTAAACCGGATTATCATCAATCATCAGTTAACAGCAACAGCAACAATAACAAAGCCTTTCAGTCCCAAACAAGTTGGGGTAGGCTAGAGTTGAAATCCATAAGATCTTGAGACCTAGTCATGGTTTTGGCACGTGGATAGCTAACTTCTACACACACAAACACACACACAGATGGCTGGTTCTTTGGTGATATTCCAGTCCTTCAGGTCTCTCTTTACGGACTACCCCATGTCAATTTTCGTCTACCCCGACCTGTCTTTACATGAACAACACACTTTAATCTTCCGCTATGCACCGGCACTTCTAGATGCCTACATTGTATATGTCCAAACTATCTCAGACGATGTTGGACAAGCTTCTCTTCAATTGGTGCTACCCCAGCTATATCTATCTCAGACAATGTTGGACAAGCTTCTCTTCAATTGGTGCTACCCCAACTCTATCATGTATATCATCATTCTGGACCCGATCATGTGTGGACACATCCATCTCAGCATATGCATCTCTACTACATCTGACTATTGGACATATCATCTTTTAGTTAGCCAACATTTTGCGCCATACAACAACGCTGGTTGAATTGCCATCCTACAGAACCTGCCTTTTAGCTTTTGTGACATTCTCGTGACAGAGGACGCCAGACTTTGCGCCACTTCATCTATCCGGCTTTGATTTGATGGCACACATCTTCATCGATATCACCATCCTTCTGCAGCATTGACCCCAAATATTGAAAGGTGTCCTTCTGAGGTACCACCTGCCCATCAAGGCACCCCAACTTACTTTTGATTACTACCTAAACCTAAAACCTTTTGATTACAAAGTCTGTCTCCACAGCTAACTTTCTATTAGTAGTCACTCCGCAATATTCGGAACAAATTTTGATTGTGTTGTGACTAACAGAATATGTTAAAAGCAAAACACCGAAACTTTGGTTTCATCTAAACCAGAGACCACCGTTGTTAGAATCAACAGGAAATAGTGAGAAAAAATGGAATGAAAAAAATAGAATAAGAGGAATTAAATCTATCATGTCAGCTATACTACCTTAAAAATTCATGAGCGTCTTCCTGACTTCCACCACCCAAGCGACATCCAATGTTCCTTAGATTCGAAAGAATTCTGCTTGGAGACACAGGTCCACCACTTTCACGTAAAGTTGAAGCATATCGCTCAAGCTCGCACATAAGACACCAGTTCTTTGAGCAACCTATACGAAGATAACAAAGTGTGAGACGGACAGTAGACAACTGTATTATTACTTTTACCCTGTGCAGACAACAGTACTGAAGTACAAAATGTTATGGGCTTAGTATTACAGTCTTTAGAATGCAATCTCAGAAGCAGGTGGATCATCAGGGGTTTTGTGCACATGAGGCATTGTAGAACAGCATTAGCATAGCAGCTGCAAAAAAGGATAATAGTCATTACATATAACCCATGACAAGCTACAATTTAACTAATTAAATGTTCAATTTGCAGAAACAGAAGAAGCAACACTTGGCTCACAATTTGCTTGACTAGATAAAGTACACCTTATTTAAACTAATTATTTCGTAATGTTTTTGGTACACAGGAATTATTTTAATTTTATTTAGTTGCATGTACAGTATGATTTAATTCTACTGCTGCACCATTTTTAAAATTTGCTCATTTACCAATCTATGTGTTTGATACTTGTGAATCACCTCCTACTGGAAATTCAGTTTCACCACTCCTGTTAAGATTCTTAGATTGGTTATTTCCAGAAAATATTGCATGTTGCTCATCTTCTACAAAATTTGCACAAAAAAGGGCAGCCCGATGCACATAGCCCCCGCTTGCACAGGGTCCGGGGAAGGGTCCAACCACTTTTGTCTTTTGTACTCAGCCTTTCACTACATTTCTACAAGAGGTTGTTTCCAGGACTCGAACCCATGACCTCATGGTCACACGGCAACAGCTTTACCGCTGCGCCAAGGCTCCCCTTCTATAAAATTTGCATATAAGAATAAAAACAAATTAAGTCAGCACGACAGTTTAACAAAGACAATGGTAATACCTGTTCCCACAGTTGAAAAGACCTCTGGGAGAAACGCCCCGTACTTCGTACTGGAAGAACTTAACGAGATCTTCATAGCAAAACAATACCTGAAATTCCGATTTAGAACAAAGTAAAATTACATACCAAAACAGTGCAGTAACTACAAGACAAGAGTTATCATAGATGATTCCAAACCTTACTCCTCTTGTTATCATTGATTAAACCCACCAGGCTGGTTTTGAGAAATTTTGAGGGCTTATTCAAGACTCCAACCTTAGATGCTCCTAATTTTGAGATTCCAGTGCATCCTTGTAAATTGTTGCTTGTTGAAACACTTGATTTTGTAGATCCTACAGGATACAATACATATATGAGATTAAAGAGAAAATATAAGGAAAAGGTAGCCCACTTCAAGAGAGAAGAAACATTACTTTGCTCATTTTTTCCGGAAGTGTTCTTTTCATGGATATTGTATTGATATAATGCCAACACCTCCTGTGTTTTTTGTGATGAAGCCACCTTACCTGGTGGATCAGGAGGCTTCATATAGATCACATTTCCTCTCCCACTATATTTTCCAGATGATTTGCTCCTCTGTAGTGACTCTGTTGCGGAAGAATATGGCCCCTCGCAAGAACTCATCATATCAGAAGTTAAATAGACACCCATGTCGGGTTCATAAACCGTGATGCTTGCTTTTGGACATTTTGTTGTTTCAGGAGCACAATTATTGGGTTGTTTTACCGTATTATTGAGAGGATAAGTAAAATCATGGTTGCCATTCTTTTCATCCAAACAACCATAACTGTTGTTTGAAACCTGAAAGCGCAAGGTAAAGAATTGAATGACACAAACTTGGAGAGTAAAAAACGAATTAGAAGATATGCTACCTTATTCGCTGATAAAATCTCAGATGAGTTGGTTTCTTCATCAACACTGTAATTGCTCTTTTCACAAGATGCAACAGAAGCGCTATTTACTCTTGAAAGAAGACTTTGATTTGATTCATTCATGTTGCTTCTGTCTGTCAGGAATATATCAGTATCAAGAGTATAGCTATCAGTTGTCGCGAAGGATGGCTCTGATACTGTGTCAAAATTCATGTCATGCAGGTAACTGTCACCCCCTGGAAGAGGTGAATTCAGGTTAGTCAAGAACGGCATTTGTTCAGAACTCTCCGTTGGAGATAGTCCACCAGAGTTGCTACCACCGTTAACAAGCCACTGCTGGCATGTTTGTTTATGCCCTTGCCTCCAGTGTATAATTTGACACTTTCCAGAGCTGTGGAACATTCAAAGTGGCATTAAAAGTGGCCACAACAACAGAGCAATATAAATTTTACATTCAACACACAAGCAAGAGAGTATCGCGTGACAAACAGAGTCATGGTGCAGGGATAAATCATTGTTTGTCACGGTGCAGGGATAAATCAGTCACAAATTCAGCATTTTTAAGAGACTGGAGTTATTAAATGTGTTGCTTGCTCCAATCAGGCGCTGGATTATATGTAGCGAGAGGGTACTCAATCCTACCAGCTTAACTAAAATTTGATATGTTACCAGTGAAATGAAATAGGTGACTCGCCCGCTTTGGTGACATAATAGAGGTACAGTTCTTTTTCAGAAATGAAATCATTATAATAAATAAACAGCAGACAATAAATTAAGATTCATACACCTATTTGTGTGTACATGTTTTTTTGGAGTTTAAGTTTGTACCAGAGAATAATAGGTCAGAATCTTACCAGTATCTAACAGATTTGCACCTGGAGCACCTAGTGTTTGCAGGGCCACGACAAGTAGCACACTCATGGTATTCAGATCTTAAAGAAGGAACAGATCTCAAATACGGCATGGGTCTCAGAGACGGTCCTGGCAATATAACATCTGGGCATGCCATTGTTTCCTCTTTGAAGGCTTCTTCTGCAGCTTTCTGGCCAAGCACACCTACTCTTGTTTTCTTACTTACAGAATCATGCCATCTCCCAAGAAGAAAATATGCTATCACCGGAAGTACGATAAATACAACAAAGAGTGCAGGCACATCAGCTTCCCTTGGTTGGAGCATATCCCTAAAAGATTATTATTATCCAGCTCCAAGACTTCTCTGCTTCAGCTCGGAAAAACATTCCAAATCACTGATTTACCTACAGAAAACAGCAAAGCTGAAAACAAGCTTTACAGTTTCCACTCTCTCAGAAGTGGAACATGGTAAGAGAAAATGATCGCGTTCAACCATTTAAGGGGCTAGGACAGGATTAAGCTTATCAAACCAACAAGCTCACTGTAGTTTCCTTTTATATGCCCTAGAAGCTCACTCCCATTGGGGCTTCAGTTCACTTGGGATTTGGCTTACACTTATATGATAATATCAAGAAGCTCCCACTTGTCTTGCCATGGCTTCAACTTACAAGCACAGCCATACCATAGCACTCCCTCCGTTCACAAATAGTATAAGATGTTCTGTGAATTGGATGTATATAGACATGTTTTAGTGTGTTTGTTCACTCATTTCAGTTCGTATGTATCCATACTTAAATGACCAAAACATCTTATATTTGTGAACGGAGGAAGTACTATATACACTGAAATTAGAGATACGCGGTTTCCCAAAATGGTTAATTACCTTAGAATGTTAGGGCCAGAGAAATAAGTTCACTTTGTGGCTCATATCACCTCTTTACTATCTCCAAATCCTCCAGCAAATCAACCACTAGACTACCTGAAACAGCATGGAGGGAAACAAAACAAAATTAAATCTTTGCATGTGGCTCCTTTGGGCATAGCTCATGGATGGCGTCCAAACTCTTATCCGGCATACGTATTTTGTATTCTCGACAAACTACACTACAGTTTAGGAAAATGTTTGGCGCAAGAGATTGGGCGTATGAGATGGCAACAGAAGCAGTAAATCTACATCGCCAAAAATACCACAAAGCAATGGGCAGCACATTCGGACAGCGAGATCAAATAGTTCTCTGGCGCATCTCAAATAATAAATAAACAAAAGGATCCGGCGCCCAGCTCTAGCTCCAAATGAGAATCCTACAAGCTCTGAGATCCCAAGCATGCAACCAGCGGTGAAAGCGCCCGCTGAATTTCCGAGGCAGTCGCACGACACAAACGTCCACGGACGGGAAAAAATCCCAGACACTAGCAACAGCAGACTGCGTAAGAGGCGCACGGAGTGCTTCGAAAAACCTCGATTTTTCGCAGAACGGACGAAAGAAAGACACAAATCAATTGAGACTAGGGTTTACCCAGAAAGACAAATGTCGCTCCGGGCGGATCTCCAACGGGGGGAGCAAGCGGAGCAACAGTCCCGGCCGGTGGTTCTGGAGGAGATCGCGGTAAATAGGGTATGGGATGGAGAATCTCTAACCGAGGATGGCAGCGGTGCCGGCGGCCGAAGGAATCGGGAGCGGCGGTGGGAGTGACCGACTGTGGCTCGCTCGCTGTTGCTTGGCTACTGTGCTTCGGTATATAAGTGCGAGAAAATCGGCTATTTGCCACTTTCAATACTGGGCTTCGCAAAACTGCCACTCCCAAGATTGGTTTCGCAAAAATGCCATCCATTTCGTGTGCACGTTGATTACTATGCCATTTTCCCTTTTTATTATTGCTTTCAGTTTCTTTTCTATTTTTTGGCACCAGAAAAGACCAAAGTACCCCTAATGCTATCTTCACGTACTTGGGATTCAGATCGCCACTTGAAGCGAACGATCTCGTGCTTGCCCCGCCGAAAAAACCGCGCTTGCCTTATCCCTGGTGACCTAGATTTCTTGGGTCAATCGCTGGACGCCGCCCCCATCTTCTGTACGTTGCGCCGCCGCTGATTTCCTGGACGCCGCGTGCCACCAATCTCCTCGGCGTCCAGTACCGTGATGGCGACAGTTGCAAGTGTCCGCAAGGCATGGGCAGGCACCCGCGGCGAGCCGCTGGCATGCGCAAGCATTCGCGACGCGAGGGTGAGCTGTGCCGGATCGTCTAGACATGGACGAGCACCGGCGGAGAGCGACAGTGACGAGGATGAGTTGCAGCGGAGCGTGCAGACATGGACGAGCGCCGGCGAAGAGCGGCAGTGACGAGGGCGAGTTGCAGCACCGTGTGCGGCCACAGACGAGCGCCGGCGGAGAACCGCAGTGACGAGGGCGACTTGCATCAGCGCGCGCAGCCATGGGCGAGCACCTGCGGCGACCAGCGGTTTCTCGGACAGGCATGGGAAAGCTAGGGCGGCGAGTTCAGGTAGCTCGTGCACGCATCAACGAGGTACAGCAGCGATCAACCATGACCACAAGAACGAGCTAAGCCTCAGAGCAAAATCCGATGCCAACACAGGCAGACCACAAACACATTAGATTTGTAACAGCTAGGGGTACTTTGGTCATTTCAAGTGCCAGAAAATGGAAAAGAAATATGAAAACAATGAAAAAAGAACAAATGGCATGGTAATCAAAGTGCACACGAGCTAGGTGGCATTTTTACAAAGCCAATCTTAAGAGTGGCAATTTTGCGAAGCCCGGTATTGAAAGTGGCAAATAGCCAATTTTCTCATATAAGTGCTCGGTCTTGGTTAACTTGGCTCGCTCCCTCGTGTGTGCGCGTTTTTGCTTCGGTATATAGTGTTCTGTCTTGTTAACTTTGGCTCTTCTGTTTCCCCTCGGAAAAAAATTACTCCTCTAGTGTATAAGTCACCTTATGAAAATCAAATAATCCCAAAACACTTAGGCACGATACATTAACTCCCTCCCCGTTTTTTTGTTTTATGACATATCAACCAATAAGACACGTGGCCGTGCATGCTTTCAATGACTTGAGACTAATAAACATGACATGCAGTGGTTAATTCATTGCATGCAATGCTATTAATTAGCAAAAAGACATTAAGTTTTCACGTTTTCTCTTCGCCTTGGTCGCAGTGCACAACGTAAGAGCATGGTTAATAGTATAGCCAGCTGCTGGCTAAGCCAGTGCCATGTCATTTACAGCATATCTTATAGCCAACATGTACAATAGTAGATCAAAAGAGTGTACTACTTATTTATTATGCGGTCCACCTTTCATTCTCACAAAGTGCCTAGGAGCACGTGCTAGAGCTATCTCTTCACGAAGAGCCCGGTTACATTTTCTCTCCTCTTCTCTTTCCTCCAACTAGGCAGAAATATACTAATTTTTTCTTATAGTCTGCTGACTCAGCTGTATTGTACTTGCTCTAAGATGACTTACACACCTAGACGGAGGGAGTAGGACATCAATAAATCACGAACGTTCGGATTTAAGCATGCTAATCCGAACTCTTTTCATGGCAACTTTAATTAAGATGATGATGATAAAACATGGCAATTTTCTGACAAAAAATCAAACTGGAACAAAGTTGACATGTGTTAACAAATAAAGTTACCACCTCGCAGCAACTAAAGTTGCAATCAAAAAACGTTCGGGGTCACATGTTTAAAATCCGAACGTTCGGGATTTATCTATTCCGAAAAATTATATGAGGCCAGGTCTCACGGTTAGCAGGTGAGACACGCCCTGATGGATGACACGTATCATTCATAAATCACAAAGCATATAATCTTTCCCCCCTGAAATCAGGTGGGGTGAGGTAGATATTTTGTGATTTGTGAATGTCACGTGTCATTCATCAAAATGGGTCTCACCTGCTAACCCGTGAGACCTGGTCTCATAGAATTATTTTCCCCTCCTTGGCCCTGGTCGAAAAGAGGATTTAGATCCACGGAAGCACTTCTTTTTTCTTTCCTGTTAGAAATATATTTAAGATACATATATTTGGTAGTCTACGATTTGTAATCCGTCTCCTATCTTATCTTTAGAAAAGACGTCTTGTTCTTCAAATTTTGCACTTAATATATACTCACGCTCGAGGCTCAATAATATATCCATCGTATTCCGCGATAATCCCTTTCTTTCCCTTCTAACATGGTATCAGCCTTACCTCGATCCTAAACCCTAGCCGCCGTCGCTTCCGCACCCGCGCTTCGCCTCTGGGATAGTCGGCCTCCATGTCCGGGGGCCACGCCGCCCGTACCTAGGGTTTGTCTGCCGGCATGTTAACCGGTTGTCCTAAAGAGTCTTTTTCCGATCCTTTGATCCGCGTTTTTTCTCTCTCGTCGGTCGCTTTGATCGGCTTTTTCTTTGTTCTTCCGGTCTATGCTTTATCGGTTTGCATCGCCCGCCGTCACCGTCGACCCCCGTGCGCCTCTACTCTGACACCGGCGCGATCGGCAGGCTTCTTCACCGACACGGCGGCGTCGCGCGACATGCAGCCCCTCAAGGCCGCCGTCTACGCGCCGACCCGCTCGTCGATCTACGCCGCCGGCCGTCTTCGGCCTGCTCCGACAGGGAGTCCTGCATCGCCCCGACCCGGCGGCCTCGCGCTATGCGGTGGCGCATCATAGCCGTCGTGCGCGCGTCGGCCCGCTCATCGATCCACGCCGCCCGCCTCCACCGCGTCTGCACGGCGACCATGTGGTCTACCTCGTCGGCCTCTTCCCCGGCTGCGTCGGGTCGGCTGCGTCGGACTCGTCGGCTCGGGTGCCGCTGCTACGTTGGTTGCTCGGGCCTCGCTGCCCGGGCGCCGGCGCTGTTTTGGCATCCCGTGTGCCACCGCTAACGCGCTTGTCCGCACGTCGTCACACGCCGTCCGTCATCGTCGGACTCATCTTGGACTCCGCCGCCACCTCGCCTCCATCAAGCGGCGTCCCCGACCTCGTGTGCGATCGGCTTGATCACCCGCTCGCCCCTTCGATCCGCCTCATCTACGCCACGCGACCGACCTGGCCCGTCGATTGTGCTCGTCTCTGCAGGTCTCATGAAGATCGTCCCTGAGTTTGGCGCGCCCCTCCACTGATCGAGCAACGCGCTGCCGCTACGTCGCCCCGTCGGGTGATACGTCTCCGTCGTATTTATAATTTTTTATTGTTCCATGCCAATATTATATATACTTTAGACAACTTTTTATACTATTTTTGGAACTAACATATTGATCCAGTGCCCAGCGCTAGTTCCTGTTTGTTGCATGTTTTTTGTTTCGCAGAATATCCATATCAAACGGAGTCCAAATGAGATAAAAACGGACGAAGATTTTTTTTGGAATATATGTGATTTTTGTGAAGAAGAATCAACGCGAGACGATGCCCGAGGGGGCCACGAGGTGGGAGCGCGCCCTGGGCCCTCGTGGCCACCCCATAAGGCGGTTGGTGCCCTTCTTTCGGCGCAAGAAAGCCAATATTCAGATACAAATCGTGTCCAAAATTCAGCCCAATCGGAGTTACGGATCTCCGGGAATATAAGAAACTGTGAAAGGCCAGAATCTGAAAACGCAGAAACAGAGAGAGACAGAGAGACAGATCCAATCTTGGAGGGGATCTCGCCCCTCCCATGCCATGGAGGCCATGGACCACAGGGAGAACCCTTCTCCCACCTAGGGAGAAGGCCAAGGAAGAAGGAGAAGGAGGGGGGCTCTCTCCCCCTCGCTTTCGGTGGCGCCGGAGTGCCACCGAGGCCATCATCGTGCAACGGCGATCTACACCAACACCTCTGTCATCTTCACCAACATCTTCATCACGTTCCCCGTCTATCTACAGCGGTCCACTCTCCCGCAACCCGTTGTACCCTCTACTTGAACATGGTGCTTTATGCTTCATATTATTATCCAATGATGTGTTGCCATCCTATGATGTCTGAGTAGATTTTCGTTGTCCTATCGGTGATTGGTGAATTCCTATGATTGGTTTAATTTGCTTGTGGTTATGTTGTTGTCCTTTGGTGCCCATCAAATGAGCGCGCGCGTGGATCACACCATAGGGTTAGTTGTATGTTGATAGGACTACGTATTGGAGGGCAAGAGTGACAGAAGCTTCAACCTAGCGTAGAAATTGATGCATACGAAATTGAAGGGGGGCCAATATATCTTAATGCTATGGTTGGGTTTTACCTTAATGAATGTTAGTAGTTGCGGATGCTTGCTAATAGTTCCAATCATAAGTGCATAGAACTCCAAGTCAGGGATGACATGGTAGCAGTGACCTCTCTCACATAAAACTTGATATCGGTCTAGTAACGTAGTAAATTGCTTAGGGACAATTTCGCACTCCTACCACCACTTTTCCACACTCACTATACTAACTTTATTGCTTCTTTACCTAAACAGCCCCTAGTTTTTATTTACGTGCTCTTTATATTCTTGCAAACCTATCCCATTACACCTACAAAGTACTTCTAGCTTCATACTTGTTCTAGGTAAAGCGAACGCCAAGCGTGCGTAGAGTTGTATCGGTGGTCGATAGAACTTGAGGGAATATTTGTTCTACCTTTATCTCCTCGTTGGGTTCGACAGTCTTACTTATCAAAAACTGTTGTGATCCCCTATACTTGTGGGTTATCAAGACCTTTTTCTGGCGCTGTTGCCGGGAGCAATAGCGTGGGGTGAATATTCTCGTGTGTGCTTGTTTGCTTTATCACTAATTAGATTTTATTTGCTGTTCTAAGTTGTTCTATATCTTTAGTTATGGATATGGAACACGAAATACCAAAAAATAGGTGTACTTGCTACTCATGTAGATGGGGAACCTCCTAAAACCCTCGATGCTCAGTATGTGAAAAATATTATGTACTACTTTGATAATCCTGAGAAAACCCCATTCAACTGTATAATGGGAGTAACGTTCGATCAACGTGAATACTTTAGGGATTATCGCTTGACACAAAAAGGGAAACTATTATGGGATCAAATTTATATGTTGCATTGTTATGCTCGACAACTATGCTTGAGATATGATTATACTTGTTGCTCTAGGATGAAGGCTCCACACCTTCCATTTTCATGCAAATTTAATGATGATGAAACCTTAGCTTCTTATGCTAATGGTATATATGATTATTATGATGTGGAACAAATAGAAAAATTTGTTGCTTTTATGGGTGCTTATGAAATTGAATCTCTGTTTAAAAAGTATGATGCTTTTGATGATGATGTTTATAGGCCTGAAAATCTTGCTATATTGAAATATTGTGATTTGAATTATGAATATAACTCCAATATTGATGCGTTTATTGAGAAAGTCTCCGCTGTGCAAGAAGAGACTAATATTTTGCAGGAAACTATGGAAGAAGAAATTGATGACATTGTGAGCTCATTAGATGAAAAAGATGACGAGGAGAGCGAAGAACAAAAGGAGGAAGAGCGGATTAGCTACCCGGCCCACCTTCTAATGAGAGTAACTCTTCAACTCATACATTGTTTAATTTCCTTTCGTGCTTACCGAAGGATGAATGCTATGATGATTGCTACGATCCCTTGGATTCGTTTGAAATATCCCTTTTTGATGATGCTTGCTACGCTTGTGGCCAAGATGTCAATATGAATTATGCTTATGGAGATGAACTTGCTATAGTTCCTTATGTTAAACATGAGATAATTGCTATTGCACCCACACATGATAGTCCTATTATCTTTTTGAATTCTCCAAACTACACTATATCGGAGAAGTTTGCACTTATTAAGGATTATATTGATGGGTTGCGTTTTACTACTACACATGATGATTTTAATAGATATAATATGCATGTGCTTGATGCTCCTGCTTGCAATTATTATGAGAGAGGAACTACATCTCCGCCTCTTTATGTTTCCAATATGATAAAATTGCAAGAAAATGTGTATGCTATGTATCGGCCTTTACTATGTGTGCATGAATTGTTCTTTTATGACATGCCGGTGCATAGGAAGAGAGTTAGAGTTCGTTGTTGCATGATATATGTTACTTTGTGCTCACTACTAAATCACAAATCATTGTTAATCAAAACTGGCTTTGATATACCTTGGGACCCGGGTGGATCCATTACTTGAGCACTATATGCCTAGCTTAATGGCTTTAAAGAAAGCGCTGCGAGGGAGACAACCCGGAAGTTTTAGAGAGTCGTTTATTTCTATTGTGTGCTTTTATAAGTTTTAAAACAGAATAAATAAAGAGGGGAACCTAAAACTTTTTCAAAAAGAAAAGTGAAAGTGAGAAAGATGAGCATTGTTAAAGTGGGAGCTAGCCTTGAACTTTGTTCATGCCCATGGAAACTTTGTGAACCTTGACTATAGAAACTTTTCAATAAAAATAATTATCCCCTTGCATAATTTCATTGTATTATAAAAATAATGTGCCAGGAGTTTCCTTTAGGATGATTAAACTGCTTGTTGGTTTGTGTGGTGCAAAAACAGAAACTTTGGCTGTAGTGCGCGATTTTACATTTTTTTACTGGAATGTCGAAAGGATCTAAAACTTTTTGCAAAGTCTTGCTATACAAATTGTTGATTTTTCCTAATTGTGCCAGAATTTTTAGAGTTATGGAAGTGTGGTTAATGTTCAGATTACTACAGACTGTCCTGTTTTCACAGATTGTTGTTATAGCTTCATTATTTGCATATGTTTGAATTATTGTTGAAGCCTCCTTGACTTGGGGCCATAGAATTGTGATAGCATACATTGGGTAATGTTTGTTCATAATTATACAATAATGTTAGAGTAGTACGTGATGGGATTTCATTGATCATATGCACTAACCCTGCCACTAAAAGTTCGGTTAAGTTTTGTGTGGATGAAGTGTTCGAAGATCGGGGAGGTCTCGACATGAGGAGAAGGAGGAGAGGCAAGAGATGAAGCTTGGGGATGCCCAAGGCACCCCAAGTAAATATTCAAGGAGACTCAAGCGTCTAAGCTTGGGGATGTCCCAGAAGGCATCCCATCTTTCTTCAACAAGTATCAGTATGTTTTCGAATTCGTTTCGTTCACATGATATGCGTAAACTCTTGGAGCGTCGTGTGCTTTTTAGTTTTATTTTAATAAATGCATCATGCTGGTATGAGATAGTCCTTGGTTGGTTTATAGAATGATCTTTGCACTTTACTTATATCTTTTGAGTATGGCTTTATAGAATGCTTCATGTGCTCCACTTATATCATTTGGAGTTTGGATTGCATGTTTCTCTTCACATAGAAAACCGCCATTTGTAGAATGCTCTTTTGCTTCACTTATATTTGTTAGAGCATGGACATATCTCTTGTAGAAAGAATTAAAACTCTCTTGCTTCACTTATATCTATTTTGAGAAGTTGACAAGAATTGGTCATTCACATGGTTAGTCATAAAACCCTACATAAACTTGTAGATTGCTGAATATGATATGTTTGATTCCTTGCAATAGTTTTGCGATATAGAGGTGCAAATATGTGGGAGGTACTAGTGAATGATTATGGTTTAGTAAAATATTGGTGTTAAGGTTTGTAATTCCCGAAGCATGCACGTATGGTCTCCTAACTATGTAACCAAATTGGCGCGCACTGTATTTTGATTGCTTATCTTTGCGTGAAGGTAGGGGGCGCGCGATGGTTAACTCCTACCAACCTCCCCCCAGGAGCATGCGTCGTAGTATTTTGCTTCGAGGGCTAATATATTTTTCGCAATAAGTATGTGAGTTCTTTATGACTAACGTTGAGTCCATGGATTATACGCACTCTCACCCTTCCACCTTGCTATCCACTCTAGTACCGCGCATTTTTCGTCCGTGCATCAAACCACCTTATATCCTTCCTCAAAACAGCCACCATACCTACCTACTATGGCATTTTCATAGCCATTTCGAGATATATTGCCATGTAACTCCACCGTTCCGTTTGTTATGACACACACCATCATTGTCATATTGCCTTGCATGATCATAAGGGCCAGTTCTTTTGCTAGCTTTTCTAGGCTTCCAGAATAAGCTTGTAATGCCCAGGATGAGACTATATCTCCTACGTGTCGAGGCACGACTTAAAGATATAAGCCCATCCTAGAATGATCTCAAGTTTGGTATCTTAGCACGACTCATGTAAAAGATGGATTAAATTGCAAAAGGAGATAGTTGGCTTACACTCGCCACTTCACACAATACATTACATAAGCAAATCATCATTCAAAACATCACAACCCGACTACGGGCGAAGATCAAAAGAAAGATACCAAAACAACATAAAGCCACAGGTCAGGATCGAATCCTAGTAGAAACCACTACTGATCGTCGAAGCGTCACAAGCAAACGGCCAAACTCTTCATCGGACTCCCGGTGAAGTACTGATCCAACTCCTGCATCAAACTCGGCTGAACCTGCATCTGATGTGGTGAAGTAACTGTGAGCCACAGAGGACTCAGCAATCCCGTTCCCGGGTAACAAGACTATTTAAGCCTTGGGTGTGGACAAGGCTGAAGAAAAGAATATGAGGTGAAGGAAAAAAACAAGAGTCTGCAGCAGCAACTAGCACTAACTTACGTAATAGAGAGCGAGAAGAGAAGTGCCTTGGTCGAAAGATGATCACGAAGGGATCCTAGCTAAAGCTCAACAAACATAACCCCACCGTGTTCAACTCCCGAATCCCTATTCAGAAATTGACAGTCACGGTACACACGCTGGTAGTGTATTGAAACATTGTGTCAAGTTATCTACAACCGGATATTAACAAGCTCCCATCTGCCACATAACCGCAGGCACGGCTTTCGAAAGTTCAAACCCTGCAGGGGTGTTCCAACTTGACCCATTACAAGCCCACGATCCGCGGAGTCGCAACTCCATAGGTGGGAAGACCCGAGTATTCTCGGAATCCCGTGCTCAAGTTAAACCGAACTAAGGTAAGGCTAATCCAGCAAATCCTCCCGGCGTGTCGACACCCTGATAGTAGCCGTGTGTATCTAAGTCTCAGGACACGACCAGATGGGCGATCCCACAAGTTTTTACCAAACCTCGAGTTTCCTTGAGGTGGCCCCGCGTAACCCCCGTTTCGGACCAACACTCATGTGGAGCACTGGCCCGGGGTTGTAGAATTAAAATAAAAGGGATAGCTAGTCCACATGCAAGTTTTTATTAGTTATTAGGCAAATAGTACCAAATGTTGGGACTTGCTGGAAAAGACTTAGCACTTAGCGGTTTATCAAGGGGGTCCCATACACCCCAACCGTGTTAGGAACGCATAATCAAGGAACATAACACCGGTTTATACGGTTCCTAACGGCATGAGTGGAACAAATCACCAAGCAAAAGGCTTAGCCTTCCACCCTTGCCAATATATAGATGATTTCATTTTTAAGCATTTATATAGTGTGATATAACCCAACCAAACTTCAACATGAAGCAAGCATCTTCGATCTTCACCTGCAACTAGCAATGCTATAAGAAGGGCTGAGCGAAGCGTACTTAGCCAAGCAACGGTTTGCATAGGTAGGTTGGTTAAACTTGGCAATGGTTACAAGTAGGAGGCTGACAAGAAGATCATGGGCATCGAGGCAAAACTATAGAGCGGAACTACTAGCAATAGGCAAAGATAGTAATGTTATCGGGGTTCGGTCATCTTGCCTGGAATTCCACAAGGGAGAAGAACGGATCCACGAAGTAGACGGAGCAACATAGACGAGCGAATCCTCACAACTCCGGAACGAAACTGAAGCTAACAAGAGAAGCAACCGGAAAGAAAATAAACAACACGGTAAACACACAAGCATAAACATGGCATACGATGCACAAACAAGTATGATGCATGTCCGGTTTAAATATGCATGGCATGGCAAAGTGCACAAACAACACTACAAGTTAAGTGGAGCTCAATATGCAACGAGTTGCATATTGACGAAACACCACATTTTAATTATTTAGTTGACTCTCGTTTATTAACAAGACAAGATTAAATGTTTTTAGCATGGCAAGAGGTGAAACATAAAGAAACTACACTATTTAGGCATTTTAAATGAGGCCGGAAAAACAACAACAATTCCGGAAAATCCCCATGAGCATGTTTAGTAATTATTAAAGCAAACAACAATTAAACATTCTCAGTGTTGTTAACATGATGCGGATGACATGATCAAGTTTATGCAATTTTATTAAAAGGTTAACAAGAAGAAGACATGAAGCATTTGTCACCGTGGTGGAAAGAAAAGGGTGCCACGGCAACGATCCGAAAATGATGCAACGGCAACATCTCGGTTCCGGTAACTCGTTGAGAGGCCGGTGCAAAAGGAAAGATGGCGTGGGCGAGTCAACGAGATGAAAGGTGGGGTGTTCCCGTCACCGGGTTCCCACGAGTCGGCGACGAGGCAACCGAGGAACATGACAACGGACGAAACGGACACGGAGCACACAAGGAAACATCTCACGGGTCACGTCTCGGGGTTATACCTTCGGAACAAACGTTCACGGGGCGGTTCGAGAGCGTCGAGGAAGTAGCCGTAGTAGTGGAAGTAGTGGTACACGAGTCGTGGTACACGGGGCGACGGTAGTGGTACATGCCGTAGAGGGAAGTAGTTGTTCTCGTTCATCGGAGAGGAAGTAGTTGTACATGAGGTCGCCAACGAGTAGTCGTTCCGTTCGTAGAGGTACTTGAGGGTCTCGGCGACGGTAGTGGTACACGGCGACGGTAGTCGTTCGGGTCGTCGTGGTACTTGGCGTGTCATCTTGCGTAGTCGTTCCGGTTCGTAGACGTACTTGCATCGGAGGGGTACTTGTCGTTTCATCGTGTAGTCGAACTTGCCGAAACTTGAGGTCCTCGTGCACTTGACGAAAACAAAAAAAAAACAGCAGCAGTACAAGGCGTTCCAAAACAAAGCACGGCCAAGGGCCTCGAAGGACAGTTGAACGCAGCAAGGCGAGGGAGACGGTGAGGCGGCGCCGGCGCTGGAGGAGGAAGGCAGCAAGGCGAGGTGAAGAAGGAGGCTGTCGGGGCTCCTTGGCGCTGGCGAGGAGGAGAGGCGCTCCTGGCCGCGGGGATGGAGGAGGCAGGAGGGTCGCGGCGCTCGGGGCGGCCGGGCTGCTCCCGGTGAAGAGGAGGCGCGAAGCGAGGAGGAACGAGGGAAGCCACGCGCGGGGCGGTCGCCGGCTCTGGCGAGGCAGAGGCCTCGGGCGCGGCCACGAGGAGGGCGACGGCGCCCTGGAATCGGCAGAGGAGCGATGGGCTCGGGCTCTAGGCGAGAGAGCCAGAGGGGTGAGGCTCGATGGGTCGGGACGATGGGAGGAGGGCGAGAGGTCGAGGGGAAAACGGGCAGAGGCGAGAGGATGAGGCGCTCGAGGGAGAGAGACTTGGGGGTCGGCGCGAGGGAAGGTGAGCGAGCGGGGAGATCGGGGCGATGGGGAAGAGGCTGGCGGCGCATCGGGAGAGCGAGGGGAAAGAGAGGAGCGGGGTCGAGGGTTCGGGACAATGGGGTGGCGGCGCGAGGGGAAGCGAGGAGGGAGCGAGGAGACTGCGGGCTGAGCGCTAGCTAGGGTTAGGAGAGTTAGAGCGGGCCAAAGGGCCGGCTGCGGCTAGAGGAGGCCCAAGAGGGATGGTGGAGCTGGGCCTTGAGGGAGAGACGGCTGGGAAGGGAAGGCTGCAGGTTGGAGGAGGCTGCGGCTGCACTATTTTTTTATTTCTTAGCAGAAGCAAAAGAGAAGAAAAGAAAAAGAGGAGGGGGGTTAGGAGCAGAATTTGCACAAGGGAGTATTTTTCTCGGGCACGTAAAAAAGAGCACGGTCGGAGAAAAATATAAAAGGCCAGATCGGAAAAATAATTCAAACACATTTGAGTTTAATTCAAATGGGTTTGAACTAAGGCTTGAATATTGAAGTGTCCAAAAATGTTCGAATTTTCGGAGGAACCTCGAAACAACGGAAAAGAATTATTGGCAAGGTTTAGAAGTAGAAACTCGAAGTGAAAAGACATGGGGAAAATATGCAAGTGTGTTGCGGGTAATTCCAAAGAATGGAATATATATTTATAATAGCTCCATAATATTTGGAGGATATGTTATAAAGAGAAGTCACCTTCCCTCGATTTAAATGGACCGAAGGTCCACACAATTTATTAGGTTGAGATGCAAAAATAAAAATGACATGATGGCATGATGACATGATGCGATGCAAAAATAAATAACACAAGCTCAAAAGAAACACACGGGCAACCCGGAACATCTCGAATCTTCTGGGACGTCGGTCTCGGGCGTCACAACTCTCCCACACTAACAGAGGATCTCGACCCGAGATCCTAGAGATAGCACCGGGTAAAAACGAAAAAAGAAGAGGTAAAACAAAGTTGCTTCTTTGACAGACGAGTGAAACCAAAGAACCTTGAGAGGTTGAACAAACTTGAAAGAAAGAATGCAACGGAGATGAACGAAGATGAAAACTCCGTTAGAAAAGAGGAACAAGGAACATAACAAGAACCTTGTAGGTTGAAAGACATGAAACAAGAGCTCACGGATCAAAAGAATATGAAACCGCAACGGTATAGCCAAGGGATAAGAATGACAGAATTTGGAGAGCACTCCGTCTGAAAATGGAAGGAATTAACAAGAACTTGGCAAGTTGAGATGATACTTGATGAAAACAGCAACATATTGCCCCGAAACAATTAAAAGAATGACACAAGGTTAAGAAAGATTTCAGACAACACTCCAGTTAAAAAGATAGGCAAAACTAGATAAGATGAGGGAACTAGAATGAAGAATACAACACTCCGGTTAAATGATAAGCAAGGGAAAGAACATGATCTTGATAAAAACGAGATGATGGTCAAGAGAGCAATATCACAAAACCTCCGGAATGAAAGAATAGAGAATATAGTTCAATGAAAGAAATGAACGGAAAAAAGTATGACAACTTCTCTCAAAATGAATTGAAAGAGCATCCTTACGAAGAAGGGTTGAACGTGGTTGATGGAAAATCAACAACGAAACGAATGAGATTCATGTGGGCTTATGGAAAACATCTCAAAATTATGAGGTGACAACCAGCCACTAACGAAAACAATTTATTGGATTGAGATCAACAAGGATATGAAAAAAACTTATCTCACCGGCATGATAAATGAAGAACTTGGGTCATTTATGAGCACCATAATAGCAACAATTCTTAGGGAAAGCTTTAGGTGAAATACAACCCAGATAACTCCAACGAATAAATTGAATGGTTGGAAAGATCTCCTGAACAAAGAAAAATGATGGGTTTAAATATCTCATTCTTGACAACTTGTGAATCATGAAACATGGAGGAAAATTATCAAGAATGACATAACACCATCTGAAAAGATAAGGTAGAAAGAATTGCAATTGGAAAGCATGATGAAGAATGCTTGAGCTCCAACAGGAATCTTGATGAAGACTTCGAGGATTAATTAAAACATGATGAACCACCATGAAGAACTCCGGTAACAAAAGGATGAGAAGTGAAAGATAAAAAGAATAAGATTGAAGGCCTGCGATGAATTAGATGGAGCTTTGAAATGATACTTGAAATAACTTGGAACTCCGGAAAACAAGATGAAGAATTTAGAACCGAGAATATGATGAACAAGCTCCAGACAAAAGAATTAAATCACCTTGAAGGAATAAGAATAAGAATTATGTCATGCATCTCCTTCACCAATTTAAATTGATGACAACCAAAGGATTTGGCATACTACTTATTCTCGTTGCAAAGAATTACGAGAGATCTCGCACAAACTTGGATAAATCTTCAACAAGGCACCGGTAGGATTACGAAAAGAACAAATGAATTAAAATGATAACAACGGAAGGGTAAACTTGAATGAACCACCGTAAGAACTCCGGTAATGAAGAATTAAAAGGTTGAACCAAAGATGAAAAGAATTTGAAAGTAAACTTGGAGAAGGCATATGACTGATGGAAATCATTCTTACGTCACACTTTGAAAAGAATTTGAGTATAACTCCAGAAAAATTAGAAGAGTCAGGTAAGATCCTGGAAAAGACCTGTGGGTTAGGGCCCACAAAAGAAATCACCGTTGGAAAAGATTGCTTAAGAGATATTGCACCGGTTGAATTAAATGGCTTGGATGAGATATCAATCTCAAAATAGTTTGAACGGATTAAGAATGGAATTATGAATCTTCAGCACTCCGGATATGAATAGCAAGAGGAGAATGATTAATTGGTGCACCGGAATAAGAAAGCATTGTGGAAAGAGGAAAAAGGATAAGATCAACACCGAAATCTTGAATTACATCCACCGGAAGAATTTGAGAACAAAAGAATGATGAACTTGATGCTCTTGAGCATCTTCACGATAATTCACCGGATAAGAACATTGAAGGAAATGAATGAAGAAATATTACATGAATAAAATGGATACTTCATCTGAGAATTCTAGCTCCATAAAGAAAAGGGAGGGAGGGCGGGGAAAACAAAGACAACTTGAGACGAACAAAATGGACACCGGTTGAAAAGAATTTAACATGACCATCTTGATGATCAATAAGGATTAGCACTCCCATAGAAATATGAGAACACCGATTAAGAAAGGTATGGAATCAACATTTGACATCGAAGCAACTCGAATACCAGAATCAAGACAAAAAACAAAGGATAGATATGCAACATGATCTTCACAATATCATCCGAACAGAGAATTGAACGGATGAATTCCGCAGGTACATCAACTTGTCGAGAAGCCACTAGGAAGAAGAAGAAAAATAAATAAATAAAAAGGAACAAGGATCAGATAGAACAAATACAAGATAGAAGTTTCGTTCGACATCTTCGTGCTGAAAGCTCATGGAACGTGTTACAAAAGGGTTTTGCAATCCCCGGATCAGCATAGCCAAGGACCCTTTAAGATGCAACTCCCGATCAGAACAAGTCCATAAAACCACTTCACTCAATGTAGAACCCCGAACTTCATATCGAGCATCCATTGGAAGAATGCCTAGAACTACTAGATAAACCCACCTATAGATTTCCGAAAGTTTCCAGTTATGCAATCAGGTGTTGGGGATACACGGGAAGCACCGCGCAATCAACTCTAAACCTACATCCAGGTGTATCCATCCTTCAACACATAACCAGTCTTTCTCGGAAACTGTTTACCTCGGACCTTCGAAACGCATCCACTATACAAGCTATGGCAATACTCTTGAACTACCTCCCCAGTACTGGGTGATGTTGGGGTTATCTTGCCACTGGCCGTATAGGAGAGATTTTCGATGTCGGCCGTCTTAAGTATTTAGTACTGCCGCGATGGATTTGTGACGACAACACCTCGGAGCTCAACTCCCTGGGACACTGCCACAACCCCTAATGACAGGAGGCATCGAGAACAATGTTCTCGTCACAAAGACATCGGAACAATCCAAACAATACTCGCGAGATCCTAAAAAAAAATTTGGTGCAATTTTTGAAAGTAGAAGAGGCAAGAGTAATCGTCAGGAGTCCTCACAAGAATGAAAGGGGATGAGAAGCAAAGAATTCCTACTCTCCGATATAAATATAGGACTCAAAACATTTTTCAGTGTGTGCCTAGACTCAACCGTCAACGATTCGATCAATCAGTGGGGGCTTCTAGGTCGGAGAAGGCTCTGAATACCAACTTGTAATGCCCAGGATGGGACTATATCTCCTACGTGTCGAGGCACGACTTAAAGATATAAGCCCATCCTAGAATGATCTCAAGTTTGGTATCTTAGCACGACTCATGTAAAAGATGGATTAAATTGCAAAAGGAGATAGTTGGCTTACACTCGCCACTTCACACAATACATTACATAAGCAAATCATCATTCAAAACATCACAACCCGACTACGGGCGAAGATCAAAAGAAAGATACCAAAACAACATAAAGCCACAGGTCAGGATCGAATCCTAGTAGAAACCACTACTGATCGTCGAAGCGTCACAAGCAAACGGCCAAACTCTTCATCGGACTCCCGGTGAAGTACTGATCCAACTCCTGCATCAAACTCGGCTGAACCTGCATCTGATGTGGTGAAGTAACTGTGAGCCACAGAGGACTCAGCAATCCCGTTCCCGGGTAACAAGACTATTTAAGCCTTGGGTGTGGACAAGGCTGAAGAAAAGAATATGAGGTGAAGGAAAAAAACAAGAGTCTGCAGCAGCAACTAGCACTAACTTACGTAATAGAGAGCGAGAAGAGAAGTGCCTTGGTCGAAAGATGATCACGAAGGGATCCTAGCTAAAGCTCAACAAACATAACCCCACCGTGTTCAACTCCCGAATCCCTATTCAGAAATTGACAGTCACGGTACACACGCTGGTAGTGTATTGAAACATTGTGTCAAGTTATCTACAACCGGATATTAACAAGCTCCCATCTGCCACATAACCGCGGGCACGGCTTTCGAAAGTTCAAACCCTGCAGGGGTGTTCCAACTTGACCCATTACAAGCCCACGATCCGCGGAGTCGCAACTCCATAGGTGGGAAGACCCGAGTATTCTCGGAATCCCGTGCTCAAGTTAAACCGAACTAAGGTAAGGCTAATCCAGCAAATCCTCCCGGCGTGTCGACACCCTGATAGTAGCCACGCGTATCTAAGTCTCAGGACACGACCGGATGGGCGATCCCACAGGTTTTTACCAAACCTCGAGTTTCCTTGAGGTGGCCCCGCGTAACCCCCGTTTCGGACCAACACTCATGTGGAGCACTGGCCCGGGGTTGTAGAATTAAAATAAAAGGGATAGCTAATCCAGATGCAAGTTTTTATTAGTTATTAGACAAATAGTACCAAATGTTGGGACTTGCTGGAAAAGACTTAGCACTTAGCGGTTTATCAAGGGGGTCCCATACACCCCAACCGTGTTAGGAACGCATAATCAAGGAACATAACACCGGTTTATACGGTTCCTAACGGCATGAGTGGAACAAATCACCAAGCAAAAGGCTTAGCCTTCCACCCTTGCCAATATATAGATGATTTCATTTTTAAGCATTTATATAGTGTGATATAACCCAACCAAACTTCAACATGAAGCAAGCATCTTCGATCTTCACCTACAACTAGCAATGCTATAAGAAGGGTTGAGCGAAGCGTACTTAGCCAAGCAACGGTTTGCATAGGTAGGTTGGTTAAACTTGGCAATGGTTACAAGTAGGAGGCTGACAAGAAGATCATGGGCATTGAGGCAAAACTATAGAGCGGAACTACTAGCAATAGGCAAAGATAGTAATGTTATCGGGGTTCGGTCATCTTGCCTGGAATTCCACAAGGGAGAAGAACGGATCCACGAAGTAGACGGAGCAACATAGACGAGCGAATCCTCACAACTCCGGAACGAAACTGAAGCTAACAAGAGAAGCAACCGGAAAGAAAAGAAACAACACGGTAAACACACAAGCATAAACATGGCATACGATGCACAAACAAGTATGATGCATGTCCGGTTTAAATATGCATGGCATGGCAAAGTGCACAAACAACACTACAAGTTAAGTGGAGCTCAATATGCAACGAGTTGCATATTGACGAAACACCACATTTTAATTATTTAGTTGACTCTCGTTTATTAACAAGACAAGATTAAATGTTTTTAGCATGGCAAGAGGTGAAACATAAAGAAACTACACTATTTAGGCATTTTAAATGAGGCCGGAAAAACAACAACAATTCCGGAAAATCCCCATGAGCATGTTTAGTAATTATTAAAGCAAACAACAATTAAACATTCTCAGTGTTGTTAACATGATGCGGATGACATGATCAAGTTTATGCAATTTTATTAAAAGGTTAACAAGAAGAAGACATGAAGCATTTGTCACCGTGGTGGAAAGAAAAGGGTGCCACGGCAACGATCCGAAAATGATGCAACGGCAACATCTCGGTTCCGGTAACTCGTTGAGAGGCCGGTGCAAAAGGAAAGATGGCGTGGGCGAGTCAACGAGATGAAAGGTGGGGTGTTCCCGTCACCGGGTTCCCACGAGTCGGCGACGAGGCAACCGAGGAACATGACAACGGACGAAACGGACACAGAGCACACAAGAAAACATCTCACGGGTCACGTCTCGGGGTTATACCTTCGGAACAAACGTTCACGGGGCGGTTCGAGAGCGTCGAGGAAGTAGCCGTAGTAGTGGAAGTAGTGGTACACGAGTCATGGTACACGGGGCGACGGTAGTGGTCCATGCCGTAGAGGGAAGTAGTTGTTCTCGTTCATCGGAGAGGAAGTAGTTGTACACGAGGTCGCCAACGAGTAGTCGTTCCGTTCGTAGAGGTACTTGAGGGTCTCGGCGACGGTAGTGGTACACGACGACGGTAGTCGTTCGGGTCGTCGTGGTACTTGGCGTGTCATCTTGCGTAGTCGTTCCGGTTCGTAGACGTACTTGCATCGGAGGGGTACTTGTCGTTTCATCGTGTAGTCGAACTTGCCGAAACTTGAGGTCCTCGTGCACTTGACGAAAACAAAAAAAAAACAACAGCAGTACAAGGCGTTCCAAAACAAAGCACAGCCAAGGGCCTCGAAGGACAGCTGAACGCAGCAAGGCGAGGGAGACGGTGAGGCGGCGCCGGCGCTGGAGGAGGAAGGCAGCAAGGCGAGGTGAAGAAGGAGGCCGTCGGGGCTCCTTGGCGCTGGCGAGGAGGAGAGGCGCTCCTGGTCGCGGGGATGGAGGAGGCAGGAGGGTCGCGGCGCTCGGGGCGGCCGGGCTGCTCCCGGTGAAGAGGAGGCGCGAAGCGAGGAGGAACGAGGGAAGCCACGCGCGGGGCGGTCGCCGGCTCTGGTGAGGCAGAGGCCTCGGGCGCGGCCACGAGGAGGGCGACGATGCCCTGGAATCGGCAGAGGAGCGATGGGCTCGGGCTCCAGGCGAGAGAGCCAGAGGGGTGAGGCTCGATGGGTCGGGACGATGGGAGGAGGGCGAGAGGTTGAGGGGAAAACGGGCAGAGGCGAGAGGATGAGGCGCTCGAGGGAGAGAGACTTGGGGGTCGGCGCGAGGGAAGGTGAGCGAGCGGGGAGATCGGGGCGATGGGGAAGAGGCTGGCGGCGCATCGGGAGAGCGAGGGGAAAGAGAGGAGCGGGGTCGAGGGTTCGGGACGATGGGGTGGCAGCGCGAGGGGAAGCGAGGAGGGAGCGAGGAGACTGCGGGCTGAGCGCTAGCTAGGGTTAGGAGAGTTAGAGCGGGCCAAAGGGCCGGCTGCGGCTAGAGGAGGCCCACGAGGGATGGTGGAGCTGGGCCTTGAGGGAGAGACGGCTGGGAAGGGAAGGCTGCAGGTTGGAGGAGGCTGCGGCTGCACTATTTTTTTATTTCTTAGCAGAAGCAAAAGAGAAGAAAAGAAAAAGAGGAGGGGGGTTAGGAGCAGAATTTGCACAAGGGAGTATTTTTCTCGGGCACGTAAAAAAGAGCACGGCCGGAGAAAAATATAAAAGGCCAGATCGGAAAAATAATTCAAACACATTTGAGTTTAATTCAAATGGGTTTGAACTAAGACTTGAATATTGAAGTGTCCAAAAATGTTCGAATTTTCGGAGGAACCTCGAAACAACGGAAAAGAATTATTGGCAAGGTTTAGAAGTAGAAACTCGAAGTGAAAAGACATGGGGAAAATATGCAAGTGTGTTGCGGGTAATTCCAAAGAATGGAATATATATTTATAATAGATCCATAATATTTGGAGGATATGTTATAAAGTGAAGTCACCTTCCCTCGATTTAAATGGACCGAAGGTCCACACAATTTATTAGGTTGAGATGCAAAAATAAAAATGACATGATGGCATGATGACATGATGCGATGCAAAAATAAATAACACAAGCTCAAAAGAAACACACGGGCAACCCGAAACATCTGGAATCTTCTGGAATCTTCTGGAATCTTCTGGGACGTCGGTCTCGGGCGTCACAAAGCTGCTCCCAACCCAACTTATTCTAGAAGCCCAATCAATTTTTTCTTTTAGAAGCCTACTAATGAAGTCTTAACTACTAGACTTCTAAAAAAATAATTTGGTTTGGGCTTCTAGAATAAGCTGGGTAGGGGTAGCTTATTTCAGCTTATTCTAGAAGCTAGCAAAAGAACTGGCCCTAAGATAGCTAGCACGATGTTTCCATGGCTTGTCCGTTTTTTGATGTCATTGCTACGCTAGATCATTGCACATCCCGTTACACCGCCGGAGGCATTCATATAGAGTCATACTCTGTTCTAGCATCGAGTTGTAAGTAAATAAAAGTGTGATGATCATCATTATTAGAGCATTGTCCCGAAAAAAAAAGGCCAAAAAAAGAGAAATGCAAAATAAAAAAAGGCCAAATAAAAAAAGGAAGGCCCAAAAAAAGAAAAAAAAAGAAAAAAGAAAAAAGGGACAATGCTACTATCTTTTTTCCCACACTTGTGCTTCAGAGTAGCACCATGTTCTTCATATAGAGAGTCTCCTATATTGTCGCTTTCATATACCAGTGAGAATTTTTCGTTATAGAGCTTGGCTTGTATATTCCAACGATGGGCTTCCTCAGATTGCCCTAGGTCTTCATGAGCAAGCAAGTTGATGCACACCCACTAGTTTTCTTTTGAGCTTTCATACACTTATAGCTCTAGTGCACCCATTACATGGCAATCCCTACTCACTCACATTGATATCAATTGATGGACATCTCCATAGTCCATTGATTTGCCTAGTCGATGTGAGACTTTCTCCCTACTTTTGTCTATCACCACCTTCTATTCCACCCATAGTGTTATGTCCATGGCTCACGCTCATGTATTGCGTGAAGAGTTGAAAAGGTTCAAAAAAGTAAAGTATGAAAACAATTGCTTGGCTGACACCGGGATGTGCATGATGGGTACTTTGTGTTAAGAAAAGGGAGCATAAAAGACTATATGATTTTGTAGGGATAACATTCTTTAGCATTGATATTTTGAAA
Organism: Secale cereale; assembly: GCA_902687465.1. Taxonomy (NCBI): domain Eukaryota; kingdom Viridiplantae; phylum Streptophyta; class Magnoliopsida; order Poales; family Poaceae; genus Secale; species Secale cereale. Next base: position 336,656,003 of record LR738714.1, read on the forward strand.
AACTTGATTGTTTGTTGGGATGCCTGAGTATTAAATTCTTTTATGTCAAATGATAGACTATTGCTTTGAATCACTCGTGTCTTAATATTCATGCCGTGATTAGATTACATGATCAAGATTATGCTAGGTAGCATTCCACATAAAAAATTATCTTTTTTATCATTTACCTACTCGAGGACGAGTAGGAATTAAGCTTGGGGATGCTGATACGTCTCTATCGTATTTATAATTTTTTATTGTTCCACGCCAATATTATACAACTTTCATACACTTTTGGCAACTTTTTATACTATTTTTGGGACTAACATATTGATCTAGTGCCCAGTGCCAGTTCCTGTTTGTTGCATGTTTTTTATTTCGCAGAATATCCATATCAAATGGAGTCCAAATAGGATAAAAACGGACGGGGATTTTTTATGGAATATATGTGATTTTTGGGAAGAAGAATCAACGCGAGACGATGCCCGAGGGGGCCACGAGGCAGGGGCGCCCTGGGCCCTCGTGGCCATCCCGTAAGGTGGTTGGTGCCCTTCTTTCGCCGCAAGAAAGCCAATATCCGGATACAAATCATGTCAAAAATTCAGCCCAATCGGAGTTACGGATCTCCGGGAACATAAGAAACGGTGAAAGGCCAGAATCTGGGAACGCAGAAACAAAGAAAGACACAGAGACAGATCGGCTCTTGCCCCTCCCATGCCATGGAGGCCATGGACCAGAGGGAGAACCCTTGTCCCGCCTAGGGAGAAGGCCAAGAAAGAAGAAGAAGGAGGGGGGCTCTATCCCCCTCACTTCTGGTGGCGCCGGAGTGCCACCGGGGCCATCATCGTGCGACGGCAATCTATACCAACACCTTCATCATCTTCACCAACATCTTCATCACCTTCCCCCATCTATCTACAGCGGTCCACTCTCCCGCAACCCGATGTACCCTCTACTTGATCATGGTGCTTTATGCTTCATACTATTATCCAATGATGTGTTGCCATCCTATGATGTCTGAGTAAATTTTCGTTGTCCTATCTGTGATTGGTGAATTTCTATGATTGGTTTAATTTGCTTGTGGTTATGTTGCTGTCCTTTGGTGCCCATCATATGAGAGCGCGCGTGGATCACACCATAGGGTTAGTTGTATGTTAATAGGACTACGTATTGGAGGGCAAGAGTGACAGAAGCTTCAACCTAGCGTAGAAATTGATGCATACGAGATTGAAGGGGGACCAATATATCTTAATGCTATGGTTGGGTTTTACCTTAATGAATGCTAGTAGTTGCGGATGCTTGCTAATAGTTCCAATCATAAGTGCATAGAATTCAAAGTCAGGGATGACATGCTAGTAGTGGCCTCTCCCACATAAAACTTGATATCGGTCTAGTAACGTAGTCAATTGCTTAGGGACAATTTCGCAACTTCTACCACCACTTTTCCACACTTGCTATACTAAATTTATTGATTCTTTACCTAAACAGCCCCTAGTTTTTATTTATGTGCACTTTATATTCCTGCAAACCTATCCCGTTACACCTACAAAGTACTTCTAGCTTCATACTTGTTCTAGGTAAAGCGAACGTCAAGCATGCGTAGAGTTGTATCGGTGGTCGATAGAACTTGAGGGAATATTTGTTCTACCTTTAGCTCCTCGTTGGGTTCGACACTCTTACTTATCGAAAACGGTTGCGATCCCCTATACTTGTGGGTTATCATCGGGCCGCAGTGTCGCTGCCCCGTGGTTCTCCTCGCAGATACATCGACTTGCGCGTCGCCGCTGCGTCGCCCCTACGGGCCGTAGTGCCGTGATAGGCGGCCCCCGCCGCCGCCCTGAGGTCGTCCCCACGGTTGCACCGTCCCGCGCTCAGCCGCTGCACTGCCCCTTCGGGTTGTAGCGTCGCGGCCCACATGAAAGGATCGATACGGTTGACTAGAGGGGGGTGAATAGGCAACTAACAATTTTTAGCTTTTCTTAACCAAATTAAACTTAGCAACAAAGTAAGTAGTCTAGATATGCAACTAGGCGGACAACCTATAGGAAGCAACAATAACAACCACAGAAGCAAGCAAGTAAAGGTATACAAAGAAAGCTTGCACAAGTAAAGGTAAGAAATAACTACAAGTGGAGTCAGTGAAGACGAGGATGTGTTACCGAAGTTCCTTCCCTTTGAGAGGAAGTACGTCTCCGTTGGAGCGGTGTGGAGGCACAATGCTCCCCAAGAAGCCACTAGGGCCACTGTATTCTCCTCACGCCCTCACACAATGCAAGGTGTCGTGATTCCACTAGTGGTGCCCTTGAAGGCGGCGACCGAACCTTTACAAACAAGCGTGGGGCAATCTTCACAACCGAATTGGAGGCTCCCAACGACACCACGAAGCTTCACCACAATGGAATATGGCTCCGAGGTGACCTCAACCGTCTAGGGTGCTCAAACACCCAAGAGTAACAAGATCCGGAAGGGATTAGTGGGGGAATCAAACTTCTCTTGGTGGAAGGGTAGATCGATGCCTTCCCAAGCAATCCCTAGGAAATCAACAAGTTTGATTGGCTAGGGAGAGAGATCGGGCGGAAATGGAGCTTTGAGCAACAATGGAGCTTGGGGAGGAAGAGGTGAGTCTTCTTGGGGAAGAAGACTCCATTTATGTAGTGGAAGAACAAATCTGACCGTTATCCCTCAATTCTGCCCGCAGAGCACGGTACTACCGCACTTAATGTGCGGTACTACCGCACGGCCCAGCGGTACTACCGCACAGGGTGCGGTACTACCGCTAGCGCGGTACAAGTCAGAACTAGCCCCTGTTGCGTTAAAACACCAGGCGGTAGTACTGCCAGAGCGGTACTACCGCACGTCCTTACGGTACTACCGCAATGCAGGGTCAGACTAGCCGAGGAAGAGTGCGTACTAAATAAATTACGCCCGCAGCTACTTCCGCAGAGTTACGGTCGATGCAAAAACTCGACACGGTACTACCGCTTGCACGAAGCGGTACTACCGTGTAGGACGCGGAAGTAAAAAATTACTTCCGCTCCTACTACCGTACTAGTTACGACGCTGGGGCCGGTCACACGGTACTATCGTGTCCTCGGTACGGTACTACCGTAACACTGGAGCGGTACTACCGTGGGGCCGTGCGGTACTACCGCATGCCAAGCAGTGGTAGTAGTAGGGCGCCACTATTTTTGTAACGACAAGGAAAAACAGCCGGAGCTCCAGAGAAGCGAAAGAAAGGTGGTGCGAATGAATAGACGTGTACGTGTTGATTCCACCCAAACCTTTCCAAAGCGGACCCCCTCTTAATAGTACGGCTTTCCTATGACTCAATTCCACCGAAAAGAAACAAAAGGAAACACCATCTTCCATAGGTTCCGAGGGGCACTTAATCGTCTTGTGCCTAGGTGTGATGTATCTGAAAAGCCTAGTGCACACAATTAGTCCGCAAAAGCATTGTCATCAATCACCAAAACTACTTAGGGAGAAATATGCCCTTACAATCTCCCCCTTTTTGGTGGATTGATGACAATGCGGGATTTGCACAAAGATAAATATAACAAAATAGTAAGCAAACCCAGCATGATTATAAAATATATGTAAGCTCCCCCTAGATGTGTGCATACATATGAAGATACTTTGGACTGCACAACACGCATACTAGGATCAACGCCCCCCTATATTTTATAAACAACATACTCCTTGCAACAAATAATAAGACTCTACGCATGGATGCAAGGAGGATATCGAGAGCACATAATAACAGGGCAAGTGAAGCAAATGCTCACAACCTAGCCGATAGCATAGACATAATAACGAGATAAGGAGCAGAGTGCATATGTCTCACACCATATGAAAGGTCTCACACACACACGACACAAACCAACGAAATCAGACAAGGTTCGACCAACGAAAGCAAATAAACCACGGCACAAGACACACGCAAATCCTACACTCTCTCCCCCTTTGGCATCGAGACACCACAAAGGGGAAAGAGGACACCTAAGGCATAAGTGGTAGCTCAGGCGGAAGAGATCAGTCGTCACGCGCCTCGTCTGACTCCTGTTGCTCCTCCTCGGAATCAGACCACTTGTAACCTTGCTTGACAATCCACTCAGCCTCTGGAGTAATGATCTCCTCTGACCCACTAGACACATTCTCACCAAAGATCCTTAATATCTTCTTGTCGCGCTGGCGAACCTGCTTTGGAGTCACATGAGCCTTGTATTGCCCCTTTGCCTGCATACAAAACAGAGCCTTCATCTTGCTCTTCAGCTTTTTAGCCCACGAGGGATGAGACGATGGGGGAGCATACCCTCCAGAACTGTCCTCATCAGCTGCCTCCTGTGCAACTTCCTCCTCATCCACATCCATCTTAGCTGCAGCAGCCTCTGCACGGGTAGTGATGTTAGCCCATCGATTCTTGATGCGAAGTCTGATAGGCTCATGACGAATCCAATGAGGGGCCTCAAACTCTTCATCAGGATAGAGCTTCTCCCAAGTCTTGGTGATCAGCAAAAACTGATATGGACCGTAGATAGGCACTTTGTGGGTGAATATCGCAAAGCGGAGCTCACACCACATGACATGTGAGATATAAAGTGGTTGAGTCTGAGCACTGCGGGCGTCCTCACACATAAGCATCATGTCCACGAGGTATGAATGTACCTTGTCCTTGTCCCCAATGCGAGGAAACAGTGAGTTGCGGAAGATCCTATGCATAATATCCAGAAAAGGGTTCATCACCCAAGTCTTCTTGCCACTTGCGAGCGTCTTCTCCACATAGTAAGGCGGTAGCCGGTCCTTGTTGGCAGACTCTTCATTGGCATGAGGGCGAGCTCCAACGGGAGTGTGGAGCCCCTCATCAGCAACCTGAAGCAGATCGATGAAGTCCTTTCATGTAGCAGTCATCTTGTGTCCATTGGTCATCCAAGTCATGTAGCGTTCCTCCTTAGGATGGAAGTGAACCGAGGCAAAGAACTGTGCCACAATCTCTGGATCAAAGTCCATATGAAACGACATGATATGCTCAATGCCAAACTTCTCCACAAGATCTAGAGCCTCGGCAAAATAGGCCTGGTGCTCCTCCTTCCTCATGTGATTCATGTCAATCCAGTGTGCATCCACATATAAGTTATGTTTTCTCTTGAGCACTTCTGTGAAGATACGATACTGCTGCTTGGTCCAGAACAACTCATCTCCATGGAACTAAGCCTAGGGATCTGCATAAGGATTGATCTTCCTCCTAGCAATGAACTCATGTGATGGAATCTCATCCATGCCCATTGTTGGTTCCTTGTTCTTGGTGGCAGGGGTCTTGGATCTGCGTTGGGGGGCATTGGAGCCCTCAGGAACATCACTTTGGGTGCGCAGATGCTTTGACCCTGTGTCACGGCTGGGATTCGAGCGACGGACATTGGAACCGGAGCCACCACCTATGACACAAACACAAGAGCACGAAAGAGAAACAGAGAGAATCAATGCAAAAGCCACAACAAAGCATAAGAAACATGTAAAAAAGATAATAAGTATGGGCTACGAAGAAGGTGTGAAGTGAACGGTAGTACTGCTCGAAGAAGCGGAAGTATATTTTTAGTGCCGCTCCGGGGGCGGTTGTACCACATTGGAGTGTTACGGTAGTACCGCATCAGGAGCGGTACTAAAAATTTACTTCCGTGTCTGTCGCGGTAGTACCGCGTCCGAAGAGCGGTAGTACCGTGACGCGTCAGAGCAGTAGTACCGCGGGCAACCAGCGGTAGTACCGCTCGGGGTCAGATCCGAATGCGGATCTAAACAATGAACGCGTAGGACAGGCAAACGGTACTGCGGTTGATCTCAACTCCTTTGTAGCAACGTACTCACTAGCATTTCTACTGCACAACAACTCTCCTACATCCTAATCTTCCATGGATAAGGTCAACAAGAACACAAGAACAACATGCATCTCTCCAAAACCTAGAGACAACAAAAGGGCAAAAGAAGAAGGGATTTTGGGGAGAAACCTTGATCCATGGCAAGAGGTCGAGGTGGGGAATGATCCCACCGGTCGGAATGCGAGGAGAGTGGCCAGAGACGGAGATCCGGCGAGGTCCTTCGGCGCCGTTCTTGAGCGAGAGAGAGAGAGAGAGAGAGAGAGAGAGAGAGAGAGAGAGAGAGAGAGAGAGACGACGTGGGGGAGACGAGTTGAATGGGTATGGGGGATTTATAACTCCCCCTGCCTGCTTATAACCCCCACTCGTTCAAAACACCACAGTAGTACCGCGAGTCATTACGGTAGTACCGCCCGGGCGGAAGTACCGCACGCAGGGCGGTAGTACCGCTCGCCAGCGGTAGTAAAAAATTACTGTCGTGCTGGTTGCGGTAGTACTGGTATTCTCTCTTGCGGTAGTACCGTGACTAATCACGGTAGTACCGCTCCCCCAAGAAAGTGCAAGTTTCGACAAGGAAGGCTTAAGCAAAGCAACTGCGGACAAAAGCACACACACGCGACAACAGGAAAGAAAGACAACAGACAGCTGGAACAACACACGCGACACTCCTCTTTGAAAGAGGTCGGTGGTCGAAGCCACCTATGTTTGAGTTATTTGGTATGGCACCGCGAATAATTATCCTTGGGCACATGGCCAACACTCGTCTTGAAGCACTCATACCATCTAACATGCCAAAGAAAAAAGACTTGATCGATTTATGCATAACGGGGGGAGGAAGAGTTCATTGAGAGAATAATACCCCCCTATGTCCATGCCTACACCTAGGCAAGATAATCATGTTGAGCGGGAGGAGTGTGTGCAGGGTTTCAATCCACATTGCTCAAATCTATGATATTTAGCTCATGCCTTAACTCGCGAAATCTTGCTTCATCCAATGGCTTTGTGAAGATGTCTGCAAGGTTATCATGAGTGTTGACATAGTGAAGCTCTATTTCTCCTCGCCGAATATGATCCCGGATGAAGTGATACCAAATCTCAATATGCTTCGTCTTGAAGTGTTGCACTGGGTTGAGAGAAATCTTGATGGCACTTTCATTGTCGCATCAAAGAGGCACTTTGTCACAAGTGACACCGTAATCCTTTAAAGTTTGCCTCGTCCATAGAAGTTGTGCACAACATCTGCCAGCTGCCACATACTCCGCTTCGGTGGATGAGAGAGACAGACAACTTTGCTTCTTGGAAGACCAACTTACCAGAGAGCAACCAAGGAATTGGCACCCTCCGCAAGTGGACTTCCTATCCACTTTGTCTCCCGCCCAATCCGAATTAGAGAAACCTACAAGGTTGAAGTTTGCTCCTCTTGGGTACCATAAGCCAAAGCTTGGGGTATGAGCCAAATATCGAAAGATTTGCTTGACTGCCACAAATTGACTTTCCTTAGGTGAGGCTTGAAACCGTGCACAGATTCCCACACTCAACATAATATCCGGTCTAGATGCACAAAGGTAAAGCAAGGAACCAATCATAGAACGATATACCTTTTGATCCACCGCTTTACCATTGGGATCAATGTCAAGTTGGCACTTGGTAGGCATTGGAGTAGTAGCTAGCTTGACATCACTTAGATTAAACCTCTTGAGCATGTCTTGAGTGTATTTGGCTTGTTTGATGAAGATTCCTTCTCTTCTTTGCTTAATCTCAAATCCAAGGAAGTACTTCAACTCTCCCATCATGGACATCTCAACATGCGTGGTCATGAGTGCGGCAAACACATCATTGAAGGCTTTGTTAGGTGAACCAAAGATAATATCATCAACATATAGTTGGCAGACAAACAACTCCCCTTTGACCTTCTTAGTAAAAGAGTGGGGTCGATTTTCCCGATTTCAAACCCACGATCTTGCAATAACTCAGTAAGATGCTCATACCATGCACGTGGGGCTTGTTTAAGGCCATAGAGCGCCTTATCGAGTTGATACACGTGATTGGGGAACTTAGGATCCTCAAACCCGGGGGTTGTTTGACATAGACTAACTCATTAATAGGACCATTAAAAAACGCACTTTTCACATCCATTTGTTGCAATTTAAAGTTATGATGAGAAGCATAGGCAAGCAACAAACAAATAGATTCAAGGCGAGCAACAGGGGCAAAGGTTTCACCATAGTCGATACCCTCGACTTGGGAGTAGCCTTGAGCCACCAAACGCGCCTTATTGTGAATGACAATGATGTGAGCATCCTGCTTGTTCTTAAAGATCCACTTGGTTCCAATGACATTATGGTTCTCCTTTGGCCTTGGCACCAGACGCCACACTTTGTTGTGCTCGAAGTTATGGAGTTCTTCATGCATGGCATTGAGCCAATCGGGGTCTTCGAGTGCCTCACAGACCTTTTGAGGTTCAACACAAGAGACAAAAGCTTGATGAGCACAATAGATTGCTAATTGTCTACGAGTGCTTACCCCCATTGTGATGCTTCCAAGAATATTCTCCATGTGATGTTCTCTAGAAGCAATCCTGGAAGCAACTTTAGCAGCACGACGCTCCAATTGCTCTTCAAGTGATAATTGAGGAGCACTGAGTTGATCATCTTGAGCGACGTCAAGAGCTTGATCTTGATCTTGATCTTGCTCAGAGGAGAGAACTTGGCCTTGTGCATCATTTGGTGGCTCACCACCATCTTGTGATTGATCTTGCATTTGTCCTTGTTCGTCCGGTTGAGAGCCTTCACTTTGTTCTTCAGAAGCATGTGGGTCTTGGGTTGATGATGGTTCCACTTGTGTGGAACATTGTCCTTCTCCTTCGGCCACAAGGGGTTCCTCAATGGGTAGGATATAGCCAACACCCATTCTTCTTATGGCTTGAGGAGGAATTTCATCACCTACATCACAAGTACCACTTTGCTCCACTTGGGAACTGTTATTCTCATCAAACTCTACGTTACACATCTCCTCAATGAGTCCATTGGACTTGTTGAGGACATGTTAAGCATGAGAGTTTGTAGCATAACCAACAAATATGCCCTCATGAGCTCTAGACTCAAATTTAGACAAACGAGCACCTTTCTTGAGGATGAAACACTTACACCCGAACACCCGGAAGTACTTGAGATTGGGCTTGTTACCGGTAAGAATCTCATACGGAGTTTTGTTCAAGTCTTTGCGGAGATAGAGCCGATTGGATGCATGACAAGCGGTGTTGATGGCTTCGGCCCAAAAGTTGCATGGAGACTTGAATTCGGCCATCATGGTCCTTGCCGCGTCCATCAATGTCCGGTTCTTTCTCTCCGCTACACCATTTTGTTGAGGGGTATAAGGTGCGGCATATTGATGTTTGATCCCCTCATCACTAAGAAACTCATCCAAGGTGTAGTTCTTGAACTCGGTGCCGTTGTCACTTTGGATCATCAAGATCTTTGCCTCATGTTGATGTTGAGCTTCATTTGCAAAGTTGATGACGGTTTATTGGGTCTCACTCTTCTTCTTGAAGAAATATACCCAAGTGTATCTTGAATAATCATCTACAATCACCAAGCAATACTTTCTGCCCCCAAGACTATCAAAGGATGGAGGTCCAAAGAGATCCATGTGAAGGAGCTCTAACGGTCTTTTTGAGTAGATTATAGTCGTGGGAGGGTGAGTCGTCTCATGTAACTTTCCTTCAATACAAGCACTGCAAGCATGATCTTTGGCAAAGCTAACATTTGTTAGTCCACGGACATGATCCCCCTTGAGAAGACTTTGCAAAGATCTCATATTGACATGGGCTAACCGGCGATGCCAAAGCCATGCCACATCAACTTTAGCCATTAGGCATGTCGCGGTCTTAGTGGGTTGCTCCGAGAAGTTAACCACATAGAGACCGTTCTCGACATGTCCAACATAGGCTACTTTAAGAGTCTTGCTCCACAAGAGGGCCACGGTATCAATATCAAAGAATGTGGCAAAGCCCATGAGTGCAAGTTGACGAACAGAAAGTAAGTTGTATGCAAGGGACTCAACAAGCATGACTTTCTCGATCGTGAGATCATGAGAAACAACAACCTTGCCAAGCCCCAATACCTTAGAAGATGAAGCATCACCCCATTCGATGTTGGTGGCCATAGATGAACCTTGATGCACGTCCACCACCAAGTCTTTGCTTCCGGTCATATGATTTGTGGCTCCACTATCGAGCAACCATGATCCCCCACCGGAAGCAAACTCCTACACAAGATCAATGCTTGGATTTAGGTACCCATTTGGTAATGGGTCCTTTGAGGTTAGAAACAAGGGCATTAGGAACCTAAATAGACCATTCAATGTACTCATAAGAAGAACCAACAAATTTAGCGAAAACATGTCCATCACTAGCACGTCATAAAACATATGAAGGATTAAAGTCGTCGGCTACGTTGGATGTCATGGTGGGATTTTTCTTGACTCCACCACTCTTCACATTGTTCTTCTTCTTAGGATCACACTCTCCCTCTTTCACAAAGGTTTGCTTGAGAGGAGGAGGTTGCTTGGCCTTGTCGTTCTTCTTCTTCTTGGGCTTGGGAGCAAACCCAATTCCTTCCTTTGCAACGACCTCCTTTTGATTGCTCAAAAGATCGTTGAGGTTGTTCTCACCTTGTATACATGACACAAGGCCTTTCTCAAGTTGCTTCTTCAACTTGGCATTCTCTTCAACAAGATGCACATACTCGCAACATGGGTTAGTAACATTTGCATTATCAATCAAAAACATGCGAGGAAAGATAGCTTTCTCCTTGGTTAGCGAAACTTGAAGTTGATCATGAGACTCCTTGAGGGAAGTATGTACACCTTTCAAGACCTTGTGAGCCTTGTCAAGCGTAACAAACTCCACCTTGAGTCTAGCATGGTCAACCACAAGCTTTGCCTCCTCGGAATTGAGCACACGACAGATAACTAAAGCATGATCAAGATATTTCCTTAATTTGGCATGAGCATCATTGTGTGACTCCTCAAGAGCCAAACGAAGACCACACTCTTACTCAAGAGCATTAGAGAGATCTGGTATCTCATCGGCATAGTCTCGACTATGACCCTCCATTTTAGAAATGGTCTCCTCGTGAGCCTCGATCATGTCATTGGCCTCACCGAGTTGTTCCAAGAGAGCAATGAAGTGCTTCTTGGGTTTGCCCTCGAGTTTACTCATAAACAACTCAAATTCATTTTCTTCCTCCTCCCCCCCTCACTCTCATCAATACAATCCGTCAATGAAGGATTAGAGGTGATGGTAGTGTTGATGTTGGGAGTTACCTTGTTGGTGGCCTTAGCCATGAGGCACTTGGCAGTGATGTTCTCATTTGGTGAGTTAAAGAGAGATGAACATGGAGTAGTTGCAATAGCAATGGTGGCCATAGTGACCATCTCATCATCATCATCATCATCATCATCATCCTCAACATATTCTTCTTGGGCCACCAACCCTTTGGAGGGGTCTTCTTGTTGAGGTTGTTCTTGTTGGGATAAGACTTGGCCTTGTCCTTTCGGATAAGCTTGCCTCCATTGTCTTCTCTTTTCTCATATGGGCAATCTACAACAAAGTGGCTCACATTCCCACAGTTGTAGCACGTCCTCACTCGTTGCTTGCCCTTGTTGCCACTTGAGTTATTTTTGTTGAAGTTGGGCTTTGAGTTCTTCTTATTGCCCCAAAATTGTCATGATGCAAGAGCCATGTGTTCATGATAGGCATATTTGTGTCTTCGGGGAAACTATCATCTTCATCCTCTTCATCCTCTTCTTCCACACAAGCCTTGGCCTTCAAGGACAGGTTAGTCTTCTTTGATCGTTGAGCTCATAATACCGCATTGTCGGCGGTCTTGTCCAAGATCCTCATGGCAACGAACTCATCCGACACTTCACTTGAAGACAAAGTGTGGAAGTCCGGTCTTTGGCGAATGACGGAGGACATGGCCTTATGATAAGGCATCATGGCCTTGAGAAACTTGCGCTTGATCCAATTGTCATCCGTGTCCTTGCTCCCATGATCTCGAAGTGAGACCGCAAGAGTGGTTAATCTCCGATAGAGTTCACGGGGATCTTCATCTTCGATCATGGCAAACTCATCGGCTTCATCTTGCACAACTTCATAGTTTGAGCGTTGAATGCTTGCGCTTCCCTTGTACATGGAACCAACATGCTCCCATGCTTCCTTGGCCACAATGAAGGGTCGAATATGTGCAATGTCTTCGGGAGGGATAACATCTTGAAGAATGCAAAGAACGGACTCGTTGAATTGATGATCTGCAGCTTCTCTTGGAGTTAAGTTGTAGGGATCATGCGGGTAGAAACCTTGCTCAATAATTCTCCAAAGATTAGTATAACAATGATTTAAATGACGTCTAAAGTGAAACATCCAAGTAGTAAAATCAGAATTTTTCACAAACTTAGGAGGAGGACCAACAAAATTTAAATGCGGAGTAGGAACGGGTCCTCCATAGTGGGTAGGAGGAGCGAAGTGGGCAAAAATCCCACTCCCATTCTTAGTAACCGGGACTTGCTCACTATTAGCTTCTCCCTTGTCGGGAATAGCATCCGACACGTTGGTAGTGGGACGAGCCACTTCCAACGGTGTGGTGGATAATTTGAGTCCCTCAAGTAATTCCTTAAACATGCCTTTGACCTCGGTCGCTAGTGATTCTTTCAATGTGTCCATAGCCACATTGAACTCCTCATGAGAGACCGCGGTCGCCCCATCGGACGTAGGCAAGGGCGGAGTTCCACCGGAGTGTCCCTCCGTCTCGACTACGTTGTCACCCATACTCTTTGGACGGTAAAGTCCTTATAAAAAGACGAGGCTCGGATACCAATTGAAAGGATCGATATGGTTGACTAGAGGGAGGGGGGGTGAATAGGCAACTAACATTTTTTAGCTTTTCTTAACCAAATTAAACTTAGCAACAAAGTAAGTAGTCTAGATATGCAACTAGGTGGACAACCTATAGGAAGCAACAATAACAACCACAAAAGCAAGCAAGTAAAGGTATACAAAGAAAGCTTGCACAAGTAAAGGTAAGAAATAACCACAAGTGGAGTCGGTGAAGACGAGGATGTGTTACCGAAGTTCCTTCCCTTTGAGAGTAAGTACGTCTCTGTTGGAGCGGTGTGGAGGCACAATGCTCCCCAAGAAGCCACTGGGGCCACCCTATTCTCCTCACGCCCTCACACAATGCAAGGTGCCATGATTCCACTAGTGGTGCCCTTGAAGGCGGTGACCGAACCTTCACAAACAAGGTTGGGGGCAATCTCCACAATCGAATTGGAGGCTCCCAACGACACCACAAAGCTTCACCACAATGGAATATGGCTCTGAGGTGACCTCAACCGTCTAGGGTGCTCAAACACCCAAGTGTAACAAGATCCGCAAGGGATTAGTGGGGGGGGGGGGAAATCAAATTTCTCTTGGTGGAAGTGTAGATCGATGCCTTCCCAAGCAATCCCTAGGAAATCAACAAGTTTGATTGGCTAGGGAGAGAGATCAGGCGGAAATGGAGCTTTGAGCAACAATGGAGCTTGGGGAGGAAGAGGTGAGTCTTATTGGGGAAGAAGACTCCCTTTATATAGTGGAAGGACAAATCCAACCGTTATTCCTCAATTCTGCCCGCAGACCACGGTACTACCGCACTTAACATGCGGTACTACCGCACGACCCAGCGGTACTATCGCACACGGTGTGGTACTACCGCTGGCGCGGTACGAGTCAGAACTAGCCCCTGTTGCATTAAAACACCGGGCGGTAGTACTGCCGGAGCGGTACTACCGCACGTCCTTACGGTACTACCGCAAGGCAGGGTCAGACTGGCTGAGGAAGAGTGCGGACTAAATAAATTATGTCCGCAACTACTTCCGCAGAGTTACGGTCGATGCAAAAACTCGACACGGTACTACCGCTTGCACGAAGCGGTACTACCGTGTAGGATGCGGAAGTAAAAAATTACTTCCTCTCCTACTACCGTACTAGTTACGACGCTGGGGCCGGTCACACGATACTACCGTGTCCTCGGTACAGTACTACCGCACGGTGCGGTACTACCGTAACACTGGAGCGGTACTACCATGGGGCCGTGCGGTACTACCACCTTCTTTGAGCGGTACTACCACCTTCTTAGAGCGGTACTACCGCATGCCAAGCAGTGGTAGTAGTAGGGCGCCACTGTTTTTGTAACGACAAGGAAAAACAGTCGGAGCTCCAGAGAAGCGAAAGAAAGGTTGTGCGAATGAATAGACGTGTACGTGTTGATTCCACCCAAACCTTTCCGAAGCGGACCCCCTCTTAATAGTACGGCTTTCCTATGACTCAATTCCACTGAAAAGAAACAAAAGGAAACACCGTCTTCCATAGGTTCCGAGGGGCACTTAATCGTCTTGTGCCTAGGTGTGATATATCTGAAAAGCTCAGTGCACACGATTAGTCCGCAAAAGCATTGTCATCAATCACCAAAACTACTTAGGGAGAAATATGCCCTTACACCGCGGTCTCCGCAACCGCCCCGAGGTCTTCCGCCGTCGCCCCGACCTACCCGCCACCATTGCGTCGCCCCTTCGTGTCGTAGCGTCGCGCCAGCAATCCATCGCCATCTTCGTGCATCGACCTCTCGTGGTATGCGCCACGTCACCTCCCTTGGCTCAGGAACGTCATCGTCCGCTTTATCATGCTATCAGGTTTCTCACCTACTTTGAGCACCGTCGCCGCACTACTAACCTAGTCGCCGCTGCTCTTCTTCGGCCACCGCCACCGCTACCTCTATAGTCACCACCGTCCGTCCACCCCCTTCATCTTCGTCCAAGCACTAGCCCCTCACTAGTGTCACCGTCATCTACCCTGACCACTTCATGTACTCCAACCACAGTTGGTGACGTTGGCCCCGCGCTGATGTAAACCACAATCGTCGTCGAGTTCTTCTCTGCTGGCCCCTCTGACTTCTTCGACATGACGTACATCTCGTGCAGGTCCCTTGTCTACACATGCCCAGTGCTGGCAACACGGATGTGTGCCTTCGTCCATGATGTGTCCCTGGGACAGGCAAGCCTGGTGCGGCGCTTCATCAACTTCGTCTTTGTCTATCTACGCATGCTCGATGCTGGCAACACCGATGTGTGCCTTCATCTACGACGTGTCCCCGGGCTTGGCAAACCCGGCGTGACACCTTGTCAACATCGTCTTCTCCCTGCTGCACCACTACATCGACACCAATGTGCCCGTGACTAACTCGGCACCTCCTTGCGCCCGTGGCTCCGCGGTGACTTCCTTGACACCGGCTACCCCAACTCGACATCGACCACGACGTTCTTCGCACGGCTACCTCGATCATGGCTACACCATCCTACGCTCTCGGCTACATAGACATTGACAAGAAGGGTTGTCATCCGCTTGAGCAACTCATTGGCTTCCTCTACAGTCAACGCATCCGCGATGCGACACCGTCCATGATGCTCCCGCTATGACTGCGGGGGTGTCAGACCGTCGGGTGTTATTCTCTCTAGTCTGACCATCCGCGACGCTCCTGTTGTTTGCAATGCTACCGCTAGGACTGTGAGGTGATGTTAGAGATATATTTGGGATACATGTATTTGGCAGTCTAGGATTTGTAACCCGTCTCATATCTTAACACTAGGAGAGGCATCTTGCCACCAAGTCTTGTACTCAATATATACTCGCCCTCGAGCCTCAATAATACATCCATCATATTCCACAACAATCCCTCTCTATCCCTTCTAGCATTTCTGACCGTCCGATTAGATAAGGGACGGTGCTTATTAAGAGATTTTTTCAATGAATTCAGGGGACACTCTTTGATTAGATATCAAACACAATAAGCGTCGCTACAAGGCCGATTTGTCATTGTGTCCACGTGGATTTTTACCGTGGTGATAGGAAGAAAAAAGGGTCAAAATGCTTCAATCCTCTGCTCATTAATGCGCCTCGGTGGAGAACCCACACACGCGACCTCTCTCTCGCTCGTTTCATCTCCTCCGCCCCACGAACCTGGTCCCCTCCCCTGTTGCTTGGCCGCCACCGTCTCCCACTAATCCACCACATGAGGGATATCCTGCCCGTGGCAATGATGCGTCTCCGCCTCGCGTCACATCGCTGTGGTCACCGGCCCAGCCGCCATCGGTGGCGAGGCGACCCCGCCCCGGGACCACCCCTCGTCCCGCGTATCCGTCTGTTCCTTGTCGACGTCCTCCCAACGTCACTATGCCCTTCCGAGCTATTTTCGCTAGCTAGTGAGCCCGCGGCGCCATGTGTGGGTCTCTGTGTGGATGAGGGCTGATGCAACACCGGGACACCTCGCCGAGGACCATCCTGTAGGTGTATGATACGTCTCCAACGTATCTATATTTTTTGATTGTTCCATGCTATTATATTATCCTTCTAGGATGTTTTATGGGCTTTATTATTCACTTTTATATGATTTTTGGGACTAACCTATTAACCTAGAGCCCAGTGCCAGTTTATGTTTTTCCCTTGTTTTTGAGTATCGCAGAAAAGGAATAACAAACGGAGCCCAATTGACCTGATACTCAGCGGAGGTTGTTTTTGGACCAGAAGAAGCCCAAGGAGTACCAGAGGAGGACCAGAAGATCCTCGGGCTGCCCACGAGGGTAGGGGGCGCCCCCTCGGCGCGCCCCCTATCTCGTGGACAGCCCGGAGACCTCCTTTACTTGTTCCCGACTCCAACACCCCCTATATATACGAAAACCTCCAGAAAATAACCAAGATCGGGAGTTCCGCCGCCGAAACCCTTGTTTCCACCGAAAACCAATCTAGACCCGTTCCGTCACCCTGTCGGAGGGGGGGGGGGATCCCTCTCCGGTGGCCATCTTCATCATCCCGACGCTCTCCATGACGAGGAGGGAGTAGTTCACCCTCGGGGCTGAGGGTATGTACCAGTAGCTATGTGTTTGATCTCTCTCTCTCTCTCTCTCTCTCTCTCTCTCTCTCTCTCTCGTGTTCTTGAGATGGCACGATCTTGATGTATCGCGAGCTTTGCTATTATAGTTGGATCTTATGATGTTTCTCCCCCTCTACTCTCTTGTGATGAATTGAGTTTTCCCTTTGAAGTTATCTTATCGGATTGAGTATTTAAGGATTTGAGAACACTTGATGTATGTCTTGCATGTGCTTATCTGTGGTGACAATGGGGTATCGCGTGATCTACTTGATGTATGTTTTGGTGATCAACGTGCAGGTTCCGTGACCTTGGGAATCTATGCATAGGGGTTGGCACTCGTTTTCGTCTTGACTCTCCGGTAGAAACTTTGGGGCACTCTTTGAAGTTCTTTGTGTTGGTTGAATAGATGAATCTGAGATTGTGTGATGCATATCGTATAATCATGCCCACAAATACTTGAGGTGACAATGGAGTATCTAGGTGACATTAGGGTTTTGGTTGATTTGTGTCTTAAGGTGTTATTCTAGTACGAACTCTAGGATAGATCGAACGGAAAGAATAGCTTCGTGCTATTTTACTGCCGACTCTTGAATAGATCAATCAGAAAGAATAACTTTGAGGTGGTTTCGTAACCTACAATAATCTCTTCGTAAGTGCATGTAGTGCCACCCCTAGTTGGTTTTGCAGTATTGACGACAAACGTGGTTGAGGGACTAATGTGTTTGTGAGAATTGCGGGGTAACACAGGTAGAAGTCTGTGACGCCTGATGCTCGAGAAGACTTCCAGTTATTTTCGTTGTCGTCATGTGATTTATTTTGCTTGTTGCATTTGATCATCGCATCATGTGCATTGCATCTGCATGTTTTCATAAAACACGTAGTCGTTCGTAGTTACCGCTTCTCCCCTTGTCCCCGCTGACCTTTTGTCAGGCCCCTTGTCTTCGCCGACCTCTCTCAAACCCCTCGCAACTGTGTCCGGAACTTACCCAAACCCGAACCGGGCTGTCGTTATCGATGGGTCCAAATCATCCCCAAACATCCCTAAAATATCTTCGGTTTCTCGTTTGGACGTCCGTTGCCTACTTTCTCGACCGTCCGATCTAAATCGAAGGGACCGGACGATCCCTATCCAAACCCAACTTCTATTTATAGCAGATGAAACCCTACCTAATCTAGAGCAACCCTAATCCTTAGGGGATCTGTCCCTTCACCGCCGTCGGACCAGCCCTCTCCTAGTTTTCCTCCACCACCAACCAGTCAGTAGCCTTTCTTCCTCGATCCAAACCCGCAGCCGCCACAACTCCTCCTCAATTTCCACGCCGACCAACGTCCGCGCTTTCCTCACGACACCAACCACCACCTTCGACTGGTCTCTAGAATGCCCGAGCTCCACCTCCTCGTCCCCGTGCCCGCAGCAGCAGAGCATGAGCCTCACGATTGAGCCTCCCGTCATCTAGGAGCCCGAGCTCCTCGATCCCTCCTCCGGCGCGCCGCCTCACTTCATCGATCCATGGAGACGAGCTCCTCCCAAACCAGGCCGTGCCTTGCTTCCTTCTCTCTCCCTCGAGTGCTCTCTCCCTGTCTCTCAAGCTCTCCCTTTTTCTGTGTGTCCCACAGGACGCCATGGTTGCACCAGCTCAACCCCACTGCGCCTCCGCCTCAACCTCGGGTCGGATCGGCTCGGCTCCCCGCCGCCTCCGCTTCGATCCGGTAGGGAACGGGACCCCGAAGACCTCCCGCGCTTGGATCCAGATGCCACCGAGGTCCTGCGCCGACCTCTCCCCATCATGCTCCTCTGCTTCGAGCCCCGCCTGCATCGAACGAGCGCTCAATCCGCTCGAGCGTTGACCGCGCCCGCAACCTCGGCCTCGAGCCACGATGCGCTCGTCCCGCTCCGGGCTGACCTCGGGTGGGCCTCGTCCAATGCCCAGCTTGCCCCAATCTTGCCAGATCCGAGCCGGCCCAAGTGTCGTGGTGAGAAGCCCAGTCCAGCCAGATTCAACCTATGTTTTTTTTCAGATCAGCGAATTTAGCCATTTTTCCAGTATTTGCAGTTTTACAGAAAAGCCCTCAAGTTCATGCATATAATAACTCCATAACCGTGCATCGAAATTAAACAAGTTATATATGCAAAATGCTTAGAATTTTGTATAGATTAATAATTTGCAACTTTCATGCATGTTTAAAACGTTTAAACTACTGTTTGCATTAATTTTCTCAAATAATTTGTGAAAATGATTTAATTCGTAAGTAAATAACCGTAGATCAAATTTAATTAAACTTTATATGTAAATAGGCTAGAAAAATGTGTAGAATAACATGGTGCATTTATTTTTGCTGTTTAATAACTTTAAAATATGTTTTTAGGTAGAACAATACCAAAATCAATAATTGCACATGGGGGTTTTCCGGAATTGTTGTTTGTTGTTTCCGGCCCCATTTAAATTGCCTAGATAGGTAGTTTCTTTGTGCTTCACCTCTTGCCATGTTAAAGAACATTTAGTATTGGTGTCTACATAAACGAGAGTTAAATAAATAATCAAATGTGGTGTTTTGTCAATATGCAACTCGTTTCATATTGAGCTCCACATAAATTGTAGTGTTGTTTGTTGCACTTTGCCATGCCATGCATATTTAAACCGGACATGCATCATACTTGGTTGTGCATCATGCCATGTTTATGCTTGTGTTTTTACCATGATGTTTGCTTCTTCCTGGTTTGCTTCTCTCGTTAGCTTCGGTTTCGTCCCGGAGTTGTGAGGATTCGTTCGACTACGACCGTTTGTCTTCTTCATTGCTCATTCTTCTTCCTTGCGGGATCTCAGGCAAGATGACCATTCCTTGATATCACCTCTATTGTTGCTATGCTAGATGCCTCGCTCTATTGCTTTGCCGCGATACCTATCCTTTTGCATGTCAGCCCCTACCTTGCCATGAAACCTCTAACTACCTTCCTAACAAACCGTTGTTTGGCTAAGTTACGCTTTCGCTCAAGCCCCTCTTATAGCGTTGTTAGTTGCAGGTGAAGATGACGTTTGCTCCATGTTGGATGGGATATTTGGGAATAACACAATATCCATTTATATACATTAATGCACCTATATACATGGAAATGGGTGGAAGGCTTGGCCTTTTGCTCGGTGTTTTGTTCCACTCATGCTGCCTTAAGAACCGATAAACCGGTGTTATGTTCCTTGATTTTGCGTCCCTAACGCGGTTGGGGTTTATGGGCCCCCCTTGATAGTTCGCTTTGAATAAAACTCCTCCAGCAAGGCCCAACTTTGGTTTTACCATTTGCCTAATAACTAAAACTTGCATAGGGACCGGCTAGAACCCGATGACTTAATTAACAACCCAGGCCAGTGCTCCTCATGAGTGTTGGTCCAAACTGGGCAGGCTGCGGGGCCACCTTGGGGAAACCCGAGGTATTTGGTATATACCTGTAGGCTGACCTATCCGATTGTGGCCTGTGATGAGATATGCACGGCTTCTATCAGGGTGTTGGCACGTCGGGAGGTCTTGCTGGATTTGTTTTACCATTGTCAAAATATCTTGTACACCGGGATTTCGAGTCTGATCGGGTATTCCCTAAGATAAGGTTTTTTTACCTCTGTTGATCGCGAGAGCTTGTGATGGGCTAAGTTGGGACACCCCTGCAGGGTTATGATCTTTCGGAAGTCGTGCCCACGGTTATGTGGCGGATTGGAGTTTGTTAATATCCGGTTGTAGACAACTTGACACAAAAACTCAAACTTAATACACTATCGTGTGAGTAGTCATGATGGTCTCTTTTCAAGGGAGTTCGGGAAGAGAACACGACTGGGTTATGGATGACTCATTGGTAGACAGGATCATCTAGTGATCATGGATTAGTTCACGACCGATGAGTTTCACTTCTTTTCTCGATCTAAAGTTACGTAAGCTAGCCACCTCATCTACGCTTAGTGCTTGCAGCAGCCCACTTAGACACTTTCTCCTTACCCAAAGGCTTTGATAGTTTTGATACCCGAGAATGGGATTGCTGAGTCCTTGTGACTCACGGTTTACTACAAACACAGGTGCAGGTACAACCGAGTACGAATCAGGTGATGGCTAGGAACTCAAGTGGGAGTTCGATGAGGAACGTGGGCGAATGTATGTGACGTTCCCCGACGATCAGTAGTGGTTCCTACTAGGGTCGATCGGGCATAGTAGGTGGTTATCTTCTTTTCATTTGGATTTGTCCATAGCCGGACCATGTTTGTATTTGGATGAATGTATGACTTATTTATGCATTGTGTAAAGTGGCGATTATAAGCCAACTATGTTTCCCCCCTTTGTTCTTGTACATGGGAATGTGTGAAGATGACCATCTTGCAATCATACTAAAATGCGATTACGCCTCTAAGTTGTGCCTCGACACGTAGGAGATATAGTCGTATCTTGGGCGTTACAAGTTGGTATCAGAGCCTTCCCCGACCTTGGAGCTCCTGCTTGATCGATCCGTTGCCGATGTTGAGTCTAGAATTTTAAAAAATATTTTGAGTCTTAGGATTATATATCAGAGAGTAGGAATTCTTTTTCTCCTTATCCCCTTCGTCGATCTGGTGAGGACTCCTGACGTAGAAGTTTTGACTTCTACCATCTTTTCTACTATTTTTTTTAGGATCATGCGGGTATTGTTGGGATCGTTTCGATATCTTTGTGACGAGAACATTGTTCTTGGTGCCTCCTGTCATTTAGGGGTTGTGGCAGTGTCCCGGGGAGTTGAGCTCTGAGGTGTTGTCGTCACAGTTGTATCATTGAAATTCTGGAATACCAGAGGCGGACAACATCGAAAACGCTTCCATGCATGTCTGGTGGTGAGATAACCCCGATGTCACCCAGTACTGGGGGGATAGTTCGGGAGTATTGCCACAGCTAGTATAGCGGATGCTTTTCAAAGGTGTGAGGTAAACGGTTTCCGAAGGTGCCTGGTTATGTGTTGACGGATGGATACAACTGGATGTAGGACTTGTTAGTTGTGTGTTATAAGGTGCTTCCTCTGTATCCCCAACACCATATTACATAACTAGGAAGTTTCAGGAATTAATAGGTGGGAATTCAAGTAGCTCTTAGGAAATCTTCCAACGGATGCATGATATGAGGTTGGGGTTCAACGTCTAGTGGCTCGTTTATCACGGTCGATTTTACACTGGGGGTTGCATCTTAATGAATCCTTGGCTATGCTGATTCGGGGATGCAATGTCCTTTGTAACGTCGTGCCCGGGGGGGGGGG
>LR738714.1:336678174-336720257 GCA_902687465.1 Secale cereale
GGGGGGCTCATCACAAAAACTTTGGACGAAACCTCTATCATATATTTGTTCCGGCTTATTCTGCAAGCCAAATCCTTTGTTTTGTTTTGAGTTGTGGTATTCGAGTTGCTTCAATGTCAAGTGTTGATTCCATACCTTTCCTAAGCGGTGTTCTCATATTTCTATGGGAGTGCTAGTCCTTCTTGATCATCGAGATTGTCATGTAAATTCTTTTCAACCGGTGTGCTTCTCTTCAAGTTAACCCGATCCTTTCAATATGTGCAAGGCTAATTCTTGGTTTTTTCTCAATGGTGTGTGTTTCATTCATCCCAAGTGGTCTTTCTTTTTCCCACCCTCCCACCCTTTTTCTTTATGGAACCAAAATTCTTAGTCAAGTATCCATTATATTCATGTGAAGTCTCTTCATTCTTCTCTTCGACATTGTTTATTCCGCGATTTCTCGTGAAGACGCTAAGGAAGCTTCAACTTCATCGTTGTTCCACTCTCATTTTCTTCTCCGATGGACTAAATTCAAGCTTCGGTGTTGATCATATCTCTTTCTATTGTTTCACATATTTTTTCCCATGTTGGAAGTTCTTATCTAAGTCTCTCTTGTTTATTCAACTCTGTCTAATTCTTCTCCGGAGTGTTCAAGATATCTCGGAAGATTCATGCTTCCCTTCTTAATCAATTCAATCTATTTCAAGGTTGTTATCTCATTCAAGCCATTTGATTCAACCGGTGCAATCGCTCTTTTAAAAATCATTCAACGGTGTTTCTTTTGAGTGGGCCCTAACCCACAGGTCTTTTTCCAGGATCTTACCTGATTCTTCTATTTTTTCTAGAGTTATTCTCAAATTCTTTTCAAAGTGTGACGTAAGAATGAATTTTCATCAGTCATATGCCTTCTCTAAGATCGCTTCAAATTCTTTTCATCGTTGGTTCAACCTTTTAATTCTTCATTCCCGAGTGCCTAAAAAATTCATGGTGGTGTATCTCGTCGTCTGTCTCAGGTTTTGAAGACCGAAGAATAGTTCCTCTTGAATCCTTACCCGTTCTTCCAGAGATTCGTGGTTCTAGATTGATATTATCCTCTTTTATTACTTCGTTTGTCAGAAATGCCTCTTCGTTCATCTCCATATTCTTCCGGGGCATCATTCAAGTATTCTCTAGTCAGCTCGGGATCTCTTCGTTCTCTTGTATCTAAATTGCCTCAAGTATTTTCGTTCGTTTTCTAATTCTTCACGGTGGTTTGTTCTCTTTCTTCATTCGTTTCAATTCTTATGGTGGTTCATTCAAGACTACTCTTCCTTTGTTATCGTATCAATTCATTTGTTCTTTTCAAAATCCTACCAGTGGTGGTCCATTGAATTATGCTATATCTCTCTCCAATCATTTTAAAGAAGAATAAGTAGTATGCCAAATCCGTTGCTTGTCATCAATTTAAATTGGTGAAGGATACACATAACATAATTCTTATTCTTGTTTTGTCCAAGTGATTAACCCCTTCCTCCAGAGTTTGTTTAGGAGGAATAAATTCTTGGTTTTGAGTTGTTCATATTTCTCTCCCGGTGTTCTAAGCTCTCTCAATTTTCTCATCGCGAAGATCCATCTAAATCATTGTAAGGCTTCAATCTTATTCTTGTCATCCTACATTTCTATCCCATCATCCTATTGTTACTAGAGTTCATCAGGGTGGTTCTTATGATTTAATTCATTCTTCTAGTGTCCATCAAAACTGAACTCAAGTATTCTTCTCTTTGCACTTCGAAGTGCAGATATTTGCTCCCTTATCTTTTAAGGTGGTGTTATGTCATTCTTGACAATCCCCCTTCGTGTTTCAAGATTCACAAGTTATCAAGAATGAGATATTTAAAACCATCATTTCTCTTTCTTGAGGAGATCCTTGCAACCCCTCAATTAATTCGTTGGAGTAATCTTGGGTTGTATCTCACCTAAAAGATTTCCCTAAGGATTGTTGTTATTTATGGTGCATATAAATAACCCAACTTCTTCATCTATCCTTCCGGTGATATAAATTTTTCATCTCTTTGGTGCTCTCAATCAAATCAATTGTATCCGTTAGTGGTAGAATTTCACCTCAAGTTTTGAGATATTTTCCATAAGCCCACATCAAGCTTATTCTTTTCGTTGTTGAATTTCCAACAACTCTATTCAATCCATATTTGTAAGGCTGTTCTTTCAAATTCAATTGTGGGAGAAGTTGTCATTTTCTTCTTTGTTCATTTCTTTCATTGATCTATATTCTATTCTTTCATGCCAGAGGCATTGTGATATTGCTCTCTTCGAACCATCATCTTGTCATATCAAGATCATGTTCTTTTCCTTTCTGTTCCATTTAACGGGAGTGTTTTATCTCTCCATTCAAGTTCTCTCATCTTATCAAGTTTTACCTGTCTTTTCAACCGGAGTGTTGTCTAAATCCTTGTTACCCCTTGTGCCATTCTTTCAATAGTTCTGGAGGCAATGTGTTGTTTATTTAATCAACTATCATCCCATCTTGGCAAGTTCGTGTTCAATTCCTTCCATTTTTCAATGAAGTGCTGTCCAAATTCTTTCGTTCCTAGTCCTTCTCTACCTTTATTTAATCAGAGTGGTTTTAAATTCATCCATGATCCTTGATCACTTCGTTCAAGTCTTCGCAACCTTCAAATTCTCGTGGTGTCCCTTGTTCCTCCTTTTTACCGGAGTGCTCTCAACTTCGTTCATCTCCATTGTATTCTTTCTTTTAATTATTCAACCTCTCAAGGTTCGTGGTTTCACTCGTTTGTCGAAGAAGCAACTTTGTTTTATATCTTCCTCTTTCCTCTTCTATCCGGTGCCATCCCTAGGATCTCGGGTCCAGATCCTCTGTTAGTGTGGGAGAGTTGTGACGCCCCAAGACCGACGCTCGAGAAGACTACTAGTTATTTTTGTTGCCGTCTGTGATTTATTTTGCTTGTTGCATTTGATCATCGCATCATGTGCATTGCATCCGCATGTTTTCATAAAACTCGTAGTCGTTCGTTGTTACCGCTTCTCTCCTTGTCCCCGTTGACCTTTTTTCAGGCCCCTTGTCTTCGTTAACCTCTCTCAGACCCCTCGTAAGCGTGTCCGAAACTTACCCGAACCCGAACCGGGTTGTCATTACCGATGGGTCCGAATCATCCCCAAACATCCCTAAAATATCTTTGGTTTCTCGTTTGGATGTCCGTTCCCTATTTTCTCGACCGTCCGATCTAAATCGAAGGGACCGGACAATCCCTATCCAAACCCAACTACTATTTATAACAGATGAAACCCTACCTAATCTAGACTAACCCTAATCCCTAGGGGATATGTCCCTTCACCGCCGCCGGACCAGCCCTCTCCTCGTTTTCCTCCACCACCAACCAATCAGCAGCCTCTCTTCCTCGATTCAAACCCGCAGCCGCCATAACTCCTCCTCAATTTCCACGCCGGCCAACCTCCATGTTTTCCTCTCGACGCCAACCACCACCGTTGGCTGGTCTCCAGAATGCCTGAGCTCCACCTCCTCGTCCCCGTGCCCACATCAACAGAGCAGGAGCCTCGCGATCGAGCCTCCTCTCGTCCAGGAGCCCGAGCTCCTCGATCCCTCCTCCGGCACGCCACCTCGCTTCATCGATCCATGGAGACGAGCTCCTCCCAAACCAGGCCGTGCCCTGCTTCCTTATCTCTCCCTCGCGTGCTATCTCCCTGTCTCTCAAGCTTCCCTTTTTCTCTGTGTCCTGCAGGACGCCATGGTTGCACCAGCTCAACCCCGCTACGCCTTCGCCTCAACCTCGGGTCGGATCGGCTAAGTTCCACGCCGCCTCCGCTTTGATGTGGCAGGGAACGGGACCCCGAAGACCTCCCGCGCTTGGATCCGGGCGCCATCGAGCTCCCGCGCCGACCTATCCCCATCCCGCTCCTCTGCTTCGAGCCCCACCTGCATCGAATAAGCGCTCGATCCGCTTGAGTGCTGACCGCGCCCGCAACCTCGGCCTCGAGCCACGGTGTGCTCGTCCTACTCCGGGTTGACCTCGGGTGGGCCTCGTCCAAGGCCCAGCTTGCCCCAGCCTTGCCAGATCCGAGCCGGCCCAAGTGCCGTGGTGAGAAGCCCAGTCCAGCCAGATTCAGCTCGTGTTTTTGTTTTTTTAGATCTGCGAATTTAGCTATTTTTCCAATAACTGCAGTTTTACAAAAAGCCCTCAACTTCATGCATATAATAACTCCATAACCGTGCATCGGAATTAAAAAGTTATATATATATAGAAAATGCTTAGAATTTTGTGTAGATTAATAATTTGCAACTTTCATGCATGTTTAAAATGTTTAAACTGTTGTTTCCATTAATTTGCTCAAATGACTTGTGAAAATGATTTAATTCATAACTAAATAACCGTAGCTCCAAATTTAATAAACTTTATATGTAAATGGGCTAGAAAAAGGTTTAGAATAACATGGTGCATTTATTTTTGCTGTTTAATAACTTTAAAATATGTTTTTAGTCAGAACAGTACCAAAATCAATAATTGCACATGGGATTTTTCCGGAATTGTTGTTTGTTGTTTCCGGCCGCATTTAAATTGCCTAGATATGTAGTTTCTTTGTGCTTCACCTCTTTCCATGTTAAAGAACATTTAATATTGTTGTCTACATAAACAAGAGTCAACTAAATAATCGAATGTGGTGTTTTATCAATATGCAACTCGTTGCATATTGAGCTCCACTTAAATTGTAGTGTTGTTTGTTGCACTTTGCCATGCCATGCATATTTAAACCGGACATGCATCGTACTTGGTTGTGCATCATGCCATGTTTATACTTGTGTGTTTACCATGATGTTTGCTTCTTTCCGATTTGCTTCTCTCGTTAGCTTCGGTTTCGTTTCGGAGTTGTGAGGATTCGTTCGACTATGACCGTTTCTCTTCTTCATTGCTCGTTCTACTTCCTTGCGGGATCTCAGGCAAGATGGTCATTCCTTAATATCACCTCTATTGTTGCTATGCTAGATGCCTCGCTCTATTGCTTTGTCGCGATACATATCCTTTTGCATGTCAACCCCTACCTTGCCATGAAACCTCTAACTACCTTCCTAGCAAACCGTTGTTTGGCTAACTTACGCTTTCGCTCAATCCCCTCTTATAGCGTTGTTAGTTGGAGGTGAAGATGAAGTTTGCTCCATGTTGGATGGGATATTTGGGAATAACACAATATCCATTTATATACATTAATGCACCTATATACATGGCAATGGGTGGAAGGCTTGGCCTTTTGTTCGGTGTTTTGTTCCACTCATGCCGCCTTAAGAACCGATAAACCGGTGTTATGTTCCTTGATTCTGCGTTCCTAGTGCGGCTCGGGTTTATGGGTCCCCTTTGATAGTGTGCTTTGAATAAAACTCCTCCAGCAAGGCCCAAATTTGGTTTTACCATTTGCCTAATAACTAAAACTTGCATAGGGACCGGCTAGAACCCGAGGACTTAATTAACAACCCGGGCCAGTGCTCCTCATGAGTGTTGGTCCAAACTGGGCACACTGTGGGGCCGCCTTAGGGAAACCCGAGGTATTTGGTATATACCTGTAGGCTGACCTATCCGATTGTGTCCTAAGACGAGATACACGCGGCTCCTATCAGGGTGTCGGGAGGTCTTGCTGGATTTGTTTTACCATTGTCGAAATATCTTGTACACCGGGATTCCGAGTCTGATCAGGTAGTCCCTAAGATAAGGGTTTTTTACTTGTGTTGATCGCGTGAGCTTGTGATGGGCTAAGTTGGGACACCCCTACACGGTTATGATCTTTCGAAAGTCATGCCCGCGGTTATGTGGTGGATTGGAGTTTGCTAATATCCGGTTGTAGACAAATTGACACAAAAACTCAAACTTAATACACTAACGTGTGAGTAGTCATGATGGTCTCTTTTAGAGGGAGTTCGGGAAGAGAACACGGCTGGGTTATGGATGAATCATAGGTAGACAGGATCATATTGATCATGGATTAGTTCACGACCGATGGCTTTCAGTTCTCTTCTCGCTCTGAAGTTAAGTAAGTTAGCCACCTCATCTACGCTTAGTGCTTGCAGCAGCCCACTTACACACTTTCTCCTTACCCAAAGGCTTTGATAGTTTTGATACCCGGGTATGGGATTGTTGAGTCCTCGTGACTCACGGTTTACTACAAACACAGGTGCAGGTACAACCGAGTATGAATCAGGTGATGGCCAGGATCTCAAGTGGGAGTTCGATGAGGAACGTGGGCGAATGTATGTGATGTTCTCCGACTATCAGTACTGGTTCCTACTAGGGCCGATCGGGCATAGTGGGTGGTTATCTTCTTTTCATTTGGATCTGTCCATAGCCGGACCATGTTTGTACTTGGATGAATGTATGACTTATTTATGCATTGTGTGAAGTGGCAATTGTAAGCCAACTATGTTTTTCCCCTTTGTTCTTATACATGGGAATGTGTGAAGATGACCATCTCGCGATCATACCAAAATGTGATTACTCCTCTAAGTCGTGCCTCGACACGTAGGAGATATAGTCGCATCTTGGGCGTTACAAAGTCCCTTATTGATTCGGTTTTCCTACCAGAGATGACCCCTAAAAATGTATGAAGACATTGAAGAATATGGTGGTTCTTGAAGACACTTATGTCGAAGACAATGACATGTGAAGACATTCATTTGAAGACAATGGAGCACAAAGACATAGTTGTTTCATTATTTCATTTTCTTCTTAGTTAAGCCATAGGAACCACCGAACTGTCAAGTGGGGTCCAAGTGAACAAAGTCAAAAAACTGATGTGATGCTCAACCCAAATCCTATGTCTTCGAGTGAAGATAATGAGAGAAAATCTTGTCCTGAGTTGGACAAGTCGGCTTTACTTGTAGCCCAAGTCAAGCTGTCGCGTGTGTTTGAAATCCGACCGTTGGACACGTGTCAGTTCCCCAATGACCAAGGGTCATTTCAGACAAATCATGTCGGGTTGCCTCCTGGCTATAAATAGCCCACTGTGATAGCCTGGCCTATTAGGGATGATAGACTACTCATATCAATAAGGAATTCCTTCTTTTCCGGAAGCCCATTCGAATAGAACTCCAAAGTTAAGCGTTCTCAGCTTCGAGTAATTTCAGGATGCGTGACTGACTGGGAAGTTGTTCCCGGGTGCGCACGTGTGAGGACAAAGTGCAGAAAAGACTAGTATTGATCTATGGGGCCAGTCTAAATCCCGCCAGAAGTAACGAGAATCGGCGGGTGTGTCTCGGGCGTTACAAGTTGGTATCAGAGCCGACCCTCGAGGTTACACGGATGTTTGTGGACAGGTGCGCGATCATGTTGTGCATGACGTTTGTGACCCATTGTGGCACACGGGATGGCACATGTGTCGGACTGGATGCACTAATGTATGTGCCAAGAGGGAACGTTCATGTGGCCCGACAAGGACATCGGTTCCTTTGAGTGGGGGTGTATGTGATAGCCTTACGTTCCCTCTTGGCACATACGGCTGTTCATCTAGTCCGGCACATGTGCCATGCCGTGCGCCACGACGGGTCACAAATGTCATGCACAACATGATCGCGCACCTCTTTGTAAAAATCCTTGTAACCTCGAGGGTCGGCTCTGATACCAACTTGTAACGCCCCGGGGACACACCCGCTGGTGGTCGTTACTCCTGGCGGGATCTATACTGGCCCCACAGATCAATACTAGTCTTTTCCGCGCACTTTGTCCTCACTCGTGCGCATCCAGGAGCAACTTCCCGGTCGGTCACCCATCCTAAAATTACTCCAAGCTGAGCATGCTTAAATTTGAAGTTTTATCCAAATGGGCTTCCCGAAAAGAAGGAATTCCTTATTGATATGAGTAGTCTATCATCCCTAATAAGCCAGGCTATCACATACACCCCACTCAGAGGAACCGACATCCTCGTCTGGGCACATGAATGTTCCCTCTTGGCATATACGTATGTGCTTCCAGTCCAGCACATGTGCCATGCCGTGTGCCACGACAGGTCACAAACGTCATGCAGAACATGACCGCGCACCTGTCCGCAAACATCCATGTAACCGCGAGGGTCGGCTCTTCTGCGCACTTTGTTCTCACTCTTGCGCACTCGAGAGCAACTTCCCGGTCGGTCACCTATCCTGAAATTACTCCAAGCCGAGCACGCTTAACTTTGGAGTTCTTTTCGAATGGGCTCCCGAAAAAGAAGGAATTCCTTATTGACATGAGTAGTCTATCATCCCTAATAAGAACATTCGGATAGAACTCGAAAGTTAAGCATGCTCAGCTTGGAGTAATTTCAGGATGGGTGGGGAAGTTGCTCCCGGGTGCGCACGAGTGAGGACAAAGTGCACAGAAAAGACTAGTATTGATCTGTGGGGCCAGTCTAGATCTCTGTGATAGCCTGGCTTATTAGGGATGATAGACTACTCATATCAATAAGGAATTCCTTCTTTTCCGGAAGCCCATCCGGATAGAACTCCAAAGTTAAGAGTGCTCAGCTTGGAGTAATTTCAGGATGGGTGACCGATTGGGAAGTTGCTCCCGGGTGTGCCTGAGTGAGGACAAAGTGCGCAGAAAAGACTAGTATTGATATGTGGGGCCAGTCTAGATCCCCCAAGAGTAACGACCACCGGCGGGTGTGTCCGGGGCATTACAAGTTGGTATCAGAGCCGACCCTCGTGGTTACACGGATGTTTGAGGACAGGTGCGCGGTCATGTTGTGCATGACGTTTGTGACCCGTCGTGGTGCACGACATGTCACATGTGCCGGACTGGAAGCACATACGTATGTGCCAAGAGGGAACGTTCCTGTGGCCCGACGAGTACGTCGGTTCCTCTGAGTGGGCTATATGTGATAGACTGGCTTATTAGGGATGATAGACTACTCATATCAATAAGGAATTCCTTCTTTTTCGGAAGCCCATTCAGACAGAACTCCAAAGTTAAGCGTGCTCAGCTTGGAGTAATTTTAGGATGGGTGACCGACCGGGAAGTTGCTCCCGGGTGTGCATGAGTAAGGACAAAGTGCCCAGAAAAGACTAGTATTGATATGTAGGGCCAGTCTAGATCCCGCCAGGAGTAACGGCCACCGGCGGGTGTGTCGGGGGCGTTACAATCCCACGAGGAGTAACAATCACCAGCGGGTGTGTCCGGGGTGTTACACCCACCCCTCCACCATAAATCGGTGGCTGCTCAGAGTTAAGACACGACTTTTGTCGTTTGAGAGTAACCCACCTCCAAAGCCTTTGAGAGAGAATCCTATCAAGGACAAAGCCCAAAACACCTAGAGCTAAAGAGTGTTAGGCATCACTGAAGTCTTTCTGTTCGTGTGATCTGAAGACTTGTTACACTTGAAGACTGTGTATCTTCCAGTCAATTAGGCGTCGCTTTATGAGCATCCAAGAGCCATTGTGGATTACCGGTGAACGAAGTCTGTGAAGGTTTGGAACTCTACCTTGAAGACTTACTAGAGTGATTGGGCAAGGACTAAGCGTCCTTGGCTCAAGGGGAATGAGGTGAAGACAGGGTCTTCTGAGTTCAATCTCAGCCTCCCTAACCATACGTATAGTTGTCACGACAACTGGAACTGGTCTACCAAATCCTTATCTTCATCAAGCAACTGGTTATATCACATCACCCTTACTCATTGTTTATCTTCATGAAGTCATTGCCTGCTTGCCTTGTTTGACTTCAAAGCGTGAAGACATACTCTTGTTCTCATAATTAGCTTCACACTGCCTTCCTATTCTGACCCTATCTACCTAGCTGCTATTAGTCATCGCGCTTACTCAATACTTTTCTTAGACTATGGCTTGTCTAGTGTAGTTCATTTTCCATTGCATACTGTGTAGGTAGTTTTTGAGTGTCTGTCTTCGAAGACATTGCCTATCTTGAAGACTTTTAGAAAATTTGCCTATTCACCCCCTCTAGTCGATAACAAGCACTTTCAATTGGTATCAGAGCAAGGTACTCCCTTGTTCTGTGTTATTTGGTTTAACTACCTGGAGTTTTAGCTATGTCGACTGCAGGGATAATCAAAGTATCTGCTACTTGCCCCGTCTTCGATGGCACTCATTACCCCTACTGGAAGAATAAGATGCGCATGCATCTTTAAGCTATTGACAACAACCTGTGGTATGTCGTCAAGATTGGTGTTCCTAAAGCTGGTGAAGGCGTCACCCCCGCTGATGTCAGGAAGTTCGCACATTTGGACTCAACCGCCAAGAACATCATTTGTGGTCATCTGACCAAAGGACAGTACGGCCGTGTGAGTGCTCTGGAATCTGCAAAGCTGGTCTGGGACTGGCTGTCCAAAGTCAACAAAGGCGTCTCAACTCAAAGAGACTCAAGAATTGATGTGCTTCACAACCTCTTCAACCGATTCAAGAGAAATGACAATGAAAATGTCCAGATCACTTTCGATCGTCTTACTGATATTACCAATGAGATTCATGCCTTAGGCGCCACCGAGATTACCAAGCATGAGATAGTGAAGAAGCTATTGAAATCAATTGACAGCTCATTTGACACTTTGGCCCTAATGATTGAAGAACGTCCTAACCTCAAATACCTCGATCCATCTGACATACTTGAGAGGCTCAATACACATGAGTTCCAGCTTTCCTAGAAAAGAGATATATGGTCCCAACTATGGATGAACCCGTGCTTTGAAGGCAAAAATTATTTCCTCATTTGAAGAAGAATCTGACTGCAGTTCTGATGATCCTGAAGACATTGGCAAAGAATTAGCAATGCTCGTGAGGAAGTTCTAGAAGTTCTCCAAGAAAAATCACTTCGGAAAGTCTTCAAGATTCAACTCCAAGAATGATGAGGTTGTGTCTCGTGACTACAAGAAGAGAACTTGTCACAAATGCAAGAAGCCACACCACTATATATCTGAATGTCCTCAGTGGGACAAGGAAGCCAAGAAAAAGAAGAAGAGCAAAGAATGTGATTCTGATGACAAGAGGAAGAAGAAATCCTCAAAGACTTCTTTAAGGTCCTCATCCTACAAGAAGAGCTCATCCGGCAAGGCACGTGCATTCATTGCCAAGAAAATGGATTCAAAGGAGGAGTCTGCATCTGATGAGGCAGAAGAGGAGTCCGAGGAGGAGACAGATTCAGGCATAGCAAGCATGGCTCTAGCTCCAGCATTCATTGCCAAGTCGATCTTCAACACCAAAGACAATAATCTCGACACCAACGCTGAAGAGAGTAATGATGACGACTCTGCTCCCACCTACTGCTTCATGGCACGAGGTGCCAAGGTAAACTCTCATGATGCTTACTTTCAGACCTCTAGTTAAGACGACTTTGAATGTGAATCTGAACCCAGCAATAAGACTCTTGCTAAAATTGCAACTGAACAACAAACAACCATGGAAAAGATTAAAAAATTGCTAGACAAAAGCGATGATCTATTGGACGAGGAAATGAATTGAACTTAGTCCTTAATTGAAGACATAAAAAATCTTCACGTTAAGTACACAGAACTTGAAAGTCGTCATGAAACCCTCTCAGCTGACCATGAGAAGTTTTCCTATGATTATCTTCAAAGGAAGCAGGATCTTGAGAAACTGAGAGCATCTCATGATGATCTTCAAAAGGAAAATGATTCACTACTCGCTCAATAGATCAGTTCCGCTCAGGAAGATTTTGTGCCACCTTGTCTGAAATGCCTTCAGCGTGACAGTGCTACTTCCATTGATAAATGTACTACTGCTTCTGAGCCTATTATGTCTTCAACTGCTGATGCGGTAACTAACCCCTCTCTGGAGGAAACCACTACTATTGCTGATGAGAATGCTAGGTTGAAGACACTTGATGTAGGGTGGAGCCCTATATGGCCGATCATTCACGAAATGGAGGGATCCCGAGGATGAACACGTGGCACACGAGGGGGAACACAAGGGGAAACAAGAAGGAAACACTCAAATCAACAAGTTTAGGTCACACAAATGCTAGATCCGGGTACACAAAGGGCGATACACGATACACGATCTACTAAGAACGATACAAGTGGCGGTAGTCATCTCCATGAGGAGGTCTTGATGTTCTTCTCCGTGAAGGAGGTCTTGAATCCGGTGGATCTTCTCCGAGGAGGCCGCGGTCTCGTAGGAGAGGAACCACTAAGGTCTATGATGAGCTATCCCAAAGCTAACCCTAAAAAGATGGAGGGGAAGGAGTACTTATAGTCTAGGGGACGAAATAGCGATACACAAGTGTCACAACCCTAGTTCTAGTATGCATTAGGCTAGTCTTGATCTTTGCATCATGTTTAAATTTCAAATGAATTTGAATTGAGGACTTGTGAAACCCTCAGAAAACCCTTTTGAAAAATGACCCAAATAAAAATTGCTCCAAAAGGTGCCAAGAAAATGTTCATGTTGCTCTCTGAAAATATTGGTTAGAGATAAAAATCAAACCAATATTATTAGCAGCTCATAAATATTTATTTTAGGCTTTTGGAATTAATGCAATAAATATTTGCATTGGATATATATATTTATTATATATTTTATATGTGTCCAATAATTCTGGATTTTGTGTGGGGCTTTGGACTACTCCTTTTAGCTCCTGCAAAAATGTTAGAAGTTTTCAAATGTTTTAGTTAAATCAAACAAATGTCAAAAAATTAGAAAAGAAAAATAAAAAGGGAAAAGGCTTACCTGGTTTTACCTGCAGCCCAACCAGGCAGAGCTGGCCCGGCCCACTGGCCAAGCCAGTCACCACCAACCTCGTGCCAGTAGGCGAGGCGCGTGGCCGGCGCGCGCGCACGGCGAGGGCGCCACGCCTCCTGCCTGCCTGTCCTCCCCCTCGCCGCCTCGAAGCTCCGGACGAAGCCACGCACATCCTCTTACCTCTCTGGCTCTCTCTCGTCGCCCCTCCCCTCCTCTGTCTTCCTCTCGCGCTCGGTTCCGACCGCCATCGTCGCCGCCGATCGAAACCACCGTAGCCACTGCCTCCCCCTCGCCTCTCCGACGAGCCCCCGAGCTCTGCCTTGCTGCCGTGCGTCTCCAAGCCGAAGAAATCGACCCCGGACGCCCTGAGGCCTCGACCTCGACCTCATCTTCACCGCCGGCCGCCGTGGATCCCCCTCGCCACCCCGACCGCTCCAGGACCTCCCCGAGCTCGCCGTCCGTCGCGTTGCACTCGCCGTGAGCTCCTCTTTCTTTTCCCCCTGTCCCCTCACTCTCGCGCGTGATGTAGCCCCGAATCCCTCCATGACCGCAAGCTCACCGCCGCCGGTGATGCCGCAGCCGTGGCCACAGCCACGCACGCTCAAAACCGAGCACGCCACCGCACTCGCTATTTCACCAGGAGCCCGTAGCACCCCTCTGTTGGCCTTTCCGTGCCTTGTAGCCCCATATTCGACGAGGGCCGAACTCCGGCGCCGCCGCGAGCTCGTTTCCGGTGAGCTCCGGCCGCCCTAGCTGCTGCCGCTGACTGGAATGGATGCGGGTGAGCTCCAGCTCCCCGTAGATGGTCTCCGCTGCCCAAATGACCGCCGGAACGGCGATCCCGACGCCCTCCGCCGCGTTTGCTGCCGCCGGCGGCTAAACGCCGGCGTGTTAGCCGGGGGTTGACCAGGATTTGACCCCCTGGGTCAATGACAGGTGGGCCCCCACCCCTCCAGTTAGTTGACTAGATTAAGTTAATTAATTAGTTTTGTTAATTAGTTTAGCCACTGACTTGTGGGCCCAGCCCTGCTGACTTTCTGTTAGGATTAGTTCAGTGTTAATTAACTTAGTTAATTAACTGAGTCACTGACCAGTGGACCCCACTATCAGGTTTGACTCTGGACCAGCCCTTTGACCTGCTGACATCATGCTTGGGTCATGCTGACGCAGTATTCCAATTCTGGAATTTAAATAAATGTTAAATGATTTATTTATTTCAGAAATTGGTTTAAACTTCAAAAAATCGCAGAAATTCAACCGTAGCTCAGAATGAAATAATTTATATATGAAAAATTATCAGAAAAATTCAATCTATCCATCTGTACCATTTTCATGCATGACAAACGAAGTTATACCTACTGTTTATATGAAAACACATAAATGGCATTTAAAAATGCTTATTCTAGAGTTGCATTTGAACCCTTGGTTCAAATGGAATTCAACCAAATAAAATGCTAGTTGCATTAGCTAAATAACATCATATATTCATGCCATATTCATGCATCATATTGTTGCACATGCTTGTGTTTGATTGCTGGCACCGTCCTTCTCGATAGGTTCTGCTCCGGAGACCGTTCCAGAGTACCTGTCAGAGGAGCAGTGCTCTACACGTTGTTATACCAGGCAAGCAAACCCCTTTGTTCATTCCGATACAATCCTACTCTCTCAATCATGCTCCCTGTTATTGCATTAGGACAACAACGATTCAACTGCTACTTTATGCTGCGGTAGTTGAACCCATTCCTCTGCATGACCTGTCATTGCCACAGTAAATAGTTGAAACCCACTAGTATGTGTAGGAGTTGATTGAAGCCATGTTGTGATCTTACCTTGCCTTGCTTGCTATTGCTTAGAGTATGTCAGGTCTGATTCATTGGGAATGAATTGGAGTGCAGTGATGTGTTCTGATGCTGAGCGTTAAGTGTGTGAACACAATTTGGTAAAGGTAGCGGTGAGAGGCCATGTAGGAGTACATGGTGGGTTGTCTCACTGGAACCGTCCTTAAGCACTGAGTTCTGTGTATGTTGTCCAATGACTAGCTACTACCACGCATTGGAATGCTTAAGTGCCCCTCTCGACTTATTAATCAACTTGATCTCTGTCCAGGAGTCGCAAACTAGTTTCTGGTGTTTGTAGGTAGTGTTATTTCTCTACCAAGTGGCACCCGGCGGGGTTGGCTTGGGACAGACTAGGCACACGTGACCCGGTGTACCGAGTGGCACCCGGATGGTGGGCTCGGGAACCCTGTACACATCGTTTGGGGCCGTGATGGAAACCTCGGCCGGACTCCCTTGCGGATGGAACCTGAATAGGCGATAAACCTGGACTAGAGTCTTGTGTGGTTAGTCAGGTCGTGGCCGACACCCTCGCCAGGCTTCCGCTTGAAGGTTGCCGAGATACACGACGTGTACATGGCGGTAAGTGGCGAGAGAGTGTGTGAAGAAGTACACCCCTGCAGGGTTTTATCATGATCTATTCGAATAGCCCGGTCCACGGTTATGGACTTCTTGGATGCTTACGTGGTACATAGACAGCTTGAAGTGGATACTCTAAAATACGCAAGACAAGTGTGAGTGCTATGGATGGCCTTCTCATAGGGAGACGGGGATGAATCCATAGTGGTGTATTGTGTGGTGCTTAGTGGACTCGTGTGCGCCACCTCAAAAGAGTTACCAGCAATCGTAGAATAGGATAGCCACTAAGTCAAAGCTGGCTTGCTGCAATTAAACCCCATTTTGCCGTCTTGATACAAGTGCATGTATGATAGGATCTGATGTAAGTCTTGCTGAGTACCTTTGTACTCATGTTTGCTTAATTTATGTTTTGCAGATGAGATTGATGTCTCACTAGTAGTTCCGCTTGGACTTCGACAAGTAGCTTGTGCCTCAGCTACGTTCTTGGACGAGTGTCATAGATAGTCAGGCTCTTCAGCCTTTTTCATTTGTAGATGTCTGTACTCAGACATATTGTGCTTCCGCTTGTTGCTTGTATGCTTTGAATGTTGGGTCATGAGACCCATGTTTGTAATATCTGGCTCCTCGGAGCCTAATGAATAAATACTTTGTTTACTAGAGTCTTGTTGTGATGCCATGTTGTATTTGCACATATTGAGCATATTGTGTGTATGTTATTGAAATGCTTGGTATGTGTGGGATCCGACACCTAGTTGTTTACCCTTGGTAGCCTATCTTACAGGGAAATGTCTCCTAGTGCTTCCACTGAGCCTTGGTAGCTTGCTACTGCTCCGGAACACTTAGGCTGACCGGCATGTGTCCTTCTTCGTTCCTGTGTCTGTCCCTTAGGGGAAATGTCACGCGTTGTTCCTTTAAGTCCTTGTAGCTTGCTACGACTTGGGTTCATACGTTGATGACCGACACGTTCGTTGCTGGGTCATGAATGCCTGTCTCTGTAATTTAGTGCCACTTTTGGTTTATAACTGGTCATGTCGGACCGGTTTCTCTGTCATATGGATGCTAGCGACACTATCATATACGTGAGCCAAGATGCGCAAACGGTCCCGGGCCAGGTAAGGTGGCACCCGTGGGGATACCGTGCGTGAGGCCGCAAAGTGATATGGTGTGTTACATGCTAGATCGGTGTGACTTAGGATCGGGGTCCCGACAGCGTTGGTATCAGAGCCCGACTGCCTGTAGGATTACCAAGCCAAACTGGTCGAAGTTGAGTCTAGAAATTCTTTAGTTATATAAGGGAATTGATTGTGGAAGGGAACGTAAGGCTCTCTTTACTCCTTATACCTCATGTCTTATGATTTGAGTCATCCTATTTTTCCTACGGGGTTAAGGAACTAGGATTTCTCTTCTGTCTATCAGGATCACGAGTTACTACTCCGTAGTCCCTTAGGATTAGTTGATCTGAGTCCTATTCCTGTTTTCAAGTTCTTCCAGTATAGTTTGTTTAGTACTATCACAGTACCTTGAGTGATGATGTTGAGATGTTGAACTACCCTTTGTTAGCAGGATATCCCATTCTGAGCATCTTACTGCCGTTATGCTGCCGGAATTATCTTAGTAGTTCGAGAGATACTAATTTCTTGTTCTACCTTATGCATCCTATAGTTGTTGATGTTTCCGTCTTCGGTTTCGCTTCTCAGGATGTCTTCACTTAAGCGAAGCTCAGCTGCTCGTAGACAGAACCCCGGAGGTGGTAGGGATGAGGAGGATCCTCCCGACCAGCCTTCGATGGCAGAGTTAATGTTAGAGGTGGAAAGAAACAAGCGTGAATCTAACCGCTTGTTGGCACGTATCGAGGAGAACACCGCACATCAGTGCAAGGAATCAGCAACCATCCATGACTTCATTCGTCTGAAACCACCCACTTTCCATCATCCCATTGAGCCACTCGATGCAGATGACTGGCTCCGTAGTATCACTCACAAGCTGCGTTCTGCGAACGTAGCTGAAGATGACAAGGTCATCTATGCCACTTATCACCTGGAAGGTCCTGCTAGTCTTTGGTGGCAGAACTATGAGGCCATGATTCCAGCTGGCCAGATTCCTACCTGGAGAGATTTCACCGAGGTTTTTTGTGAGCATCATATCCCTCAAGCCCTTATCGATCGTAAGAGAGAAGAGTTCTGTAGTCTTACACAAGCTAAGATGGCTGTTGATGCTTATAGTCGAGAGTTTGAGAACCTCGCCCGCTATGCTACAGAAGAAGTGTCCACGGACGCCAAGAAGTAGGCTAGGTTCCGGAAGGGTCTCAACCCCAAACTGCGTCGTGATCTCCACTTGCATCATTGCGATACATTCCAGGCTCTTGTGAACAAGGCCATCAATGCAGAAACGGCCCAGCTCACTTACGATGAGTCTCGTAAGCACACCCGTGAACTGGGTTCTTGCTCCGGCACTAGTTCCCAGAAGCGCTGGATTTGGGTTCCAAACTCCGCTCTTCCACCCAGATATCCTTCGAGGCCATCTTATGAGGTGCCTCATCCAGCTCAGTCTTATGTTCCACCCAAGTCTATTGGCAAACCACTTGTCAATGCGGGTCCACGACCTACCTCAGGGACTTGCTTTACATGCGGAAAGCCAGGACACTATGCACGTGACTGCTCTCAGGCCAGTCTTGCTCCACCCCAGCCCGAGAAGTTCGTTCTTCGTAGTAAGCCACCACGCAAGACGATCAGTGCCAATCCAGCTCCCACTAAACATGGACGTGTGCATCA
The DNA here is from genome assembly GCA_902687465.1 of Secale cereale. NCBI lineage: Eukaryota > Viridiplantae > Streptophyta > Magnoliopsida > Poales > Poaceae > Secale > Secale cereale. The sequence goes on from LR738714.1 coordinate 336,696,033, forward strand.
TGTCTCAGCTAAAGATGCTCATGATGATCCAAATGTCGTTCTTGGTACACTCCTTGTCAATTGCCATCCGGCTTCGGTTCTGTTCGATACCGGAGCATCTCACTCCTTCATCTCTGAAGGCTATGCTCGTTTGCACGACATGTCATTTTGTGATATGCCAACTCCGCTCGAAATCCAAACCCCGGGGTCTAGATGGCAAACTACCAGAATAAGCCATGGTAATGGAATCCTTGTTGACAGACTTGTATTCCTTGCCTCACTCATAGCCCTCAAGTCTTCAGATATTAACATCATCTTGGGTATGGACTGAATGATAGCTCATCATGCCAAGATCGATTGTTACACTAGGTCTGTTCAGCTTACACACCCATCTGGCAAGATAGTCACTGTCTCCACTAGAGTTGCAAAGCGTCAACTCTATTCTCTTAATGCCAGCCCCCTTCCAGACCTTGAAGATATCCCGGTAGTCCGAGACTTTCCGGATGTCTTTCCAGAAGAACTACCAGGTGTTCCACCTGACAGGGATGTAGAGTTCGTCATAGATCTTATTCCAGGAAGTGTTCCAATTTCTAGGAGACCTTACAAGATGGCACCCCTAGAACTAGCTGAGCTTAAGAAACAACTTGATGAGTCCTTGCAAAAGGGTTTTATTCGTCCTAGTTCTTCTCCTTGGGCTTGTCCCGTCCTCTTCGTCAAGAAGAAGGATGGCACAAAACGGATGGTTGTAGATTATCGTCCCGTTAATTTGGTCACGATAAAGAACAAGTATCCGCTCCCCAGGATCAACGACCTGTATGATCAGCTCGCTGGATCCTCAGTCTTCTCCAAAATGGATTTGAGGTTAGGCTACCATCAAATCAAGATCAGAAACGGAGACATTCCTAAGACGGCTTTTGTCACTCGTTATTGCCAGTACGAGTACACCGTCATATCTTTCGGTCTAACCAATGCTCCAGCCACATTCTCCCGCTTGATGAACTCGATCTTCATGGAGTACTTAGATAAGTTCGTCGTGGTTTACCTCGATGATATTCTTATTTACTCGAAGAACGAGGAAGAGCATGCCGAACATCTTAGACTTATTCTAGAAAAACTTAGAGAGCACCGCCTTTATGCCAAGTTCTCCAAGTGTGAATTTTGGTTGCCAAAAGTGACCTATCTCGGCCACGTAATCTCTGGTAAGGGCATTGCTGTCAACCCCGAGAGAGTTCAGGCCGTTCTTGATTGGACTCCACCTGAAACAGTTAAACAAGTTAGGAGTTTCCTTGTTCTAGCCAGTTATTGTCGCCGCTTTGTTGAGAACTTCTCGAAAGTGGCCAAACCTCTCACGGAACTTCTCAAGAAAGATAAAAAGTTTGAGTGGGCCCCACAGTGTGAGCACAGTTTTCAGGAACTGAAAAGACGCCTGACTTCTGCTCCCATACTTGTGCCCCCGGATTTCACTAAGGACTTTGTTATCTACTGTGATGCCTCATGACAGGGACTAGGTTGCATTCTTATGCAGGATCGTCATGTGATTGCCTATGCATCTCGACAGTTGCTTCCACATGAGGAGAATTATCCTACACATGATCTAGAGCTTGCAGCCGTAGTCTATGCACTTAAGACCTGGCGGCATTACCTCCTTGGTAATCGTTGCGAGATCTACACCGATCACCAGAGTCTCAAGTATATCTTCACCCAACCAGATTTGAATCTTAGGCAAAGACGTTGGTTGGAGTTGGTCTCAGATTACGACTTAGGAATTACCTACACCCCAGGCAAGGGAAATGTCATGGCTGATGCGCTAAGTCGTAAGTCCTATTGCAACAATCTCATGTTGCAGCAGGGCCAACCACTTCTCCATGAGGAATTATGTAAGCTTAACCTTCACATTGCTCCTCGCGGATTCCTTTCTACCTTGGTGGCGAAACCTACCCTTGAGGATCAGATCATTTCTGACCAGAAGTTTGATAGGGGTGTTATCCGCATCAAGAGAAACATTAAAAGGGGAGTTGGTGGATGTTTCTCTACGGATGATCGAGGTGTTGTTTTCTTTGAGAATCGCCTGGTGGTTCCCAAGAATCAACATCTGCGACAATTGATCCTTAAAGAGGCTCATGAATCTCCTCTCACAATTCATCCCGGTAGTACTAAGATGTATCAGGACCTACGCCAGAGGTTCTGGTGGACTAGGATGAAGAGAGAAGTTGCTGAGTTCATTGCTAAATGTGACGTTTGTTGTCGCGTTAAGGCAGAACATCAAAGACTTGCTGGCACCCTTCAGCCCTTAGCTATTCCTGAGTGGAAATGGGATAAAGTTGGTATGGACTTCATCACCGGCTTTCCCAGGACCAAGAGAGGGAATAATGCTATCTTCATAGTCATTGATCGTCTGTCCAATGTGGCTCACTTTCTACCTGTTCGAGAGATTATCACTGCTAGTCAGCTCGCTGACTTATATATTTCTCGAATAGTGTCACTTCATGGTGTTCCACTAGAGATCAATTCAGACCGTGGTAGTCTTTTCACTTCTCATTTCTGGGAGAGTTTCCAGACTGCCATGGGCACCCATCTTTCCTTCAGTACCGCTTTCCACCCTCAATCAAGTGGTCAGGTGGAACGGGTCAACCAAATTCTCGAGGACATGCTTAGAGCTTGCGTTATCTCATTCGGTATGGATTGGGAGAAATGTCTTCCTTTCGCCGAGTTTGCTTATAACAATAGCTATCAATCCAGTCTCAAGAAAGCTCCTTTCGAGATACTCTATGGACGAAGATGTCGAACACCTTTGAACTGGTCAGAAACTGGTGAAAGACAATTCTTTGGACCAGATATGATCCAAGAGGCAGAAGAGCAAGTTCGCATCATTCGAGAGAATTTGAAAACAGCCCAGTCTCGTCAAAAGAGCCAGTATGATCGTCATCATAAGGAAGTGGCTTATGAGGTTGGTGGCAAAGCTTATCTTCGGGTTACTCCTTTGAAGGGTACCCATCGTTTCGGTATCAAGGGCAAGTTGGCTCCTTGTTACATTGGTCCTTTTCGCATTCTTGCTAAACGAGGAGAGGTTGCCTACCAGCTGGAACTACCCCCACATTTTTCTCGAGTACATGATGTCTTCCACGTCTCTCAACTCAGGCGTTGCTTCTCGGATCCCATCCGCGAAGTGGACCACGAAACGCTTGATCTTCAAGATAACCTCACATATCGAGAGCATCCCGTTCGTATTCTGGATCAAGCAGAGCGTGTCACTCGACGACATAACATCAAGTTTCTCAAGGTTCAGTGGTCTCATCATTCTAAGAGAGAAGCTACTTGGGAGCGAGAAGATCGTCTCCGACTGGAGTACCCCACCTTCTTTCCGTCGACTCCTGAATCTCGGGACGAGATTCTTTCGAGTGGGGGCGAGTTGTCACAACCCTAGTTTTGGTATGCATTAGGCTAGTCTTGATGTTTGCATCATGTTTAAATTTCAAATGAATTTGAATTGAGGACTTGTGAAACCCTCAGAAAACCCTTTTGAAAAATGACCCAAATAAAAATTGCTCCAAAAAGGTGCCAAAAAATATTCATGTTGCTCTCTGAAAATATTGGTTAGAGATAAAAAATCAAACCAATATTATTAGCAGCTCATAATATTTATTTTGGGCTTTTAGAATTAATGCAATAAATATTTGCATTGGATATATATATATTTATTATATATTTTATATGTGTCCAATAATTCTGGATTTTGTGTGGGGCTTTGGACTACTCCTTTTAGCTCCTGCAAAAATGTCAGAAGTTTTCAAATGTTTTAGTTAAATCAAACAAATGTCAGAAAATTAGAAAAGAAAAATAAAAAGGGAAAAGGCTTACCTGGTTTTACCTGCAGCCCAACCAGGCAGAGCTGGCCCGGCCCACTGGCCAAGCCAGTCACCACCAACCTCGCGCCAGTAGGCGAGGCGCGTGGCCGGCGCGCGCGCACGGCGAGGGCGCCACGCCTCCTGCCTGCCTGCCCTCCCCCTCGCCGCCTCGAAGCTCCGGACGAAGCCACACACATCCTCTTACCTCTCTGGCTCTCTCTCGTCGCCCCTCCCCTCCTCTGTCTTCCTCTCGCGCTCGGTTCCGACCGCCGTCGTCGCCGCCGATCGAAACCACCGTAGCCACCGCCTCCCCCTCGCCTCTCCGACGAGCCCCCGAGCTCCGCCTTGCTGCCGTGCGTCTCCAAGCCGAAGAAATCGACCCCGGACGCCCTGAGGCCTCGACCTCGACCTCATCTTCACCGCCGGCCGCCGTGGATCCCCCTCGCCGCCCCGACCGCTCCAGGACCTCCCCGAGCTCGCCGTCCGTCGCGTTGCACTCGCCGCGAGCTCCTCTTTCTTTTCCCCTGTCCCCTCACTCTCGCGCGTGCTGTAGCCCCGAATCCCTCCGTGACCGCAAGCTCACCGCCGCCGGCGATGCTGCCGCCGTGGCCACAGCCACGCACGCTCAAAACCGAGCACGCCACCGCACTCGCTATTTCACCAGGAGCCCGTAGCACACCTCCGTTGGCCTTTCCGTGCCCTGTAGCCCCATATTCGATGAGGGCCGAACTCCGGCACCGCCGCGAGCTCGTTTCCGGCGAGCTCCGGCCGCCCTAGCTGCTGCCCCTGACTGGAATGGATGCGTGTGAGCTCCAGCTCCCCGTAGATGGTCTCCGCTGCCCAAATGACCACCGGAACGGCGATCCCGACGCCCTCCGCCGCGTTTGCTGCCGCCGGCGGCTAAACGCCGGCGTGTTAGCCGGGGGTTGACCAGGATTTGACCCCCTGGGTCAATGACAGGTGGGCCCCCACCCCTCGAGTTAGTTGACTAGATTAAGTTAATTAATTAGTTTTGTTAATTACTTTAGCCACTGACTTGTGGGCCCAGCCCTGCTGACTTTCTGTTAGGATTAGTTCAGTGTTAATTAACTTAGTTAATTAACTGAGTCACTGGCCAGTGGACCCCACTGTCAGGTTTGACTCTGGACCAACCCTTTGACCTGCTGACATCATGCTTGGGTCATGCTGACGCAGTATTCCAATTCTGGAATTTAAATAAATGTTAAATGATTTATTTATTTCAGAAATTGGTTTAAACTTCAATAAATCACAGAAGTTCAACCGTAGCTCAGAATGAAATAATTTATATATGAAAAATTATCAGAAAAATTCAACCTATCCATCTGTACCATTTTCATGCATGACAAATGAAGTTATACCTACTGTTTATATGAAAACACATAAATGGCATTTAAAAATGCTTATTCTAGAGTTGCATTTGAACCCTTGGTTCAAATGGAATTCAACCAAATAAAATGCTAGTTGCATTAGCTCAATAACATCATATATTCATGCCATATTCATGCATCATATTGTTGCACATGCTTGTGTTTGATTGCTGGCACCGTCCTTCCCGATAGGTTCTGCTCCGGAGACCGTTCTAGAGTACCTGTCAGAGGAGCAGTGCTCTACACGTTGTTATACCAGGCAAGCAAACCCCTTTGTTCATTCCGATACAATCCTACTCTCTCACTCCTGCTCCCTGTTATTGCATTAGGACAACAACGATTCAACTGCTACTTTATGCTGCGGTTGTTGAACCCATTCCTCTGCATGACCTGTCATTGCCACAGTAAATAGTTGAAACCCACTAGTATGTGTAGGAGTTGATTGAAGCCATGTTGTGATCTTACCTTGCCTTGCTTGCTATTGCTTAGAGTATGTCAGGTCTGATTCATTGGGAATGAATTGGAGTGCAGTGATGTGTTCTGATGCTGAGCGTTAAGTGTATGAACACAATTTGGTAAAGGTAGCGGTGAGAGGCCATGTAGGAGTACATGGTGGGTTGTCTCACTGGAACCGTCCTTAAGCACTGAGTTCTGTGTATGTTGTCCAATGACTAGCTACTACCACGCATTGGAATGCTTAAGTGCCCCTCTCGACTTATTAATCAACTTGATCTCTGTCCAGGAGTCGCAAACTAGTTTCTGGTGTTTGTAGGTAGTGTTATTTCTCTACCAAGTGGCACCCGGCAGGGTGGGCTTGGGACAGACTAGGCACACGTGGCCCGGTGTACCGAGTGGCACCCAGATGGTGGGCTCGGGAACCCTGTACACATCGTTTGGGGCCGTGATGGAAACCTCGGCCGGACTCCCTTGCGGATGGAACCCGAATAGGCGATAAACCTGGACTAGAGTCTTGTGTGGTTAGTCAGGTCGTGGCCGACACCCTCGCCAGGCTTCCGCTTGAAGGTTGCCGAGATACACGACGTGTACATGGCGGTAAGTGGCGAGAGCGTGTGTGAAGAAGTACACCCCTGCAGGGTTTTATCATGATCTATTCGAATAGCCGGGTCCACGGTTATGGACTTCTTGGATGCTTACGTGGTACATAGACAACTTGAAGTGGATACTCTAAAATACGCAAGACAAGTGTGAGTGCTATGGATGGCCTTCTCGTAGGGAGACGGGGATGAATCCATAGTGGTGTATTGTGTGGTGCTTAGTGGACTCGTGTGCGCCACCTCAAAAGAGTTACCAGCAATCGTAGAATAGGATAGCCACTAGGTCAAAGCTGGCTTGCTGCAATTAAACCCCATTTTGCCGTCTTGATACAAGTGCATGTATGATAGGATCTGATGTAAGTCTTGCTGAGTACCTCTGTACTCATGTTTGCTTAATTTATGTTTTGCAGATGAGATTGATGTCTCACTAGTAGTTCCGCTTGGACTTCGACAAGTAGCTTGTGCCTCAGCTACGTTCTTGGACGAGTGTCGTAGATAGTCAGGCTCTTCAGCCTTTTTCATTTGTAGATGTCTGTACTCAGACATGTTGTGCTTCCGCTTGTTGCTTGTATGCTTTGAATGTTGGGTCATGAGACCCATGTTTGTAATATCTGGCTCCTCGGAGCCTAATGAATAAATACTTTGTTTACTAGAGTCTTGTTGTGATGCCATGTTGTATTTGCACATATTGAGCATATTGTGTGTATGTTATTGAAATGCTTGGTATGTGTGGGATCCGACACCTAGTTGTTTACCCTTGGTAGCCTATCTTACAGGGAAATGTCTCCTAGTGCTTCCACTGAGCCTTGGTAGCTTGCTACTGCTCCGGAACACTTAGGCTGACCGGCATGTGTCCTTCTTCGTTCCTGTGTCTGTCCCTTAGGGGAAATGTCACGCGTTGTTCCTTTAAGTCCTTGTAGCTTGCTACGACTTGGGTTCATACGTTGATGACCGACACATTCGTTGCTGGGTCATGAATGCCTGTCTCTGTAATTTAGTGCCACTTTTGGTTTATAACTGGTCATGTCGGCCCGGGTTCTCTGTCATATGGATGCTAGCGACACTATCATATACGTGAGCCAAGATGCGCAAACGGTCCCGGGCCAGGTAAGGTGGCACCCGTGGGGATACAGTGCGTGAGGCCGCAAAGTGATATGGTGTGTTACATGCTAGATCGGTGCGACTTAGGATCGGGGTCCCGACAACAGGTCGAAACCCAAGTGACTGCGCACAGGCAGGGCCGGACGTCCGGACGTCGGGCCGGATGTCCAGGCTTTGGCGAGGCGCCGGATGTCCAGGCATTTTGCAGGATGTCCGGGCTAGCGGGGACGAGTCTCGGGTGGCTTCTGTGGGGTGGCTCCGGAGATCCAGTCTCGAGGCCGGATGTCCGGGCCTTGTAGCTTCGGCTGCGGGGGCTCTTCTGTAGCTGTAGGTCCAGGGGCCGGATGTCTGGGCCAGGGGGCCGGATGTCCGGGGCCTAGAGCTTTCTTCAGCTTCTCTTGATGCCATGCTTCGTCCGTGAGCTTGGGGGCTTGTCCATATTCATGAACTTCTCTGATGGGGTCTTCTTGATACCTGAGCACACAAAACACATCCGTCTGAGGTAGTAGCCATGTCTCGCCAGATTCATATGGAAGTTGGACTAGGAGAGATGTCACCTCGGTCACGAGAGCTCTAGCACGAGCACGTGTCATTGGTCCTTGAGGTACTTGGTGAGGCAATTGAGGGTCCATGGGGATGACCTTGGGATTCTCCGCATCATCTCCCCTCCCTTGGGAAAGATCCGACCTCGGATCAAAATCTTCATCACCATGGAAAGGGGAGAGATCCTTGACGTTGAAGGCATTGCTCACGTTGTACTTGTAGCGTGGGATGTCGATCTTGTAGGCGTTGTTGTTGTAGCGTGCTAGCACCTTGAACGGCCCGTCGGTGCGAGGTAGTAGTTTGGACTTGCGCTCGTGTGGGAAGCGGTCCTTGCGAAGATGGAGCCAAACAAGATCTCCCGGTTAGAACACCATTTGTGCCTTGTTGACGTTGAGCTTGGTGGTGAGGCGATGGACTTGTCGCTCGATCGTTGCCCTTGTATCTTCATGCACCTTCTTGAGATAGCTTGCTCGTGCACTTGCGTCCATGTTCGTGCGCTCTTGTAGAGGTAGAGGTAGGATGTCCAATGTAGACAAGGGGTTGAAGCCGTAGACGACCTCGAAAGGGGACTTGCCGGTAGTCGAATGTCTTGCGCGGTTGTAGGCGTACTTGGCGATGGGCAAGCATTGCTCCCATTCCTTGATGTTCTTCTTGATCAACACGCGAAGAAGCGTCGAAAGTGTGTGGTTCGTCACCTCCGTTTGGCCGTCGGTTTGTGGATGATATGCCGAAGAGAAGAGGAGCTTGATGCCGAGTTTGGCGCATAGAGTCTTCCAAAAGTAGCTCAAGAACTTGACGTCCCGATCCGACACAATAGTCTTGGGCACTCCATGTAGACGAATGATGTCCCTACAAAAGAGATTGGCCACATGTGAAGCATCGTCGATCTTGTTACAAGGAATGAAATGAGCCATTTTAGAAAATCTATCCACGACAACAAACACATAATCCTTTCCATTTTGAGTCCTAGGCAATCCAAGTACAAAGTCCATGCTTATGTCTTCCCATGGATGGTATAGAATAGGAAGTGGCATGTAAAGACCATGAGATTGAGATTTTGACTTAGCTTTGCGACATGTAGAACATCGGTTGGTGAGGCGTGAGACATCATGGAGCATCTTGGGCCAAAATTAGTTCTTGGAGAGCGTAGCAAATGTCTTGTCGCGTCCAAAGTGTCCCATGAGTCCTCCTCCATGAGATTCCTGCAGAAGGAGCAGACGAAGCGAAGACTCGGGAATGCAAAGTTTGTTAGCTCTCATAAGATATCCATCCTTTATGTAGTAATTTTCCCAAGAAGTGTGAGTCAAACACTTAGCATAAGGATGTGCAAAGAAAGTATCATGTTCATACAAGTCTTTTATGTGCTCAAAGCCAATAACATTCAACTCAAGTTGTGTAAGAGGCATGCATTTGCAGGAAAGCGCATCCGCCACAACATTTTCTTTGCCTTTGATGTACTTGATAACATAGGGAAAAGACTCAATGAACTCACTCCATTTAGCATGATGCTTGTTTAACTTAGTTTGACCCTTGAGATACTTGAGAGTCTCATGGTCCGTATGAAGAATGAATTCATGAGGTCTAAGGTAATGTTCCCAAACACGTAAAACTCGCACCAAGGCATAAAGCTCTTTATCATAGATGGGGTAGTTTACTTGCGCTCTGGATAGCTTCTCGCTAAAGTACGCGATTGGGCGCTTTTCTTGCATTAGCATGCCACCTATGCCGATACCGCTAGCGTCACAATGGATCTCAAACGGTTTGTCGAAGTTCGGTAGGGCAAGAAGTGGTGCGTGGGTAAGCAAGCTTTTTAGCTCATTGAACGCGGTGTCTTGCGAAGGACCCCAAATGAAGGGTGCGTTCTTCTTGCTCAAGGCGTGTAGAGGCATAACAATAGTGCTAAAGTCCTTCACAAAACGTCGGTAGAAACTGGTTAAACCAAGAAAGCTACGCACTTGTTGGAGATTCGTTGGTTGTGGCCAAGTTTTAATTGCTTCAATTTCAGTTTCATCAACGTGAACACCTTGTGAAGAAACGACAAATCCTAGGAAAACGACCTTGTCAATGCCAAAAGTGCATTTATCCATGTTAGCATATAAGCGCTCTTTTCGAAGGGTTTGTAAAACCATACGGATCTGTGTCACATGATCCTCAAGCGACTTGTTAAAACGAGGATGTCATCAAAGTAAACCACTACAAAGACACCTATGTAGGGTCGGAGAACAAAATGCTTAAGACGCATAAATGAACCGGGCGCTTCCGATAAACCCATTGGCATGACAAGCCACTCATATAACCCAAACTTGGTTTTGAAAGTCATTTTCCACTCATCACCCTCTTGAATGCAAATTTGGTAGTAACCACTTTTAAGATCAATTTTCGAAAAGATGGTGGCACCACATAATTCATCAAGCATGTCATCTAAGCGTGGGATAGGGTGACGATATCTAATGGTGATAGCATTTATCGGTCGACAATCGAAGCACATGCGAAAACTTCCATCTTTCTTAGGCACGACAATAACCGGAACGGCACAAGGGCTCAAGCTTTCATGTACATGACCTTTGTCGATGAATTGTTGTACTTGCCATTGTATCTCCTTGGTTTCCTCGGGGTTGACGCGGTAAGGAGCCTTGTTCGGAAGTGGTGCGCCGGGTATGAAGTCGATGCGGTGTTCAATTCCGCGAAGTGGAGGTACACCCGGAGTTAGCTCATCGGGAAAGACGTCCGAGAATTCCTGCAACAATTGAGACAACACTAACGGTAGAGGTGGTGAAGTGTTAGTAGGTTTGGCTTCCCCTTTTCATAAAAGCACAAGGTGAAAGACACTCGATGGGTTCTCACACACTTCTCTCATCTCGCTTTTGGTGGAAAATAGCACTAGTTGTTTCTTGTCACTCGTCGTGGAGTCACTCATATTTGGCTTGTGGCTCTCACTCTCCTTTTGGTGGCTCACTCTCTCACCATTCTCTCCATGATGGTTGGTAGGTAAGTGTTTGTCGGCGGCTACTTGACTTGGTGACATTGGCCGTAGCATGAATTCCTTGCCCTTCATCTTGAAGCTATAGTGGTTGGTCCGTCCATTGTGTGTGACTCCACGATCGTATTGCCATGGTCGTCGAAGTAGAAGGTGGCACATGGACATAGGGACCACATCACACTCAAGTGTGTCCTCGTAGGCGCCTATCTTGAAGGATACTTGCACGGTATGCTCGAATTGAATAATTCCTTCGTCGTTAAGCCATTGGACCTTGTAGGGATGAGGGTGCTTCATCTTGACCAATTGGAGCTTGTCACATAGCTCTTCGCTTGCCAAGTTATGACAACTTCCTCCATCGATGATAACCTTGACGGAGCATCCATTGATGCCGACCATGGTATGGAAAATGTGACATCGTTGGTCGTCATCTTGTTGATGTTGGAGTGTCAAGACCTTGGAGACAACGAGATTGGGACTCGAGTCATTGTCGCAAAACACTTGATGGTCTTCATCTTCATTCACTTGGCGATGCATAGCTACATGCTCAAGGGCTTCCATCTCATCGTCGCTCATTGAGTCATAGGATCCGTCATCATTGATGATCATGGTACAAACGGTCTTGCACTCAAATGACTTGTGGCCTCGCCCTTGGCACTTGAAACATTTGATGGAACTCGTCTTGGAGTTGTGCTCGGTTGGTGTTGTAGATGATGAAGCTCTTGGCTTGAAGTTGTTTGTAGAAGGTGGATGACTTGATGTAGTCGCATTCTTGTAGCTTGACTTGTCACCGAAGTTTGTAGATGGCTTGGTAGAGGTAGGAATTAGCCGAAGTCGTTGAAGCTTGGTTGTAGGAGCCGAAGTTCTTGGAGGTGAACTTGGAGTACTTGTAGTCCTCTTGAACTTGTTGTTCCGCTTTGGTGGCTTGGTGTACTAGCTCGAGGAGATTGTTGTATGGTTGAAAGTCCGCAATCTTCTTGATAGAATAGTTGAGTCCATTCAATAATCTCGCCATCGTTTGTTCTTCATCTTCCGTGATGTTGGATCTTATCATGGCAATCTCCATCTCCTTGTAGTACTATTCAACGGACTTGGTACCTTGCTTGAGGAGTTGTAGCTTCTTGGACAAATCACGGTTGTAGTGTGTTGGCACAAAGTGTGCTCTCATGACTTCCTTCATTTGAGCCCAAGTAGTGATGGGAGGTTCTCCTTTGGCTTCTCGTCTCTCAATGATTTGCTCCCACCAAATGAGAACATAGTCTTGGAACTCAAGGGAGGCCATAGCAATTTTCTTCTCTTCATCAAAATTGTGTAGGCGAAAGATTTTATTAACTTTCAATGCCCATGAGAGGTAGTCTTCGGGGTCAATGCTTCCGGAAAACTTTGGCATGGTGAATTTAAGCTTGCCATAGCGATGCTCTTCATTGTTTGTTTGCCTATTGTGAGGCGTTCTTGATTTGGAAGATTGTCAATCTCATGTTGCTCTTGGCAGAGTAGATGTTCATTGTCATGGTGTACTTGCCAAGATTGTGGTTCTTGTTGAGCTTGTTGCTCTTGTCGCGCTTGAGGAGGAACTTCTTCTTGCATTTGTGCTTGATGGCGTCTCTCTTGCATCTCATCACAAAGGAAATCCTCTTCTTGCCGAGTATGCCGATTGTGAGTTGCCACATTGCGATGTGAATCCTGTAATGCTCGTTGCGCCTCAAGAGCTTGAGCTTCTCGGCTTTGTTGTGCTTGACGATTAGCCTCGGCATCTTGTTCTTCTTGGTGTCGACGTGCTCGCTCTTGTTGTTGTTGGCATAGTCGTTGCCGTTCTTGCGCTTGTTCAAGTGTAGCTTGGTTTTGACGATGTCGACTTTCTTGCTCTTCAAATAGCTCTTGGGAGCTCTTGTCTTGAAGTGGATTCCGGTTGTCATGTCGAGCTTGACGTGCGGCTTGACGAAGATTGTTCGATGTAGGTGTACTTGATCCTTCCGTGGAGTCGGTATGGCGACTTGAGCGGCTTCGTCTTTGAGAAGATGTGGACACTACTAGGAAAAGGCATGCTAGTGGCGCACCAGTTTTGCCTACTAATGGCGCACTACTGGTGCGCCTCTAGCACCACGCCATTAGAATTAAATACTAATGGTGCTCCCCTGCTGCGCCATTAGTATCTGGTGTACTAGTGGCGCACCACGCAGTGCGCCATTAGTATAGCCCACCATGCGCCATTAGTATGCCTCCCAGGGGGCCATATGTACCCATGTGCTTTGGCATACTAATGGCGCACTAGAGGGTGATGCGTCATTAGTTTCATTTGTACAGTGCGCCATTAGTGTCTTGGGTGGTGCGCCACTAGTATGAATATTAGGGATTTTTTTATTTTCTGATATTTTCACAGGATACAAAATATATTATTGGACATAATTTAGACAACACCACACAGCAACAGCAGATTCATCGAATACAATAGAAGATTAGTCTCCGAATACAATTCCTCATATTAGTCTCCGAATTCAAAAGACCGAAGAAAGATAGAACATTACAAGTCTCGAGACCGCGAGTAGCTAGTTTGTCTTCACATTACAAGTCGATATCGATCATCTAAACTACCATCACATAGAAGAGAGCTGCGGTCATCACGATGAACAACATCGGGATGAAACTCGTCTTCATCCGGTTCCTCCAACGCTCCCTCCTCTCTCCCGCTAGATAGCGCACGTATCTAGATTCCGCCTCCGCCCTAGTGGTGTACCCTTTGTAACTGTTACCGCTAAAACGGTGAACCTGTCTCCGACACTCCTCCCAGTCATCGTAGACTCCGGGAACCTTACCCTTGTACACGACATACGACGGCATCTCTATGCACTAGCCAAACAAAACATTAGTACCAATTCACAAACAATACATAAGCAATATATAAGTATGCAACAGAAGGATCGGAAGAGAAAAGCAAGACATTAATAGCATCGATTACATCTAAGTTGAACGACTTTCCAAACCAAAGAGACATACAAGTTCATTAAAGTTTAATTACAACATGAGCCAATTGATGTTTCAGAACTAGACATAGCATCACTACTTTCGACTCGACTCAAGGGACCGGAGCGTGGATGAAGCCGCCGTCTATCGTGGGAGTCACGAAATCACGGGCGTTGTCAGCCTGCATTTGTACCGTTGTGTCTATCTCACTGTTGGACGATTGATTTCTGAGGTAGAACTACCCCGAGGTACGAAGGACTTCTTGATGGATGATTTCCGCAAACTCCGACTGGATGCGAAAGAATTCTTGTCTGATGTCCGCGTCCTGGATTGCCGACAAGCTCGCGGCCCAATCTTTGAGTTTATCTGGTAGCAGAAGGTGATAATGGTCTCATACGATCGCCCGCATGTGATGGATGGCGTAGTAGGCACCCTTCTGACCGCCAGGCGGCTGCTTGACGCAGCAGAACGTTGTATTGTGGGCTAACACATGCTTGCCGTACTTACGAACTAGCCTGGTGAAGGTGCCTCCAGATTTGGCGTAGCCGGGGAGAACATCATCAAGAACTTTCTTGACATTTGTGTAGTCTATCTTCGACTGACGGTCCGAGTCGAAATACGTGGCCATGGAATATTTCGGGCTTAAGAGGATGAGTGTGCAATGTGTGTCACTGCACAAAACACGGAATGTAAAAAAAATGATCGAAATCTAAGAAATCATATGTTACGGGGCGATTGAGGGGACGACTTACTCGGGAAAGTAAGGCACGAGGAAGTTATCCTTATCTCAGTTTGCTAGAATGACGCCTTCGAGGCAAGAACTCGCGACTTGCCGGTCCCCAGCGCTACCCAAGATCTTGGCACGCATGTAGAAGGGGTCGACTATCACGATGCCCGGGGTCTTGTCTCTAATGATCCGCATCTCCATACTCAGCAAAAATAGCCGAACGAAGGTGTAGTGCAGTGGATGAAGGTTAAACATAGTGAAGATGTCATCAAACCGCAGGACGATCGTACCCCTGATAGAGTTATCCACAAAGCCCTTGCCCTCTGGCACCTTGGCCATGAAAACCGGGTATGCCACATCCTTTTCTCTAAGATGCCGCTTCTCCAAAGAAAGAACACTGTCATGCAGACTCCGCATAGCACCGGTTGGAGCATTGAGAATATTAGTCGTTAGCATTGGCCTACCCGCCACATGCACCCTCCTCATCATATCCTTAGATGAAGGTGTCCCGTCCTGAGCACGGATTGTACTCGGTGTCGGCTGGCTCGCACCCTTGTTACTCTTTCTTTTCTGTCCCTTCTTGTTCTGCTGTAATGGGACCGAGTTCTGCTCACAGACCGCCTTCTTGAGTGTGTTGGGGCTGATAATATTTCGCACCTCGGCTATCTGAGGCTCAGTGAAGTCGGCAGCTGGAGGCGTCTCCTGAGAACTGAACGCCAGACGACGCCTATTGCAATTGGGTTTCTCCGCGGTACCAGCTAGATCGCGATCGTCTTTTGTAGGGTTGGGTTCTAGAGAAGGAGGCCCCATGAATTCTCCATCATACCCATGATCGCAAAGTACTTATCGATGTTGGAAAATGTACCGTCATCGTTGTCGTCGTCGTCCGGATCCTCTGCCATATGCATGTTCGGATCCTGTGCCATAGGGATATCCGGCATGTTCGGTAGTGTTGCAGCGGTCTTGCCATGGCTTGGCGCCGACACGACTGGCTTTGTTGTCTTTGGGGTGGTGTCCCCCGCCCCCAAAGGAATCTGGCTCTTCGGCCAAAGCAGGGCCCAGCTTAGGCAGGCGCTGAGGGTCATCACATCATCTTCGTCGGCCCCAGCGGGTCGAATCGGAGGTAACAACTCATCGCAGCCTGGCAGCACCCGAACCAGTTGAATCCTATACACGGTGGGTGGCATCGGACTACCGTGGAACATGGGGTTGCCCGGTTGAACGATTCTGCCCTTGGCGACATCGACCAACTCATCGTTCACGAAGTGCAGGAGAGTGCATGGAACATCGGCGGCGCCCTGCGAAAACATGTAGGGCGTCAGGGATGCCCAGTCAAAGGCAAGGAGATGAAGTCCTCGGCCAAGAGGCTTAATTAGTTACCATGATGATGGCATCGAGCTCGACTAATGTCGAGGCACCGCCAACGGCGGGCGTGCAATTGACGGAGGGGCCGCTTGCTGCAGAGGTGCCGGCCGGCGTACACCCAGGTGCATTAAGCTCCAATGCCCGTGCCGGCGTCGGAGACACCAATGCCGCCTCCGCCGGAGACACCAATGGCCCCGCCTGTGCGCTCTGCGAGTCGTTGGCCGTGAAGCTGGGAATCGGGGGCGGCCCTTGTTGGCCGCCCGCAATCCACGTCGTCAGCCCATGAATCAAGGTAGGCATAATGCTGGTGAGCGTCAATCCCAGTTGTTGTTGCACTTGCTCTTGGACAATCTCCAGAATCCGTGCCACTTGTGCCTTGAGTTCTTGAACCTCGCGCGATAGGCTTTCCGACCTGGTCTTTTTCTCCTTTCGCCCACCAGCGTTGTAGTATGACGACCATTTTGTGGACAAGCCTTTGCCGGCCACGCGACCAGCTGACGACGGCTTACTGAGCTTGTCCTTTTTCCATTACGTCCAACGCCCTATTTAGAGTGGTGCCCCAAGGGGTGCTCTGAGTCGACCCCGCGCTACTGCTTTCAGTCGCCTGCGGAAGGAATGTGAACCATTTAGAAATTTGGCTTCATTAATTAGAATGCAACCATATGGAGCTAATTACGCGGGGGTGTATTCCTTACCAGAACAACCTCAAGGGCCCTGGTCTTTGGATCCGTGGTAGGCTCCTTTGTTACCGGGTCCTCCTTGTACCGGGCCCTGACATAGTTCCTGGTCTGCTTGTCACGGTATTTATCGAAGAGGGGCGGTAGGCCTTGCTCGGCACGCTCCGCGTCTGCCACTCTGTAACCGCCGGGACCGAGTGTGTGTTCCCCTAAGTTCAACTCCCGCATTTCTTACCCCCACTGACTTGATTCGGAGGTTGCACTGCTCTCGCACTTGATCTTGAACTCCTTGTAGTCATCTTCGTTGATCGAAGGATTTTTCGCCTTGATCTTCTCATAACTAAAACCTTTGTCAATCATTCTCTTCACCGCGCTTCTCCAAGTAGACATGGCCATGCTCATCCTCGTGAGGGCGGCATTGTTCACTTTATTCCCTGAGAGGCGTGTGTTTTCAAATTCAGCGGGGAACTTGTATCGTTCGTGCAGCTTCATGAAGAGGAGGTTGCGCAAATTCCCTCGGTCCTTATGCCTTAGGTTCTCGGTGTTGATCGAGACGGTGCTCCTGAGAATGCACCCGGGCTGAACCGAGTACCCCTTGACTATTTCTTTGGGCGCCGTTGGATGCCCGTTGGAGTTCACTTCAGTAAATTCCTCCTTGACGGTGCGGAGCACGTTCGGGCGCCGGTCCTTCTGTTGCCTCTTCGGTTGGCTGCCATATGCGCGTGCGCTGCCATCATCAGTGGTGGCATCCTCGGCGGCACCATCAGTGGTGGCATCCTCGGCGGCACCATCAGTGGTGTCATCCCCGACGGCACCATCAGTGGTGTCATCCATGGCGGCACCATCAGTGGTGTCAGGATCGGTGTCTTTCGCGGCGTCCTCATAGCGGTGAGGTTGTTCCTCCATCTCCTGGGACAACTCCCAGAATGCCTTGCCGCCCAAACCGCCGGCCTCATCGTTGTGGGCCATGTTTCACTCTAAATAGGAAAAAAGTTTGGTCAAAAAGTTGGTTATTGTCAAGGAACATGATCTCATCATTTAGGGTTTGTGAGGAATTATCATGGTCTGATCATTTAGGGTTTGTCGACACCGAGACATCCTAAAAGCTAAGGTTTTATCATTTAGGGTTGTGTCGATGCCGAGGCACCCTAAAAGCCTAAGCTTTCATCATTTAGGTTCTTATCAACACCGAGGCACCCTAAAAGCCAAGGTTTTATCATTTAGGGTTTGTCGACGCTGAGGCACCCTAAATGCTAAGTTAAGTTTTCATCATTTAGGGTTTAGCGATGCCGAGGCATCCTAGGTTGACTGATATATATGCCGAGGCACCAAGAGACAGTAAACATATCAGCCGTTGATAGAAGCTATTCAGAACTAGTCCTACTTAATTCTTGATCCTACTTAATTAAGGACAAACACCAAGAGGCAGTAAACATATCACACTTCTATATGTATAACACAAGAGGCAGTTGATCCTACTTAATTAAGTACTAAGATACCCCGGCCCATGCATTAGTCGCAAGTACCCCATATGTCCTGTTTTTAGCAAAGTCATGGTAAAATTCACGGAAAATTTCAGCATGACCTTTGCTGAAAATAGGACATATGGAGTACCCGAATTTGCCGGAACGGAAGTTAATCGACATTCCGGAAAACTCAAGGGCCTCTCGGGGTACCTGCAAAATCATCACGACACGATGGTCGGAGACAAAACCCAGCAAACTAGCAGCTGGGAGGCTATGCAGCAGTTGGCATCTGCACCATGGTGACAGTATCACCAATTTGTATGAGCACTTTTTTGTGCAAATCTTGAGTGACAGTCCTATCATTCTGAAGACAGCGTTCTGTAAACTAGTACTGTTATTACTTGGCAAAATAATAATAATATTGTTATAGAAATTATCCAGATTTACAAACATGAAACCTGATAGAGATTAACAAAGAGAAACATTACAGAAGAGATGGCAAGAATTAATAACACATTAAGCTTGTTATAACAGTGCTACAATACGTTGCAGATTTCAACTAGGTAGGAAGGGGATTTGAGGCCACAAGATGAAAATCTGGGTGGACATTCAGTTAAGCCAAAAACACGGTTTGAGTTTTCCTACTAATTTGGATAGTTGAAAACAGCAACAGAAAATGCTCGTACTAGTTTTTTTGTAAACCAAAACTTTGGTGATATTTCACTTTGGATTTTTGGTTAAAACACAACGCATGTCCCACCCATTGCAGCACACATTTCGCCCAGGGTATAATTCTCACCAAATTTTGAAGATGTGACATTTGTGGTTATTGGCAACGAAGGAAGCCTCAAAGCTGAGCAAATTTCTTCTTGTTGTCATTCAAAGCCAAGAATTAGAGCAAATTGCTATTGTTCGTGCCAAGCAGAGCAGAGTGGTGACACGCCCCAGCCTCTAGTTTTCATCATGTATTTTGAAAAAGAACTTGAATTCAACTGTAATCATACTGGATCTAGTTGAAAGCATGGACCTATAATGCACAAGAAGTCAAGTTCATAGCAGAAGCAAGATAGTGGAAGCAAGATAAAATCTGATAGCAGAAGCTAGATTTTATACAATTTTTAGTGGTTGATTGCAGCAGCAATGATGTATAGGATAATTGTAGTGTTTATTTAGAGAGCACTGCTGATGGCAGCATATCTGTTGTGTGGTACATATTCATATAGTGATTGTGTAATGCCCAGTATGAGATTATACCTCCCACGTGTCGAGGCATGACTTAAAGGCATAATATCATACTGGAATGATCTCAAGAATGGTATCTTTGCACAGCTCATGTAAAAGAGGGATGAAATTGCAAAAGAGTAGTTGGCTTACACTCGCCACGTCACACTATGCATTACATAAACATTCAACATCCAAATAACATCACAGCCTGACAACGGACGAGATCCAAATGAAAGATACCATAAATAAATAACAACACGAGGTCCCGATCGTCCTAGTAAGAGCCCTACTGATCCTCTGGATAAGACACGTAGTATCGCTCACGTTCTTCATCGAACTCCCAATACAACTTTGTGCCATCACCTGTGTAGTTCACCATGGTACCTGCATCTAGTGTTGTGTAGAATCTGTGAGCCACGGAGGACTCAGCAATCCCGTTCCCGGGTAGCAAAACTATATAAGCCTTGGGTGTGGAACAAGGCTGAAGAACAAGGTTGCAGCTGCACTAGCACTAGCTTACGTGTTTAGAGCGAGACGAGAAGTGCCACGAGCGTCAAAGTGATCACGAAGTGATCCTATCTAAGCACGTCAAACATAACCCCACCGTGTTCACTTCCCGAACCCCTTCGGAAAGCGACCGTCACGGTTACTCACGCTGGTAGTGTATTATGAACATAGTGTCAAGTTTTCTACAACCGAATATTAACAAATTCCCATCTGCCACATAACCACGGGCACAACTTTCGAAAGATCAAACCCTGCAGGGGTGTCCCAACTTAGCCCATCACAAGCTCACGATTTGCGGAGTCGCAACTCCAAGGTGGGAAGACCCGAGTATTCTCGGAATCCCGTGCTCAAGATATTCCGACTAAGGTAAAACTAATCCAGCAAGACCTCCCGGCGTGCCGACACCCTGATAGTAGCCGCGCGTATCTCGTCTCAGGCCACGACCGGATGGGACAAGCTACAGGTTTTTACCAGCCCTCGGGTTTCCCCAAGGTGGCCCCGCAGGTTGCCCAGTTTGGACCAACACTCATGTGGAGCACTGGCCCGGGTTGTTGATTAAGAAAAGGGTTTATAACTCCCTATGCAAGTTTTAGTTGTTAGGCAAATGTAAAACCAATGTCGGGCCTTGCTGGAAAAGCTTTAGCGCTAAGCGGGTTATCGAGGGGGCCCCATAAACCCCAACCGTGTTAGGGACGCAAAATCAAGGAACATAACACTGGTTTAAACGGTTCCTAGGATGGCATGAGTGGAACAAAACACCAAGCAAGAGGCTTAGCCTTCCACTCATTACCAATATATAGATGATTTAGTTTAACAGATTATATATTGTGATATCCCAACAATAACTTCAACATGAAGCAAGAATCTTCAAATCTTCTCCTGCAACTAACAATGCTATAAGAGGGGCTGAGCGAAGCTTACGTAGCCAAACAAAGGGTTGCTAGGTTGGGTGGTTAGAGAGGTTCATGGCAACAATAGGAGGCTGACAAACAGACATAGGCATCGAGGCAATAAGCTAAAGAGCGAGACATCTAGCATAGGCAAAGATAGTAGTGATATCTGGGTAAGGTCATCTTGCCTGTTGAGTCGTTAGTGGGATCGTAACCTTGCTCGTCACACTCAACCTCGGTAGGAATCTCGTACTCGGTCTCGGCTCCCGGCTCTACTCAACACAAGAACACACCATGTCACAATATCAAACACGGTGCAATGCACAATCAACATGATGCAAGTATGATGTGCGTATGCATGTGGAAGCACTTGAACCTAAGGAGAAGATGATGAAGAAGGCCTCATCTTGGAAAACCAAGCATGCCACTGGATAGAGGGGAAGATTTCGGTTGAAATCGATATAAGGATCACCGGAAACGGACACACGGTTTTCAAAAGGCAAGCAAAACAATATTCACACAAAACTGCAGTTTATAGCCACATGGCATGTTTGGAGCAAGAAATAATTATGCTACACCACTCAAACATGGAGACAAAGGGCATGGATGTGAAGTAGACATGATACTTAACAAGCACGAACTTAGAACACACCCAAAAACCTACTGGAACTCAATTAACCAAGCATGGGAAGTTGCAATAAATTTATCCAGACTTAGCCAAAATCTGGGAAGGCAAAAACATCATCATGATGCTGCCTTCGGAGGCACAAAACAACATGCATATCAACTCCACTAAGTATATAAAGATTATGGACATGTAGTAGACATATCATACATCAAACAACTCCATTGGAGCAACTCCATAGGAGGCATGGATCAATAACAACAAGCTTCACCAAATTGATCATGCTGATAAAAGTATGACAGGTAAAATTTATAGCAACTTGAGAGCAAGAATTAAATAAGCTACAGCAGGCCATATGTGCAAGTAAGGGCATGGATGGATAGAGCATAACATGGAAAACAAGGAATGATCATTTGACATACCAAAACATGCATGGATTTGAGTGGGGCATCAAGCAAACATAGCATTAGGTTAAACAGATTCCAGACTTAGCAGTTTTTTCACGAAGTATAAAACAACAACATTGGCATGGCATGTTTACAAGCTTGTTTAAGTCACCTCAAGGCATATCATGGAAAGTGGATTGCACCATAGCAAAGACCATATGATGGTGCTTCTAAAACATATTGACATGTGGCATGAAGACAAACACATCAATAGCAATGAGCAAGTCAAATCAGCATCTCATAACAAGTTTCAACACTTAACAACCACATGCACTTTTTCAACAGAGATTAACATGGCAATATGACACCTAACATGAATGCTACATCAACCATCATGTAGAGCACTTAACAATGAACATTTAGACATGTCATATGCTCCATTTGGATAAACATGCACAAAGTTATCACATCTCAAACATGGCAACAAAATTACATATAACAACAGTTTTAAACTTATAGCACTCTTGCAACGAAGATTAGAGCATCAAGATGAACTCAAACAAGCATGCCTCAGTGGAACAAAATGAAGAGCACATCTCAGCAATTTTTTTGATATATTACACGCCCAAAACGGATCTACGAGCACGAAGTTACAGCCATGCAAAGGAGGCAACAAATTATGCAAAACTGGGGACTTAGTGGTTTTTTATACCTCCCGAAAGTCAACGGGACGAGGAGAAGCGGGACGGGGATATCCGGGCGTGGAGAAGGGCGTTTGGTTGGCTTGACTGGTGGATCCGGATCTGAGCTGATCCGGGTCGGGCGGAGCGGGGCCCGACCGGAGACCCGACCGGAGCGGCGTCGGTGGCGACGAGCGGCGGCGGCCGAGGAGGCAGCGACGGCGGAGTGCGCCGGCGGGGGCACTCGCGGACGGCGGGAGGCGGCGTGGCGATGAGGGCAGCGGCGGCCGAGGCGATGGACGGCTGCGGCGATGCGGCCCGTGGTGGCGGTCGGCGGCGGAGCAGCGGGCGCCGGCGGTGGGGGCAAGGCGCGGGAGCGGGCGGCGGTCGGCTCGGGCCGCGGGGGCCGGCGCCGGGCCTGGCGGGCCCGCGCGGTGGGCGGCGGCGCCGGTTGCTGGCTGCCACGTGGCGGCTTCGGACTGGCTCAGGGCGCGGTGGACGTGTCCGGTGCGGCGCGGAGGAGGAGTCTGGCTAGGGTTTTCCTGAAAATTTCGAGGAAGGGGCTAATTTATAGATTCTGGGAGCTAGGAAGGTCCAAATGGGGTGCGGTTTTCGCCCACACGTTCGTGATCCGACGACCGAGAGGATGGGGGTGGTTTTGCTGGGTTAGTGGGCTGTTGTGGAGGGGGTCTTGGGCCAAAAGGAAGAGGTGATTTTAGCCCACTAGGTTAACCGTTGGAGTACCAAACGAACTCCAAACGTGATGAAACTTGACAGGCGGCCTACACGTACCAAAAAAACAACGCACGACAAGTCTCACCTCATTCCGGGAACGTTACACGCCCACACACGAAAGAAGGACTCGGGAGTGCCACAGATACGTGTGTGAGTGTCGAAACTCGGAACGTACTACCGGAAGAGGCGAGTGGAACTGGGTGCAAGTGACAACACGAATGCAATGCAATGCACATGATAACCTGACATGGATGAAATGCACACACGCACACGACAAAACAAAGAAACCCGAAATGAAAGAAGAGCCCAGAAAGGAATTGATGAAGTCAACGTTTCATATATTGCCATAAATGGAAGGTGTTACATCTGGGGTGTTACAAATTGATACTGATGATACATCGATAGAAGCCTTTGTTGGCATCGACATCTAAATGAAATTTAGTGTTTGTTGTACCACATGCTCTACCCTGGTCATGATTCTGTTAAAATGAACACATATCATAACAACTGTGGAGATCCTTTTCTGTAAACTTATTCAGCTATACATATCTACACAAACTTCTATCTACAAAAACCATATATGAAGTAATAGCCTTGCAACTCAAATGTTGAAGTTCACTGGTCTCTATTTTTGCAGATATACTGGCACAGAAGTCTTTATGAAGCTCTTAACTGAATGTTATACAACCTCCTGTCACATCTCACAGCCCGGACCAAGATCGAACGGGAGGGATCAAGAAACGCACATCTCGTCGTAGGAAGTTGAACACGGCTGGACGGAAAATTAAATCAAGAAACGCGGGTCTCGTCACAAGAAAAGCACGCGAGGCGGGAGGAGGGGGGGAGACGGCACGACATACCTCGCGGATGCTTCCTCGAGGCCGCCGGAGTCGAATCTGCGGCAGCAACCACCTCGAGGCAGAGGGTCTTGTCGGAGAATAAAAACTGATAGCAGGAGGCGGAGGGTCTTCCTCGAGGCCATCGGAGTCGAATCTACGGCAGCAACCACCTCGAGGCGGAGGGTCTTGTCGGAGGCGGGGGCTGCGGAGGGTTCGACCGGCTGGGCGCGCCGCGACGTAGGGCTCCGGTGGTGG
>LR738714.1:336720267-336845365 GCA_902687465.1 Secale cereale
GTGGGGACGGAGACACATCGGGGTGGGGTCGGAGGGGGAGGAAGGGGAGGATGGGGAGAGGGAGGCGGCGGGGGCGCGTGGGCGGCTGCGGCACAGTGGGTCGGGGCAGCGGCGGTGGCGGCGCGGTGGAGAAGTATGCGAGGGGGATCGAAGTGGATCTCGCGAGGGAGGGATGAAGGGATCGGGCGACTAGCTATAGGGGGGAAGATTACTAATGGCGCACCCCCTGGCGGTGCGCCATTAGAATGTTTTTTTATAGCAATGGCGCACCAGCGAGACGGTGCGCCATAAGTAATATTTGTTTTTTAGATAGCAATGGCGCACCAGCCAGCGGTGCGCCATAAGTAAATTTTTTTTGCATCTAATAATTTTTTAGAAAATGAATATGAATATGAAACAGTAATAATTTTTTATAAAAATAGTAATAATTTTTTAAAAAATATCATCAGATTTGTTAATTGAAAATATTTATGAATATAAAAAAATATCATCAAATTTGTTATTTGAAAATACCATCAAATTTGTTATTTGAAAATATAATCAAATTTGTTTTTTTGGATTTTTAGTTGCATTCATTTGTGACGGTGGAGCGGGGGAGGGTGCGGGGGTCGTCGACGGTGGTGGAGCGGGGGAGGGTGCGGGGGGTGCTCGACGGCGAGGGGGATCTGGTGAGGGGGGATAGCGATCGAGATGGAGGGGGATCGAGATCGAGTGTCCTCATGAATATTCAATATTTTTCATGAATTCAAAAAGTGCCCATGAAATTTAAAAATATTCATGATAGTTCAAAAAGTGCCCACGAAATACAATCGAGAAATGAAGACTACAATTTAAATACAATCGATCTTAGCTAGCTAGCTATCTGTTCACAATCTTCTTGCCCTTCTTTTTCGCAAATGGAGTTCTTCTGTGGAACGGACGTCCTTTAGGTAGGGTGGTCCTGCTTCTTCTTGTGGTGTATGCTGCTACTTCATCGTCGTCGTCATGTTCCATCTTCGGGTCATCGTACTTGTCGAAGTCTTGCTCATTGGTGACTCCATCCATTCCGATGATCTTCCTCTTGCCTCTCCTCACGACAACACGAATGGGCTTTGACGGGTCAGTAATGAAGAAGCATTGGTCCACTTGGGAAGCCAGTACCCATGGCTCATTTTTCGCGGTGACGTTTGCGCCCGTGGTCTTGGATTTGGCTTCGGGTATAACCATGGTGGTGAAATACCGGTCTTCTTTTAGGACGCTCTTGGCCCATCTGACACAGAACATCGGGACCTTCTCTCCAGCGTAGCTCAACTCCCAGATCTCCACGATCCTTCCGTAGTATCTGTCCTTGTTGTTATCGGTGTAGGATTCCATTGTTAGCCCGGAGTGTTGATAACCATCGCTCTTCATGTCCTCGGTGTAGAATGTGTAGCCGTTGATATCGTACGCCTCATAGGTCATCAGGTTGTGCTCGGTGCCCTGTGACAAGGCAAATATGAGTTGTTCTTCCGTGGAAGAATCCTCATGTAAAGGGTACGACAGAAGCTTCTGCTTGAACCAACGCGTGAAACATGAGTTGTGCTCTTTGATCATATCTCCGTCTGTCCTCTGTTGGCCTCGGTCATTGTACATCTTCTCAATAAAGGTTTTGTGCTCTACCACCCAAGGATCGACCACGTCTATGTGTTGTAGCGCGACTAGGTTTGCTCTTTCAAAGTCGGCGAGTCGACCCTCGAAGTCGACATGCATTTTGCGGCGACCCTCGCGGTGACACCATCCAGCGAGCCTGCCGAGGTGCCTGTTGACGGGCAGACCAACGGGGTTCTCGATGCTTAGATAATTCATGCAGTAGGAGATGCACTCTGTGGTCAGAAAGCCCCTGGCTATGCTTCCCTCTGGACGTGACATGTTGCAAATGTATCCTTTGATGACACCATTCATCCTTTCGAACGACATCATGCTGTGCAGGAACGTCGGCCTGAGTTGGATGATATCCTCCACGATATGGACCAGCAGATGCACCATAACATCGTAGAATGCTGGCGGGAAGTACATCTCAAGCTCGCATAGTATCACCATGATCTCTTCCTGTAGCCTTCTGAGTTGCCTCATGCCAACCGACTTCCGAGAGATGACGTCAAAAAAGTTGCATAGGCCAAATAGCATTTCACGGACGTGCGCGTCCATGATCCCATGGATTGTAACTGGAAGTATCTGCGTCATCGGCACGTGACAGTCGTGAGACTTCATCCCGCTGAACTTCTGCTTTGCTGGGTCTAGGTATCTGCTTATCTTCCCCGCGTAACCGTAAGGAAGTTTTACTCCTATGAGGCAGGTGAAAAACTGCTCAATCTCCTCCTAACTTAGAGTGAAGCACGCGGGAGGGTAGTCATTTCCGGTCTTCTTGGCCTTTTTGCCTTTGCGACGACTTTCCATGTCCTGCTTTGCCTCATCATCATCATCATCATCATCATCATCATCATCATCATCATCATCATCATCATCATTAGCGTGAAGCTCCTGCCTGATGCCCATTGATTTCAAGTCTGCCCTTGCTTTCGGTCCATCTTTGGTCCTCTCTGGCATGTTGAGCAGGGTACCAAGAAGACTCTCGCACACGTTCTTCGTGATATGCATGACATTAAGGCTGTGAGGCACACGGTGGATCTTCCAGTACGACAAGTCCCAGAAAACAGACCTTGTTTTCCATACCTTCTGCAGCGGCTCTGGCGCCTTTCGCTTCTTTCCCAGCTCTGGCGCCTTTTGCTTCTTTCCCGGTAGTGGGCAATCTTTCCAATTTTTCAACAGCTCATCTATTTCCTCGCCGCTCCTCGTACGCGGGCGTCTTCGGGGTTCGGTTTCACCATCGAACAGATCCTTGCGTTTCCTCCACGGGTCATCGTCGCGAAGCCACATTCGATGTCCCATGAACACGGTTTTCGAAGACCCAGGATCTCTATCTAGCTGGCGATACGTTGTGTCATCCATGCACCTGATGCATCTAGAAAATCTGTGGACCACCTACCCCGCGAGATATCCGTAACCGAGATAGTCGTGCATCGTCGTGAACAGTGTGGCTCTCATAGGGAAATATTCTTTCTCTGCGGCGTCCCACGTATTGGCTGGCGTTTTCCACAACGTGTCTAGCTCCTCTTTCAGTAGCCCCAGATACAGATTTGTCGTTCCCTGGTTGTTTCGGCCCTTCAATTAGCATACTCATGTGAATGTACTTCCTCTTCATGCACAACCAGGGGGGAAGGTTGTACATCCACACAAACACAGGCCAGGTGCTATGTGTGCTTCTCTGGCTGCCAAACGGATGGACTCCATCGGTGCTCGCGCCCAACACGATGTTCCTTGGATCGTTCCCAAATTCTAGGTCTTCGAAGTTCAACGCTTGCCACTGGCTCGCATCCTTAGGGTGACTCCACATCTTGTCTTTTTTATTTATCTCCGGATCGTTTCCGTTATCTTCTCGCTTCTTCTCCTCCCTATCCGCGTGCCAACGCAGGAGCTTTGCTACCTTAGGGTCCGCGAAATACCGCTGCAGACGAGGAGTGATCAGAAAGTACCACACCACTTTTCGAGGAGCTTTCTTCCGCTTCTTGTATCGAGTGACGCCGCACAGCGGACATATGGTAGACTCCGCGTGCTCGTCCCGATAAATGATGCAATTGTTCATGCACACATGGTATTTCACGTGCGGTAAATCCAGAGGACACACGATTTTCTTCGCCTCCTCGAAACTGGTCGGGCACTTGTTCCCCTTGGGAAAACGTTCGTGCCAGAATGACATGTTCTCGTCGAAGCATGCGTCGGTCATTTTGTGTTTTACCTTCATCTCCAGAGCCATGAGCGTTACTTTTAGGCGGGTATCCTCGGGCCTGCATCCTTCATACAATGGAGTAACTGCGTCTATCTCCAGTTGATACCGCTTGGCTTTCTCTCGGGCGGCAGCTCTTGCGTTATCCGTTTGCTTGAGAAGCAGCTCTTGAATATGAGGGTCCTGCACCCAGCCTCCATCGTCGTCTGCTCCGGCATCTTCATCTAGATCATGATCATGCCCTTCGTCTTGATCTTCCTCATCATCATGTCCGGCATCTTCTACATGATGACTGTGTACATCATCACCGTCGTGATCATGTCCTGGAGATTCTTCGTCTTCTTGCCCGCCCACGCCGCGGTGGTTGCCTTGCTGCCCTTCCTCATTTCTTGCCCGGCCATGGACGACTTCATAGTCATCTTCATCACCTTGCCACCAATAGCCAACCATGAAACCACGCAAGAGCAGGTGGTCCCGCACCTGCCCGAA
The DNA here is from genome assembly GCA_902687465.1 of Secale cereale. NCBI lineage: Eukaryota > Viridiplantae > Streptophyta > Magnoliopsida > Poales > Poaceae > Secale > Secale cereale. Next base: position 336,724,559 of record LR738714.1, read on the forward strand.
ATCCGGGTCCGCAATAAGGCTCTTCAACTTGCATCTTCGACACGGACATCTTATCTTCGTCTCGTTCTTTTGAAGCACCTCGGCCTTCGCGGAGGTCAGAAACCTATTCACGATGCCTTTGGTCATCGTGCGGACCATGGTCGCCTGTGGGGTAGAGCAAAACGATATTTTAGAACCAAGAATTTTTTTGGCATGACTTTCCCTAAAAATAGGACCAAAAAGAATGCATAGTGCCAAAATTCTCGCCGAAACAGAAATGAATCAACATTTCGGCAAAATATTGGCAACTATCGCATTTGAAATACTGGTTCCTGCAAACACAAACATATATGCAACACCACAAACATATGCAACACCACAAACATACATAGATCTAGCTAGGCCATAAAAAGTGCATGTGCACGGTTGTTGGAGCTCGAGGGAGAAAAAAATGTAGATCTACAACATAAAGATAGCTTTCCCCCCTTACTTACCTATCAAAAAAAAGGTAATTTAACCACTTAATTTTGATGAATCTATGGTGCAAATGAGGTGAGAAGGAGGAGGCAGCCGACACAAGCTTGGAGGAGGAGGTGGAGAGAATGAAGTGGGGAAAGTGAGTGTGTAGGTGTGGCTGTCCAAAATATCTAGCTGGTGGCAGGTTACTAATGGCGCACCACCCACAAATGCGCCATTAGTAACCCTGGTTACTAATGGCGCACCAGCTTGAGGCGCGCCATTAATAGTTTTGCAAAAAAAAGTACTGGCGCAGTGTGTTGGAGGTGCGCCATTACTAGTTTAACTAGTAATGGCGCACTCTGCCATGGTGTGCCATTAGTATTTCTGGAAAAATAAAAAAAACATTTGTTACTAATGGCGCACCGAGGGTCTGTTGCGCCATTAGTGTCTACCACACTAATGGCACACCAACTCATGGTGCGCCATTACTATATAGTAGTGGCGCACCAAGTGTCTGGTGCGCCATTAGTGGCCATATCGTCTATAGCCCTTTTCCTAATAGTGGGAAGAAGAACGTCGGTTGACTATCAAAGTCCGTAGCTCATCGAATTGAGTAGACATGTTGGTGTTGATGATGTCGAATTGCTCTCTTGTTCTTGCTTCAAATTGTCGTGCGTCGGCGGCGACTTGCTCAATGTGCTCGCGCATAGCTTCACTTTCTTGATGTAGATCTCGTTGAACGCTGAAGAGATGTAGTTTGGTGACGTAGTTGTTCGATTCTTGAGGATCATCGAAGAGCGGGTTCGAAGATGTACTTGGCCTATCCATCATTGCAAGCAAGAGTGTGAGTGGGAGAAAGGAGAAGACAATACCAATTGTACCTTGACCGAAGTTGAAAATGGATCAATGATCAGTCAATAATGTAACCCGGAAATAGCACTATTGGTACCACTTCTTGTCGATTCTCACACCTACACAAGTAAATATTTGAAAGGAGCTTGGTTAGGATGGTGGCACAAATTCAATGCAATTGTCAAAGTGACCCAATGATGTTGAAAATGGTTCACAATTTGCTCATGCAACAAGTAGATCACAAGCGATAAGTAGCACACGGAACACACGCACAGATAGATAAATGTGGTTGTGCAACCAAGGGTGAGCGATAATATGGAATCCACGGAAAATGCTCGTGTTGCACAACACTAGAGAGACGCTAACCGATTGCTTAATAGGCGGATACACACTTGTGCACAACCTATAAGTGGCTAAACGTAACGACTTCCTATCACAAGTATGCTATGAGTGTATGATGTGCCGATGCTTGAGCACAAGATGATGTATTGCTATTTCATATGATCTATTTTGATGCAAGGTGTATGATGCTATTTTACTTTTGCTTATGAGCTTTGGTTGGCTCTTTTGCTTAAAAGCTTGTGAGCTCTTTCTTTGGCCACTTATGCATGCTTCTCGGATCAAGGTAGCTATTGTGTATGCAGGACACTCTTGTGTCACACAGAGATATGATGATGTAGTATGCAATATCTATGACTATCACTAATGTGCACAAGTGTTGTGGCCCGGCAATACTCAAATTGCTAGTCTCGATGGGAAAGCTACGCAAAAATGGTCCATAGGGTGACAATGCAATTGCAAGGTAGAATGAACAAGGTGTCGTCGATGTTACCGTCCTTGCCGAGGGTGGGCGGTGGTGTTGTCGAAGTCATTCCGTTCTAAGGTAGCCGAAACATCCAAGGAAACGGTGAAACCACAACTCAAGTGTCCAAGGCAAAGTGAGACAAAATTGTCAAAATCGTAGCGGTTAAGCGATGGTGGTTGCGGAAGTGGTGGTGGTATGCGGAAGGTTTGGTGGGATACCGAACGAAAATGGCGGGGTGAAGTGCAAGGTGGTGTGGACGGGGGATTTTTGGCTGTGGGAGGCCGGATGTCCGGGCCAGGGGCCGGATGTCCGGGGCACGGGCCGGATGTCCGGATACACGGTGAATTTTGGGGCCAAAATTCATCGGGTTTTGCGGATCAAAATTGGAGAAAAGGTGGGGAAAAGCTAGATCCACTCGTGGCACAACAAATGCATGGAACAAATTCAACAAAATCTCATCAAATCAACAGATCACAAAAAAAATTTGGGGCTATTTTTGGTGGGGAATTTTCGAAATTGGGAAGAACACAACAAAAACAAGCTAGAAAACACGGGTAAGGGCTCCATTTTTTTGAGAAACCGTGGCTCTGATACCATAATGATGTAGGGTGGAACCCTATATGGCCGATCTTTCACGAAATGGAGGGATCCCGAGGATGAACACGTGGCACACGAGGGGGAACACAAGGGGAAACAAGAAGGAAACACTCAAATCAACAAGTTTAGGTCACACAAATGCTAGATCCGGGTACACAAAGGGCGATACACGATAGACGATCAACTAAGGACGATACAAGTGGCGGTAGTCATCTCCGTGAGGATGTCTTGATGTTCTTCTCCGTGAAGGAGGTCTTGAATCCGGTGGATCTTCTCCGAGGAGGCCGCGGTCTCGTAGGAGAGGAACCACTAAGGTCAATGATGAGCTATCTAAAAGCTAACCCTAAAAAGATGGAGGGGAAGGAGTACTTATAGTCTAGGACATGGAATAGGGATACATGGGTCGAAACCCAAGTGACTGCGCATAGGCAGGGCCGGATGTCCGGTCGTTGGGCCGGATGTCCGGGCTTTGGCGAGGCGCCGGATGTCTGGGCATTTTGCCGGATGTCCGTGCTAGCGGGGCCGAGTCTCGAGTGGCTTCTGTGGGGTGGCGCCGGATTTCCGGGCTCGAGGCGGGATGTCCGGGCCCTGTAGCTTTGGCTGCGGGGGCTCTTCTGTAGCTATAGGTCCAGGGGCCGGATGTCCGGGCCAGGGGGCCGGATGTCCGGGGCCTGGAGCTTTCTCCAGCTTCTCTTGATGCCATGCTTCGTCTGTGATCTTGGGGGCTTGTCCAATTTCATGAACTTCTCTAATGGGATCTTCTTGATACCTGAGTACACAAAACACATCCGTCTGAGGTAGTAGCCATGTCTGGCCAGATTCATATGGAAGTTGGACTAGGAGAGATGTCACCTCGGTCTCGAGAGCTCTAGCACGAGCACGTGTCATTGGTCCTTGAGGTACTTGGTGAGGCGATTGAGGGTCCATGGGGATGACCTTGGGATGCTTCGCGTCAACACTTCTTGAAATAGGCATGTACAAAAGCCTCAAAGGGCATGAAACACTATGTGATGTCCTCAAGAAACAGGTCTTGAACCTAAACCCTAGGAAAGAGGGTGTTGGCTTTGAGAGGAACATGAATGTTGATGGCTCATATTGGACTCCTGAACAGTACCCCAAAACCATATGGGTTGCTGCTAAGGAACCCCTAGTTGATCCATCCACCTTATCTAGCTTCACTTGTGCTAACCCTATTATCATTGACGAGTCGTTTGACTCAAACTATAAACTATTCAAGAATAAGAATGGTGAAGTGTTTGCCAGGTTTATTGGAACTAACTATAGGAATGGGTCGCCTATGAAGAAGATCTGGGTTCCAAAAAGTCTTCTTGAAAAGCTTCCCGTGAATGTCATCATGACACCACTCGGGAAGAAGACAAACTGAAAGTGCGTTATATCGACTAGAGACGGGGTGAATAGGCGAGTTTTACAAATTAATCACCGAGGGGATTCTAACCGAGGAATTTCCTAAGCAACGGACTACTTAGCAGCGGAGTAGATACTCAAGTACATGCACAACAAAACAGTAGCATGGTCATCATGATGAAATGAAAGCAAACACAGAGTACAAGTAGGGTGTAAACAAGATAAGCAGGCTGAAGACTGAGGACTGAAGAAATAGGGTTGAGGAAATTGAGACAGTCTTCATTCAAAGTCTTCAAACAATACAGATCAAGTTCATCAACACATGAATGATTAAATGGAAGGGTTGAGGAAATAGAACCAGTAGGCTTGGTGAGACAATGATTTGTTAGACCAGTTCCAACTACTGTGTCAGTTGTACGTCTGGTTAGGGCGACTAGGTATTCAAACCTGAGGATACACAGTCCCGGATACCAAGTCCTAGACACATAGGCCAAGACACCAAGTCCTCACTGTATTCCCCTTGAGCTAAGGTCACACAGACCTCGCCCAATCACTCGTGGTAAGTCTTCACAGGTGACTTCCAAACCTTCTCAGACTTAGTCACTCGGCGATCCACAATTCCTCTTGGATGATCTAGACGACGCCTAACCATCTGGAAGATCATAGTCTTCGAAGGTAACAAGCATCGGTTCCACACAAGAACACTCTCTTCAGTGACGCTCAATCACTTTGGGGTTTTAGGTGTTGGGTTTTGGGTTTTTCTTCACTTGATGATTTTCGCTCAAAGACCTCGGATGATGGGTTGCTCTAATGACAAGTGTGAGTGAGGGAGTCCTGGATTGAGGGGTCCTCATGTGGCCGGATAACTCGTTATGGGCCGGACTGGTGGGCTATGAAGATCATCGCTGAAGATCGTCTCTCGTATCCGGATAGGACTCCTGTGTGCGTATGATGGCAGGTTTTAGGTTCAGGTGTAATCTTTCCTTCCTCTGCAAGATGGTCATGTACAAACCCTAGGGCCCTCCGGTGCATATATAAAATTGAGGGTTTAGTCCGTAGAGGCTGAACAAGAATAGACGATTCATAGCAATCGACCTGGTTAGACTTCTAGGGTTTCATTACGATCTCGAGGTAGATCAACTCTTGTAATCATATTCATCAAGATAAATCAAGTAGGAGTAGGGTTTTACCTAGATCGAGAGGGCCCGAACCTGGGTAAACACTGTGTCCCTAGTCTCCTGTTACCATCAATCCACAAACGCATAGTTCGGGACCCCCTACCCGAGATCCGCCAGTTTTGACACCGACATTGGTGCTTTCATTGAGCGTTCCACTATGTCGTCGATCGAAGGATCGATACATCGCTTCGTCAACAATGACGGCACCACCGCCGAGGAGATCTTCCCTCCCGGCCAGCTTTTTGTGTTTGGCGGCTTCACGCTCCATACCAACACAGAAGGCCACCTCGAGCAGGTTGAGAGCTACGCCCCTGGCCATCAAGTCAGGTTTGGAAGCTTGAACTATGTTGCTGATATCCGCGGAGATTTGATCTTCGACGGATTTGAGCCCATGGCGACCGCTCCCTGCCACCACAATGAAAATGACCTAAATCTGTCATCGGATCACATCCAGGGGATAGCACCTGTAACTGCTCTGGCCCTAGATCCGAAGCAGATCGCGTCACCCGAGGACGGGAAGCTCAACCCCGCCATGGAAGCCGCAGACTCAGCGGCGCTGGAGCCGCATACAGACCCAACCTTGAGCGGGATCTGTGTTACTGGAACCTCGGACTCGTCTTCGGCTACAGGTTCTGAAACATGTGCATCTTCGTCCTTCGAGCTTGATCAAGCACCTATCATCGAATTCAGCTCCGCAGATATCTTCCGGCACTCACCTTTAGGCGATGTGCTAAACTCAGTAAAATCCCTCTCCTTAGCAGGGGACTCATAGCCGAATTATATCCGGTTTGAACGGGAGGCTGATGATGGAGAATTTCACTTCCCACCCACCACCCACTTGGTAGCCATGGTCGAAGATTTAACCGATCTACTTGACTATGCTTCCGAAGACTTCGAAGGGATGGACCTCGAAACCGAAGCAGATCTAGACCAAAACCCGCCCGTAACCGGGAGATGGACGGCTACATCCTCATACGATGTATATATGGTGTATGCACCTAAAGAGAAGGAGGACGACAGTGATAATGATCTCAAAAAGGATAAGCCTGTCGATGAACCTCCCAAGCATCGTTGTCAGAAGCGTCGATCTCGATCCCGCAAAGGGAAAGATAGCAACACTATCACTGACGACGGTGATAATCCGGACCATGCCGATGACCCCGCAGAAGCAGCGATGGAGCAGGGCGAGCGAGAGGACGGTGAACACAGTCCGTGACCGATGTCTGATCACAATGACGCCGAAGACAACGATTATCTACCTGTCTCCAAAGAGGATGTTAGCCTGGGCGACGACGAATTCATCGTCCCAAAAGAACCCTTGGAACAAGTTGATAGAGGCAAAGGTGTCCCATCTTTCGATGAGATGGTGGCTATCGTTTTGGAGGAAGTCAACTTTGACGATCCGACTACGAACGTGCGAGGACGTCGCGCCTTAGCAATCGCTAAACCAACTCCGAGAGGTTATTGACCACGCCGGAGCACGATCAACCTGACCACGAAGGTCTGTTTCCTGCAGGCAAACAAAGAACAAGTAAGAAACTGAGATTGCAATCTGGATATTGCGAATATAAGAGTAAAGCTTTATTGATCACGATGGGGTTCTGTGACGCCTTTGTCTGGTCGTTGAACACAAACGAAGTACGCGAAGTTGCAGCTATGGCAAACTTTAATCTAAACAAAACCCAAAGTCTAAACGACGCCCTAAGGGCTGTATATATGGGGGAAGAGGGGGTAATTTCGTGGCCCTTGGAGGAGGGGTCTAAAACCAACCATAACTCTTGTTTCCCACACATACGGACTCTAAAAACAGCCTATTCTCAAGTATTTCGAAATTACATGGGCCTGGCCCAATAATAAGGTGACACATCACCTATAATAGCCTCTGGACGAAATTTATGAAGTGGCATCTTGTATATTTCGTCCAAGGCTTCACGCACTCATTATGGTGGCTTCAAAGTCTTGAAATCATCACTTGTAACTCTGTTCTTGTTCCCCTTGCGCATGCCATCATCTCCATGTTTGATCTTGCTCCAATGTTCATCCTTCTTGTCCAAGCTAGGCCCTTCATTTGTAAGCAAGACAAATGTATCCAATTTAGGTAGCATCCTATTCTCATGAACATTAGAATCATTACCAAGAAACGAAAGTACCTGGTAATTTAATTGGCATGCGTGAGCTCTAGTAATTGGTCCTGTATATGTGTTAGTTGGGGCTGTGGGTGTAACCTTGTTAGTGATGTCCTCATCATCCTCCCCTTCTTGAATTGAAGTCGTCCTCGACGGAAGCTCATCTTCCTCACACAAGTAAGGCTTCAAATCTGCAATGTTAAATGTGGGACTAACCCCAAAATCTGCAGACAACTCAAGATTATATGCATTATCATTTATTTTCTCTAACACCTTGAAAGGACCATCATCATGTGGCATTAGCTTTGACTTGCGCAAATTAGGAAACCTATCCTTACGCAAATGTAACCAAACAAGATCTCCAGGTGCAAAGACAACACGTTTTCTACCCTTATCTCCAACAAGTTTATATTTAGCATTCATGCGCTCAATATTTTCCTTAGTTAACACATGCATTTTTAAGATCAATTCAGCACGTTGTTTAGCATCAAAATTAACCATCTCAGAAGATGGAAGAGGCAACAAATCAATAGGTGCACGAGGTAGGAAACCATAGACAATTTCAAAAGGGCACATCTTAGTAGTAGAATGCAACGAACGATTATAAGAAAATTAATATGAGGCAAGCATTCTTCCCACAATTTTCTTGTTATTCTTCAAAACAACCCTAAGCATAGTAGACAAAGTTATATTGACTACTTCAGTTTGTCCATCAGTTTGGGGGTGACAAGTAGTACTACAAAGCAGTTTAGTCCCCAACTTAGCCCATAAACATCTCCAAAAGTGGCTAAGAAATTTAGTATCACGATATGAAACAATAGTATTTGGTACACCATGCAAGCGAATAATTTCACGAAAGAACAAATCAGCAACATTAGCAGCATTATGGCTTTTATGACATGGTATAAAGTGTGCCATCTTCGAGAACCTATCCACGACAACAAATATGCTATCCCTCCCCTTCTTAGTTCGAGGTAAACCCAAAATAGAGTCCATAGATATATCTTCCCAAGGAACACTAGGGACAGACCAAGGCATATATAAACCATGAGGATTGAGTCGTGACTTAGCTTTTTGACATGTAGTGCAGCGAGCAACAAAACGCTCAACATCCCGTCTCATCTTTGGCCAAAAGAAATGTGTAGCAAGTACGTCCCCCGTCTTCTTCATGCCAGAGTGTCCCATAAATCCTCCTCCATGTGCCTCCTGCAACAACAAAAGATGAAAAGAGCTAGCTGTAATGCCTAGCTTGTTAGCACGAAACACAAATCCATCATTAACGACGAACTTGTTCCATGTTCTCCCTTCTTTACAATTCTGCAATACATCTTTAAATTCAGCATCATGCACATATTGATCTTTGATGGTCTCCAAACCAAATATTTTAAAGCCAAGTTGTGAAAGCTTAGTATAACAACGAGACAATGCATCAGCAATAACATTTTTTCCCTTCTTGTGTTTAATAACATAAGGGAAAGTCTCTATGAATTCAACCCATTTAGCATGTCTACGGTTCAACTTTTCTTGACTTTTAATGTGCTTCAAAGATTCATGATCAGAATGTATAACAAATTCTTTGGGCCATAAATAATGTTGCCATGTTTCCAAAGTCCGAACAAGAGCATATAATTCCTTATCATAAGTAGAATAATTCAGACTATGCCCACTCAATTTTTCAGAAAAGTATGCAACATGTTTACCATCTTGTAATAACACACCTCCTAACCCAATTCCACTAGCATCACATTCAAGCTCAAAAGTCCTATTAAAATCAGGAAGTTGAAGTAAACGAGCATGTGTCAACTTATGTTTCAATACCGTGAATGCTTCTTCCTGTGCAGTACCCCAAACAAAAGGCACATCCTTCTTTGTAAGCTCATTGAGAGGTGCAACAATGGTGCTGAAATCTCTCACAAAACGCATATAGAATGCAGCAAGGCCAAGGAAACTCCTCACGCGTGTGACCATTTTGGGCTTCGGCCAACTCTCAATAGCTTCAGTCTTGGCTTTATCAACCTCAATTCCTTGTGTAGTAACAACATAACCAAGAAAAGATATCCGGTCGGTGCAAAAGGTGCACTTTCCAAGCTTACCAAACAAACGTGCATCACGTAGAGCAATAGAAACATCACACAAATGTTCCAACTGTTCCTCCAAAGATCTGCTATAAATCAATATATCATCAAAGTAAACTACCACAAATCGTCCAATGAAAGCACGTAAAACTTCATTCATTAATCTCATGGAAGTACTAGGTGCATTAGTTAACCCAAAAGGCATGACTAACCACTCATATAATCCAAACTTAGTTTTAAATGATGTTTTCCATTCATCTCCCAATTTCATACGAATTTGTTGATATCCACTACGCAAATCAACTTTGGAGAATATTGTAGAGCCACTCAATTCAAATTTGTCCCGTCTTTCGATGAGATGGTGGCTATCGTTTTGGAGGAAGTCGACTTTTACGATCCGACTATGAACGTGCGAGGACGCCGCGCCTTAGCAATCGCTAAATCAACTCCGAGAGGTTATTGACCACGCCAGAGCACGATCAACCTGACCACAAAGGTATGTTTCTTGCAGGCAAATGAAGAACAAGCAAGAAACTGAGATTGCAATCTGGATATTGCGAATATAAGAGGAAAGCTTTATTGATCAAGGTGGGGTTCTATGACGCCTTTGTTTGGTCGTTGAACACAAACGAAGTACGCGAAGTTGCAGCTATGGCGAACTTTAATCTAAACAAAACCCAAAGTCTAAACGACACCCTAAGGGCTGTATATTTGGGGGAAGAGGGGGGAATTTCGTGGCCCTTGGAGGAGGGGTCCGAAACCAACCCTAACTCTTGTTTCCCCACACATACGGACTCTAAAAACAGCCTATACTCAAGTATTTCGAAATTACATGGGCCTGGCCCAATAATAAGGTGACACATCACCTATAATAGCTTATGGACGAAATTTATGAAGTGGCATCTTGTATATTTTGTCCAAGGCTTCACGCACTCATTATGGTGGCTTCAAAGTCCTGAAATCATCACTTGTAACTCCGTTCTTGTTCCCCTTGCGCATGCCATCATCTCCATGCTTGATCTTGCTCCAATGTTCATCCTTCTTGTCCTAGCTAGGCCCTTCATTTGTAAGCAAGACAAATGTATCCAATTTAGGCAGCATCATATTCTCATGAACATTAGAATCATTACCAAGAAACGAAAGTACTTGGTAATTTAATTGGCGTGCGCGAGCTCTAGTAATTTGTCTTGTATATGTGTCAGTTGGGGCTGTGGGTGTAACCTTGTTAGTGATGTCCTCATCACAAGAGCGCTTCCATCAGAGGCTTATTGCCACCGCAAGGAGCCTGAAAAAGCAGCAGAGGTGGCTTAAAGCCGCACATGATACGCTCAATGATAGATGGAACGAAGTGCTAGACGCTGAGGAAAAATATGGGTGCAATCGCCAAACAAAGGGCTATCCTAAACGTAAACCGTTGCCCGAATTCGATGACGAGGCTATTGCGCCTATACCGCCGATAAGCCGAACCGACCATCTCGTGGACGGGACAGAGTGGCTAGCAACGGCGTACACAAGCCTGCACCTCCTCCCCGTAAAGGAAAGGAGGCCGCGGCTCAGGGCCAGAAACATGATCTACGTGAGGACCTGAACAAAAAGGCTGGAAAGACCAGATCCATCTACGGATCCAGGGACCGTGCTCCCGCACGGGATGGTGGTTATAAAGCCAAATATGCTGGTCATATACCAGTTCTGAGCCAATACTGAACATCACAACCGTCGGACATATGCCACGACATAACAAAATACATGGGTGCCACACACCCTCTGTGCTTCACCGATGAGGTGCTGGATCACGAATTTCAAGAAGGGTTTAAACCCGTAAATATCGAGGCGTATGATGGAACGACGGATCATTCTTCTGGATAGAATACTTTATTCTCCACATCCACATGGCTCGTGGAGATGATCTCCACGCCATCAAATAATTACCTCTCAAGCTGAAAGGACCAACTCGGCACTGGCTGAACAACCTCCTAGAAAACTGCATTGGGAGTTGGGAAGAACTTGAGGATTCTTTTCGGGCCAATTTTCAAGGGACCTATGTCCGCCCCCTGGATGCTGACGATCTAAGTCACATAATCCAACAACCCTGGGAGTCAACCCGTAAGCTTTGGAATCGGTTTCTCACTAAGAATAATCAAATCGTCGACTATCCGGACGCTGAAGCCTTCGCGGCCTTCAAGCACAGTGTCCGGGACGAATGGCTAGCCAAACACCTCGGCCAGGAAAAGCCGAGGACAATTGCAGCCCTAACTACACTCATGACCCGTTTTTGCGTGGGTGAGGACAGCTGATTAGCTCGTAGCAGCACCAGCGACCCTGGCACATCCGAAGTCAGGGATGGCAATGGAAGCCACGACATAACAAAAACAAATGTCGAAATAATGCTGAAAACCCAGATGATACAACGGTAAACGCCGGATTCAATGGCTCTAGACCTAGTCGACGGAAGAAGCCATTTAAAGGCAACAAAGATAGTCCATCTAGCCTGGATAAAATATGTGGGGACCCCGACTTCGAAGTCGAGATCACCGAATGCACGTGTACAGTGATCCCAGAGATCAATGCTCACTGAACACACAGAAGCTGAAATAACAAGAGTCTTACATCCATACAGATAGTCTTACACGAATTAAGGCCATTATGGCCAAGTCTTACATAGATAGAGCCTCACGGGCTGAATAGCAAATAACTCAAGTAGCGGAAGTCTTCAATAAACGGGTAGAACCCATGCCATCTGCCTTAACCCTACAGGCATTCTGACTGGGATAGCGTCCTAATTCGCATGGTCGTCTCCAAAGAACTCTTCCTCATATTCCTGCTCTTCCATGCCTGGCCATTTAAATAACCAGTGGCAAGCCAATGAGTACTTTGAATGTACTCGCAAGCAACCCATGATGTGGTAACAATGTAATGGAACAATAATCAACAATCTAGCAGGAAGCTAGAACAATATGCTATCATCAAGTTTATGCATCAATAACCTCGCGTAACCTCGAAGACAGGTTACCGATATCAACATGAATATGATTCATCTCATCGAGTCAAGTCACCACGTTGACTTAGCACACACATAACATCACCGATGAAGTAAAATTCTGGACATAGTTTAAGTAGCACCACCCAACTCTCCATGACCGTGGACACGGCTATTCGAATAGTTTTACACTCTGCAGAGGTTGCGCACTTTACCCACAAGATCCGGGGAACTTCCGTGTCATCCACGACCCGCGGTACCTCAAGTACCCGGGGTAAGCACCCGGTCATTACCTTTCCTTAGACGACACTAACATAGAGTCCACTCGTTGGTACACGGCCCTCGGGTACAAACAATAGATCACGGGACTTGCCCAAATTCAATGTCACGCGTACCCGAAGGGACCAACGGTGTGTCCGGTGCCCTGTGAAAACAGTCATGGCCGCCTATCCAAGCACGACCCCGTCCCGGGAAAGACCTCAAGTCTTCCCGTCACTAGTAATGCGGGCACCATGCTAGTATCGACCTAAGTAATCAATAAAGCCCCGTCCCATAAGGGGTAGTGTGGTTGCACATGTTTGGTTGGGATGGTAGTCACACATAAATCTAATCCATCATTCCACCATGCACATGATATTACCGGCACATCACTTCTTTCTCAAGTGATGACCTAACACATCATCACCCTCGGGCATTAGGGGCACCCGATGGGTTCATGCAAAGATTTCAACTATGCGGGTTCATATCACACATGCATCACATAAGCATCATGACCATCTGTTGCATGTCATCTAGCATATAGCAAGATCAACAATAAAGCATGCATCATGTGGTGGTTCATCTAGGTTACCATCGTAACCCTATCATCATGCATCGGAAACAAACGGGTTCCGAGGAACAAGTGTATCATGGTCAAAGGGCTGCTTGCCTGGATTGGCTTGGTCTTCAAAGTCTTCAAGTCCTTCTCCTTCTTCTTCCACAGCAACTTCGTCAAATACGGGATCTATACGTCGCATAATAATAACGGAAAAATAAGAATACAAATAAAACAGAAAAATCAAAGTGCTCAGAAAAATGTCAACTCATTTTTGTAAAATACTAGAGGGATTTCTAAGATGGGGAAAAATCTTAGTTGGAGTTTTGAAGTTACAGAATAGGACATATAGATTTTTGAACAGGAGTTATATTGCTCAAATTTGAATTTAAATTTGAACAGTACAGAAAAGTTTCATGGATTTGGGTGAAAGTAGTACCATTAAATAGGTTGGAATATTGCAAGATTTTAGGAGTTGAAAATATGTAATTTGATCAATATTCTTTTCTGTATAAATGTTTAAATCATTTACAGAAAAGAAAAAGAAAAAGGGGTCCTGTGCACTGGGCCAGAAGAGGCCACAGTGCACAGCCCAGACGGGCTGGCCCAGCCGCACGGAGCCAGCGCGCGCGCACGTCAGGTTTTCAAACCTGACGGGCGGGGCCCGTGGGTCAGCGGCACAGAGGAGGGGGAGAGAGGTGGGGGGATGACAGGCGGGGCCCGCCTGTCATCTCTAACCCCTCGGCCATGGCGGCGGCGAGCTCACCGGCGAGGACTCCGGCCACGACGACGGCAACGGAGGCCAGGGACGGACTCAGCGTCGTGTCGCAGTTGTAGCGGTGGTAGTGCGGCACGGCGGGGAGCCCTGGTTCACCGGCGGCGAGGTGGGACGGCGGAGGCTCGTCGGAGGGCGGTGGTCGAGGTCGTTTCCGACTGCAAATGGAGGGGGAAATAGAGGGGAAACGGTCAGTGGAGTGCGGCGGTTCCGAAACGGGTGGAAGGAGAGGCAGGGGAGGCCTGTACCTCGAGATCGCCGGCGGCCCGACGCGGCGGAGCTCCGGTCGATCCCGAGCACTGGGGCGTCCTGCGGTCGAACTGAGGGTGTTGGGGGTCTCAGAGGAGAGGTGTGAGGCTTGTGGTGGTGTTGGAGAAGCTCGGGGGGGCCTTATATAGCCGCGTCCGTGGTTCACCGTGGACCCGTGCGCCGGCGAGGTTGCAGGCGAGGCTGTGGAGGGTTCTGGAGCCTGGGAACACGCCGGGGAGGTCCGTGGACTAGCTCCACGTCCAGCTGAGGCGAGAGGAGGAGCGGGGGAGCGTCAGAGGAGGGCGCGCGTGTGAGGCAGAGGAATGGCCGAAGCGGGCGGCCGGTGCGCGTGCGACGACGCTCACTGGAGGGCGCAGGAGGAGGGGGGACAGCGCCGGGGAGGTCGCGGACGTCGAGGCGCCTCGACTGGCGCGAGGGGGAGGCCCGAGGCTGTCGGGGAGCGGCGATTGGCTGGAGCCAGCATGCGGGAGCACTGTTTGCGCGCTCTAGAGCGTGCGTTTGACTGGCATCGACGCGCTCTCGCCGGTTTGGTCCGTTCCAGCGTGCCCAACAGTGTCTAGCACGTTGTAGGAGAAGTAAAGAAATGCCCTGAGGCCTTGGATGCCCTGGGGGTGCAGAGAGAGAGAGAGGGAGAGGGCTGGTAACATGGTGGAAACCTACTGTACAGCAAGGTAAAACAGAGGTTTCACCCCTCAATCATGGAGCTGAGGTGCTGGGGGAGTTACTGGAGGTAGCTGGTAACCCAATGAGCTTGTGGTAAGAAGTTGAGGCCATGGAGAAAAGTGAAAGTGGTCAAGTTGGAGGTTTTAGAATTTCTGCAGAAGGTGTTTGATCTGTGTTTGATCAAGTAAATGAAGTCCACTTGACATGGCACTTGACAGGGTTGAAAGACATGAGAAAATAGGGTGCCTCACCAAATATGGGCTCATTTGAAGAAACTAGCCAATGTAACTTTGGTGAACCCTAGAAATCAACAGAAACAGTTTCATCTTGGTTGAGTCAAGCTAATCATCTCCCCTTGATGCACCACTTGGTGTAGCATCATCATTTGTGGTATTGATCATGCCCACAAAATTTGAGGCTCCAGATAAAAAGTTGGTAATGTAAAGTTGTTCAAATTTGCATTTGAACAGAAAGGGTTTTGAGGTGATCTGATCAAGTTGCTCTATTCAAATTCTTGTGCCATTTGGTCTAGGTGCCTTATTAGGCCATTCTAGCATGTGCACCAAGTTTGAGAGCATTTGGACAAGTTTGGCAATGTAAAGTTGCTCAAACTTCAACTATGGACAGAATGGTTATGAAGGGGTTTGAGGAGGTTTTCTTGCTTCCCAAGGCATGGGGCTTGGCAAGATCATCAAATATATCATATATGACATGATAGAATTTCCCTGGAATTTTTGGAGAAAAATTCCTTTGTAAATATTTCAAAAGCTTGAAATATCCAGAAAGGGTTTTAGAGGGTTTAGCCCATTATTTTGAACATGACCAAGTGTTGAAACTCTTATATATGGACAATATATGTCCTATGAGTCTCTCTGAATTTTGGCAAATATTTTTGAAACAGTTAAATAATTTTCTCCTATTAAAGACCATTTCTGGCCCTAAGAAAAAGCTTTTAAATAAAATAGGAAAATAACTTTTAAAATTATACCTTTGTGGTTTCTGGGAGTCCTATGACTACTAGGTCTCAAATAAACCTTTTGAAATAATTTTCTCACCCTAAATCAAGTACTTGCAGTGCAAATCTCAATTCAGGGGTTTTTGGAAAACTAAATTTATAAAATACTTTTTGGCCAAATTAATTTTGTAAGAAAATACTATACTGCTATATAACACTTGGCATGATCATTGGGCAGAAGTTTTGGGTATGGAGATGAAATCTACAAGAGATCATAGTTGACTTTAATGAGCACATGAAAAAGCAAATGAAGAAAACTCAATTCCAAATAAAAGCCAAATGATGCTAAAAAAATTTGCTGGTCCAAATTTTCATGCTTCAAAGTTACAAATAACATGTTACAAAATGCAGGGTGTGACAGACCTACCCCCCTTACAAGAATCTCGTCCCCGAGATTCCTAAACTAGGGCTTAAAAGAGATCGGGAAACTCGGATCTAAGATAGTCTTCTCGTTCCCAGGTTGCTTCTGCTTCGGTGTGGTTGCTCCACTGGACCTTGAAGTACTTGATGGTACGGCTCCGCGTACGTCGTTCTGCTTCGTCCAGAATACGAATGGGCTTCTCGCGGTAGGTCAAATCAGGCTGCAGATCAATGGCTTGGTGATCCACATCCTTGTAGAGATTGGGCTTGTCTGGAACTTGCAGACATTTCCGGAGTTGTGACACATGGAATACATTGTGCACATCGGATAGCTCAGGTGGTAGTTCCAACTGATAAGCCACTTCTCCTCGTCGTGCAGTGATCTCAAAGGGTCCAATGAACCTTGGTGCGAGCTTCCCCTTGACATGGAAACGCTTGGTTCCCTTTAGAGGAGTTACCCGCAGGTACACATGGTCCCCAACATGGAAACTCATGTCTCGGCGTCGAGTGTCAGCATAACTCTTCTGCCTTGACTTGGCTGCCTTTAATCGCTCTCTGACTAGTTGGACTTGTTCTTCTGCTGCGCGGAGATTATCCGGTCCAAAGACTAGTCCTTCTCCAGTCTCTGACCAGTTGAGGGGCGTGCGACATCTGCGTCCATACAACACCTCAAATGGTGCCATCTGAAGGCTTGACTGGTAACTGTTGTTATAGGAGAACTCGGCAAAAGGGAGACGGTCTTCCCACTTGGCTCCATATGCCAGGACACAGGCTCGGAGCATGTCTTCGAGAATCTGATTGACTCGCTCTGTTTGACCTCCGGTCTGCGAGTGGAAAGCTGTGCTGAAAGACAACTTGGTTCCCAAGGCTTCTTGGAACTTCTTCCAGAACCTTGAGGTGAACTGGGTTCCTCGATCTGACACAATCTCCTTGGGAACACCGTGAAGACTTACGATTCGGTCAATGTAGAGAGCTGCCAGCCGGTTGCCATCATAAGTGGTCTTGACAGGAATGAAATGGGCCACCTTGGTCAAATGATCGACTATGACCCAGATAGAGTCATGTCCTCTATTCGACCTTGGTAATCCAGTGATGAAGTCCATTCCGACTTTATCCCACTTCCACTCAGGAACCTTGAGTGGTTGAAGCAATCCAGCAGGTCGCTGATACTCGGCCTTGACCCTTTGGCACACATCACACTTTGCAACATAGGTTGCAATCTCTCTCTTCATACCGTGCCACCAGAATCGTGCCTTCAAATCTTGGTACATTTTGGTTCCTCCGGGGTGGATGGAATACGGAGTGTCGTGGGCTTCTTGCAGAATCAGCGTCTTCAGCTCGGTGTTGTTTGGTACGCAGAGACGACCTTTGTACCAAACAATCCCGTGCTCGTCTTCGGAGAATCCTGGGGCCTTGCCCATCTTCATCTTCTTCTTGATACCTTCGATGCTTGCGTGTCCATCTTGAGCCTTCTTGACGTCGTCCATCAGGGTCGGTCTGACTTCCAAATGATCCAGAAATCCGGGGGTGACCAATTCCAAACTGAATTGTTCGATCTCCTTAAACAAGGCTGGCTGCCTCTCTCGAATAACGACATTCAAAGAGCAAGCCTTCCTGCTTAAGGCATCGGCCACCACGTTAGCCTTCCCAGGGTGATATTGAACACTGAGGTCATAGTCCTTGATGAGTTCCAAACATCTCCGCTGCCTCATGTTCAATTCCTTTTGGGTGAAAATATACTTCAGACTTTTGTGGACTGTGTAAATCTCACACCGTTTCCCTAGGAGGTAATGCCGCCATGTATTCAAGGCATGAACTACTGCCGCTAGCTCAAGATCGTGAGTAGCGTAGTTCTCCTCATGGGGTCGTAGCTGCCTGGAGAGGTATGCTATGACGCGGCCTTCTTGCATCAGAACGCTTCCCAATCCGGTTCGAGAGGCATCACAATATATCACGAACTCCTTGTGGATATCAGGTGTTGCCAGAACTGGGGCGGTGGTCAATCTCTTCTTGAGCTCTTGGAAGCTCTCTTCGCATTTTGGTGTCCACTCGAACTTCTTGTCCTTCTTGAGGAGCTGAGTCATTGGTCGTGCAATGCTAGAGAATCCTTCCACGAACTTGCGGTAATAGCCCGCTAATCCGAGGAAGCTTCTGACTTCCTTGACGGTCGTTGGAGATTGCCATTGGGTCACAGCCTCGATTTTTGCAGGATCAACAGATAATCCTTCCTCGGTCAAGACATGACCTAGGAATCCAACTTTATGCAGCTAGAACTCACACTTGCTGAATTTGGCATACAGTTGGTGCTCACGAAGCTTGTCTAGGACCATCCTCAGATGCTGCTCATGCTCTTCCTCCGACTTCGAGAACACAAGGATGTCATCAATGAAGACAACAACGAACTTGTCCAAATATTCCATGGAGACTTTATTCATGAGATACATGAAGTAGGCTGGGGCATTGGTTAACCCAAAATACATGACCGTGCACTCGTACAGGCCATATCTGGTTACGAATGCCGTCTTCGGAATATCTTGGGGTCTGATCTTCAGCTGGTAATACCCAGATCTGAGGTCGATCTTGGAGAATACCTTGGCTCCGCTGAGTTGATCAAACAGATCTTCGATCTTGGGAAGTGGATACTTGTTCTTGATTGTAACTTCATTGAGGGAACTATAGTCAATGCATAAGCGGATGGTACCGTCCCTCTTTGCCACAAACAGAATAGGAGATCCCCAAGGGGAGGCACTCGGGCGGATAAATCCCTTCCTTAGCTGCTCTTCTAGCTGCTTCTTCAACTCGGCTAGTCCTTCCGTCCCCATTCTATAAGGCTTCTTATAGATGGGTCCTGCTCCGGGCACGAGCTCAATGATGAACTCAATGTCACGGTCAGGGGGCATTCCCGGTAGTTCATCCGGAAAGACATCAGGATACTCACATACCACCGGTACTTGATCTAGCCCAACTTCAGACAGACAGTTGACTTTAGCGGCTTGAGCGGAAGAGGAGTTGGGGGCAAACTTGACTTCTACTCCTTGGTCATTGGTCACAGTGACTGTCCGATTGGCACAGTCTAACAAGCCTTGGTGCTTACTGAGCCAATCCATCCCTAAGATCACATCCAAGCCTTGCGATCTCAGGATGATAAGGTCTGCTAGGAAGTCTACACCGTTAATGGTAATACCGACTCCTTTACAGCCTATCTTGGCTCTCATCTCGGCTCCGGGGGTTTGTACCACCATAGGGTTATTCAGGGGTGTAGGGGTCATGCCACTTTTTAATGCAAATCTTTGAGTGACAAATGAATGCGTTGCTCCAGAATCAAACAAGACAGTTGCAGGTGCTGAGTTGACAAGGAACGTACCCAGCACGACGTCCGGGTCTTCCTGGGCTTCTTCAGCAGTGACGTGATTCACATGCCCCTTCCCATAGTTCGGTGGATTGCGAGGAGCTGGGTTCCTTGGTGGCATTCCACGGCCTTGTCCCTGGTTCTGCGCATTGGGGCTGGGGCATCAGGCTTCTTGTTGGGGCACACCCTGGAGATGTGTCCGGGCTGACCACATCCAAAGCAAGTGACTTGGTTTGGAGTGTTGATCTTGTTGCCACCACTGGTATTGGGGTTGAAAGCTGGCCTAGGGTTGGCATACTGCTGAGGCTGAGGATTGGCACGAGGTGCAGGAGCTCTTGGCTGCTGATAGGTTGGCTTGGCCGGGGCTGACTGCCACGGACGAGGCTTCTGGTTGCTGGAACTTCCCTTACTGACCCACTTGCGCTTGCGTGTGTCTTCCAAAGCACGCCGCTTGTCTTCAAGCATAAGTGCCTTGTTCACCAGGTAAGGGAAAGATGGGCAGTCGCACACGACAAGCGAGTATTGCAGAGTCTGATTAAGGCCTTCCATGAAGCGCTCCCTTTTGGCAGCATCAGTGCTGACATCTTCAGGGGCATACCTTGACAGAATACTGAACTTCTGCATGTACTCCTTGACAGTGCCACTTCCTTGCTTCAGGGCTTGGAACTCGCGCTTTTTGATAGCCATGATTCCGGAAGGAATGTGGGCCTTGCGGAATTCTGCCTTGAATTTCTCCCAAGTGATGTCTTGTTCAGCATGCATGACCTTGAATCCATCCCACCAAGCTCTAGCAGTTCCCCCGAGGCAGTGGGCTGCATAAGCCACCTTCTCGCGATCTTCGGTGCATCCGACTAGTTCCAGGATTTCCTCAATGGAACGGACCCAGTCATCTGCATCCAGGGGTTCAACAGTCTCGATGAAGGTTGGCGGTGCATGCTTCTTGAACTCTGCCAACGTGGAACGTCCATTGCCATTCCCCGCCGGCTGGCGGTTGTTGGCGACAGCTTGAGCAATCAGCTGGAGAGCTGCAGTGTTGGCTTGGCGTTCCTCTCGGAAAGCTTGGAGAAGCTGAGCCATGTCCATGCTTGGAGGAGGTGGTGGTGGAGCTTGGTCGTTGGTTTGGTCGTGGCCTGCCTCTGGCTGAGAGGATGCTCCGGCTTCGGGCTGCTGGGTAGAGGTACCAGTACGAGTTACAACAGGCATCCTGTTGGAGCGGTAAAAGGTCTAATGATTCGGAAGAGGGAAAGCAAGAAAGATGGGTGCCTAGTAAGGGGGTGGGTGTGACACTAAATCAAATCATGCAAGGGCCGTAAGGCCAAAACTCATTCATTAAAATCCAAATGGGTGATGTAGTCGTTTACACCTTCCCGAAGGAAGAATACGACATACATCCAGACACAACAAAAGCAAATGCTAGATGGTTTCATATGAACCATACAAGGACTCGACTGCGCATAGGGGCTACACGACCTATCCTACCGTAGGGGTTACAACTGGCATATCCGAGTTGCGAATAATGCCTAAGTGGCGGAATGCTCGGTCGCGTATTCCGGCTCTTCTGGGTCTTCCTCCTTGTCTTCATCTGTCTGGCCTCCCTTGTCGCTGGAGGGAGTGGGGGAGTGGAGGAGTTGGATACGACGGTGCTTCGACGGTGGTGCAGGGAAAAGCTTGCGATATTCCCTTGCTGTCATCCGGCGTCGCCGAGGTGGTTCTTCACCCTTGGAAGACACATCCTCAGAGGGCCTTCCGCCTCGATATGCGATAGCGGATTGTCCAGAAGGTGCTCCTTCCTTCTTGATCCTGTTTGCCTTCTCTTGAGCTTGACGAAGAAGTGCCTTGGTCTTGTAAAGTTCTTCTCGAAGCTTCATTGATTCCGAGGCCAGGTCTTGTGCCATACTATCGGCACATAGACTGAAGTAGGTCTGGAACCGAAGCGAGAGTCCTTCCTTCAGTGGAGGGGCTAGTGCGCTACTTTCTTCGTCACCTTCCTTCTGGTAAGGTAAGAAGCGAGTTGCTATCTTGGCTGCCATCTCCGGAAGAAGCTCGCGGAGACGGGTTAACGCCTTGAGTGCAGCAGCCTCGACAGCAAGTGGTAGTGTCGCCATCTGGGGTCCCTCGAAGAACCAACTTGTGGGAGGATCGTTTGCCTTCACGAGCACTTCCACATGGTACTCCACCTCAGTATCGCTCACCCAATGCTCAAGGTAGGTGAGGATGGGTGCTCGGTGGAACTAACACTCCTGGAGGCTATCCTCGAGAAGTTGGGGAAACCCAGTGGTCAGGTGCTCTTCGGGAACAACGGCCATCTACAAAGGTCGAATAGGAGGGGTTAATAAGCTGAGGAAATCTTAGGTTTAGAAAAGAAGAGAGGTCCAGAAGGTTTTTGAAAAGGGGTCTCAACTAACTAACGCCCATGCTAACTAAGGCTTCCTACAGTCAGGATGGCTCTGATACCAGCTCTGTGGGGACCCCGACTTGGAAGTCGAGATCACCGAATGCACGTGTACAGTGATCCCAGAGATCAATGCTCACTGAACACACAGAAGCTGAAATAACAAGAGTCTTACATCCATACAGATAGTCTTACACGAATTAAGGCCATTATGGCCAAGTCTTACATAGATAGAGCCTCACGGGCCGAATAGCAAATAACTCAAGTAGCGGAAGTCTTCGATAAACGGGTAGAACCCATGCCATCTGCCTTAACCCTACAGGCATTCTGACTGGGATAGCGTCCTAATTCGCATGGTCATCTCCAAAGAAATCTTCCTCATATTCCTGGTCTTCCATGCCTGGCCAATTAAATAACCAGTGGCAAGCCAATGAGTACTTTGAATGTACTCGCAAGCAACCCATGATGTGGTAACAATGTAATGGAACAATAATGAACAATCTAGCAGGAATCTAGAACAATATGCTATCATCAAGTTTATGCATCAATAACCTCGCGTAACCTCGAAGACAGGTTACCGATATCAACATGAATATGATTCATCTCATCGAGTCAAGTCACCACCTTGACTTAGCACACACATAACATCACCGACGAAGTAAAATTCTGGACATAGTTTAAGTAGCACCACCCAACTGTCCATGACCGTGGACACGGCTATTCGAATAGTTTTACACTCTGCAGAGGTTGCGCACTTTACCCACAAGATCCGGGGAACTTCCGTGTCATCCACGACCCGCGGTACCTCAAGTACCCGGGGTAAGCACCCGGTCATTACCTTTCCTTAGACGACACTAACATAGAGTCCACTCGTTGGTACACGGCCCTCGGGTACAAACAATAGATCACGGGACTTGCCCAAATTCAATGTCACGCGTACCCGAAGGGACCAACGGTGTGTCCGGTGCCCTGTGAAAACAGTCATGGCCGCCTATCCAAGCACGACCCCGTCCCGGGAAAGACCTCAAGTCTTCCCGTCACTAGTAATGCGGGCACCATGCTAGTATCGACCTAAGTAATCAATAAAGCCCCGTCCCATAAGGGGTAGTGTGGTTGCACATGTTTGGTTGGGATGGTAGTCACACATAAATCTAATCCATCATTCCACCATGCACATGATATTACCGGCACATCACTTCTTTCTCAAGTGATGACCTAACACATCATCACCCTCGGGCATTAGGGGCACCCGATGGGTTCATGCAAAGATTTCAACTATGCGGGTTCATATCACACATGCATCACATAAGCATCATGACCATCTGTTGCATGTCATCTAGCATATAGCAAGATCAACAATAAAGCATGCATCATGTGGTGGTTCATCTAGGTTACCATCGTAACCCTATCATCATGCATCGGAAACAAACGGGTTCCGAGGAACAAGTGTATCATGGTCAAAGGGCTGCTTGCCTGGATTGGCTTGGTCTTCAAAGTCATCAAGTCCTTCTCCTTCTTCTTCCACAGCAACTTCGTCAAATACGGGATCTATACGTCGCATAATAATAACGGAAAAATAAGAATACAAATAAAACAGAAAAATCAAAGTGCTCAGAAAAATGTCAGCTCATTTTTGTAAAATACTAGAGGGATTTCTAAGATGGGGAAAAATCTTAGTTGGAGTTTTGGAGTTACAGAATAGGACATATAGATTTTTGAACAGGAGTTATACTGCTCAAATTTGAATTTAAATTTGAAAAGTACAGAAAAGTTTCATGGATTTGGGTGAAAGTAGTACCATTAAATAGGTTGGAATATTGCAAGATTTTAGGAGTTGAAAATATTTAATTTGGATCAATATTCTTTTCTGTATAAATGTTTAAATCATTTACAGAAAAGAAAAAGAAAAAAGGGGTCCTGTGCACTGGGCCAGAAGAGGCCACAGTGCACAGCCCAGATGGGCTGGCCCAGCCGCACGGAGCCAGCGCGCGCACGTAAGGTTTTCAAACCTGACGGGCGGGGCCCGTGGGTCAGCGGCACAGAGGAGGGGGAGAGAGGTGGGGGGATGACAGGCGGGGCCCGCCTGTCATCTCTAACCCCTCGGCCACGGCGGCGGCGAGCTCACCGGCGAGGACTCCGGCCACGGCGACGGCAACGGAGGCCAGGGACAGACTCAGCGTCGTGTCGTGGTTGTAGCGGTGGTAGTGCGGCACAGCGGGGAGCCCTGGTTCACCGGCGGCGAGGTGGGACGACGGAGGCTCGTCGGAGGGCGGTGGTCGAGGTCGTTTCCGACTGCGAATGGAGGAGGAAATAGAGGGGAAAGGGTCAGTGGACTGCGGCGGTTCCGAAACGGGTGGAAGGAGAGGCAGGGGAGGCCTGTACCTCGAGATCGCCGGCGGCCCGACGCGGCGGAGCTCCGGTCGATCCCGAGCACTGGGGCGTCCTGGGGTCGAACTGAGGGTGTTGGGGGTCTCAGAGGAGAGGTGTGAGGCTTGTGGTGGTGTTGGAGAAGCTCGGGGGGCCTTATATAGCCGCGCCCGTGGTTCACCGTGGACCCGTGCGCAGGCGAGGTTGCAGGCGAGGCTGTGGAGGGTTCTGGAGCCTGGGAACACGCCGGGGAGGTCCGTGGACTAGCTCCACGTCCAGCTGAGGCGAGAGGAGGAGCGGGGGAGCGTCAGAGGAGGGCACGCGTGTGAGGCAGAGGAATGGCCGAAGCGGGCGGCCGGTGCACGTGCGACGACGCTCACTGGAGGGCGCAGGAGGAGGGGGGACAGCGCCGGGGAGGTCGCGGACGTCGAGGCGCCTCGACTGGCGCGAGGGGGAGGCCCGAGGCTGTCGGGGAGCGGCGATTGGCTGGAGCCAGCGTGCGGGAGCACTGTTTGCGCGCTCTAGAGCGTGCGTTCGACTGGCATCGACGCGCTCTCGCCGGTTTGGTCCGTTCCAGCGTGCCCAACAGTGTCTAGCACGTTGTAGGAGAAGTAAAGCAATGCCCTGAGGCCTTGGATGCCCTGGAGGTGCAGAGAGAGAGGGAGAGGGCTGGTAACATGGTGGAAACCTACTGTACAGCAAGGTAAAACAGAGGTTTCACCCCTCAATCATGGAGCTGAGGTGCTGGGGGAGTTACTGGAGGTAGCTGGTAACCCAATGAGCTTGTGGTAAGAAGTTGAGGCCATGGATAAAAGTGAAAGTGGTCAAGTTGGAGGTCTTAGAATTTCTGCAGAAGGTGTTTGATCTGTGTTTGATCAAGTAAATGAAGTCCACTTGACATGGCACTTGACAGGGTTGAAAGACATGAGAAAATAGGGTGCCTCACCAAATTTGGGCTCATTTGAAGAAACTAGCCAATGTAACTTTGGTGAACCCTAGAAATCAACAGAAACAGTTTCATCTTGGTTGAGTCAAGCTAATCATCTCCCCTTGATGCACCACTTGGTGTAGCATCATCATTTGGGGTATTGATCATGCCCACAAAGTTTGAGGCTCCAGATAAAAAGTTGGTAATGTAAAGTTGTTCAAATTTGCATTTGAACAGAAAGGGTTTTGAGGTGATCTGATCAAGTTGCTTTATTCAAATTCTTGTGCCATTTGGTCTAGGTGCCTTATTAGGACATTCTAGCATGTGCACCAAGTTTGAGAGCATTTGGACAAGTTTGGCAATGTAAAGTTGCTCAAACTTCAACTATGGACAGAATGGTTATGAAGGGGTTTGAGGAGGTTTTCTTGCTTCCCAAGGCATGGGGCTTGGCAAGATCATCAAATATGTCATATATGACATGATAGAATTTCCCTGGAATTTTTGGAGAAAAATTCCTTTGTAAATATTTCAAAAGCTTGAAATATCTAGAAAGGGTTTTAGAGGGTTTAGCCCATTATTTTGAACATGACCAAGTGTTGAAACTCTTATATATGGACAATATATGTCCTATGAGTCTCTCTGAATTTTGGCAAATATTTCTGAAACAGTTAAATAATTTTCTCCTATTAAAGACCATTTCTGGCCCTAAGAAAAAGCTTTTGAATAAAATAGGAAAATAACTTTTAAAATTATACCTTTGTGGTTTCTGGGAGTCCTATGACTACTAGGTCTCAAATAAACCTTTTGAAATAATTTTCTCACCCTAAATCAAGTACTTGCAGTGCAAATCTCAATTCAGGGGTTTTTGGAAAACTAAATTTATAAAATACTTTTTGGCCAAATTAATTTTGTAAGAAAATACTATACTGTTATATAACACTTGGCATGATCATTGGGCAGAAGTTTTGGGTGTGGAGATGAAATCTACAAGAGGTCATAGTTGACTTTAATGAGCACATGAAAAAGCAAATGAAGAAAACTCAACTCCAAATAAAAGCCAAATGATGTTAAAAATTTTTGCTGGTCCAAATTTTCATGCCTCAAAGTTACAAATAACATGTTACAAAATGCAGGGTGTGACAAAATATTAGACAGGCCCTGCCAGATCCATGGCACCCCAGCTAAACCTGCAAACCATACCAACCATAGTTGTTGGGTCTTTAAGAAGGCCGACAAACACATTGCCGAACACAAGGGAAAGCTACCTCAGAGCGAAGACGAGGATGAACCTCGCCGCCGAATACAGGGGGACAGAAGAAATTTCCACCGGAGATCAAAACAGTGAACATGATCTATGTCACTCATGTCCCAAATAGGGAGCGCAAGCGCGCACTCCGAGATGTCTATGCCGTTGAGCCTATTGCCCCCAAATTCAACCCATGGTCGGCCCGTCCGGTCACCTTTGATCGCAGGGATCATCCGACTAGTATCCGTCATGGGGGGTCGGCTGCCCTAGTGCTCGATCCAATAATCGATGGATACCATCTCACTCGAGTCTTTATGGACGGTGGCATCAGTCTCAATCTGATATACCAGGACACTGTCAGCAAGATGGGGATAGACCCTTCAAGAATCAAGCCAAGCAGCACGACCTTTAAAGGAGTGATTCCGGGCGTAGAAGCCCGCTGCACGGGCTCTTTAAAACTGGAGGTCGTATTCGGCTCTCCCGATAACTCTCGAAGCGAAGAGCTAATTTTCGACATAGCTCTATCATGCACTACTCGGAAGAACGGCCTTTGCCAGCTTTAATGTAGTCCCGCATTATGCTTATGTAAAGCTCAAAATGCCTGGACCACGTGGAGTCTTCACGGTCAATGGAAATATGGAGCGCTCTCTCCGTACAAAGGAGGACAGTGCGGCCCTAGCAGCCGAAGTCCAAAATAGCCTATTCAAGCCGAACAACTCATCGGTCATTAAGGCCGCGGGCATAACTAAACGTGTACGACATACACCTCAGTGCGGCAGCTCAGATGAACCTGAGCTCGATTAGCAGCTACGCCCCCATTGACTGCCCCATAAGGTGGTAGCATACATGCCTCGTGTACACAATTATGCCCTTAAAATTCCTTGGGCGGCGTTGGGGGCACACTACATACAAATAGCCCATAGTTCGGCTCGACCCTATTCGAACTCTAAAATTATCTTTCAGGGTTCATTAAACGAACCAACTTTGTTCATGACCACACTGGATTCTTTTTTTCCAGGTTTTTTTACAGATGGCCATCACACTTCCCCCTTCAAGGACACATCACAAAGGAGAAAACGGCGCAGATGTGCAGCAGGACCCCGCGCTAAGGTTTCTTTTCAGATTAAGATCCTGTGTAAACCTTTTATCTCTTTTTGTTTTCTACTTATCTGGCATATAAAATGTCCAAGGAAGTTATCGGCATTATCTGTAAGTATAACGGGATATTATAGAAGCAGCTTGGTTCATATTGTGTTTGGAGTTTTATTCTCTCACCACCTGTGTTCTCTCCCCATGTCAGATTGCCACATGTGCCTTGACACCAGGGTCCATTACCAGGGGCTATATTCGGCCCGGTATATGTTGAAAAGTCCGAACACCTATAGGGAGTGTTTGGCATCCTGGATATTGCTTTATATGCATCAGTTCCGAATCATGTCTTGGGGTCAATAGTTGGGTTGCCCAACTCCTGTTCTTACCCCTACGTTCCCGATTGTTCAGCTATGGTGTAAAGGGAGAACTACTGTGATTGTACTTCTAGTTCGTCCGGTCAAGTACCTCAGTAGAGAAAGCCGAAAATTGACTGTCATGATAGGCGAGAATCTGGTTTGCGATCCGGTGACTTAGTGTCATACTACGATCGATGGAGATCTACCCCGTGTTATACGGAGGGTTGGTTTTTTGCCGAGCCACGTACAAATGGATACCTTAATTTGGAAACACCATATACGCACCAGGGGCTAGTACTTAGTCCCACTTGTCAAACTCCTATGGCTAAGTGAAAGCAATAAAGCCACATAGTCTGATTGCCTGGTTCGCTCCACATACACCTCCTACATGGACCAAGACATTGGATAAAGAGTGTTTATGTATATGACCAAACACCCAGTAATATTTACATGGGGGCTGAAGCCGATGACTGTAAACTTTCAGATTTAAATAAACGGCTGCACAAGAGGTGAAAGTCGCTGACGTTATAATAGTGCAAAAATTATATATACATCGGTTCATAAGCTTAAGTCTTTACAACCAGATACAATTACTCTAAGATAATATCCTTTGAGCACTAGCCTTCTACAAGGCGGGCGCCTTCTATGACGTCCTCAAAGTATCTCTCCGGCTTGCGGTGCTCCTTGCCTTCGGGCGGGCCAGCAATGGCTATATCCCGCGCCTTCATCTTCGCCCAGTGCATTTTCACATGGGCAAAAGCCATCCGAGCACCCTCTATGTAGGTCGAACGCTTCAACGCGTCGATCCGCGGACTCGCTTCGACGAGCCAGTTCACTAATCCGAAGTAGCTACTTGGGATTGGCTCAGCGGACCATAGCTGGACTATCAAGTCCTTCATGGCCGAACCCACCATGTTGTGCAGCTCGACCAACTGCTTCATCTGGTCGTTGAGGGGCATCAGATGTTTTGGCGCATTGAACTACGACCAGAACATCTTCTCCGTGTTGTTCCCCTCCTGGGCTCGGAAGTATTGGGCGGCGTCAACACTGCTCCTCGGGAGATCCGCAAACACGCCTGGAGAACTCCATAACCGTGTCAGCCCAAGGTACTTCTGCCCTCCGAAGATGCTCTGTAAGAGAAAAGTCTTACC
The DNA here is from genome assembly GCA_902687465.1 of Secale cereale. Lineage (NCBI taxonomy): Eukaryota > Viridiplantae > Streptophyta > Magnoliopsida > Poales > Poaceae > Secale > Secale cereale. Next base: position 336,753,750 of record LR738714.1, read on the forward strand.
AGATGCTATCTTCCACGCCTGCTTGATTTCCTCGCAGACGCTGCGTGACTCGCTTCGTGCCTCCTGGGCAGCAGTGACTGCCGCAGTGAGCTCAGATGCTTGTCCCGAAGTCGTTTCTTCCAATGCCTCACATTTGCGAATAGTGTTGTTGAGCTTACTTTCGACTTCGGCCACCCGAGCCTCGTGCTTTTGGCACGCGGCCTTTTCGGCCTCTAGATCGGCAACCGCTTTGTCAGCGGCTGCCTTGCTCGCTTAGGCCTCCTTCTTGGCCTTCGTGAGGTCGCCCTTGAGAGCCTCGGGCTCAGTGGCGCCAACTGTTTAATACGACATATCACAAGGAGTTTATACTCACAATCAATTAAAATTATTAGTCTTCTTGACATCTCAAATTTTCAAATCCGCATACCTTGCGTCTCATCCAAACGTTGGTTGACGCGGTCTAGGTCTGCGTTGCCCTCCGAGAGCTTCCAATTTAGTTCGGAAACTTCTGCAGCTTGTGTAGTTGCCGCAACTAGTGAAGCCTGTTCAAATGCAAAAGCATACAGTTTAGCTCTATAATATGCTATATTATGGATACTTCGTCCGATTCTATTCAGAATCACACAAAGCATCAGGGGCTACTGGCTATATATGTATATATAAAATAAATAAAGTTCCATAAAGAACATTAAATTGCATACCTCGAAGCATGTTAGTAGGCTGTTGAAGGCTTCATTCAGTCCGCCTTTGACGGACTGAATCTTCTTCATCACCGCACCATTATGGTGCGGTGCTCCTCCACGACGGAAGCACTTTGTATTGCTCCCTCCAGAGGGTCCGGCGCCTCCGGATTGACATCGGACACCGTAGGAACAGTTGTATCCTCCCCCACCTTGGGGGTCTGGTCTTCGGACTCCGGAGCCGCACTAGGCTCTGGACCATTATTCGGCGGGGCCCCGAATTATTTGGGCCCCCCGTCTTCGGTCTCCATGCAGACTGTTTCCCCATGGTCAACGACAGCCGAGGTGTTACCCTCAGTCACCTTATTACCTGCCCCGCCTCCATCTCCTTGGGCAGGAGACGCACGCTGGGAGGACACTTCGGTGTCCCCGCGGTCCACGGGTGATGGAGCTCGGACCGGCGGGTCGCTCTCCATCTCTCTAGACGGAAGATAGTTCCCCTCCGAGGTGGAGGCATTGGGGTGTGCTCGGGGAGGGATGTAGGTCAGCAGGTGAGAAATATTTAAAAATCATCAATATGCTGAATAAAGAAAGTGCATTAATTAATACATCCGAACAACTTACGTTTTGGCTAGGGGCTTCTCCCTAGGCTTTACCACAAAGCTGTGTTCGGACGATGAGTCCGAACGGGCGGGGAGGTTTAGCCTCCTCTGGGGTGCGGCCTTGCCTGCGTCAGCAGGGGCCGCCCTCTTCTTTCCCTTGCCCTGGGTGGGGGATTCTTCTTCTTCATCATCCTCCACCTCTTAGGAGGAGAGGATGTTGATCTCCTCGGACTTTGCATCCGCAGGGTGGGGGCAGCTCTTAACCTCCTTGCCCTTCTTCTTGGAGTTCTTGCCCGGCGCCTTGTATGGCGCTGGAACCAGCATCGCCAACAGTTGAGGTGTGGCTGGGTCTTCTGGCAAAGGGGTCGGACACTTGATCCGAACTGCCTTCTTCGGCCAGCTCTGTATATCACATAAAAACTCCAATTCCTATTATCATTAAAATAAGGAGGGAATATATGTTCGGCGGAGTTTTTGATTACATCTACTGTGGTAAACGCAGTGCTGTAGCCTGAGTCCTCAGTTTCCTCTGGCCACTCCTTCTGGCTCTTGAAGAGGTGTTTCCAGATCTCCTGGTGCGTAGAGCCGTATAGATGCTTCAAGGGCCGGGCTCCTGCCGGATCGAACTCCCATAGAGAGGAGTCCCGGCATTGACAAGGAAGGACAAGTCGGACCAACATTACCTGAACCACAGTTGTGAGTTGGTAGCCTTTGGTGATCATGCTGGACACGCAGCCTTGGAGGGCCGCCACCTCAATCTGAGACCCCCAGTTCGGACTCTTATCGGTCCAGGAGGTTAGCCTCTCTGGGGGTCCAGATCTAAAAATAGGCGCCGCCGCCGATCGGGCGTCGCGGGGCTCAGTGATATAGAACCACTCCTACTGCCAAACCTTGTTCGTCTCCATGAATGACCCCTTTGGCCATATTGCATTCGAGAGCTTGCTTATCATAGCGCCCTCGCACTCTACATGTTGCCCGTCCACCACCTTCGGCTTCATATTGAAGGTCTTGAGCCATAGGCCGAAGTGTGGGGGAACGCGGAGGAAAGCTTCACACACCACTATGAAAGCGGAGATGTGAAGGATTGAATTTGAGGCTAGATCATGGAAATCTAGCCCGTAGAAAAATAGTAGACCCCGTACGAAGGGGTGAAGAGGGAATCCTAGCCCCCTAACGAAGTGTGAGAGGAACACGACTCTCTCACCCGCCTCCGGTACGGGAATCACCTGATCCTGGGCGGGAACTCGGTGCGCGATTTTGGCGGAGGTAGCCCGCGCTCTAGAGATCCTCTACGGTCTTCTCAGTAACCATGGAGGCCTCCCACTTGGCTCTGGCACCAGATCCAGCCATTGCTGGGGAAGGAAGTGGTGGTTGAGGAACTGAGAGCTGCGGGCGCAAGAGATGAGGATGTTGGAGCTAGGAAGATTAGAGAGCTAGGGCTTGAGGAAGGCGTGGGGCTAATGGAAGGGATTGATATCCTTTTATAATGCTGTGAATACAGAACGTCCCCTCACTTTAGCCATAATCCTCGCCGGTTCCCAAAGCGGTCATGCGTAATGCGCGGTTTGGATGCTCACATCACATTGATAAGGATCCCATAATAAGCGGGCACGATCTCTGTTTTGATAAGACGTGTCAGTGAGGTTATACCTCGAAACGCGAAACTAGGACCAGTAAAACGATTCGATATTTTAGTGGGATGGACGCGACGCTTCGCCAAAAAGTTGTCAGTAAAGACACACTATTCGTTTTCTTTCGATGCCTTGCCCTCAAGGCTAAGGGTTGTACTAACCATGCAGAAGCGGACACAGTACACTCATTGCAGAAGATGGTGCCTCGATATGTTTGGAAGAAGGAACCCTCCTTGCGATGCTGAAGACAATACACAAGCCGAACTCATCGTCATCGAAGATAGGTTCAGGGGCTACTGAGGGAGTCCTGGATTGAGGGGTCCTCATGAGGCCGAATAACTCGTTGTGGGCCGGACGGGTCGGCTGTGTAGATCATCGCTGAAGATCGTCTCTCGTATCCGGATAGGAATCCTATGTGCGTATAATGGCAGGTTTTAGGTTCGGGTCTAATCTTTCCTTCCTCTGCAAGATGGTCATGTACAAACCCTAGGGCCCTCCGGTGCATATATAATCTGGAGGGTTTAGTCCATAGAGGCTGAACAATAATAGTCGATTCATAGCAATCACCCTGGTTAGTCTTCTAGGGTTTAGCCATTACAATCTCGAGGTAGATCAACTCTTGTAATCATATTCATCAAGATCAATCAAGCAGGAGTAGGGTTTTACCTCGATCGAGAGGGCCCGAACCCGGGTAAACACTGTGTCCCTAGTCTCCTGTTACCATCGATCCACAACCGCATAGTTCGGGACCCCCTACCCGAGATCTGCTGGTTTTGACACCGACAGTCAGTTTCTCTCGGAGTATTCAACCAACTAGTGGTTGCAGGGGGTGGCTATTTATAGCCTAGGGAGCAGCCCGACATGATAAGACATAAACGCCCTTTAATGATATGACCGTTAGGTGGATAGGATATTTTGGGACAGCTGGCGCATAGCACAGCAACGGTCGAAAATTTCAGCTCTCAAATTCCTCAGGGCTATCATGTTCCTCACATGTAGGCAATCCACACTGGCGAATTCCTAACTCCTCAGTCAGAAGAACTTCCTCAGAGAACAGAAGAACTTCGTCTCTGTCACTGAAGAAATTGACTGAACTATATGCGATTTCCAATGGCTTCACTCGAAGGGATTGGGTAGTGTAGGCTTTGAGTTGAGCATCACTTGGAAATGTGTTTCCTTAGTTTTACCTCGACCCCCTTTTACAGTACGGTGTTTCCTATGACTCAAGAAATAGAAAATGAAACTATGAAAACAAAAGTCTTCATGCTTCATAATCCTCGCATGAATATCCAAGTCTTCAAGGTCGCACCAATTTCCTCATTTTCAAAGTCTTCAGGAAAACCCAAAGTCTTCATCTGAAGACATACATTTTTAGGAGTCGACTTTCTTTGTAAATATCAAACTCCTGATAGACTTATAAGACCTGTGTATACTCACAAACACATTAGTCCCTTAACCTATAAGTCCTCAATTCAGCGCTTGGAAGTGCAAATTCATCCATGATATATCTCTACTTGCTCATAGAATGAAGGACTGTATAAAGCCAAAACTTCTGGCATGGATTAACTCTTTGTTGTAAAGGAGGTAGGGTTTTTAGTCTTAGGTAGTCTCGTATAGTTTGTGTACTTGTTTGTACAGTTCTCTTTTCTTTTAATAAAGGGCTGTGGGGATTTGCCTCACAGTAAATATTCAAAAAAAATCACTAAGGGGCACTAGATGCACTTACAATCTCCCCCTTTTTGGTGATTGATGACAAATAGGTTAAGTTTTCAACGGGGACAAACATATGAAGTGTAACAACTGATATTGAGGAATTTGATTACAAGATATAGAAGAACTCCCCCTGAAGATGTGCATATTTGAGGATTTTGCTTGAGTAGCAAATGCACATTGTAGAGTAATATCATGGAGATATCCCCCTATATCTTGTAATTCATACACGCATTTAACATAAGATTTGAACAATTTGAAATGCGTGATGAAATATGGTGTCTGACAAAAAACAGCATGCGTGCATAAGGTACTGAGGAAATTAAGCATGCAGAAAGCAGTTCGAAATGAGTCAGACCACCATTGGACATAAGTTTACAACTCATCAGAGCAAACACCTGAGAAGAACGAGAGTTGTAACTTAAGGAAAATATAGCCCATATAGAGACCCGCTTGAAGACTAACTCAAATTTCTCCCCCTTTGTCATCAAATGACCAAAAGGGATGGAAAAATGAGGACTAATGCCCCAGATGAATATCATCAAGATGTTGATGGAGGAGCGCCAGCATTGTTGGGGTCGTCCGTTGATGTAGAGCTTGCCACAGTGTCGTCCAAATCTTCAGCTTCATCCATCGTGCGCGATGACGAAAATGAACTTGTGACCAGTTGAGGAACTTTGACCTTCTTGAATTTCTTTGAAGGTGGCTGAGACCAGTCAAAGTCCTGTTGGAATTCCATCTCCTTGAGTTCTTCAACATTGAAGTGATGTGAAAGAATAGCCCAAGTGCGACCGAAGATTTCATGCGCATAGTAGTGATTCTTCTTCATAGTGTTCTGTGTGACAATCATGTTATGAAGAATTGCAGCAAACTGGCGCTTGAACCACTTGTGATTTCGATCAACTTTCTGATGAAGACTTATAAGAAGCTCATGGTCAGTCATCACTCATGGAACAGTTGCTTGAGGAATTTGCTTTGAAGCATTTGCGGCAGTGTCTTGGGTTGCAGAATCATCATTGGTAGAATAAGATGCAGCTTTGCGAATCTGGCCATCGAAAGGACGAGTACCTTCATCAATGATAGCAGCCTTGCCCTTTCCGTCAACTGAGGAAATGGTCAATTTGAGGACTTCTATAAGAGGCAAATAGTTGAGGTGATTCTGAAGGTCAGCCTTGTATGCAATTGAAGACCTTGTCATGATGAATCTCATAATCTAGGGAGCATAAAGCTTCAACTCAAAAGGTGATAGTGCAACATTCGCCAAAGTCCTCATGAAGAAATCAAGATAGTTGATGGGAATCCCATGCATGATATTGAACAACAGATTATTCATGATGCCAACAATGTCTTCTTCTTCAGAGTTGTGGCCCTTAATTGGACTAAGGGTTTTGGTGAGGATGCGGTAGATGGTCCTTGGGACATAAAGCAAATCCTTCACAAGGAAGGTTGTTCTTGGAGGTTGGCCAGCCTTCAAAGGCATCATCAGCACTTGCATCAAATGATTTGGAAGTTTAGGTTCATCATACATCAATCTTGCGCCTTCAGCAGGAGGGTGAACAGGGATGGCCTGAAGCAATTCAGATGCTGGTGCTTTGTAGTGAGTGTTGTGAGTCATCCATTCAAGCACCCATGAGTTGATGTCATCAACATTACCAGTCAGGTGCAAGGTTGCATAGAATTGAAGAATGAGTTCTTCATTCCAATCACAGATGTGAGAGCAGAAAATCAGAATCCCAGGTTCATGAAGCAAATTCAGCACTGGCTCAAAGCAAGGGATGGACTCCATGTCAACATGAGGAATTTGACGATGCTTAAATACCATATCCTTGTCGAAAAGTAGTGAAGAATAGAAATTCATCTGAGTGGCTGTCTAGAACCGCTTGCGACGAAGTCTTGCTGAGTCATAAGGGTTGAATTCAGTGAAGAATCGATGTTCAACGAAGAAATCATCAGCCTTGAATTTCTGCTTTGTTGCATGAGGGTTCTTCTGCTTGGGCTGAATATTAATAGATGATGATTTTGCAGCCTCTTGATGCATAACTTCTGGAGCTGTTGCCTAAGGAATTGAAGCTCCAGGTTCTTCATCAGCTATTGGTTGTTCAATTTCTTCAGCTGTTGCAGCTGGAGCTTATTCAAGAAAGGACAAAAGTGGAGTGTGAAGTTCTTCAGAGCCCGTGTGAATTTCTTTAGGTTGAGTCGGGGACTGAGGAACTTGCTGCAGTGGTGTGGTCAATGGTGAATTTGGATGAGTCTTCTCCCAATAATTATCATTGAGCACATGCGTTGTAGACCCAGTATCCACATCTTCATCTTCTTCCATTTCCTCAACGCCGGGCTCTTCAGCAGTGAACTAAGGCATGTGCGATGATACTAGAGGGGTTGAAGGGATAGCTTCCGCTTCAATTTTAACATCCAACTGCTCTGAAGAAGCAGCAGAAGGATTTTCTTCAGCAGTGTCATCAAGAATTTCATAATCCTCACCAAAGGGAACAATCTCCTTTGATGGCACAATGGAAATCGGAACAACATCAATGGGATTGGCGACGGAGCTTGACAAAGTCCTCACTTTCTTGGAGCTGAGGACTCAGCAGTTGATGATGCTTTCCTTTTCTTCACGGCTGCCTTCTCTGCAGAATTTGTCTTCTTCACTTCTGATGCAGAAGGAAGTTTGATGGTCTTCACAGGTGAAGACTTTGCAGGAGGTGCAGATGACATAGGTTCAGTTTCTTAAGGCACGACTGTTGCAGTCGCCCTGGCATTCTCAGTTTCTTCAGGTGCTGCTTCAGTTTCTTCAGCAGCCATGGGTAGTTCTTCAGGTGCAACATTGGAAGTTGCCCGGGCAGTTTCTTCAGTGACTGGAATTTCTTCATCATCCCTGACACGTTCAGTTTCTTCAGTAGCGACATTTTCAGCTGCGCTTTCAGTTTCCTCAACAAGATGAATTTCTTCTTGTGAGGAACTTTCACCACCAAGCTTGAGGGACCTGGAGAGCTTAACGAATCTGACCTTGGCACCTAGCCAATCAGCACGGTATCTGTGAAATTCATCACTGAGGCCTTTGATCTCAGTTTGCAGTTTCACAAGGTCCTCAGGAGTCATGTTCACTATATTTTTCTTCAAGAGATGCTCCTTCTTGTACTGATCTTTCTTGGCCTTTCTGGCTTGTTCAAACTTCCATTTTTCTTCACCAATGAAAGCAGGCAACATGTGACTTTGAGCAGGAGTGTGGTTCATGTCAGGGAGAGATGTATTGGGATCTTTGTGCCAAAGATCATTGCAATCGAGGATCTTCTTAGGATCCATCATGACAGACACATAACTGCCCTTGGCTCTAGCGGCCTTCATCTTCCTATCCCTGATGATTTCAGCAAGTTCTTCATCATCAGCTTCATCGTCATCAGATGGAACTTGAAAGGCCACTTTCTTATGAGGACTTGGCCTCTTTCCACGGCCAGCTATGTTCTTCACTTTCAGCAAGGTTGGACCAGGTGAAGATTGTGGTGGAGCTGATGAACTTGCAGAGGCTCCTGAAGCAATTGAGAACCCTGCAGTCGGTTGACATGTTGCAAGGTGCACAGGAGTTGAGGACTTTGCAGCAGCAGTTGAGAATTGTACAGCAACAGAGGGAGTTGAGGCGGCCCTTGTGGAAGTTGCCTGAGGAATGTGTCCGGAAGGCTTTGAGGAACTTGGCCTTGAGGGCATTGCTGTTGAGGAATTTGTCTTGATGGTCGATTTCTTCAGCATAGCCTTCTTGGGCTTGCTGGCAGAGGCCTCAGCAGCTGAGGCAGCATCAACAAAGTATTCATTGAATTTATTCCTTGCTTCTCTGGCCGCTCGCTGAAGCTTTGCTTGACGCTTGGCCCATTCCTTTGGAAATTCCTCACCATGCTTGATGTTGAGGGATCTGCAACTTGGCCTGGTGCCGAAGGAGGTCTTGTCCAAGGAGGGTTTACTGCGAATTTCTTCATGTACTTTGGAGTAACATAGTGGTATTTCATCCATTCCTTCGCCCATCTCCTCTCAATCCTCTGAATGCGCACTTTGCGCTGATTCTTGTTCTCTTTGCCATGAATTTCTTCATCTGGAGTGCAATATTCATCATAAATATCTTCATGGATTTCAAACACAGTGTTTGTCTCATGTCTCTTTCCTCCCTTCTGTGGTCTCTTGCCTTAAGCCATTTTTCCTCACTTGAGGATTTTGAACAATTGAAGTCTCTGAGGAAGTATGTAACTTTTCTTCGAGGAATGCTGCAAATGAGTTAAGTTGATGCGAACCTAGAGATTCAGCAGCAGACATTTGTACCTATGAACAGAGTATAGGTTCGAAGAATTTGGAAAGGTCATATGCGTTCTCAGAATTTTTTCAAAAGTAACAAGTTTGAGGAATTTGACCATGGGAGTCTTGAAACTTTCACTAAGCATTCTTGCTTTAGGTTCCAGAGTTGTATAGATCAGAAATCCAGACAACTGAGGAATCAATGAAGAAAAACACAACTCAGAGAAGCAAATCAAGAACAAATAGATTTAGGTGTTTAGGTAGTGGGAAGTTGAAGAATAAACACCTTTTGAAGAAATTGTGAAAAACATGAGAATCAAAGAATGTTAGCAAAATTAGATTTTAATTACCCTTGGTGACGAACACGACGAACTAGATGAACTTTGGTGAAGCTCGTCGGTCCAGATCTCCTACGCCTGATGAGGCACGGACTAGCGAGACGCTAATTCGCGCGTGTAGATGGCCCGATCTTTCACGGCGATATTTGATCTACAATTCTTCCGCCTTGTTCCTCCTCGCAACCTCCAATAATAATTTTCACCCATGTATGAAAATACACGAACGAAAATAACGACCCCCTCGGATCAGCACGTAGGCGTCGATATGATGTTCAACCCTCCGTCACTAGTAGATTTTCTCGATGGAAAAATCACAGAACATACTCATAATTGGGTCGTCCAAAACATGGACGTTTTCTGACTTTTTTCATAACTCACGGATAAACAAAAACTCCCCTCATTACAAGGCCGTAGCCTGGCTTTTTATATGCCAAAAAAAGTGTACCTCAACTCTAAACCTAGATGCTTAGACTCCAACTCCCTCACGTCATGTGCTAACTAGGAAAAACAAATCCTAACAAGAAAAGGAAAAGGACTCACGTAAGTGCTAGCTAGCTAGCTCGTTGACTCAAACAAAAGGATAAGAATCTAATAAATCTGCATCAGGATTCTACCTATCGCAACTTGATATGGAGGGGTACGAAAATTAGGCTCCACCGAAGCTAGCGCTGGCTCCGCCTTAATCTCCTGTATTTTCTTGTAAGAAACATGGTGCGGTTCTGATTCCTTTTTATTCTGAAAACCAATTTGATCTCTTGCCATTTTATGCGTACGTGACTTTTCTTCTCTCTTCTCTTTGATCAAACATAATTGTACACCTTTAGACTCCAAGCGTATAGGCCTCTGCACTAACGTGCCAATGACATCTCCTGGTTCCAATGCATGTGTCATATAATTGGTCTCTGGTCTGCTAATTGTCAAATTGATTCTCGTCCCACAAAGTTCACGTACATGACCGTCCTTTCCTCGATGAAATCTGACCGCTTGCATGGTATTAGTTTTCGTAAAATTTTTATGACCTCCCTGCTTAACTGTCTTAGCTTCGATAGGATTAACAATTGATAATGCCATGCACGTATCAACGCCCTAACTTGGCAGAAGGAGACAGCTACGGCGGCGGCGGAGTGAAGATTTCCGCGGCCGGCGCCAGTACGATGACGAGGAGGTTGAGGTAGCGAACCTCTTCCTCACCGGCGTCGATGGAGAGTAGTGGCGGTGCTAGGTTTGAGAGCTCGAGCGAGATGGAGGTCGAGCTAAGTAATTGATGTGAGGTGAAAGGGGAGGGGTATTAATAGCCACTGTGAAAAACCGCTCGTCCGAAGAAATTGGACGAACGTGCCCCTGCCCTTTGCTATCCTAGCGACATGTGTCACCCATGTTCTGAGGAGTAAAGATAGTGAAGATCGTGGGAGAGTTGTTTAATCCATCATGGGATGCAGAACGGTTTGAGCGGCAAAAGACGAAAATTTTGGATAAGAAAATTTTAACGTTGCGTTCACAAATTCTTCAGCTGTCAAGGACACAATGAAGATTTTGAACAAGTTTCAAATAAAACGCATATGAGGAATTTGTGAATAGAATTGATTGAGTTAAGCATAGAGGGGGAAGGGTCCGATCACATTCACTTAGACGAAAAATCAACTTGAAGAATTAGCAATAAGTGAATGCTGTAGAGGACATAAAAACTCAATATATATATATGTGTGTGTGTGTGTGTGTATATATATATATATATATATATATATATATATATATATATATATATATATATATATAGCCAATGAAGAACACCAGAAGAAGTTGAAGAAATTGCAAATTTCGAGGAATTTGAAAATTTGAAGAATTTGCAAATTGAAGAAAAACTCAAATTCAAGCTTTGGTTGGTAGTGTGACCCACCGTATAAGAATGATGATTTGAGACACCGCGTACAATTGTCGTAGGGCTCTGAGAATCAATTTCTCCATTAATTTCTTCACACTTAGAGGGTTAGTCTTCATTGTTTGGAGAAAAAGCGTTACATCGTGTGTTGCGCATCAAAGTCATCAATTTTGCATAAGTGTTAGGATGTGTGTCCTTTCAAAGAACATTCGAAGATTCTAAGATATTTAGCTCACACCGCAACTTGCAAAATCTCTTCTCATCTAAGGGCTTAGTGAAGATATCTGTCAGCCGTTCTTCAGTCTTCACATGGTAGATGGAGATGTCGCCCTTGAATACATGATCACGAAGAAAATGATGACGGATGTGGATGTGCTTTGTCTTCAAGTGCTGAACTGGGTTGCGAGCAATCTTGATGGCACTCTCATTGTCACAATAGAGTGGCACATTCTTCATGTTGATGCCATAGTCCCTGAGGGTTTGCTTCATCCACAACAATTGAGAACAACATGAACCAGCAATAATGTACTTAGCTTCAGCAGTGGAGAGTGATACACAGTTTTGCTTCTTCGAGGACCAACATACTAAGGATCGTCCGAGGAAATGGCATGTGCTGGATGTAGACTTGCGATCCATTCGATCACGAGCATAGTCAGAGTCAGAATATCCGATGAGATCGAAATCAGAGCCCTTGGGATACCATAATCCAAGTGTTGGAGTGCGAGTTAGATATCGAAGAATATGCTTCAGAGTCTTATGGTGTGATTCCTTCGGTGTAGCTTGAAATCGGGCACACATGCAAACACTAAGAATAATATCTAACCTAGATGCACATAGATACAATAAAGAGCCAATCATGGAGTGGTATACCTTTTGATCGAAGTCTTTACTATTTTCATCGATGCACAATTGGCCATTTGTGGGCATAGGGATTTTGACGCCTTTGCAATCTTGCATGCCGAATTTCCTCAGAACATCCTTGAGGTATTTCTCTTGAGATATGAAGATGCCATTGCTTGTTGACGAATTTGAAGGCCTAAGAAGAATTTTAGCTCTCCCATCATGGACATTTGATATTCTTCATGCATCATGTAGCTAAATTCGTCACTGTAATGTTCATCAGTACAACCAAAGATAATATCGTCCACATAGATTTGACACACAAATAATTCATGATCATATGATTTAGTGAAAAGAGTTGGGTCAAGTGAACTTGGTTTGAAGCCTTTCTTCACGAGGAATTCCTTCAAAGTATCATACCACGCCCGAGGGGCCTGCTTGAGGCCATAGAGGGCCTTGTTGAGTTTGAAGACTGTGTCAGGATGTTTAGGATCTTCAAAACCTGGGGGTTGAGCAACATATACTTCTTCCTCAAGCTTACCATTGAGGAATACACTTTGGACATCCATTTGATATAAGATGATATTATGATGGTTAGCATATGCAAGTAATATGCGAATAGCTTCAAGTCTAGCAACAGGAGAAAATGTTTCATTGAAGTCAATTCCTTCAACTTGTGTGTAGCCTTGAGCTACGAGACGCGCCTTATTCCTCACCACAAGGCCGTTTTCATCTTGCTTGTTTCTATAGATCCACTTGGTGCCAATGATATTGTGCTTCCGAGGATCTGGTCGCTTGACGAGTTCCCACACATGGTTGAACTCGAATTGATACAATTCCTCTTGCATAGCTTGAATCCACTCAGGTTCCAGAAATGCCTCATCAACTTTGGTGGGCTCAGTGATAGAGACAAAAGCAAAGTGCCCACAAAAGTTAGATAAGTGTGAAGCTCTTGAGCGTGTGAGAGGACCTGGTGCATTGATGTCATCGATGATTTTCTCGATCTGCACTTCTTTTGCCACACGAGGATGAGCTGGCTGACGACTTTGATTTGGCTGAGCATTTCCTTCAGGAGCAGTTTCTTCAAGAGCACCAGAATGATTTTATTCATTGTCAGGAATGACTTCTTTAGCAGATTCTTCAAAGGGAATGATATCTTCAGTAGCTTTGAACTTAATGGATTCCCCAAGAGGTATTTCACCTGTCACATGAGGCGGCTACTCTCTTTGCAAGCCATTAGTTTCATCGAACGTCACATCTACAGTCTCAACAATCTTATGGAAATGATTGATGAAGATTCTGTAGGTGTGCGAGTTCTTTCCGTAAGCAAGCATAAAACCTTAATGTGCTTTCGGTGCAAATTTGGAATTGTGATGAGGATCTCTAACGCAGCATTTAGCACCAAAGGCTTTTAGATAACTCACATTGGGTTTCTTTTCAGTGAGGAGTTCGTATGAGGTTTTCTTGAGGAGTTTGTGAAGATATACCCTGTTGATGATGTGGCACGCAGTGTTAATAGCCTCAGGCCAGAACCGAAGAGGTGTCTTGTATTCATCAAGCATAGTACAAGCCATCTCAACAAGAGTCATGTTCTTGCACTCCAGAATGCCGTTCTGCTGAGGAGTGTAAGGGGCTGATAGCTCATGAGTAATACCAAGTTCATCAAGATAGTCATCAAGACCAGTGTTCTTGAACTAGGTCCCATTGTCACTCTGGATATGCTTGATCTTAACACCAAAATTCGTTGAGGCCCTTGAGGAAAACCGCTTGAAGATTTCCTGCACTTCATGCTTAAATGTGATGATATGCACCCATGTATAACGAGAATAGTCATCAACAATGACAAAGCCATAAAGAGATGATGCATTTGTGAATGCAGAGTAATGTGTAGGGCCGAAGAGGTCCATGTGAAGCAATTCAAAAGGATGAGTGGTAGTCATGATAGTCTTCGAGGGATGCTTGGATTTGATCATATTTCTAGCTTCGCAAGCCCCACATAGATGATCTTTGAGGAATTTGACACCCTCAATTCCAAGGATATGCTTCTTCTTCACAAGTGTGTGCAAGTTCCTCATGCCAGCATGACCGAGTCGTCGATGCCATAACCATCCTTCTGAAGCTTTTGCAAGTAGACATGTGGCAGGCTGTGGTCCTGTAGAGAAATCAACAATATACAAGTCTCCTCTCCTAAAGCCTTCGAAGACTATGGAATTGTCAGATTCTAAGACTACAACACAACAATATTTTCCAAAGACAACAACCATATCAAGATCACAAAGCATTGAGACTGACATGAGGTTGAATCCAAGAGACTCGACAAGCATGACTTTGTCCATGTGTCAATCTTTTGAGATTGCAACATTACCTAGACCCAATACCTTGCTTTTTTCCTTTATCATCATAGGTGATATGCTTCAGGTGAGTTGGAGATAAACGCATAGTCCATCAATAGATTCTTGTCACCGGTCATGTGATTAGTGCATCCACTGTCGAGGACCCACTCAGTAGCTTTGAGGGAGTCATCCTGTAGAAGAATTAGTGCATCTTACAACTCATATGCCTCATAGTGAAGAATATGACATCAATTTCATCAGAATGAATTTGATCAATAAGAGCAAAATATGAAGAATGAGGACGTGAGGAATGAATGAATCATTTCTACATGATTAGCTTGCATCCTTTTAAGCATTTTCAGATCTCCAGCAAATTCTTCAGACGTTTAAGTTCATCTGGAGACCTGACCCTGCATAAGAAATTAGTTCTTTTTCTTCACCATCCACATCCGGAGGGGTGGCAAAGAGTTCATCATTCTGCGCGCACCAATTGAGAATTGTGGCATAGAAGCCAGTGCATTTTGTTTCACACGTGAGGGGTTAGAGTATGAATATGAGTAAGCAGAGAAATTCTTCGAGGACTTATGAACATAATGGTTTGAAGAATAATGCACATATTCATAATCCTTATTCTTTCCCTGCGAAACAAAAGCATTAGCGCGATGATGTTCATATGAGGAATTTGATCCACTTGATGAATTTGGTCCATATGAGGACTTGGATCCATATGAAGATTTTGATCCATATGAAGAGTTTGATCTGGGGTTCCTGTTCTTCACAGGTGGTGTCATGAGGACATTCACTTGAAGATTTTCAAGATGCCTCTTAGGGACCCAGATTTTCTGCACAGGGGGGCCATTCCTGCAGTTAGTTCCAACATATCTAGCAAATACTTCACCATTCTGATTTTTGAACAATTTATAATTGTAGTCAAATGACTCATCAGAAGAATGTGAAGATTCACAAGTAAAGCCAGATAAGGTACATGGATCTACGAGAGGTCCTTTTGCAGCAACCCATGAGGTTTCGGGATACCGCTCTGGTTTCCAGTAGGTCCCATCAACATTGAGTTTCCTCTCAAAAGCAATATGTGCCAGTCACATACAATTTCTTCAACCCTGCATTTTTGTCAGTAGCATTGGTGGTTTCCTGAGCCGAGGAAATTGTCACCACAAAAATAGTTGAAGAATTTGCAACAATAGAAGCATTTGAACTTTCAGGTGAAGAATTACCAGTTTCACGTTCAATGCATTTCAGACATGGTGGAATAAATTCTTCCTGAGTGGAACTGATCTGTTGAGCAAGTAATAAATTGTTCTCCTTCTGAAGATCTTCATAACTCACCCTAAGCTTTTCAAGATCTTGCTTTCTTTGAATAAATTCATAAGAAAGTTTCTCATGATCAGTTAGGAGAGTGTTATGAAGATCCTAAAGGTTATCAAACTTGCACTGAAGTCTCTGAAGATTGCCAGTCAAGATTTTAGATCGATCCAATTCCTCAGCCAACAAGTCATCGCTTCTTTTTAGCAGATTTTGAACCTTATCAAAAGCTTTTTGTTGTTTTATGGCAATTGTAGCAAGCTTGGAATAGCTAGGTTCGAGGTTTTCATCAGATTCATCTTCACTAGAATTAGAGGAGAGATGGTTGAGTACCTTGGCACCTTTTGCCATGAAGCAATAGGTGGGAATGTAGTCATCGTTGCCGTTGTCAGCAGTGTTGGGGAAGACATTTTCCTCAGTGTTTAAGATGGACTTGCTGACGAATGCGGTAGCGAGAGCTAGGCTCGCCACACCAGAGTTTGATTCCTTAGATTGCTCAGCTTCCTCATTTTCTTTAGATTCAGCTGAGTCCATTTCCTTGCCAATGAATGCTCGAGCCTTCTTGGAACTGCTCTTCTTGTAGGAAGAAGACTTTGAGGATTTTGATGATGAGGACCTTGAAGATTTCTTATTTTTCTTTGAGTCGTCTGAGCTGTAATCCTTGTATTTCTTCTTCTTCAATTTCTTTGCCCATTGAGGACAATCAGTGATAAAGTGACCAGGTTTCTTGCATTTGTGGCAAGTCCTCTTCTTGGAGTCGTGTAATGAGGAGTCAGATCTCACATCATCACCTCTTGAAGATCTTCCAAAGCGACCACATCTTGAGAACTTCTGAAATTTCCTCACGAGCATTGCTAGCTCCTGGCTTAGTTCTTCAGGATCGCCAAGGCTGCTATCAGAATCTTCACCTTCAGATGAGGAAACTCCCTTGGCCTTCAGTGCATGTGATCTACCATAGCTTGGACCATAGAGATCTCTCTTCTCAGCTTGTTGGAACTCATGAGTGTTCAACCTCTCAAGGATATCAGCTAGATTAAGTGACTTGTAGTCTCCACGCTCTTGAATCATCAGTGCGAGAGTGTTGAATGAGGAGTCAAGCGATCCTAGCAGTTTCTTCACCACCTCCTGGTCTGTGATGTCTATAGCACCAAGTGCCTGTAGCTCGTTTGAGATGTCAGTGAGGCGATCGAAGGTTTGTTGAACGTTTTTGTTGTCGAGTCTTTTGAAGCGGTTGAAGAGGTTGCGAAGAACATCAAATCAAGAGTCACGTTGAGTTGATACTCCCTCGTTGACCTTGGACAGCCTGTCCCTGATAAGCTTTGCTGTCTCCGAAGCACTCACTCTGCCATACTACCCTTTGCTCAGATGGCCACATATGATATTCTTAGCTTCAGAGTCGAGTTGCTTGAATCTCTTCACATCAGCAGCGTTTACGGAAGGTGAGACGGATGGAACACCAGTTTCCACCACGTACCAGAGATCGTTGTCAATTGCCTCAAGATGCATGCGCATCTTGTTCTTCCAGTAGGGATAGTCCGTCCCATCGAATGCTGTGATACCAATTGAAAGTGCGTTATATCGACTAGAGCAGGGGTGAATAGGCGATTTTTACAAATTCGTCACTGCGGAATTTCTAACTGAGGAATTTCCTAAGCAACAAACTACTTAGCAGCGGAATAGATACTCAAGTGCATGCACAACAAAACAATAGCATGGTCATCATGATGAAATGAAAGCAAACACAGAGTATAAGTAGCGTGTAAACAAGACAAGCAGGCTGAAGACTGAGGACTGAAGAAATAAGGTTGAGGAAATTGAGAGAGTCTTCAGTCAAAGTCTTCAAATAGTACAGATCAAGTTCATCAACACATGAATGAGTAAATGGAAGGGTTGAGGAAATAGAACTAGTAGGCTTGGTGAGACAATGATTTGTTAGACCAGTTCCAACTGCTGTGACAGTTGTATGTCTGGTTAGGGCGGCTAGGTATTCAGACCTAAGGACACACAGTCCCGGACACCCAGTCCTGGACACACAGTCCAAGACACCAAGTCCTCACCGTATTCCCCTTGAGCTAAGGTCACATAGACCTCGCCCAATCACTCGTGGTAAGTCTTCACATGTGACTTCCAAACCTTCTCAGACTTAGTCACTCGGCAATCCACAATTCCTCTTGGATGCTCTAGACCATTGACGCCTAACCATCTGGAAGATCACAGTCTTCAAAGGTAACAAGCGTCGGTTCCACACAGGAACACTCTCTTCAGTGATGCTCAATCATTTTGGGGTTTTAGGTGTTGGGTTTTGGGTTTTTCCTCACTTGATGATTTTCACTCATAGTCCTCGGAGGATGGGTTGTTCTAATGACAAGTGTCAGTTTCTCTCGGAGCAGCCAACCAACTAGTGGTTGTAGGGGGTGGCTATTTATAGCCTAGGGAGCGGCCTGACATGATAAGACATAAATACCCTTCAATGATATGACCGTTAGGTGGATAGGATATTTTGGGACAACTGGCGCATAGCACAACAACGGTCGGAAATGGGCTACCACGTTCCTCACTTGTAGGCGATTCGCACTGGCGAATTCCTAACTCCTCAGTCAGAACAACTTCCTCAGAGAACAGAAGAACTTCGTCTCTGTCACTAAAGAAATTGACTGAACTGTATGAGATTTCCAATGGCTTCACCCTAAGGGATTGGGTAGTGTAGGCTTTGAGTTGAGCATCACTTGGAAATGTGTTTCCTTAGTTTTACCTCGCCCCCTTTAACAGTACGGTGTTTCCTATGACTCAAGAAATAGAAAATGAAACTACGAAAACAAAAGTCTTCATGCTTCATAATCCTCGCATGAATATCCATGTCTTCAAGGTCGCACCAATTTCCTCATTTTCAAAGTCTTCAAGAAAAGCAAATTCTTCATCTGAAGACATACATTTTTAGGGGTCGACTTTCTTCATAAATAAAAAACTCCTCATAGACTTATAAGACATATGTATACTCACAAACACATTTGTCCCTTAACCTATAAGTCTTCAATACACCAAAATCACAAAGGGGCACTAGATGCACTTACACAAAACCCCACACCAATGGCATCATATGGCCCAATGGCTTCATATAGGCAAAGGACCTCATATGGTCACCCTAACGCAATTTTTTTGCAGGGAAACTATCATCAGACTCATGAATATGAGCATGTTTCTTCGAACCGTTGTGCTAACAAAACAAAGAATTTTTATGCATATTCTTATGAGTACTCTTCACCTCTTGCAAAACTATTTGCCATGGCTCCAAAGCCAAAATTCTCTGATGCCACACTTAGACTCATTGCTTCGAAGCCACCCCTAAAGATGTGGGTGGTTAAGAAGAATTAACTTCTCTTGTAGGGAAGGGTCTCCAATCAAAAACCATTGTTTTCTGAAGACAATGCTGGGGGACCTAAAACATCTTCTGGGACACAAGATAAAATGCCAAAATGGTCTTACCATTTATTTTGTCCCTGGATTTCTTGATGAACGTCTATCTTACCATCGAAGAATCTTAACTTTGATAGTATGCTTGTACGTCAAATGTTTATGCTTCACAATACTCTTGGTGAAGCCTATCCTACTAACTGTACTGTAGGGTACGACTCCGAAAGCAACTGAATGGATCATGGATAGTGGATGCACTAATAACATGACTGATGATAGAAGTCTTCTCATGGATTCCACTCTTCGTCCTTCTATCAAAAGCCATATCACATTCACCGACACTGGTAAAAGCAAGGTATTGGGCCTAGGTAGAGTTGCTATCTCAAAGGATCAACACATGGATAAAGTGATGCTTGTTGAATCCCTTCGATACAACTTAATGTCCATCTCAATGCTTTGTGACCTTGACATGAGTGTGATATTTGGAACATATCGATGTCTTGTACTTATGGCTTCTGACAAATCTCTACTCTTCGAAGGTTATCGAAGAGGTGATCTGTATATGGTAGATTTCTTCGCAGGACCATGGCTTGCCGTATGTATTCTAGACAAGGCCTCAGAGTGTTGGCTTTGGCATCGAAGACTAGGACACGCGGGCATGAGGAACTTGCACTCTATCATGAAGAAGAAGCACATCATTGGCATCGAGGACGTAAAGTTCAAGAAGGATCATCTATGTGGTGCTTGCGAAGCTGGGAAGACTACTAGGGCAAAACATCCCAGGAAGATAATCATGACGACGTCACGACCCTTCGAGCTGCTACACATGGACTTATTCGGCCCTACTCACTACTCTACACTTACCACTACTACTTTCCTATATGGCTTCGTGATTGTTGATGATTACTCTAGATATACTTGGGTACACATAATACTCTACAAGACTGAAGTGCAGGATGTCTTCAGATGATTAGCTAATCGCGCCATGACCAACTATGGCATCAAGATCAAGCACATCAGGAGTGATAATGGCACGGAATTCAAGAATATTGGCCTCGATACTTATCTTGACACTCTAGGCATCACTCATGAGTTCTCTGCTCCATATACACCTCAGCAGAATGGCGTCATGGAGAGTAAGAACATGACACTCATTGAGATGGCTCGGGCGATGCTTGATGAATACAAACTCCAAGAAAGTTCTGGCTTGAAGCTATTGATACTGCATGTCATATCATCAACAGAGTTTGTCTTCACAAATTCTTCAAGAAGACATCCTATGAACTACTCACTGGTAAGAAGCCAAACGTAAGTTACTTCAAAGTCTTTGGTGCAAGGTGCTGGATCAAGGATCCACATAACATTTCTAGATTTGCGCCGAAAGCACATGAAGGTTTTATGCTTGGTTACAGAAAGGACTCGCACACCTACATAGTCTTCAACCTCTTTCACTATAAAGTAGTTGAAACTATAGATGTGCGGTTTGATGAGACTAACGGCTCACAAGAAGAGCGCCTGCCAAATGTGCTAGATGAAGCTTCTCCTAGTGAATCTATCAAGCTCATGGGTACTGGAGAGATCATACCCACTGAGGATCAGGCTGAAGAAGAAATTGTCATTCAAGATCCTCCACATCGCGAAGACAATGCTGAGCCGAAAGACAATGCTGATGATGAAGAAAATAATTAGCAAGAACAAAATCTTTGCCCTGCTCATCCTCGGGTCACTAATGAAGTCCAAGTTGAGAATATCAATGATAGCATCAAAGCATCTGGTCCGCTTACTCGATCAAGAGCTTCACAACTAGCAAACTTCTGTGGGCATTAAGCATCGTCTTTAACTGAACCCAAGAAAGTTGATGAAGCTTTCATGGAACCTGAATGGATTCAAGCCATGCAAGGAGAGCTTCAACAATTTGAGCTCGACAACGTCTGTGAGCTAGTCAAATGTCATGATTCATGCAAGCATAATATCATCGGCACCAAATGGATCTATCGCAACAAACAAGATGAACATGGTCAAGTTGTCACAAACAAAGCTCGTCTTGTTGCGCAAGGCTACACACAAGTTGAGGGAATTGACTTTGCTGAGACATTTGCTCTTGTGGCTAGACTTGAATCTTTCGCATACTGATAGCCTATGCCAACCACAATAACATCCTTCTTTATCAAATGGATGTTCAATAATGCCTTTCTCAACGGCAAAATTGAATAAGAAGTGTATGTTGCACAACCGTCTGGTTTTGAAAATCCCAAGCATTCTGATATGGTCTACAAGCTCAACAAAGCACCGTATGGCCTCAAACATGCTCCTCGCGCTTGGTATGACACTCTCAAAGACTTCCTAAGAGCAAAGGCTTCAAACCTGGTTCACTAGACCCTACCCTCTTCACGAAGACATATGATGGTGAACTATTTGTATGCCAAATCTATGTGGACGACATTATCTTTGGCTGCAATGACAAAACATACAACGATGAGTTTGGGAATATGATGCAAGAGCAATATCAGATGTCCATGATGGGAGAGCTGAATTTTTTCCTTGGTCTTCAAATCCGACAATAGAGAAATGGCATCTTCATATCTCAAGAAAAATACCTCAAAGACTGCCTGAAGAAGTTTGGAATGCAAGACTGCAAAGGATACACGACGCCAATGCCAACCAAAAGTTGTTTGTGCTCCAACGACAATGGTAAAGAGTTCGATCAAAAGGTATATCGCTCCATGGTTGGTTCTTTATTATACCTATGTGCATCTAGGCCAGATATAATGCTTAGCGTTTGCATGTGTGCCCGATTCCAAGCGGCACCAAAGGAGTCACATCACCTTGCGGTGAAGTGAATTCTTCAATATTTGGCTCACACCCCAACGCTAGGATTATGGTATCCAAAGGGCTCAGTCTTTGATCTAGTTCGATTCTCAGATGCTGATTATGCTGGTGACAAGGTTAATCACAAATCCACATCAGGCACATGTAATTTTCTTGGACGATCTCTTCTCTGTTGGTCTTCAAAGAAGCAAAATAGCCTATCGATTTCTACTGCTGAAGTTGAATATATTGCTGCTGGATCTTGCTACGCTCAGCTTCTCTAGATGAAGCAAACTCTCAAGGACTATGGCATCAACATGATGAAGGTGCCTCTCTACCGCGACAATGAAAGCGCCATCAAGATTGCTCACAATCCTGTTCAACACTCGAAGACATAGCACATTCAGATCCGTCATCACTTTCTCAGAGATCATGTGATCAAGAAAGACATTGATATCATTCACGTCAACACTGAAGAGCAATTGACAGATATTTTCGCAAAGCCCTTGGATGAGAAGAGATTTTGTAAGTTGTGGTGTGAGCTAAATATCTTAGAATCCTCAAATGTCCTGTGAATGGACACACATCCTAATGCTTATGCATATTGACGACTTAGGTGTGCAACACACAAAGTAACGTATGTCTTCAATTCATGAAGACATACCCTCTGATTGTGAGCACATTAATGCGGAATTTGACTTCAGAGTGCCATAATAAATGTGCACCGTGTCTAGGTCTAATACTTCCTATACGGTGGGTTACGCCACCACCAAAACTCTTCTGAAGTTTTTTAATTGGCGTCACAAATGCATTATATTCACATTTGGATTGTCTTCAACTTTGAATTTGTCTTCAAATATTTCTGTTGATCTGATCTGATTGCCAATGCATATATATATACATATACTTGTGTTCTGTCCTCTACAACATTAACTTATAGCCATGTCTTCAAGCTACTATTTTCTGTGCTAAGTGAATGTTATCGGACCCCTACAACCTCTATGCTCGTCTCACCTCGTCTCTCTAAATCTTCATATGCATTATATTTGACACGTGACTATTTTCTTCCCTATGTCCTTGTCTGTTGAAGATATTGAGACCATCATTTAAAATGTTATAATGTTCTTATCCTCTTTGCCGGAATCCAAAGAAGCCGATCAACAACCCATCTTACCAGGTGTACGTGGGATCATGGATCAATTTCCAATCTGATGCATGCATGACACGTGTCGTTCAGATGCGTATCGACAAGGGCAACTGAGTAAATTCGCTGCGCCGTCCCTCTTCTTATAAATACTGAGCCCCACATCCATTAAAACTTTTCTGCTCGCTATCTCGCTCAAACCCTAGCACCATCACTTGCTTCCGTTGTTGCCGGAGATGAAGCACTTAGCTTCCGCAACTTCTTTGACCTTGTGGTCACGCCGGCCGTGGACATACTTCCCTCTGCCGCCACTGTAGGCGTCTTCCGCCGCCAAGTTAGGGCGCGGAAGAGTGAACTGCTAGGCCTCCTTCTCACCTCATCTTGCAGTTCTTCATCTATTCCTGAGCGGTAACTAAAACTTTCACTTTTTACCGTTTATTCGATCCGTCCAATCTCCAAAATCTTATGGAAGTTGTTTTACCACTTCCAAATCTGGATCTTACTTTTACTCGCATCTCATAACATGCAAACACTTTCACTTATGCTTCACAATCAGTTAGATTCCTCACTTGTGCTTTTTCGTGGATTCATACAGATCTGGAACCAACTTATATCTATAAGTGAATGTCTTCGCAATATGAGGTCAATGTCTTCACACTATTTATTTTCAAAATCTTCTGAGAATGTAAATGACCTCTTCCCCTTCCCTCGCATCTCTAATTGTTTCACATGTACATGTCCGTGGGCGAGTCACTCGGTTCTCACAGTCTAAATTCATTTGCAAACTTCTTACAGTGTCATCTTGAATCTCCTGATGCTAATTCATGTCTGACTAATAGAGTGAAGCTTGCCACCTGTGTGAAGCCAATCACTTTTGTTGAACCAATAGCAGGTGACAAACCTACAAGAAAGGGTGACATTCAGAGACGCACATATACTGCAAAGGATCTCCCTCCAAATCTTTTCGAGCAGTACAAGTCTGGTCCTGAAGAAGCATACATGGAGCGCAAACCCCGTGTTCAATGGATTCACAGGTACTGGGTTGAGCAATGGTTCAAATACAAATTCGTCCCCCCAGACTACGCTTCAAAGAATGCAGTAAGACCTCCTTGGGATGACATAACATATAAGAAGCTTGACTCAAGGAACAGGGCTGAAGCCATCCAACAAAGATTCTTCCCCTATATGGTCAGAGGACCTATTCCAGCAAATGCGGACCCATCCAATCTTAGATGGTGTCGTGAAGATGATCTCTTTGAAGAAAATTACAAGTTTGCCAAGAATTCTGCTGCTCAAAACAAAAAGGACTTTGGGATTGTCTTCAACCCAGGTCCAGCCAAACTCGGACTGACGGCACTCGTGAGGCTGAACCAAATCTCATTGGCCCCTTCAATAACTTTGATGGACTTCTCACACATATTGCTGAGCAAAGGGACAATGTTGAAGAAACTGCCCAAGACAAGCCGAAGTCTGAAGACTCTGAACCCCCGAAGCTTGTGAAGAAGGCAAAGGTTTCAAAACCAAAGGGGGAGAAAATCTCCAAAGAAGCGTATGCACAAAAAGCTTCCAAGCTAAAGCCTCTGAAAATTGCACCTCCTAAATCAAGTGTGCAGTTTGAAGACTTCTCTCGAACCTCCCAAAGAACTGTTGATATCATTGGTTGAGCTCCTCCTCCATCCAACATCATGCGAGATGATGGTGGTATTATTGATCTTTCCAGTGATGAAGATCTTGATGATGATGCTCCGGAGCTCCTAATCAAGAACAAGCAAGAAGAAGCTGATATCTTCAAGGATCTGCCGCTCTTTGATGCTGACATCCTGAACAACTTCATTGATGAATGGTTTGATGACCGATCCATCTCCCTTGATGATCTTTAGCTGCCAACTGACATAAGTGTCACGTTTCAGGGCTTCGTAAACAGAGATCTCACACTTGCTCAGAAATTGATGGAGCAGAAGCACAAAATTGATCATGAGAAGGCTCAGTTCAAGAAACATGTTGCCAAGCTTAGTGTTGATGAAATTCAAAGCTTCAAGACCATGATGACAGATTTGAAGGCTAAATTTCAGAAGCGTCGTGATGAAGCTAAAGGCTCTCGTGAGCGTCTCAAGCTCTATGCAGAAAAGTGCGTTCAAGCTCATATTGACGCCCTAAGGAGGAAAGCTGTCACACCCTGCATTTTGTAACATGTCATTTGCATCAATAAAGCATGAAAATTTGGACCAGCAATTTTTTTGGCATCATTTGGCTTTTATTTGAATTGAGTTTTTCTTCTTGTGTTTTTCAAGTGCTCATTAAAGTCAACTACTACCTCTTGTAGAATTCATCTCCTTACCCAAAACTTCTGCCCAATAATCATACCAAGTGTTTATAGCAGTATAGTATTTTCTTATAAAATTAATTTGGCCAAAATGTATTTTCAAAAATTAGTATTCCAAAAACCCCTGAATTGAGGTTTGCACTGCAAGTGCTTGATTTAGGGTGAGAAAATTATTTCAAAAAGTATATTTGAGACCTAGTAGATATAGGACTCCCAGAAACCACAAAAGTATAATTTTAAAAGTTATTTTCCTATTTTATTTAAAGGCTTTTTCTTAAGGCCAGAAATGGTCTTTAATAGGGAAAAATTATTTAATTATTTCAAAAATATTTGCCAAAATTCAGGGAGACTCATAGGACATATATTGTCCATATATAATAGTTTCAGCACTTGGTCATGTTCAAAATAATGGGCTAATCCCTCAGAAACCCTTTCTGGATATTTCAAGCTTTTGAAATATTTACGAAGGAAATATTCTCTAAAAATTCCAGGGAAATTCTATCATGCCATATATGACATATTTGATGATCTTGCCAAGCCCCATGCCTTGGGAAGCAAGAAAATATCCTCAAAACCCTTCAAAACCATTCTGTCCATATCTGAAGTTTGAGCAACTTTACATTGCCAAACTTGTCCAAATGCTCTCAAACTTGGTGCACTTGCTAGAATGGTATAATAATGCATCTAGACCAAATGGCACAAGCTTTGGAGTAGGGTAACTTGATCAGAATACCCCAAAACCATTTCTGTTCAAATTCCAATTTGAACAACTTTACATTACCAACTTTTTACCTGGGGCTTCAAACTTTGTGGGCATGATCATAACCCCAAATGATGACGCTACACCAAGTGGTGCATCAAGGGGAGATGATTAGCTTGACTTAAACATGGTGAAACCATTTCTGTTGATTTCTAGGGTTCCCCAAAGTTACATTGGCAAGTTTCTTCAAACAAGCCCAAATTTGGTGAAACACCCTATTTCCATATGCCATTTAATCCTGTTAAGTGTCATGGCCAGTGGAGATCATTTGCTTGCCCAAAACTTAATCAAACACCTTCTGCCATTTTACCAAAACCACTGTTTTGACCTCTTTTACTATTTACTTTTGCTTCAACTTTCTACCACAGCCTCACCTAGTCACCTTCTACCCCCAGTAACTTCCCCAGGACCAGAGCTCAATGATTGAAGGGTGAAAACCCCAATTTACCTTGCTGGACAGCCCAGTTCTTACCATCTCCCAGCTTCCCTCCTGTCTCACTGGACAACCAAGGCATCCAAGGCCACAGCCAGATTGTTTACTCCATGCTGGACCCCCCAGACACGGCGGCCGCGCCCAGCTAGCCAACGGCATGCCGTGGCATGCAGAAAGCACACTGCAGAGCGCGCTACAGTGCGCACCCGCACTGTAGCCTCGCCCAATCCGTCGCCCCCGGCCACCTCATGCTTCCCCCTCGCGCCGTTCGATGCGCCTCGGCATGCGCAACGCCCCCCGGCGCTGTCCCCCTCCTCCTTCTCCCTCCAGTGGACGTCCTCGCACGCGCGCCGGCCGCCCGCGAGCTCCAGTCGTCGGCTTCACACGCGCGCAGCACCAGAAGCTTCCCCCACTCCCTCTCTTCCTCTCCTCTGCCCTGGACCTCATCTAGCAACCCCGCAGACACTTCCCCAGCGCCTCCCGTGCCCTGTGGCAACGAGCAGAGGCTCGCCGGCGCACAGGTCCACGGCACCTCGCCGTCCGCCTATAAATAGCCCCCCCGAGCCCATCCTCTCCTCATCAGTCGCACTCTCCCTCTCTCAATCTTCTCCCAGAGCCACTCGCCCCACTCCAGACCAGCCCGAGCTCGAGATCGAGCTCGAGCTCCGCCGCGGCGGCTCCCCGTCGCCTGCTCGATACATGCCGCCCCAGCCTCTCCTCTCACTTGATCTAGCACCACAGCACATCACTGACTCGATTCCCCCTCTTTCCGCTCTCTGCAGCTCCCGGAATCGACCGGAGCAGCATCTACCCGAAGCTCCTCCGCCGCGTGACCTCGCCGCCGGCGAACCAGGCCCCTCCGGCGACCCGCACCACCACCACCAGAACGGCGACATCTTGCTAAGTCCATCCCTGCCCTTAGCTCGCCCCGCCGTGCCCGGAAACGTCGCCGGTGAGCTCGCCGGCTCTCTGCCGAAGGGTTAGGGATGATAGGCGGGCCCCGCCTATCAGCCTCCCCTCGCCCTCGCTCCTCTCTCCTCTCACTGACGCCGGGCCCCGCCCGTCAGGTTTGAAAAACCCTGGCGCGCGCTCGCGCCATGCGGTGGGCTGTTTTCGCCCTGGGCCGTTGCACTATGGCCGTTCTGGCCCAGTGGCACAGAGCCCTTTTTCATTTTTCTTTTCTATGGATTTTCAAATAATTCCACAGAATTAAATATATATCCAAATGAATTAATTCTAGTTCCTAAAAACTTGTAAAAATCCAACCTATTTAATGATTTCACTTTCACACATGTCCACGGACCTTTTCTGTTCTGTTCAAATTTAAATTCATATTTGAACATTAAAACTTCTGTTCAAATATTCATGTACCCCATTCTGCCACTCCAAAACACAAACTAAGAATTTTTGCCATCTTAGTTTTCCCTCTAGTATTTAATAAAAATAAGTTGACATTTTTCTGAGCACTTTGATTTTTCTGTTTTTATTGTGGTCTTATTTTCCCGTTGTTTATTGCGACGATTAGATACCGTATTTGACGAGGTTGCTGAAGAAGAAGGAGGGGAAGGATTTGAAGACTTTGAAGACCAAGCCAATCCAGGCAAGTAGCCCTTTGACCATGATACCCTTGTGTTCTTCGGAACCCATTTATTTCCGAATGCAAGATGATAAGAGTGACGGTGGTGACCTAGTTGAGAACCACCACATGACGCATGCTTTACTCATGATCTTGCTATGTGCCAGATGCAATGCAAATGATTAGTAGTGATGCTTAGTGATGCATGTGTGTCATGAAACCTTCGTGGCTGCATTCTTTTCAAAAAACCCATCGGGTGCCCCTAATGCCCGAGGGTGATGTTGAGTTAGGCCATCACTTGAGGAAGAAGTGATGTGCCGATAAAGATCTTGTGTGTGGGTGAAATGATGGATTAGATTTATGTGTGACTACCGTCCCAACCAAACATGTGCAACCACTCTACCCCTTATGGGACGGGGCATTATTGATTACTTAGGCCGATACTAGCATGGTGCCCACATTACTAGTGACAGGGAAGACTTGAGGTCTTTCCCGGGACGGGGTCGTGCTTGGATAGACGACCATGACTGTTTTTACAGGGCACCGGACACACCGTTGGTCCCTTCGTGTACGCGTGACATTGAAAATAGGGCAAGTCCCATGATCTATTGTTTGTACTCGAGGGCTGTGCACCAACGAGTGGACCCTATGTTAGTGTCGTCTAGGGAAAGATAATGACCGGGTGCTTCCCCCGAGTACTTGAGGTACTGCGGGGTCGTGGGTGACACGAAAGCTTCCCGAATCTTGTGGGTAAAGTGCGCAACCTCTGCAGAGTGTAAAACTATTCGAATAGCCTTGTCCACTGTCATGGACAGTTGGGTGGTGCTACTTAAACTATGTCCAGAATTTTACTATATCGGTGAAAGTATGTGTATGTGTTGAGTCAAGGTGGTGACTTGACTCGTTGAGTTGAATCCTATTCATGTTGATATCGGTAACCTGTCTTCGAGGTTACCTAAATTTATTGATGCATATACTTGAAGGTAGAGTATTTATTCTAGCTTGTGGCTAGATTGCTCATTGTTGTATAAATGCATTATTACCTTGAACCAAATCATGTGTTGCTTGCGAGTACATTCAAAGTACTCATTGGCTTGCCACTGGTTATTTAATTGGCCAGGCATGGAGGAGCAGGAATTTGAGGAAGAATTCTATGGAGACGAACATGCGAACTAGGACGCTATCCCAGTCAGAATGCCTGTAGGGTTAAGGCAGATGGCATGGGTTCTACTTATCTTCGAAGACTTCCGCTATTCGAGTTATTTTATATTCAGCCCTTGAGGCTTTATCTATGTAAGACTTGGCCATAATGGGCATAATTTGTGTAAGACGGTATGTATGGATGTAAGACTCTTGTTATTCAGCTTCTGTGTCTTCAGTGAGCATTGATCTCTGGGATCACTGTACATGTGCATTCGGTGATCTCGACTCTTAAGTCGGGGTCCCCACAGAGCTGGTATCAGAGCCATCCTGACTATAGGAAGTCTTAGTTAGCATGGGCGTTAGTTAGATGAGACCCCCTTTCGAAAACCTTCTGAACCTCTCTTCTTTTCTAAACCTTACCAACCTGAGATATTATCGACTTATTAACCTTTCCTATTCACCCTTTGTAGATGGCCGCTGTACCTGAAGAGCACCTGACCACTGGGTTTCCCTTGCTTCTCGAGGATAGCCTCCAGGAGTGCCAGTTTCACCAAGCACCCATCCTCACCTACCTTGAGCATTGGGTTAGCGACACTGAGGTGGAGTACCATGTGGAAGTGATCGTGAAGGCAAACGATCCTCCCACAAGTTGGTTCTTCGAGGGACCCCAGATGGCAACACTACCTCTCGCTGTCGAGGCTGCTGCACTCAAGGCACTAACCCGTCTCCGCGAGCTTCTTCCGGAGATGGCAGCCAAGATGACAACCTGCTTCTTGCCTTACCGTAAGGAAGGTGAAGATGAAAGCAGCGCACTAGACCCTCCACTGAAAGAAGGACTCCCACTTCGATTCCAGACCTACTTCAGTCTATGTGCCGATATCTTGGCACAAGATTTGGCCTCAGAATCGATGAAGCTCCGAGAAGAACTTCACAAGACCAAGGCACTTCTTCATCGAGCACAAGAGAAGACAGATATGATCAAGAAGGAAGGAGCACCTCCCGGACAGTCCGCTATCGCGTACCGAGGCGGAAGGCCCTCAGGAGATGTATCTTACAAGGATGAAGAACCACCTCGGCGACGCCTTATGATGGCAAGGGAATATCCAAGCTTTTCCCTGCACCACCGACAAAGCACCGTCATATCCAACTCCTCCACTCCCCCACACCCTCAAGTGACAAGGGGGCCCAGACAGATGAAGACAAGGAGGAAGACCCGGAAGAGCCGAAATACGCGACCGAGCATTCCGCCGCTTAGGCATTATTCGCAACTTGGATATGCCAGTTCGTGACCTTTACGGTAGGATAGGTCGTGTAACCCCTATGCGCAGTCGAGTCCTTGTATGGTTCATATGAAGCCATCTAGTGTTTGCTTTTGTTGTGTTTGGATGTATGTCGTATTCTCCTTTCAGGAATATGTAAACGACTTCATCACCCATTTGAATTTTAATGAATGTGTTTGGCCCTTTCGTCCCTTGCATGATTTGATTAGTGTCACACCCACCCCCTTACTAGGCACCCATCTTTATTGCTTTCCCTCTTCCAAATCATGAGACCTTTTACCGCTCCAACAAGATGCCTGTTGTAACTCGTACTGGTACCTCTACCCAGCAGCCTGAAGCCGGAGCATCCGCTCAATCAGAGGCAGGCCATGACCAAACCAACGACCAAGCTCCACCACCACCACCTCCTCCGAACATGGACATGGCTCAGCTTCTCCAAGCTTTCCGAGAGGAACGCCAAGCCAACACCGCATCCCTTCAGTTGATTGCTCAAGCTGTCACCAACAAACGCCAGCCGGCGAGGAATGGCAATGAACGTTCCACGTTGGCAGAGTTCAAGAAGCATGCACCGCCAACTTTCATCGA
Source organism: Secale cereale (assembly GCA_902687465.1). Classification (NCBI taxonomy): domain Eukaryota; kingdom Viridiplantae; phylum Streptophyta; class Magnoliopsida; order Poales; family Poaceae; genus Secale; species Secale cereale. The sequence goes on from LR738714.1 coordinate 336,784,803, forward strand.
GACTGCTGAACCCCTGGATGCAAACGACTGGGTCCGCACCATTGAGGACTTGCTGGAACTAGTCGGATGCACCGAAGACCACGAGAAGGTGGCTTATGCAGTCCACTACCTCGGGGGGACTGCTAGAGCTTGGTGGGATGGATTCAAGGTCATGCATGCTGGGCAAGACATCACTTGGGACAACTTCAAGGCAGAATTCCGCAAAGCCCACATTCCTTCCGGAATCATGGCTATCAAAAAGCGTGAATTCCGAGCCCTGAAGCAAGGAAGTGGCACTGTCAAGGAGTACATGCAGAAGTTTAGTGTTCTGTCAAGGTATGCCCCTGAAGATGTCAGCACTGATGCTGCAAAAAGGGAGCGCTTCATGGAAGGCCTCAATCAGACTCTGCAGTACTCACTTGTCGTGTGCGACTGCCCAACCTTCCCTGACCTGGTAAACAAAGCACTCATGCTTGAAGACAAGCGGCGTGCTCTGGAAGACACTCGCAAGCGCAAGATGGTCAGGAAGGGAAGTTCTAGCAACCAGAAGCCTCGGCCGTGGCAGTCAGCCCCGGTCAAGCCAACCTACCAGCAACCAAGAGCTCCTGCACCTCGCACCAACTATCAGCCTGAACAGTATGCCAACCCAAGGCCAGCATTCAACCCCAATAATAGTGGTGGCAACAAGATCAATAATCCAAACCAAGTCACTTGCTTTGGATGTGGTCAATCAGGACACATCTCAAGGGTGTGCCCCAACAAGAAGCCTGATGCCCCGCGCCCCAATGCGCAGAACCCAGGACAAGGCCGCGGGATGCCACCAAGGAACCCAGCTCCTCGCAACCCGCCTAACCATGGGAAGGGGCGTGTGAATCACGTCACTACTGAAGAAGCCCAGGAAGACCCGGACGTCGTGCTGGGTACGTTCCTTGTCAACTCAGCACCTGCAACTGTCTTGTTTGATTCTGGAGCCACACATTCATTTGTCACTCAAATATTTGCATTAAAAAGTGGCATGACCCCTACACCCCTGAATAACCCCATGGTGGTACAAACCCTCGGAGCAGAGATGAGAGCCAAGATAGGCTGCAAGGGAGTCATTATTACCATTAATGGGGTAGATTTCCTAGCAGACCTTATCGTCCTGAGATCACAAGGCTTGGATGTGATCCTAGGCATGAATTGGCTCAGCAAGCACCAAGGCTTGTTAGACTGTGCCAATCGGACTGTCACTGTGACCAATGACCAAGGAGTCGAAGTTAAGTTTGCTCCCAACTCCTCTTCCGCTCAAGCCGTTCAAGTCAACTGTCTGTCTGAAGTTGGGCTGGAGCAAGTACCGGTGGTATGCGAGTATCCTGATGTCTTTCCGGATGAACTACCGAGAATGCCCCCTGACCGTGACATTGAGTTCATCATCGAGCTCGTGACCGGGGCAGGACCCATCTATAAGAAGCCTTATAGAATGGGGACGGAAGAATTAGCCGAGTTGAAGAAGCAACTGGAAGAGGAGCTGAGGAAGGGATTTATCCGCCCAAGTGCCTCCCCTTGGGGATCACCTGTTCTGTTTGTGGCAAAGAGGGATGGTACCATCCGCTTATGCATTGACTATCGTTCCCTCAATGAGGTTACAATCAAGAACAAGTATCCACTTCCCAAGATTGAAGATCTGTTTGATCAGCTCAGCGGAGCCAAGGTGTTCTCCAAGATCGACCTCAGATCTGGGTACTACCAACTGAAGATCAGACCCCAAGATATTCCGAAGACGACATTCGTAACCAGATATGGCCTGTACGAGTGCACGGTCATGTCCTTTGGGTTAACCAATGCCCCAACTTACTTCATGTATCTCATGAATAAAATCTTCATGGAATATTTGGACAAGTTTGTTGTTGTCTTCATCGATGACATTCTTGTCTTCTCGAAGATGGAGGAAGAGCACGAGCAACATTTTAGGATGGTCCTAGACAAGCTTCGAGAGCACCAACTATACGCCAAATTCAGCAAGTGTGAGTTCTGGCTGCATAAAGTTGGATTCTTAGGTCATGTCTTGACCGAAGAAGGATTGTCAGTTGATCCCACGAAGATCGAAGCTGTGACCCAATGGCAATCTCCAACGACCGTCAAGGAAGTCAGAAGCTTCCTCAGACTTGCGGGCTATTACCGCAAATTCGTGGAAGGATTCTCTAGCATTGCCCGACCAATGACTCAGCTCCTCAAGAAGGACAAGAAGTTCGAGTGGACGCCAAAATGCGAAGAAAGCTTCCAAGAGATCAAGAAGAGATTGACCACCGCCCCTGTTCTGGCAACACCTGATATTCACAAGGAGTTCGTGATATATTGTTATGCCTCTTGAACCGGATTGGGAAGCGTTCTGATGCAAGAATGCCGAGTCATAGCTTACCTCTCCAGGCAGCTACGACCTCATGAAGAGAACTACGCTACTCACGATCTTGAGTTAGCAACAGTGGTTCATGCCTTGAAGACATGGCGGCATTACCTCCTAGGGAAACGGTGTGAGATATACACAGACCACAAAAGTCTGAAGTACATATTCACCCAAAAGGAAATGAACATGAGGCAACGAAGATGGTTGGAACTCATCAAAGACTATGACCTCAGTGTTCAATATCACCCCGGGAAGGCTAACGTGGTGGCTGATGCCTTAAGCAGAAGGGCTTGCTCCTTGAATGCCATAATTCAAAAGAGGCAGCCAGCCCTGTTTAAGGAACTCGAACAATTCAGTTTGGAATTGGTCACCCCTGGATTTCTGGATCATCTGGAAATCAAACCAACCCTGATGGATGAAGTCAAGAAGGCGCAAGGTGGGCACGCAAGCATTGAAGGCATCAAGAAGAGGATGAAGCTAGGAAAGGCCCCATGATTCTCCGAGGACGAGCACGGGATTGTTTGGTACAAAGGCCGCATCTGCGTACCAAACAAGATGGAGCTGAAGAACCTGATCCTGCAAGAAGCCCACGACACTTCGTATTCCATCCACCCCGGAGGAACCAAGATGTATCAAGACTTGAAGGAAAGATTCTGGTGGCACGGGATGAAAAGAGAGATTGCAACCTATGTTGCAAAGTGTGATGTGTACCAAAGGGTCAAGGCTGAATATCAGCGACCCGCTGGATTGCTCCAACCACTCAAGGTTCCTGAGTGGAAGTGGGATAAAGTCGGAATGGACTTCATCACTAGATTACCATGGTCGAATAGAGGACATGACTCCATCTGGGTCATAGTAGACCATTTGACCAAGGTAGCCCATTTCATTCCTGTCAAGACCACTTATGATGGCAACCGGCTGGCAGCTCTCTACATCAACAGAATCGTAAGCCTTCACGGCGTTCCCAAGGAAATTGTGTCAGATCGAGGCACCCAGTTTACTTCAAGGTTCTGGAAAAGATTCCAAGAAGCCTTGGGAACCAAGTTGTCTTTCAGCACAGCTTTCCACCCACAGACCGGAGGTCAGACAGAACGAGTAAATCAAATTCTCAAAGACATGCTCCGAGCCTGTCTCTTGGCATATGGAGCCAAGTGGAAAGATTGCCTCCCTTTTGCCGAGTTCTCCTATAACAACAGTTATCAGTCGAGCCTTCAGATGGCACCATTTGAGGTGTTGTACGGACGCAGATGTCGCACACCCCTCAACTGGTCAGAGACTAGAGAAGGGCTAGTCTTTGGACCGGATATCCTCCGCGAAGCAGAAGAGCAAGTCCAACTAGTCAGAGAGCGTTTGAAGGCAGCCAAGTCAAGGCAGAAGAGCTATGCTGACACTCACCGCCGGAATATGAGCTTCCATGTCGGGGACCATGTGTACCTACGGGTGACCCCTCTAAAGGGAACTAGGCGTTTCCACGTCAAGGGGAAGCTCGCACCAAGATTCATTGGACCCTTTGAGATCACTGCACGACGAGGAGAAGTGGCTTACCAGTTGGAACTACCACCTGAGCTATCCGATGTGCACAATGTATTCCACGTGTCACAACTCCAGAAATGTCTCCAAGTTCCGAACAAGCCTGATCTCTACAAGGATGTTGATCACCAAGCCATTGATCTCCAGCCTGATTTGACCTACCGTGAGAAGCCCATTCGCATTCTGAATGAGGCAGAACGACGAACGCAAAGCCGCACCATCAAGTACTTCAAGGTCCAGTGGAGCAACCACACGGAAGTAGAAGCAACCTGGGAACGTGAAGACTATCTTAGATCCGAGTATCCCGATCTCTTTTAAGACCTAGTTTAGGAATCTCGGGGACGAGATTCTTGTAAGGGGGGTAGGTCTGTCACACCCTACATTTTTAACATGTCATTTGCATCAATAAAGCATGAAAATTTGGACCAGCAATTTTTTTTGGCATCATTTGGCTTTTATTTGAATTGAGTTTTTCTTCCTGTGTTTTTCAAGTGCTCATTAAAGTCAACTACTACCTCTTGTAGAATTCATCTCCTTACCCAAAACTTCTGCCCAATGATCATACCAAGTGTTTATAGCAGTATAGTATTTTCTTATAAAATTAATTTGGCCAAAATGTATTTTAAAAAATTAGTATTCCAAAACCCCCTGTATTGAGGTTTGCACTGCAAGTGCTTGATTTAGGGCGAGAAAATTATTTCAGAAAGTATATTTGAGACCTAGTAGTTATAGGACTCCCAGAAACCACAAAAGTATAATTTTAAATGTTATTTTCCTATTTTATTTAAAGGCTTTTTCTTAAGACCAGAAATGGTCTTTAATAGGGAAAAATTATTTAATTATTTCAAAAATATTTGCCAAAATTCAGGGAGACTCATAGGACATATATTGTCCATATATAAGAGTTTCAGCACTTGGTCATGTTCAAAATAATGGGCTAATCCCTCAGAAACCCTTTCTGGATATTTCAAGCTTTTGAAATATTTACAAAGGAAATATTCTCTAAAAATTCCAGGGAAATTCTATCATGTCATATATGACATATTTGATGATCTTGCCAAGCCCCATGCCTTGGGAAGCAAGACAACATCCTCAAAACCCTTCAAAACCATTATGTCCATATCTGAAGTTTGAGCAACTTTACATTGCCAAACTTGTCCAAATGCTCTCAAACTTGGTGCACTTGCTAGAATGGTCTAATAAGGCATCTAGACCAAATGGCACAAGCTTTCGAGTAGGGTAACTTGATCAGAATACCCCAAAACCATTTCTGTTCAAATTCCAATTTGAACAACTTTACATTACCAACTTTTTACCTGGGGCTTCAAACTTTGTGGGCATGATCATAACCCCAAATGATGACACTACACCAAGTGGTGCATTAAGGGGAGATGATTAGCTTGACTTAAACATGGTGAAACCATTTCTGTTGATTTCTAGGGTTCACCAAAGTTACATTGGCAAGTTTCTTCAAACAAGCCCAAATTTGGTGGAACACCCTATTTCCATATGCCATTTAATCCTGTTAAGTGTCATGGCCAGTGGAGATCATTTGCTTGCCCAAAACTTAATCAAACACCTTCTACCATTTTACCAAAACCACTGTTTTGACCTCTTTTACTATTTACTTTTGCTTCAACTTTCTACCACAGCCTCACCTAGTCACCTTCTACCCCCAGTAACTTCGCCAGGACCAGAGCTCAATGATTGAAGGGTGAAAACCCCTATTTACCTTGCTGGACAGCCCAGTTCTTACCATCTCCCAGCTTCCCTCCTCTCTCACTGGACAACCAAGGCATCCAAGGCCACAGCCAGATTGTTTACTCCATGCTGGACCCCCCAGACACGGCGGACGCGCCCAGCTAGCCAACGGCATGCCGTGGCATGCAGAAGGCACGCTGCAGAGCGCGCTACAGTGCGCACCCGCACTGTAGCCTCGCCCAATCCGTCTCCCCCGACCACCTCGTGCTCCCCCTCACGCCGTTCGATGCTCCTCGGCGTCCGCAACTCCCCACGGCGTTGTCCCCCTCCTCCTTCTCCCTCCAGTGGACGTCCTCGCATGCGTGCCGGCCGCCCGCGAGCTCCAGTCGTCGGCTTTACATGCGCGCAGCACCAGAAGCTTCCCCCGCTCCCTCTCTTCCTCTCCTCTGCCCTAGACCTCGTCCAGCAACCCCGCGGACACTTCCCCAGCGCCTCCCGTGCCCTATGGCAACGAGCAGAGGCTCGCCGGTGCACAGGTCCACGACACCTCTCCGTCCGCCTATAAATAGGCCCCCCGAGCCCCTCCTCTCCTCACCAGTTGCACTCTCCCTCTTCAATCTTCCCCCAGAGCCACTCGCCCCACTCCAGACCAGCCCGAGCTCGAGATCGAGCTCGAGCTCCGCCGCGGCGGCTCCTTGTCGCCTGCTCGGTACAGGCCGGCCCAGCCTCACCTCTCACTTGATCTAGCACCACAGCACGTCACTGACTCGATTCCCGCTCTTTCCCCTCTCTGGAGCTGCCGGAATCGACCGGAGCAGCATCCACCCGAAGCTCCTCCGCCGCGTGACCTCGCCGCCGGCGAACCAGGCCCCTCCGGCGACCCGCACCACCACCACCAGAACGGCGACATCTTGCTGAGTCCATCCCTGCCCTTAGCTCGCCCCGCCGTGCCCGGAAACGTCGCTGGTGAGCTCGCCGGCTCTCTGCCGGAGGGTTAGGGATGACAGGCGGGCCCCGCCTGTCAGCCTCCCCTCGCCCTCGCTCCTCTCTCCTCTCACTGACGCCGGGCCCCGCCCGTCAGGTTTGAAAAACCCTGGCGTGCGCTCGCGCCGTGCGGTGGGCTGTTTTTGCCCTGGGCCGTTGCACTGTGGCCGTTCTGGCCCAGTGGCACAGAGCCCTTTTTCATTTTTCTTTTCTATGGATTTTTAAATAATTCCACAGAATTAAATATATATCCAAATGAATTAATTCCAGTTCCTAAAAACTTGTAAAAATCCAACCTATTTAATGATGTCGCTTTCACACATGTCCATGGACCTTTTCTGTTCTATTCAAATTTAAATTCATATTTGAACATTAAAACTTCTGTTCAAATATTCATGTACCCCATTCTATCACTCCAAAACTCAAACTAAGAATTTTTGCAATCTTAGTTTTCCCTCTAGTATTTAATAAAAATAAGTTGACATTTTTCTGAGCACTTTGATTTTTCTGTTTTTATTGTGGTCTTATTTCCCCGTTGTTTATTGCGACGATTAGATACCGTATTTGACGAGGTTGCTGAAGAAGAAGGAGGGGAAGGATTTGAAGACTTTGAAGACCAAGCCAATCCAGGCAAGCAGCCCTTTGACCAAGATACCCTTGTGTTCTTCGAAACCCATTTATTTCCGAATGCATGATGATAAGAGTGACTGTGGTGACCTAGTTGAGAACCACCACATGATGCATGCTTTACTCATGATCTTGCTATGTGCCAGATGCAATGCAAATGATTAGTAGTGATGCTTAGTGATGCATGTGTGTCATGAAACCTTCGTGGCTGCATTCTTTTCAAAAAACCCATCGGGTGCCCCTAATGCCCGAGGGTGATGTTGAGTTAGGCCATCACTTGAGGAAGAAGTGATGTGCCGATAAAGGTCTTGTGTGTGGGTGAAATGATGGATTAGATTTATGTGTGACTACCGTCCCAACCAAACATGTGCAACCACTCTACCCCTTATGGGACGGGGCATTATTGATTACTTAGGCCGATACTAGCATGGTGCCCACATTACTAGTGACGGGGAAGACTTGAGGTCTTTCCCGGGACGAGGTCATGCTTGGATAGACGACCATGACTGTTTTTACAGGGCACCGGACACACCGTTGGTCCCTTCGTGTACGCGTGACATTGAAAATAGGGCAAGTCCCATGATCTATTGTTTGTACTCGAGGGCTGTGCACCAACGAGTGGACCCTATGTCAGTGCCGTCTAGGGAAAGATAATGACCGGGTGCTTCCCCCGAGTACTTGAGGTACTGCGGGATCGTGGGTGACACGAAAGCTTCCCGGATCTTGTGGGTAAAGTGCACAATCTCTGCAGAATGTAAAACTATTCGAATAGCCGTGTCCACGGTCATGGACAGTTGGGTGGTGCTACTTAAACTATGTCCAGAATTTTACTATATCGGTGAAAGTATGTGTATGTGTTGAGTCAAGGTGGTGACTTGACTCGTTGAGTTGAATCTTATTCATGTTGATATCGGTAACCTGTCTTCAAGGTTACCTAAATTTATTGGTGCATATACTTGAAGGTAGAGTATTTATTCTAGCTTGTGGCTAGATTGCTCATTGTTGTATAAATGCATTATTACCTTGAACCAAATCATGGGTGGCTTGCGAGTACATTCAAAGTACTCATTGGCTGGCCACTGGTTATTTAATTGGCCAGGCATGGAGGAGCAGGAATTTGAGGAAGAATTCTATGGAGACGAACATGCGAACTAGGACGCTATCCCAGTCAGAATGCCTGTAGGGTTAAGGAAGATGGCATGGGTTCTACTTATCTTCAAAGAATTCTGCTATTCGAGTTATTTGCTATTCATCCCTTGAGGCTTTATATATGTAAGACTTGGCCATAATGGCCATAATTTGTGTAAGACGGTATGTATGGATGTAAGACTCTTGTTATTCAGCTTCTATGTGTTCAGTGAGCATTGATCTCTGGGATCACTGTACACGTGCATTCGGTGATCTCGACTCTTAAGTCGGGGTCCCCACAAAAGCTCTTGGTTGTCCTGGCATAGACCCCAAGCTTGCAGCAAAGAAAAAGAAGAAGCCAGTTGCACCAAGAGCTTCTCACGTAGAAGTGCCTCGCATAGTCTTCCCAAAAGGCTTTGCTTCTTCGAAGCCAAATGCTCCATCTATTGCTTTCGAAAGGAAGAAGACTAAGCAAGCTGAGGCCAAGAAGAGTAAAAACACTGAAACCTCTGACGCTACTCCCTATCCAAAGAAGCATAAGAACAAGTCTTCAAAGGCTTCTAAAAAGGCTCAAGCAACCACAACTCCAACTGCTAGTGCAGAACAATTGCTTGTGGAGCCCATTTCTATTGTTTTGCCTACATCCTCCAACCATGAACGCCGCCTTGTTGTACATGAGCTTGCTACCACAAAGGCTCATGAGGCTGAAGATATTCCATCTGCCGACACAATCACAAATTAAGGCATTGGTCGTGATGACAATGTAGTCGATGATGGTGTCCTTCCTTAGTTTCCCCAGATCATGCCCAAGCCGGTATCATCGCCTGCTCTCTCGAGTAGTGAACATATATGTATTGATGGTCGCATAACGCCAATCACACATGATGATTTCTGGGAAGAGCAACACCCAACACCCTCTTGCATGAAGTCATTCCTCACACCCCCGCCAGCTCAAGTCACTACTCCTGTAATTAAGACACCACAAGTCACCCCTGAGGACATGGAGAAGACCACTCCCTCACCACAGGCATCACCCTATTTCCGAAGGCTTCGTAGATGCCCTAGGCCCATGGTCTCCATGTCAATCATTCCTGAATAAGGATGTGCAAGACACAAGCTCAGTAGCACGTCAAGTTTTCTCTGAAGCCACCCCCTCGGAAACTGCTCATGAATCTGAAGCCAACGAGGCTGATGATATTCTGGCTGCATCAGCCGATGAACAAGAAGAAGTTGTTATTCCCCCATCGAAGAAAATCAAGAAGTGATTATGCCTGACCCACCAGTCTCTGAAGCCACTGGAGCTGAGGAAAATGTGGTTGCCAATACCACCACTGATGAAGCCAATGACATTGTCATGGCTGAAGATAATGTGCAGCCCGAAAATGCTGTCACTAAAGACAATGCTCAGCCATCCACCTCGGATGTGGCTATTGCTTCTCCTATGCCCCACACTATGGAACAAGCACTCTATCGTGGTGAGCTTGTAACTGTCAAGTGGCCTATCCCGACACCACTGGCTGCTCCAGGTCCTTAGTATGATTATCATGTGGAGCAAAGGCCTCAGATGCAGAAGCCCCGACCAAGATTGCCAAGGCTTCCCAGTATTGTTACATCTCAGGGCTCGTTCAATGTCCTCCACTTCAGAGAGCACAACACATTCTTTGAAAAGGCCAATAATCCTTACAAGAAGACCAATATCTCCTGTCATAGGTTCTGGAGTCACCAACAACGAAGCTATTACTCGTGTATTCTGTACAACCAGGACATAATCTTTCTCCATAAGCACATATGATGTGATGCCATTGCTGGCCTCTCCTGTCTTGAGGAAGCTCTTAACTGCTTTCGCGAAGTTGGCTTACTTTTGTTTGTCGTTGACAAGGAGCATTGGAATAAAGAACTCTTGCTGCAATTCCATGCCACTCTTCATATCTCGGGCTACAACAGTGATCCGAAGACATGGGTCCTTGAGTGGATGTCAGGTGATGTACATCATGAAGCCAAAGCTCAAGATAACATCGAGTTAACTTCCCTGCCCACTCCTGGTGATCTGTATGAGCCAGGTTGTCAGCTCTATGAGCAAGAATTGTAGAGCATATTTCACAAGCCATGGCCTAACATGAGTCAAATGTTAAGCCTGATGAAGCCATTGCCAGTTGATGCTGAATACCCCAAGGAATTCTATGTCAATGACCTCAAGTACCTGCCCCGCACCATCTATCATATACTGAGACATACTCTATGGCCAATCAAGGGGCATTCTCCTCACGCCAAGGTTGAAGGCACGATGAAGACTTTGGTTTTCTATACCATCAATGGAATCAGGTTCAACACTCAAGATTTCTTCATCCGTCAGTTGGCAGCTTCAGGCATTGATATGTTCGGTCTCAAGTTTTATGCTCCATGGGCCATGCGGCTGCTTAAGCTTCACTCCACCATAAATTATCAAGCTTCAGCGCGCAACCATGTTGTCTTTCTGCCTGAAGTGGATATGTCACATGAAGCCATATATCCTACATCTGCTAAAGAGACGGTTCGTGAAGACAATGCTACCTTCCAAAGCTTCACCCAATCCATTGAAGGGATTCATGTGCCAAACCCAACATCTACTCTTGCTGGTCCTCTTGTCGGTCAGCTCAGGCTGTCGCATCATGCAAACACTAATGAAACATCCATCATAGTAGCCACAAGGCCTCAAAAGCGTGCTCGTGTACTGAATGACAAAGAGCTTCTTATTTCAATTCATCAGAAGCATGATAGGCATCATGACTAGATGAAGCACCAGATGCAAAGTCTCCTTGTTGATGTCAATTGCGTTTGCAACATTGCCACCATGAATTTGTTTGTTGCTCATGAAGCATGTCGGCGTGCCTGGAAGAGCCTCACACTGCTGTGTTTTGAAGACGATCTTTAAGCAGATGGCTTCACTGAACGATTCAAGTTTGACTCCAGGCCTCCATAGTCAGTAAGCTGGTGTTCAACTCCTTCTATTGAAGATTCAGAGTACTCATCGTCAGCTCCAACTGTCGTTGCGTGAGTAATTGATGAGGAAGACGATGCCACTTCACCAACTATGACTTCACTCCATCAAGACGCTGCATCAGGCCCTACTGCACCGCCCAACTCCAATGTCGACCTCACTACTGCTACTTCTCGAGCTTGCCTTGTATTCCCTCGAAGAGGAAAGGGAGATGCAACACAGTAGCGTAAGTATTTCCCTCAGTTTTTGAGAACCAAGGTATCATTCCAGTAGGAGACCACGCACGAGTCCCTCACACCTGCACAAACAAATAAGAACTTCGCAGCCAATGCGATAAGGGGTTGTCAATCCCTTTACGGTCACTTACGAAAGTGAGATCTGATAGAGATGATAGTTTATATTTTTGGTATTTTTGGTTTATAAGAACATCAAATAAAAGCGATAAAAGTAAAGTGGATGTAGATTGATATGTTGAGAATAGACCCGGGGGCCATAGTGTTCTCTAGTGGCTTCTCTCATGATAGCGATATTCTACGACGGGTAAACAAATTACTGTTGAGCAATTGATAGAAAAGCGAATAATTATGAGACTATCTAGGCATGATCATTGTATATAGGCATCACGTCCGAGACAAGTAGACCGCCTCCTGCCTGCATCTACTACTATTACTCCACTCATCGACCGCTATCCAGCATGCATCTAGTGTATTGAGTTCATAAGAACAGAGTAACGCCTTAAGCAAGATGACATGATGTAGAGGGATAAACACAATCAATATGATATAAACCCCATCTTTTTATCCTCGATGGCAACAATACAATACGTGCCTTGCTGCCCCTACTGTCACTTGGAAAGGACACCGCAAGATTGAATCCAAAGCCAAGCACTTCTCCCAGTGCAAGAACTATAGATCTAGTAGGGAAAACCAAACCAATAATTTGAAGAGACTTGCAAGGATATTATGAGCACACCTAAAAAGTTCAGAGAAGAACCAAATATCTTTCATAGACAATCTTGATCATAAACTCACAATTCATCGGATCTCGACAAACACACTGCAAAAAGAGATTACATCGAATAGATCTCCTCGAAGACCGAGGAGAACTTCGTATTGAGATCCAGAGAGAGAAGAAGCCATCTAGATACTAGCTATGGACCCGAAGGTCTGTGGTAAACTACTCACAACTCATGGTGAGGGCGATGATGATGATGATGATGAAGAACTCCATGATGGATCCCCCTTCGGTGGAGCTCCGAAACAGGCTCCAAGATGGGATCTCATAGGAACAGAAGGTTACAGCGGTGGAATTAGGATTTTCTCTCTGTTGTCGAAGGTTTCGGGGTACGTAGACTTATATAGGAAGAAGGAGGACACCGAGGAGTGCTCGGGGGCCCACGAGGCAGGGGGCGCGCCCTGGGAAGGGGGGCGCGCCCCCACCCTCGTGGGCAGCCCCTCGATCCCCTGACGTGGTTCTCAAGTCCTCCGTGTGTGATTTTCTCCAAAAATATCTCTTGCGAAGGTTTCATTCCGTTTGGACTCCATTTGATATTCTTTTTCTGCAAAACCCTAAAACTAGCAAAAAACAGCAATCTGGACTGGGCCTTTGGGTTAGTAGGTTAGTCCCAAATATGACATAAGAGTGTATGATAAAGCCCAATAAACATCCAAGACTTCATAAATAATGGAACAATAAAAAAATATAGATACGTTGGAGATGTATCAAGCATCCCCAAGCTTAATTCCTGTTCGTCCTCGAGTAGGTAAATGATAAAGAAAGAATTTTTGATGTGGAATGCTAACCAATATGGTTTTTAAATGTAATTCTCTTAATTGTGGCATGAATGTTCAGATGTGAAAGATTCAAGATAAAAGTCTATATTGACATAACAAATAACAATACTTCAAGCATACTAACAAAGCAATCATGTCTTCTCAAAATACTATGGCCAAAGAAAGTTATCCCTACAAAATCATATAGTTTGGCTATGCTCCCTCTTCATCACACAAAATATTCATGTCATGCACAACCCCAATTTCAGCCAAGCACTTGTTTTCATACTCTATCTTTTCAAATCTTTCAACTTTCATGCAATACATGAGCGTGAGCCATGGATATAGCACTATGGGTGGAATAGAGGTGGTTGTGGAGAAGACAAAAAGGAGGGAGATAGTCTCACATCGACTAGGCGTATCAACGGGCTATGGAGATGCCCATTAATAGATATCAATGTGAGTGAGTAGGGATTGCCACGCAACGGATGCACTAGAGCTAAGTATGTATGAAAGCTCAACAAAAGAAACTAGTGGGTGTGCATCCAACTTGCTTGCTCACGAAGACCTAGGGCATTTGAGGAAGCCCATCGTTGGAATATACAAGCCAAGTTCTATAACAAAAGTTCCCACTAGTATATGAAAGTGACTAAGCATGAGACTCTCTACAATGAAGAACACAATGCTACTTTGAAGCACAAGTGTGGAAAAAGATAGTAGCAATTGTCCCTTCTCTCTTTTCTCTAATTTTTTTGGAGGGGCTTTCTCTCTTTTTTTAGCCCCTCTCTATAATTTTTTTTGGGCCATCTCCTTTTTTTATTGGCCTTTCCTCACATGGGACAATGCTCTAATAATGATGATCATCACACTTTTATTACAACTCAAAATTACAACTCGATACTACAACAAGTATGACTCTACATGAATGCCTCCGGCGGTGTACCGGGATGTGCAATGAATCAAGAGTGACATATATGAAGATTATGCATGGTGGCTTTGCCACAAATACGATGTCGACTACATGATCATGCATGGCAATATGACAATATGATGCGTGTCATATGAACGGAACGGTGGAAAGTTGCATGGCAATATATCTCGGAATGGCTATGGAAATGCCATGATAGGTAGGTATGGTGGCTGTTTTGAGGAATAATATGGTGGCTGTTTTGAGGAAGGATATATAGTGGGTTTATGGCACTGACGAAAGTTGCGCGGTACAAGAAAGGCTAGCAATGGTAGAAGGGTGAGAGTGCGTATAATCCATGGACTCAACATTAGTCATAAGAACTCATATACTTATTGCAAAAATCTACGAGTCATCAAAACAAAGCAATCAACGCATGCTCCTAGGGGGGAGGTTGGTAGGATTTAACCATCGCGCGCCCCCGACCTCCACACAAAGGTTGGCACTCTACAAATACCTCATGCTCTAACTTCGTCACATAGCGGTTCATCATATGTGCATGCTACGGGAATCACTAACCTTAACACAAGTATTTATCAATTTCATAATAACTCCACTAGCATGACTCTAATATCACTATCCTCATATCTCAAAACAATTATCAAGCATCCAACATCTCATTCTATTCAATGCACTTGGTGTGATTTTTTTACTACATTGACATTGGATGTCTATCATGTGAAGACTAGTTTCTTTAGCCTAAACACATTACCATGCTGTTTTAATAGACTCTCAAATAGATATAAGTGAAGCACGAGAGTTCAACAATTTCTACAAAATATTACCACCACCGTGCTCTAAAAGATATAAGTGAAGCACTAGAGCAAAAACTATTCAACTCAAAAGATATATGTGAAGCACATAGAGTGTTCTAACAATTCCTAGGCCATATTTAACTCTCTCAAATAGGTGTGTGCAGCAAGGATGATTGTGACAAACTAACAAGCAAAGACTCAAATTATACAAGACGCTCCAAGCAAAACACATATCATGTTGCAAATAAAAATATAGCTCCAAGTATAGTTACCGATGGATGAAGACGAAAGAGGGGATGCCTTCCCGGGGCATCCCCAAGCTTAGGCTTTTTATTTTCTTGAATTTACTTGGGGTTCCATGCGCATCCCCAAGCTTAGGCCTTTGCTACTCCTTGTTCCATAGTCCATCAAAGCAATACTCAAAACTTGAAAACTTCACAACACAAAACTTAGACAAAAATTCTCGTGAGCTCCGTTAGTATAAGAAAGCAAACCACTACTCAAAGGTGCAGCAATGAATTCATTCTTGGTTTATATTGGTGTTAAACCTACTGTATTCCAATTTCTCTATGGTTCGTATCCTCCAATACTACTCATAGATGCATCGAAATAAGCAAACAACACACGAAAAACAGAATCTGTCAAAAATAAAACAGTCTGTAGTAATCTGTAGGTTTCGCCTACTTATGGAAGTCCAAAAAATTCAAACTAAATTGATAAATTTGCGGAATTTGTCTACTAATCATTTGAAAAAATAATCAACTAAATAGCACGCTCCAGTAAAATCTGAAGACCACTTTAGCGAGCGCTAATGATTCTGTTTTTCACAGCAAGATCACGTAAACTTCACACAAGTCTTCCTAAAGGTTCTACTTGGCACAAACACAAAACAAAACATGAAACCACATCTAATAAGAGGCTAGATGCAATATTTATTCCCTAACAGCAACAAAAACAAGAAGTATAAAATTGGGTTGCCTCCCAACAAGCGCTATCATTTTACGCCCCTAGCTAGGCACGATACAAGATAGATCTAGGGAATGCCATAATGATATGATATGTCGCGAATGCTCATCTCATATTCTCTACGTTCAGCAGCAAGCTTCCTTTGTGGCTAGAAAAAGTAATCAAAAGGGCTAAATTTAATGGGACAAAAGTCCTCTACATCAATCTCGGGAGGAATAGGTTCCTCTTTTGGCCCTTTGTAGTGGACAACCAATTCATCATTATAGGCATTCTTTTGGCAGAAGGTCATAAGCCTTCGCTCAAGGGAGAAGCCTAACCCATTGTTTTGAACAACAAAATCATCATTCATCTCAGAAATTGTATCAATCAAGACCTCAATAGGAACCTTTTTTCTAAGGTTTTCATTAAAAGCAACATGATCAGGCGATCGTAACCGCATTATGTCTTCTTGATTGAACAAGATAGCCTCTATGGGAGGTCGACCGGAATCTACCCCGTAATGAGCAAAGATTTCTTTGGCCTCTTTCATGATATATCTAAATTCATGAGCCAAAAAGATAGTAGCTGCACGCTTAATAGAAGAATGCTCGATATTGGAAAACTCCAAAAAGATTCTCTGAATACAGGGATGCATATGGATAAATTGCCTTTCGATTTCTACTATAAGCATGGATACAACATCCGCAAGGCTACTAGTTCTATGAAGAATAGAGCCACCCATAGTGGGCAAAGCACCGGCACAAGTAAAGAAGTCTTGAAGAACTCCTTTTCTAATGATATTACCACTACCAACCCTGAACTTCTTAATATGTAAAGTAGTAGCTTCATCTGGGGGATCAACATAGACGTTGACCTCGACATTACTACCCTTCTCGATAGGATCGGTCCCCATCTCAGACATGAGGGCAATCAGGCAAGCAAACAACACACAAGCTAACAAGAAGCAAGCGAACGATAAACACACGACGGAAGAAGGGCAAATAAAACGGCAAGGGTGAAGTGGGGGAGAGGAAAACGAGAGGCAAAAAAATGTAATGCGAAGGATAAGGGTTTGTGATAGGTATTTGGTATATGTCTTTTGCGTAAGCCTCCCCGGCAACGGTGCAAGAAATTCTTCTTGCTACTTCTCGAGCTTGCATTGTATTCCCTCGAAGAGGAAAGGGAGATGCAGCACAGTAGCATAAGTATTTCCCTCAGTTTTTGAGAACCAAGGTATCAATTCAGTAGGAGACCACGCGCGAGTCCCTCGCACCTGCACAAACAAATAAGAACTTCGCAGCCAACATGATAAGGGGTTGTCAATCCCTTTACGGTCACTTACGAAAGTGAGATCTGATAGAGATGATAGTTTATATTTTTGGTATTTTTGGTTTATAAGAACATCAAATAAAAGCGATAAAAGTAAAGTGGATGTAGATTGATATGATGAGAATAGACCCGGGGGCCATAGTGTTCTCTAGTGGCTTCTCTCATGATAGCGATATTCTACGGCAGGTAAACAAATTACCGTCGAGCAATTGATAGAAAAGCGAATAATTATGAGACTATCTAGGCATGATCATTGTATATAGGCATCACGTTCGAGACAAGTAGACCGACTCCCGCCTGCATCTACTGCTATTACTCCACACATTGACCGCTATCCAGCATGCATCTAGTGTACTGAGTTCATAATAACAGAGTAATGCATTAAGCAAGATGACATGATGTAGAGGGATAAACTCAAGCAATATGATATAAACCCCATCTTTTTATCCTCGATGGCAACAATACAATACGTGCCTTGCTGCCCCTACTGTCACTGGAAAATGACACCGCAAGATTGAACCCAAAGCCAAGCACTTCTCCCATTGCAAGAACTATAGATCTAGTAGGCCAAACCAAACCAATAATTCGAAGAGACTTGCAAGGATATTATGAGCACACATAAAAAGTTTAGAGAAGAACCAAATATTTTTCATAGATAATCTTGATCATAAACTCACAATTCATCGGATCTCGACAAACACACCGCAAAAAGAGATTACATCGAATAGATCTCCTCAAAGACCGAGGAGAACTTTGTATTGAGATCCAGCGAGAGAGAGAAGAAGCCATCTAGATACTAGCTATGGACCCGAAGGTCTGTGGTAAACTACTCACAACTCATGGTGAGGGCGATGATGATGATGGTGAAGAACTCCGTGATGGATCCCCCTCCGGTGGAGCTCCGGAACAGGCTTCAAGATGGGATCTCACAGGAACAGAAGGTTACGGTGGTGGAATTAGGGTTTTCTCTCTGTTGTCGAAGGTTTCGGGGTACGTAGACTTATATAGGAAGAAGGAGGACACCGGGGGGGGGGGGGTGCTCGGGGGCCTCACGAGGCAGGGGGCGCGCCCTGGGAAGGGGGCGCGCCCCCACCCTCGTGGGCAGCCCCTCGATCCCCTGACGTGGTTCTCAAGTCCCCCGTGCGTGATTTTCTCCAAAAATATCTCTCACGAAGGTTTCATTCCGTTTGGACTCCGTTTGATAATCTTTTTCTGCAAAACTCTGAAACAGGCAAAAAACAACAATGCGGACTGGGCCTTTGGGTTAGTAGGTTAGTCCCAAAAATGATATAAAAGTGTATGATAAAGCCCAATAAACATCCAAGACTTCATAAATAATAGCATGGAACAATAAAAAATTATAGATACGTTGGAGATGTATCAACTGCCCCAACATCTTCACCAACTCCACCGGGGAACGCTTAGACATCCTATATATTCACACCTTTTTGGTCATTTGATGACAAAAAGGGAGAAGCATATGGGTTGATAGTATTCTAGTGGGTTCATATGGGTCGTGTGCTATATTTTTGTTAAGTCTTGCAACTCTCGTTCGTGAATTGTTGGTTTTTGAGTTGTGAAACTTAAGTACAGATGGGACGTTTGCTACACTTTCTACTGTTTTATTGCGTGGTTGAATTTCTATCTTATGCGCATTAAAATCATTCAGCAGACGCCCATTTCTCATTATGCATATCATTATCTTCACTACATCTTTGTATGCATGATGAATTGTCTTCATAAAATTGAAGGAGAAATCCACCAGGCAAAACCTACCATGTGCATTTGCATTCAAAAGCAAGCTACTTATATGCACATCTTCAGGGGGAGCTCTTTCAACTTATGAGGTAAAATTCCGTGTTCTTTAACTTTCACATATTCTTATCCCCTTTGAAAACTTCAACCGATTTGTCATCAATCACCCAAAAGGGGGTGATTGTAAGTGCATCTAGTGCCACCCCTAGTTGGTTTTGGAGTATTGAGGACAAACGTGGTTGAGGGACTAATGTGTTTGTGAGAATGGTAGGATAACACAGAAGTCCCTCATTGATTCAGTTTTCCTACCAGAGATGACCCCTAAAAATGTATGAAGACATTGAAGAATATGTTGGTTCATGAAGACACTCATGACGAAGACAATGACATGTGAGGACATTCATTTGAAGACAATGGAGCAAGAAGACATAGTTGCTTTGTTGTTTCATTTTCTTCTTACTTGAGTCATAGGAACCACCGAACTGTCAAGTGGGGTCCAAGTGAACAAAGTCAGAAAATTGATCTGAGGGCATGTACAATGGTTTACAAGGCTATCTTACCTTATGCTCGCCACATAATCTAGATAAGATAGTAAAAATGATATACAATGAGTTATTCTTAGTCTTGTCTCCAATAACTAGATATCCCTAAATATGTGGTGAGACAATTGTTGCTAAGAGGTCATCTCTTAATTAAGAGAAGGCAAGCCTTCTCTTATGATTTCTATTCTTCCACATCACCAATTATCCTATGTGGCACTACTAAGATAGCACCATTGTACATGCCCTGATGCTCAACCCAAATCCTATGTCTTCGAGTGAAGACAATAAGAGAAAATCTTGTCCTGAGTTGGACAAGTCAGCTTTACTTCTATCCCAAGTCAAGCTGTCGCGTGTGTTTGAAATCTGACCGTTGGACACATGTCGGTTCCCTAATGACCAAGGGTCATTTCAAACAAATCATGTTGGGTTGCCTCCTAGCTATAAATAGCCCACACCCTCCACCATAAATCGATGGCTGCTGAGAGTTAAGACACGGCTTCTATCGTTTGAGAGCAACCCACCTCCGAAGCCTTTGATAGAGAATCCTCGCGAGGACAAAGCCCAAAACACCTAGAGCCAAAGAGTGTTAGGCATCACTAAATTCTTTCTATTCGCGTGATCTAAAGACTTGTTACACTTGAAGACTATGTATCTTCCAGTCGGTTAGGCGTCACGTTGTGAGCATCCAAGAGTCATTATGGATTGCCGGTGAATGAAGTCTATGAAGGTTTGGAATTCTACCTTGAAGACTTACCAGAGTGACTGGGCAAGGACTAAGTGTCCTTAGATCAAGGGGAATAAGGTGAAGATGTGGTCTTCTGAGTTCAATCTCAGCCTCCTCCCTAACCAGACGTACAGTTGTCACAACAACTGGAAATGGTCTACCAAATCCTTGTCTTCATCAAGCAACTGGTTCTATCACTTTACCCTTACTCATTGTTTATCTTCATGAAGTCATTGCCTGCTTGCCTTGTTTGACTTCAATGCATGAAGACATACTCTTGTTCCCATAATTAGCTTCACACAGTCTTCCTATTCTGATCCTATCTACCTAGCCGCTATTAGTCATCGTGCTTACTCAATACTTTCTCTTAGACCATGGCATGTCTAGTGTAGTTCATTTTCCACTTCATACTGTGTAGGTGGTTTTTGAGTGTCTGTCTTTGAAGACATTGCCTGTCTTGAAGACTTTCAAAAAAATCGCCTATTCACCCCCCTCTTGTCGATAACAAGCACTTTCAGGGCCAAGGGAGAGATTGGCTGCAAGTAGTTGGCTATTTTTTTCATACCCATTATGTGATTGACATCTCCTATTTGTCGGTGTACAAAAGTAGGGGCGCTCTTTTTTACCCCTTACTTGTGCACGGGCAGTCACAGCCGTGCCTGTGGCCAAACATAGCGGAGCAGAGGGGGGAAGCCAGGAACGTGGAGTTACCAGAACAACGCCAAGACAGCGGCACGAGAAGACCAATCAAAGAGAGATGCTCTCCCCCGGCAAGGACTCTTGCCGGGGAGGCCTGTGCGCCCCCGGCAAGGGCTCTTGCCAAGGCGATCCACTCAAACGCCTCCGTCGCAGCCACCCTTGAAGCCTATGGGCTCCAACGGTATCAACAACATTGGAGCCAAGGCTCAGGAAGCGCCCACATGATGGCATGCAGATCTTTGTGAAGACAAAGATCTATGACTCCCAAGATAAGAACCAGAAGACATGGCGATCACAAGGCTCCTTGCCGAGGACGCCCACGAGGCCCCGGCAAGGGTCCTTGCCGAAGACACCCCGGAGCCCCGGCAAGCCTCTTGCCGTAGGATACTCACGGAGGCCCCGGCAAGACCCTTGCCAGGAACAGAAGCAAGTCTGCGGCAAGCCCTTGCCGCCCCAGCTCGGCGGCCGACCCGCTGGCCCAGGCAGGCACCCACGTGGCGATACGTGGTTCCTGGGCCAGCTAGTCAAGCACCTGCGTGGTGGCATGCGGATCTCCGTGAAGGCCCTACCACGACGCCACCTCAGCTGCCTGCCTCACTGGCCTAGACGCGCATCGCGACCAGACAGAGCGGCCACGGACGAGACGGGTTTCTTTTCCGTCCCCGATAAAGTAAATAGACACGTAAGCAGTGCATTTAATGCGCCTTGTCTCGTAATGGCATGGGATAAGCCTTTACACTATACACCTTTCCACCTCCTGTGTGCCACTATGGCAGCCCCTTTAGACTATAAAAGGAGGCCAGCGGCATATTGGAGAGGGAGTCGGATCCTGGAAAACTGGACATGCACTATAGCTAGCTCAAGAACTCAAGAACACTCAAATATACACCAAAGCAGGACTAGGGAGTTATGCATCCTCGCGGCCCGAACCTGGGTAAACGATTGCTGTGCTGGCTCTTAGACCCGCTCTTTGTACAACCTCGCGCCTGCCAACCGTAGAAGTAATTCCAGTGATCCCATAGGTGTCGTTTCGTACCAACATCTCTGGCGCGCCATGTAGGGGTGGGGGCGCAGTTGTGAAAATCTAGTCTAGTAGTTAGCATAGCGATTCTTCATCGCCATGGCTCCTAAGAAGAAGACGATCGTGGCGGTCGGCTCGTCTGCAGCTGAACGGCCCATGCCGGTGCAGGCTGGCGACGTGGTGGTCGCGGATGGGAGCCGAGGCGCGACCCACGAACACCCGCGTCGTTCCAGCAGCCGAAGCTTGGCATGCATCATCGTTCGTGCGTGAGACGACGAGCCACTCGCCACCAAGTCCAAGGGTGGAGCCAGGCCCCCCCAGGTGGCGTGGGGCCCTCCAAGAGCGGCGTCGTACCCCGCACGGGCGACGCGTCGACTTCCAAGACGCCCACGGCAGCGCCCACGGTGCGTTCCTCCCAAGTCGTGCGTGATGAGCAGCATCGCCGCGCGGAGGACCCCGGGCGCCGCCGCGAAAAGAGCCCCGCGCATCAGTCACGAGATGCAGAAGATCAGCATTCTCGCCGAGGTGCTAGCGAGGATGGTGTGCCACTGCAGGACCGTGATAGAGCTCCTTCTAACATGGTTAGAAGTCGCAGCGCGTCTCGATCAATGCAGCTCTCCCCGCCACCCACGACAACGGAAGCCTTAGCGCGCACGCAGTTGCTCCCCGACTTCCCTCCTGCTGCGGAGAATCTCGACGAGTGGAGCACTCCCGTTCGTAGCCTCGTTGCCATCGCCAACAAGGACGAACCTCGGCCGACGGGGCCTTCGGGCCGACGCTCTGGCAAGCCACCACACACCAGCGGTGAAAGGACCGGAGGCGCCACAGCCATGGTGCATTCTCCTCCTCCTCGCCAGATACCACGTGTGCCGGCCCGTCGGGACGACACTTGCGACGACGTATCCATAGCGTCGTCAGACCCACGGACCCACCGTGATCAGCGCTAGGTTCTTCGAGAGCGTGCCCACAAGGACGCTCGAACCACCATCGAGCGCCGGCGCGAGGCACGCCACTAGTGGGATAGGTGGGCAGGGCACACTATGGACAACCCAACACCGGGAGGATCTGGAGGCTTACCTTACGGGGTAGGCTGTCCGGCCTTTACCCGTGAGCTGCAGCGTTTCCAGTGGCCCACCCACCGCACCTTCAAGCCCGACGTCGGCGAGAAGTACTATGGCAAGACTCACCTGTCAGAGTTCCTCAACATCTACACCATTGCGATGTAGGTTGCTGGGGCGCGCGACTACAAGGTGCTTGCCAATTATTTCCCGTTGGCACTTAAACCCAATGTCATGTCATGGTTGATGCACTTGCCGGCGGATTCCATTTCTTCCTGGTCTGATTTTTGCCATGAGTTTGTTAGCGCTTTTAAGGGAGGCCACCAGGCTCATGGCCAAGCAAGAGTTTTGCATGTCATCCCCCAGAAGAAAGGTGAAAGCATGCGCAAGTACATACAAAGGTTCAGCCGAGTGCAGTACAACATCCCAGATGTTCACCCTGCCGCCATCATCAGTGCGTTCCACCAGAATGTGCGCAACCCCAAGATGCGCGAGGAGCTGGCGATGAATAAAGTCAAGGATGTGGCCGAACTCTATGTTCTAGCCGACAGATGCGCCCGAGCTAAAGAGGGAAGGAAGTACGCCGACGAAGACGCCGGTGTGGAAACCGGTTCCTCGGACGAAGACACCGTCGCCTTGATGAAAAAGGGTCGACGCCGTAATAGGAAACGCAAGGGCAAAGTTGTGCTTGCCGTCGAGGTATCCGACGACGCCGGCGCCTGCAAGAAAACCAAGGCAGATGACCCTGACAAGGAAATCGTCGGATGTGTCGCCTGCCGGGCCTTGGCGGCCGCCGACTAGCCAGGAAGCTCCGACAAGCAGTACTGCAAGATCCACCATACAAAAGGCCATGACCTCTAGAACTGCCGACAAGTCAAGCAGCTCGCGGAGAAGCAAAAGGCCGAGTACGAGAGGGGAGACAAGGAGAAAGGCCAAGATGGTGCTGAAGGATACGGCAAGAAATGTGGCGGCCAGCCTGGCCGCCGCGGCAAAGATAACCAACAAGAACGACCCGCCCGGGGCCGTGACAAGAAGTGAGAGGATGATGATCGTGAAGAGGACGACGAGTCCGACGAGCAAGAGTTCCAGAAGGCCACAGAGGCCATGTGCGTTGACGGTGGTGCTTCCCTGCACACCTCCCACCGCCAACTTAAACAGTGGGCGTGTGAGATCACAACAGCAGAGCCGTCGTTTGATGCCCAGAAGCCGCTGAGGTGGTCCAGCACTCCTATCATCTTTGACGCCGAGGATCACCCTCACCACACAACTAAGGTCGGGTGTTTGCCATTGTTGGTCTCACCAACAATACGCAACCTCAAGGTGACAAAGATGTAGTTTGATGGTGGGGCCGGCCTGAACTTGATCTCGCCCGTCGTGGTCAAAAGGCTGCAAATCTCTGATGAATACCTCGAGGCGACGGGCACGTTTCAAGGAGTCAACCTAGGAAGAAGTCAGCCCAAGGGTAAAGTCACACTGCTTGTAACATTAGGGGGCGAGCTAAACTACATGACGGAGAGGATTGTTTTTGATGTAGCTGAGATCCCCTTGCCTTACAACGGGATCCTTGGTCGCCCAGCGTTGGCCAAATTCATGGCGGCGTCGCAATGCCTACAACACGCTAAAGATGCCTGGGCCAATATCCATCATTACCTTCCCCTCCGACAAGATGGATGCGCTGATCTGCGCTAATCAGCTTTACCGGGAGGCAGTTGCAGCAACTGCCGCCAATGCGCTTGCTCCTGCCACTGAAGCCCCGGGAGGAAATAAGACCGGTAAGGCTTCTCGTGCCTACTGTGTCAAGCGCTCCTCTTCGGAGTGTAGCATTCCCGTCGAGAACACGCCAGAGAGCTCCACCAGTAAGAGCAAGAAATGCAGAGCTGCTCCACCAGAAACCAAGCGGGTGTCCGTCGAGGAGGACGGCACAGGAGGGGCTTTCACCATAAGCTCCGCCCTCGACAGCAAATAGGAAGACGCGCTCGTCAGCTTCCTGCGGGAGAATGTCGACGTGTTTGCATGGCAAGCGTCTGACATCCCCGACGTTCCTAGGGAGGTGATTGAGCACCATCTTGTTGTCTGCCCTCATGCGCGACCCGTCAAGCAAAAGGTCAGGAAGCAAGCTCTGGAGCGGCAAGAGTTCATCAGAGAGGAGACCAGGAAGTTAGAGGCAACCGACTTAGTGAGAGGAGTGCTCCATCCAACGTGGTTGGCCGATTTGGTGGTAGTGCATAAGGCAAATTGGAAGTGGAGGCTGTGCATAAATTACACAAACCTTAATAAGGCTTGTCCAAAAGACCCTTTCCCATTGCCACGCATCGACCAGATTGTGGACTCCACAGCCGGATGTGACTTGTGTTCATTCCTCGACGCTTACTCAGGCTACCATCAGACCTTCATGACAAGAGAAGATGAAGAGAAGACATCATTCATCACCCCATGTGGTACGTATTGCTTTATACGGATGCCTTTCAGATTGAAGAGTGCTGGCTCAACATTTGCAAGGGAAGTCCAGATTGGTTTTGAGACTCAGCTACATAGAAATATGGAAGCTTATATGGATGATATAGTGGTCAAAACCAAGGACAAAGCAACGCTCGTACAAGATTTGGAAGAGACGTTCACGAATCTGCGCAAGATTAACCTTAAGCTGGACCCTGAGAAGTGTGTCTTCGGCGTCCCGTCCGGCAAGCTTTTCGGTTTCTTCGTGTCACAGCGTGGAATTGAGGCAAATCTAGACAAGATCAAGGCCATCGAGCAGATTGAAGCACCCAGGCGGATCAAGGATGTGCGTCGGCTTGATGGCTACGTTGCCGCCATGGGCAGGTTCATCTCCAAATCTGTCGAGCGCGCCCTCCCCTTTTTCAAGATTATGAAAAAGGCAGGCCTAATGGAGTGGACCCCAGAAGCCGAAGCAGCACTGCAAGATTTGAAGAAATACCTCTCCTCTACACCGATATTGGTCGCGCCTAAACCACAAGAGCCATTGCTGCTGTATTTAGCGGCAATGAACCAAGTGGTCAGTGCCGCGCTAGTGGCCCAGAGGGAGGTCAATACGGAAGCGATAGGAACGACAACACCTGATGCCACTGGGGCCGAAGCGACGCAACCACAAGGAGTGATGCAGAAGAAGAAGATGATGCAGCACTCGGTTTACTTTCTTAGCTCCCTATTACAGGGGGCTAGGTCAAGGTACTCCGGCGTGCAGAAATTGCTCTTCGGCCTCCTTATGGCCTCGGGGAAGTTGCGTCATTACTTCCAAGCACATGAAATTACCGTCATCACCCGCCTCCCATTGCAACGGATATTGCATAACCCAAATGCGACTGGGAGGATTATGGAGTGGGCCCTGGAGCTGTCAAGCTTCGGTTTGAAGTTTGGAAGCACTTCGATGATTCAGAGTAGAGTCTTGGCGGAGTTTGTTGTAGAATGGACCTCAACGCCCGACGAAGAGATCCAGGAGACTACACTCCCCGGCAAGGGTATGAGTCGCGACTGGATTATTTACTTTGACGGGGCTTTCTCGCTGCAAGGCGCTAGTGCTGGTGTGCTACTCATTGCACCCACCGGAGAGCACCTCAAGTATGTGATCCAGATGCAATTCCCCAGGGAGGTATCAACAAACAACACTGCCGAGTATGAGGGACTGCTTGCCGGCTTCAGGATCACGGCGGACCTCGGGATCAAGAAGCTCATCGTCAGGCAAGTGAACAAAGATTACCAGAGCCCGTTGATGGACACCTACGTGGATGAAGTAAGGAAACTGGAGGAGCATTTCGACGGTATACAAGCTGAACATGTCCCCCGAGCGGAGAACAACATCGTTGATTACTTGTCGAAACGCGCTGCCCTCAAACTACCTGTGGAACCAGGTACCTTTGTGCTCCGATTATTTTAGCCATCTGTTGAACCATCGACTGAGCCGAACAAGCGAAGGAAATCAAGCCCCGGCAAGTACTTTCCTGCCGAACCCGCTGGGGTGGCCGGCAAAGGTGTTGCCGGGGACGCTGAGCCTGCCGTGGGGCAACAGACTCCAGCGGGACATCAAGCCCTGGCCGTAGACGCAATCGCTCCCATGGCAGAGGAAATGCCTTTGGTCCTTGCCGTCGAGCCCCAGGCTCCGGCATGGGCACAACATACCGTCCAATTCCTCCAGACCGGGGTACTTCCTGAAGAGCAGGAAGAAGCAGAGAAAGTAGCTTGTCAGTCCGTCATGTACCAGTTCGTCGACGACGTCCTGTACAGGAAAAGACCGAATGGCGTGAAATGGAAGTGCATCACCCGGGAGGAAGGACTAGAGTTGTTGGTAGAGATACATGGAGGCATATGTGGCTCCCACATAGGGTCAAGAGCCCTTGCCGGCAAGGCATTCCGGCAAGGTTTCTTCTGGCCCACTGCCCTCCAGGATGCAACGACTAACCAAGTGTGAAGTGTGTCAGTTCCATTCGAAGAAACTTCATCAACCAGCTCAAGCTCTCCAAACAATCCCTCTCTCCTGGCCATTCTCGATCTGGGGGCTCGACATATTGAGTCCTTTTCCCCGTGCTGTCGGGGGCTTTGAGTACCTGTACGTAGCAATCGACAAGTTCACAAAGTGGCCGAAGGTGGAAGCAGTGAGAAAGGTGACAGCACAATCGGCCGTCAAGTTCTTCAAGGGCCTGGTCTGCCATTTTGGTGTACTAAACAGAATCATCACCGACAACAGTACGCAGTTCACAAGCAATACCTTCATGCAATATATTCAAGACATGAACGGCAAGGTCTATTTCGCTTCTGTTGCACATCCATGAAGCAACGGCCAGGCAGAAAGGGCAAATGCTGAAGTACTGCGGGGCCTCCGGACAAGGACTTTTGACAGGCTACACAAGTGCGGAAGGCGCTGGATTGATGAATTGCCGGCAGTTCTTTGGTCAATTAGGACGACACCAAATCGAGCCACCGGCCAAACACCCTTCTCCCTCGTTTATGGGGCGGAGGCAGTTCTCCCCACATAACTCACATATGGGTCACCCCGAGTTCTCGCTTATGATGAGCTTGAGCAAGAGCGACTACGGCAAGATGACGCAACACTCCTCGAGGAAGATCGTCTTCGGGCGGCTGTACGAGCAGCACGCTACCAGCAAGCCTTGCGCCGCTATCATAGCTGCAAGGTTCATGCCCGAAGCTTTGAGGAAGGCGACCTTGTTCTTCGGCACGTTCAGTCGGCCAAGAATTCCAACAAGTTGACGCCAAAGTGGGAAGGTCATTATCAGGTAATACGAGTCACCAGGCCTGGCGCAGTCCGCCTGGAGACCGAAGATGGTATCCCAGTGAGTAACTCCTGGAACATCGAACATCTTCGCAAGTTTTACTCGTAAGGCGCGGTTGCTGGGCCTCCCGGCAAGCCACCCTTTTGTACAAGCCTTGCCGCAAGGCATGTAATCCTTCGTACAAAGCCAGGCGCAGACCCTGAGCACAAACAAATGAAGCGCTGACGCCCTAAGTTTTAGCAATGATTCTAGGTTGAGTCTCTTTCTCTGTTATGGTTGATAGTGCTTAACGGTGGCTAACCCCTAGCATAGAGGTCGAGTTTGCGTCTCTCTATTTCCTTTCTATACTCTTGATTCACAGGATCCATGGACGTCCTTGCTGAACCATTTGAAAGAAAGGGGGTGGGACGACGCTTTGACCCGGGCAAAACTAAGGTTGCCGGGGGTTGCACAACTAAGGGTCAAACCACGGCAAGACAAGGTTGCCGGGAGCTACAGGACCCAGATAAGTCTTTCGTCCCCCGCTCCTTTCTTCCGTATGGAACTTGAACGTACGAAGCTTCGTTCGCTCCTATGCATCGTGCTCCCTTCTTTCCTTGTATCCGACAAAGTTTGTCTTGGACCGGGGCTGGGTAGTAGTGTGATGGGAAGGGAGCAATCAAACGGCCTAACCCCACCCTGTTACTATTCCCGCCAAGGGCCTGAATACAGTTATGGGGCGGGGAAGGAACGACAAGGCTTGTTGCCGGGGCACGTTGCTTATCTTAAGATAACAAGGATCCGTTCCTTGATGTGGCTCTTGCCCACGCACAAACGAACCCGGCAAACACCCTTCTCTGCATAAATACGTTGTAAACAAGTACAATTCGTATGGAATGCATACATGAGCAAGGGGTTACAGGATTTAAATCTTACAAAGGCCCGTAGGCTTAGAAACTAAAAAGAGTTAAGATGCCCGTAATCCCTTTCTTGTCCCTCTCCTCAGGAAATGGAATAAGATGGCGAAAGGCAAAAGAAGCACCTAGGCGAAGCACGGGCAGCAGAAAGCACCAAGAGAACATCCCGGCGGCCGTCCCAAAGGAGGCCGACGATGATGGCGCTGGGAGAAGAGCCGAAAGATGGGGCAGCGGCCAAGCAATGCGCGGGTTGACACCCGCGTTCTCCGACATGACGACCGCCGCCCACCTTCTTCGCCTTCTCCGGCCTCCCAACGCCAGCCGCCCAAGGAGGCGACCCCGAGAAGTTCGAGGGGCTGGCGGTGCAGATGATGGTGCTACCAGCACCGCCCAGGGACGACGTATTCGCCGCCTAGTCAGACCTGTCATCCTCCCGCCCGCCGCCCTCGTCGTCGCTGCCGTTGTCCTGCCCATCGCTCTTGCTCGGGGAGGAGTTTTCGTTGTCGGTCGAGCTCTCCACATAGCACCCTATCCCGTGTCCCGAGCGCCCGAAGACTTTGACGGAGAGCAGATCGCTCTCCGCTCGCCTGAAGCAGAGGACGCGCCCCTTCACCAAGCAGTGGGCACGCACGAAGGTCTTCCACCCCCGGCGAAGGAGCATCACGTGAGGGGTGGGAAACTTGGTGTCCACCCACATGGCGCCATGGTAACACCCCTCCATGTGAAGCCTCAGCCTTGATGGTTGATCAACCTCCAACACCCTCGCGAACGCTCCAGGAAGGCGGAGGCGATTGCGCGGTGGCTCGCGCAGCTGTAGGATGAACTCCAATGCCGTATACTTAACTTGGTCGCGTGGGGAGGAAGGAGGAGACAACGAAGGAGATGAAGACGAAGACGATGAAGGCACGGGTGTCCCCCGACCTCATCTGCCGCTGCCTCGACCGCCTCGCCGACCACGACCCCGGCCGACGCTTCTGCCTCTAGCACGCCCCCCATCTAAGGCATCCGGATCCTCTTTGATCACAGCCGCCCTCTAACGAGAAGACGACCTGGTTGCTTCCGCGGAGGCACGACCACGACCGCGCCCTCTCGGCATACCTTGGGGAGGGAAGGAATCAAACAGGAAGGAGATGAGTGGAGAGGTGAGAAGCGCCGTTCCTCTCCTCCCCTCTTTATAGAAGGGCGACCGCCCGAATCAACCATTCCAAACTCCAAAGGCACAACGGAACAGGACCGACCCACTGCTCCAATCAGCGGCATCCACCCCCAGCATTAATGCCCGCGCCCTCTGCGTCCGCCGCTTGCCCTCCCCGATGCATGAGGGGTGCGTGGCGTGTGGATCAGGAATCAGATGACATGTGGTATGACCATTTGCACCCCGTGATCGTGGAGCGACCCAAGTCCACTTAGTAAATGGGCCGCGCCCCCACGACTTCCTCTATTCTTTATGAGGAGGCCGCGAACCGCCTCTTTACTGTTTTTGGAACCACAAGATGACGCAAGCACGCTACGATCACCCCACGCACGACCCCCACGTCAGCGCAGATCGTGGGGAAGCGCAACCATCGAAGGAGTTACTGCGATAAAAAAGGGAATCCAACCTCACTGCCCGTGCACCGTTCTGGGCCTAGCCCATCAACGCGTCGCGCTTATGAATGGCCCAGGCCCGGGGCTCCTGTCGGTGTACAAAAGTAGGGGAGCTCTTTTTACCCCTTACTTGTGCACGAGCAGTCAGAGCCACACCTTTGGCCAAACATAGAGGAGCAGAGGGGGGAAGCCAGGAACGCAGAGTTACCAGAACAACGCCAAGACATTAGCATGAGAAGACCAAGCAAGGAGACAGGCTCTCCCCCGGCAAGGACTCTTGCCGGGGCGGCCTGCGCGCCCACGGCAAGGGCTTTTGCCGAGGCGATCCACTCAGACGCCTCCGTCGCAGCCACCCTTGAAGCCTATGGGCTCCAACGGTATCAACAACATTGGATCCAAGGCTCAGGAAGCGCCCACGTGATGGCATGTATATCTTTGTGAAGACAAAGATCTATGACTCCCAAGATAATAACCAGAAGACATGGCAATCACAAGGCTCCTTGCCGAGGACGTCCACGAGGCCCCGGCAAGGCTCCTTGCCGAAGACACCCCAGAGCCCCGGCAATCCTCTTGCCGAAGGATACTCACGGAGGCCCCGACAAGACCCTTGCCGGGAACAGAAGCAAGTCTACGGCAAGCCCTTGCCGCCCCGTCGCCGCCCCAGCTCGGCGTCCGACCCGTTGGCCCAGGCAGGCACCCACGTGGCGATACATGGTTCCTGGGCGAGCTAGTCAAGCACCTGCGTGGTGGCATGCAGATCTTCGTGAAGTCCCTACCATGACGCCTCCTCAGCAGCCTGCCTCGCTGGCCTAGACACGCGTTGCGACCAGACAGAGAGGCTTATGGACGGGACAGGCTTCTTTTCCTTTCCCGATAAAGTAAATAGACACCTAAGCAGCACATTTAATGCGCCTTTCCTGTAATGGCATGGGATAAGCCTATACACTGTACACCTTTCCACCTTGTGTGTGCCACTGTGGAAGCCCCTTTAGACTATAAAAGGAGGCCCGCGACATACTAGAGAGGGAGTCGGATCCTGGAAAACTTGACAGGCACCGTAGCTAGCTCAAGAACTCAAGAACACTCAAATATACACCAAAGCAGGACTAGGGTATTACACATCCTCGCGGCCTGAACCTGGGTAAACAATTGGTGTGCTGACTCTTAGACCTGCTCTTTGTACAACCTCACGCCCGCCAACTGTAGAAGGGATTCCTATGATCCCATAGGTGTCATTTCGTACCGACACTGTTTCTCTTTTGATTTCTTTTTCTTGCTTTTGCTACTCCTTTGGAATTTTGTTGGGGTATTTTGGTTGTTTGTTGAGTATTTGGTCCTTTGATTTTAGCTATTCAGTCTTCCACTCATTTGATTTTTCTTTTGGATGATCATCTCTTGGACAATGTATGGTTTATGTGATGTTTACATATGTTGGTCTCAATTGCTGAGCCTCGCCGCTGGCATGGCCATCGGCATCGTCAATGACACTGGTGAGGTATACATATCATCCCTCCTTCTGCTACCCATCTTTGTGATGCATGAACGT
Source organism: Secale cereale (assembly GCA_902687465.1). NCBI lineage: Eukaryota > Viridiplantae > Streptophyta > Magnoliopsida > Poales > Poaceae > Secale > Secale cereale. The sequence goes on from LR738714.1 coordinate 336,816,954, forward strand.
AGTTTGGAATCTGTCAAATGTGTAGGAGTATGTAGGTGTTGTTAACTATCTTTGATTCGCACATTCATTTCGTTCCTGATCCCCTCATTCATAGGAAGATAGGGTTTCTAGATGGAGGGGACCTGCTTTGCCTCCTGATCTTCTACGCAATTGGGAGGTTGAGCCATGACCTACCCGTGCTTGATGTCAAGACGTTCAAGACAGCCAACCCGTTCGTTGCTGGTCAGGAAAACCTATCCGCCTCTTCTTTTTCCTATGTTGTTCTTTTGTTGGAAGAAGGGATTGCTAACATAATCAAGTATTCTGCAGGTTGGTTGCTTAACACCTACCTCCTTGCCAGATTTGGTGATGATGCCAAAGGAAGCAATGGTGTCGAGAAGGATGTAAATGTTGTAGCAAAATCCTGGGTTGTTGGGATATCAGTAATTATCTCCTATCAACACTTACATTCAAAACCCAAACTGGCCTTTAATTTAAATGAACATACGTACATCCACTAAATTGTATACATATTAGTTTGCCAGGAAGAACATAGATGTTGGTTTCATAATATGTATTTATGGTCATTGCACAGTGTACACATATTTACTTAGCAGCCCGTCGACCCATCTTAGGGTTTGCTTCAACTTATCTCCTCCATTTTGATCTTATTTGGATACACATTGGCCATCCTATGCTATCACATATGTATGTATAAGTTTCTGTTGTTTACAACGAGTTACAATATTATATGATCTCTTATTATATAGGTGATTGGGCTCCACCTCCATCGGATCATTGCACATTTCTATATTGTAGCCATATTTTTTATTTAATTTCTAGCTCTTTGAATCAGCAACACAAGTGAACTGGCAAAGTAATTCGTTGTGCAGGATGAGGTGCTCCAACGGTGATATGAACTCCCTACAAGAGCAAACGTCAACGTTTTCCCAAAAGTCTTCATAGACCTCGAAACATTAGGACAAATTACTTCTCTTAGGAACACATACAAGAAAAAGGATAACGGTAGCCCTCACATTAACTACTTCATTTTCATTTATGAATTTCATAGTAATAGAAATCCATGTCCAACCGAGACAGAATTTAGAACTTGCTATCCTCTTGCCTAATAGGCAAAGATTGACCTCTGTAGAAAGACTGATTCATTCGGATCGATATGAGGACCCAACTCCGTTGCATTGCCAGAATCCATGTTCCATATTTGAAGCGGGTTGACCTCTGTGCTTCTCTCATGGTACAATCCTCTTCCTGTTGAGCCTCCTTTCTCCTTGGTCCACAGAGAAAAAAAATGTAGGACTGGTGATGACAGTTCATCACGGAAGAAATAACTCACAGTGCCGGGATCGGTAACTAATAATACTACTAATTAATACTAATATATAGAAATAGATATCTAGAAATAGAAACAAACTAATATATAGATAATCGAAATTGAAAAGAACTGTCTTTTCTGTATACTTTCCCCGTTCTATTGCTACCGCAGGTCTTATGCAATCGATCGGATCATATAGACATCCCTTAAACACAACATAGGTCATCGAAAAGATCCCGGACGACTCACCAAAGCACGAAAGCCTGTTAGAAAATGGATTCCTATTTGAAGAGTTCCTAACCGCATGGATAAGCTCACATTAACCCATCAATTTTGGATCCAATTCGGGATTTTTCTTGGGAAGTTTCGGGAAGAAATTGGAATGGAATAATATAGATTTATACAGAGGAAAAGGTTCTCTATTGATGCAAACGATATACCTAGAGGATATGGATAGAGGAAGAGGGAAAAATCAAAATGAAATAAAGAAAGAATAAAGCCAAAAAAATAAGTCGAAGATAGAAGAGCCCAGATTCCAAATGAAGAAATGGAAACTCGAAAAGGATCCTTCTGATTCTCAAAGAATGAGGGGAAAGGGGATTGATACCGAGAAAGATTTCTTCTTATTATAAGACGTGATTTGGTCTGCATATGTTTGGTAAAAGAACAATCTTCTCCTTTAATCATACCATAAATGGGAAGTGTTCAATTAGAACATGAAAGCGTGACTCAGTTGGTCTTACTTAGTCTTCGAGACAGAGTGGAAGAAGGGCGGAGACTCTCGAACGAGGAAAATGATCCCTTCAAAAGAATTGACCAAGGATCCGTATGAGCTGAAAATCTCATGTACGGTTCTGTAAAGGGACAGTAAGGGTGACTTATCTGTCGACTTTTCCACTATCAACCCCAAAAAACCCAACTCCGCCTTATGTAAAGTTGCCAGAGTACGATTAACCTCGGGATTTGAAATCATTGCTTATATACATGGTATTACCCATAATTTACAAGAACATTCTGTAGTATTAGTAAGAGGAGGAAGGGTTAAGGATTTACCCGGTGTGAGATATCACATTATTCGAGGAACCCTAGATGCTGTCGCAGTAAAGAATCGTCAACAAGGGCGTTCTAGTGCGTTGTAGATTCTTATCCAAGACTTGTATCATTTGATGATGCCATGTGAATCGCTAGAAACATGCGAAGTGTATGGCTAACCTAATAACGAAAGTTTCGTAAGGGGGCAGTTTCATTTCCATCGAGAGTGGAAAAGTTGAGTTGGTAAGCAGCAAGAAGCTAATTGACGAGGAGGGTACCGGATGATGTGCATGCTCACAACAAGTAATTAATGCTACTCCTAACAAGGCAAAGGTATATGTTTATAGAGAGCATGCTACTAGAGGGGATTTTATATCCATTATATTCTCTTATGGTGGGCAAATGCCCAAGAATTCTATGGAACGGAGGACGTAAACAGTGATGTAGTTGATAGGTCGAGTGTAGGTCTTGTGTAATATTTATCCTCTGTTATCTACTCCCCACCAACAAGAAGAGGAGTTGAATGCGAAAGTCATGAAGCTATCAACACTGTGATTATACACACCAAGGTTAGAATATGTTATGTCAGATCTTTTTTTCTCGACTGAATACTGTGAGGCAAAAGCCCCACAACCTTTTATTAGATAAAACCACTAGAGGTCCTTACAAAAATAAAACATAAAAGAACTTATCTATACAAACTTACTAATTACAAAAATATACATGGTCAACCTCCAAACAACACTATGCCATATTCTCAATCCATGTTAGAAGTAGAGGTCTGACAGAGGTCTTAAACCTATGTGACAACAGAGTAATATCATGGATGAAATTCCTCTTCCATGCTCTAAAAGTTGGTTGCTCATCCCTCAACATTCTTCCATTTATGATCAACCAGATGTTCCAAGATGCAACAAAAACTACCTCAAGGAAGAAAGGATACCCAAAACTTCTGCTTGCCTGCAAAATGCATTCCTTGGGAGATAATCCTTCTTGCCAAAGTATTTGAAGGTAGTTCCAAACTCTAGTAGCAAAAACACATGTGAAAAATAAATGATCCCGAGCTTCCAGAGGTCGAGTTGGGAAAATTGGACAGTTGTTGTCATCCTTAAGTGATCTCCAGTGTCTCCTCAGGAGCATATTTCTGGTATCAAGTCTATCATTTAACAGCAACCAAGCAAATACTTTGATTTTCATAGTACTTCTGGTGCCCCATAGCCATTTGCTCGGCTCATCCAGAGGCATATGAGCATGCATCATTTTGTAGTAACTCTTAGCTGAGAATGGTACCTTTGCATGAACCCAATGCCAAATGTCATTGTGAGTAACATTCCTCTGCATTGAGTTCAAACCAGCTATGATGCATTGAAACTCAGTCAGGGATTCCATTGAGAGGGGAAGATGGAAAAGATCGGTTGGGTCTGGGTTGAGAGCAAAATCTTGGACAGATATCTTGTCGTCAATGACATATGAGAACAATCTGGGATATATTTCATTTATAGGGATAGAAGTTCCCATAAAAGACCAAGTGTCGTGCCAGAAGAGGGCATAGTCTCCCCTATGAACTATGATATTAGAATGAGTTCTGAAATTATCATTCAGTTTCATAACATCCCTTCACCAAAAGGAGCCACAGAGAATAGTGGCATGTGGTACTCTACCATCATAATATGTTGACCAAATTAAAGAAACCCAAGGTATATCAGCTTTATTATAGAATTTTGACAGATGCTTTGTGAGGAGGGCCTTGTTTTGCACTGTCAGATTTAAAATCCCCATACCACCATTTCCCTTGGGTCTACAAACCATAGGCCAAGCTGCTAAGGATTGCTTGGGTGTGTCTGAATTTCCTCTCCACAAGCACTTCCTTAGAATCCTCAAGCTGCTTTATGATACCCTGAGGGAGGCTCAAACTGCATAAGAAGTAAATTGGCATGGAGGAGAATGCAGATAAAACAAACTGCAATCTTGACCCATGAGATAAAAGACAAGAGGTTACTTTCAACCTTCTTTCCATTCTATCCACCATTAGAACTAGGTCTTGAATTTTAGGCTTGGTGGTGCCAACTGGAAGACCTAAATAAGTGAAAGGAAGAGATCCCACTTGACATCCAGAAAGGGCAGGAAATCTTGCAGTTTCCACAGTGTCCACATTGATTGGGAGAAGACACGATTTGTGAAAATTCACTTTAAGACCAGTTGAGGCCTAAAAATCCAGCAACATATTTTTTAGAGCAACAATCTGTGCATCTACTTAATTGATTGCAACTTTCATTATCGAAGAACATCTTTCAGTTCTACATTTGATCATGAGCTTGTTCATTAGTTAATGAAGTTTATTACATTATGTCGACATTTGTTGGATGATCGTTGGGGCAGATCTTGTCATCGCATCGGTGCCCTCGCCATGAGGATTGAATTTATGACACAAGATCCTGGCCCTGGTGTCTTCTATTAGCTAAAATAATTATTGTATTCTTATGTTACATGTAATGAATATCCCTTTGGACACTCTTGTAAGTAGAAATGGTTGCAAATTTTTGATTCAAGCGAATGAACCCCTCTTACCTCGTTGTGATCACACAATTTAATCACATAGTTTTTCTCGATAATAATTGATCTCTCATTGTCTGACTAATTTATGTTATTTGGCTCATGATGTTCATCGTTTTGTGTTAATACAGTACAATAGAGGGCTATCCAACTGGTCGATCCATGACATGTATGGAAGTAAGGGAACCAAAAGTGTTGCTACATGCACTAATTATATTTGGAGTTTGACTGCAACAATCAAATCTTTTAGGATGGTACTAATTTCTTGAATATTTTCCAACAAAATTATTCCACACCCGAGGGTGTCATCTCCCAAACGTTTGTAATATAAATGTCTAGACTGTTCTCTCATCCTAACCGATATGATCTTGTATGCAGATGCACTTACCGAGGTATTGTGTTCCTCACATATTATGTGAGCTTATATCCTTTCTGCTATTTTTCCTGAGCTGATGTAGCGACCCTCCTTCTCTCTCTCCCCTATAAACTTCTCCGTTGTTACCATCGGGGGTCTTAGACCCCCTTGAGTGTCATATAATAAAGGGTTCACGTGGGGGAGTTCTCTCCCCCCCGGTGAAAGGTTCTAAATAAAGGTACATCATTATCCTTCATTTTTGTTGCTGGCCTAAGCTTTTGAACATTTCCCCCCTTGTTTAGATTGTCGTTTTATTTATATTTACGATTGTATTTCTATGTTGTTTGGTTCAATTCTGTGTTGTTTGATGGTTAAGCTGTCCAGTTGTGGTAATGCTATTTGTGTCACAGCGTGATATCACATGATTGTTGAAGATGAGACTTCTGCGGAGTGTGAATATGTGTTTCTTTTGTTGTTTTATATTTTTGTGTGGATTTTATGGATGGAGAACCTCTAGCCCCTAAACTTCGGTGTCTTGTTTGAGGTGTAGCATAGGAACTGCCTCTTCCTTTTTCTATAGTTAATCTTACTTTATTTTCTCCTAGTGATTTTTCTAATCCTTGAAGGGCATAAAGTCACTCATGTGCTTGTCTAAAAAAGAAAATGGAAAAGATAGATGTCTGAGACTGCTCTGTTTTTTAGTCATTGGACCTTGATGTATTATTCGACAGAGTATTTATTTACTGTATTAAAAAAATTGATCAAGAATTCAAGATGCGGGTTGAGGTTTGTATCAAGTTTCATCTCTGGCCCATCCGTGGAGAGGAGTGTCCAAGGACTTTTTGGACCTACTTGTTTTCGCTTTTCTATTTGTGAGCCCTTGTTGTATTGGTTAAGTAGTATTTGAACAAAAAGTTTTGGATCTTCTTGATAACATACTGTCAAGTATCATTTGGCACAAGTCTGCACTCTTCCATCTCTCGGCCATAATGTATTGACTTGCAGTGCATTAAATAGAACATTTGTACTTCTTTTCACTACTGCAGGTTGGTCCAAACACGACAGTCCAATCAGAGACCCTTGGACGAAACTGTGTGCGATGCATTAATCACAAACAGTGATGTAATAAAACCATCAAAACCGATACAAAACATTTGTGATGGCTGTCACATCAAACACGGTTCAGATTAGAGTTGTGTGTGCGATGCGTGGCAAATGGTTAATCCAGAAGAACTGTTTGCGATGAGGAAGAACAACATAAACGGGCAGCCATATGAGGGCGTGTGTGATATACGACATACAATTCACTATGATGAATTGTGTGTGGTTAGGCAACACAATAGAAACGGTCAGCCAGATCAAGGTGTGTGCGATGGAGGGCATACAGTTCACTCGGATGAACTGTTTGGATGAGCCAAGACAACATAAACTGTTACCCTGAACAAGATGTGTGTGATCCACGGCAAACAGTTCCCTAATCAAAAATGCGTGCGAATACCAATAATAACACAGACGATTGCTGCTAATAAGCCATGTGATTTGCTCTATCTATAGAAGAATAACTGAAATAAACATCTAATTTCATAAGTGACTATACATATCATCCGCACACACCTCAATAAACAATTGCATGCATTATAAACTAGGAGAAACGATTGTCTAGTCATCTACTTCTTGTGACGCACCCGCCACTGTTCTATGGCTCGATCCCTCGTCTTGGGTAGGATGAAGACACATCCTCTTGTCAACGATCCTCTTGTACATCTCGTATCTTGTGTACGCATCCTTGGCCGCGTACTTGACGTGTTGTTCATCCAGTCTCTGATGCCAGACACTGTGCCAGGCGCTGTTGTCCTTCTTGCAATCATCCTTCATCTTCATGTAGTAGGGGTCGATGATGGCTGAGGCGAGGTCAACCAGGGAGGTCTGTTTGTTGTTATTGCTGCCCTAGACCTTGTAGTGGTCCTGGATGTTGACAAGATTCAGGCATTTCAAGCCCGGAACCTTGAGCGCTTTTAGATTGTTGGTGGTGTCCACTGTAGCAAAATTGTAGTCAAAGCTGTTGATAAACCTGGAGAAACGCTCACAAGGCCTTGTGGCCAGGTGGTAGAGGTACACGAGGATGTCATGTCGCACGCACAACTAGGCGACGACAACCTTCTAATCGTGCCCGGCAGGACCGTTGGTGAACTCGAGGTCGAAGCCGACCACTTGGTACTTGTCCTCAGCAAGCAACTGCTCTATAGTTTGGATAGATCTCTCCAACAAGACCGCGTCGTTCGTGTACACCACCAAAATGGCGTCCCCCCTCACGTGGGTGTCCACTACGTGATGCGTGCTGAACCGCCCCCGTTGTCGTCATCGGCCACTAAGAGCGCCATTGGAGCCACGGAGAGCGCCATTGGAACTGCTAGATGTCCTCTCTGTATGTGTCGTTGCGGGTCTGCTTATTGTGTCGTGTGGCGCGAGAGATGAAGGTAAATGGTTACAGGAATAAATGGGGGCCGGGCGGCCTAGATTCTCGGTGCGTCCGTGATACGTCTCCAACGTATCTATAATTTTTGATTGTTCCATGCTATTGTATTATTCATCTTGGATGTTTTATACGCATTTATATGCTATTTTATATGATTTTTGGGACTAACCTATTAACCTAGAGCCCAGTGCTAGTTTCTGTTTTTTCCTTGTTTTTGAGTTTTAAAGAAAAGGAATACCAAATGGAGTCCGATTGACGTGCCAATTTTTGATTATTTTTTATGGACCAAAAGAAGACCCCGGAGTAAAAGAGTTGGGCTAGAAGAGTCCCGGGCCGTCCACGTGGGTGGAGGGTGCGCCCTACCCCCTGGGCGCGCCCCCCTATCTCGTGGACGACTCGGAGACCCCCTGACGTGAGCCCGATGCCAAAAATTCCTATAAATACAGAAACCCCCCAAAAGAAACCTAGATCGGGAGTTCCGCCGCCGCAAGCCTCTTTAGCCACCAAAAACCAATCGGGACCCTGTTCTGGCTCCCTACCGGAGGGGGGATCCATCACTGGTGGCCATCTTCATCATCGCGGCGCTCTCCATGACGAGGATGGAGTAGTTCACCCTCGGGGCTGAGGGTATGTACCAGTAGCTTTGTGTTTGATCTCTCTCTCGTGTTCTTGAATTGGCACGATCTTTATGTACCACGAGATTTGCTATTATAGTTGGATCTTATAATGTTTCTCCCCCTCTACCTTCTTGTAATGGATTGAGTTTTCCCTTTGAAGTAATCTTATCGGATTGAGTCTTTATGTATTTGAGAACACTTGATGTATGTCTTGCGTGGGATACCCGTGGTGACAATGGGGTATTCTATTGATTCACTTGATGTAGGTTTTGGTGATCAACTTGCGGGTTCCGTGACCTTGGGAATCTATGCATAGGGGTTGTCACACATTTTTGTCTTGACTCTCTAATAGAAACTTTGGGGCACTCTTTGAAGTTCTTTTTGTTGGTTGAATAGATGAACCTGAGATTGTGTGATCCATATCATTTAATCATGCCCGCAGATACTTGAGGTGACAATGGAGTATCTAGGTGACATTAGGGTTTTGGTTGATGTGTGTCTTAAGGTGTTATTCTAGTACGAACTCTAGGATAGATCGAACGAAAATAATAGCTTCGTGTTATTTTACTACGGACTCTTGAATAGATCGATCAGAAAGAATAACTTTGAGGTGGTTTCGTACCCTACAATAATCTCTTCGTTTGTTCTCCGCTATTAGTGACTTTGGAGTGACTCTTTGTTGCATGTTTAGGGAATGTTATATGATCTAATTATGTTATCATTGTTGAGAGAACTTGCACTAGTGAAAGTATGAACCATAGGCCTTGTTTCGAAGCATTGCAATACCGTTTGTGCTCAGTTTTATCATTAGTTACCTTGGTGGTTTTATATTTTCAGATTACAAAACCTATATCTACCATCCATATTGCACTTGTATCACCATCTCTTTGCCGAACTAGTGCACCTATACAATTTGCCATTGTATTGGGTGTGTTGGGGACACAAGAGACTCTTTGTTATTTGGTTGTAGGGTTGTTTGAGAGGGACCATCTTCATCCTACGCCTCCGATGGATTGATAAACCTTAGGTCATCCACTGGAGGGAAATTTGCTACTGTCGTACAAACCTCTGCACTTGGAGGCCCAACAACGTCTACAAGAAGAAGGTTGCGTAGTAGACATCAAGCTCTTTTCTGGCGCTGTTGTCGGGGAGGTTAGTGCTTGAAGGTATATCTTTAGATCTTGCAATCGAATCTTTTAGTTTCTTGTTTTATCACTAGTTTAGTTTATAAAAGAAAACTACAAAAAATGTAATTGAGGTTGCCTCATATGCTTCATCTTTTTAATATCTTTCGTGAAAACGATGGAAAGGAAAATTGTGCCCAAGTACTAGAAGAAGAATGCATTAAAATGTTTGGCACTAAATCTTTGAATGATGCGCATGATTGCAATGTTGTTAGTATGAACTCTTTGAATATCCATAGTACTAATGATGATTGCACTAGTCATGATGAAAATGTCTCGTATAAGCATTTCAAATTTTGCGGAGTGCACAGAGTTTGCAAGTACACACCAAATAGGGAAGATAGATTTTGCAAGAGGCATGAGTATTTAGAAGCTAAATGGTTGCAAGAGAGGCTAGATGCTTGTGCTAAAAATGCAAACTTTCTTTGCCATCATTGTGAACTTTGCAATGAATGTGATCATTTAAATCTCCAATGCAAATTGTTTGATGACCGTATCGTGTCCAAAAATTGTGATGACTTGATTTCCCTTACACATCATAATGAACTTAGTTTGCTTGTGGGTTATGAAGAAATGAAACGTATAACTAAGGATCCTCCAGAATTTGTCCTTGATAAAGTTCTTGATTTTGATCTAGAGGAAATTTATATGTATTGTGCGGTGAATTGCATTGAAAATTCTTATACTGACAATTATATAAATACAAGAAAACAAATAGAAGATGAAGATAATACTAATGAAAGGGAAGAGATTTCCCAATATCCTCCTATTCTTTCTTATGATGAATCAGGTAACGAGGATGAGCTTTCTATTCAACCAATCTCATTAATAAGGAGCTCCAAAAAGAGGATTAAACCCACACGGGATACGAAGAAGAAAAAGAAAAGACGGAGAAGCAAAGGTAAAAAGGTATCCCTTCCAAATGATGTTGCTCCTATTACTCATTGTGATTATTATACTATTGGTGCTATCCATACTATAAATGGTGGGAGCGATTATGCTTATGATATGAAAAGGCCTAAGCTTGGGGATGCTATGTTTGATGAGAATGACATGTTTGAGAATTTATTTGTTGCAATTAATGTTTTTCCCAAGCTTGGGGATGCTATGTTTAATGAATATGATATTTTTAGTCTCCCAAGTTTTGATGAGAAAATTTATTATGATGATAGCATGCCTCCTATTTATGATGATAATATTTATGAAAGTGGATTTGGAGAGGTCATGACTTTATTTAGTAATGATTCCACTATCTTGGAAGAGGTTTCAAATGATTATGATGAGAACAAAGTTGCTACTTATGATGATTATTGTGATGATACTTATGTTATAAAAAGTAGTGATGATTATATTTACAAAACTTGTCATGATTATGATTACCTTTTTTATGAACATTACTCTTTTAATGTGGAAACAATATATAGTATTCGAGTTTCTTATGATACTCCCACTATTCCAAATGAGAAGAATTTTGCTTATGTGGAGAGTAGTAAATTTTCTATGCTTGTAGATCATGAAAAGAATGCTTTATGCGATGGTTATATTGTTGAATTTATTCATGATGCTACTGAAAATTATTATGAGGGAGGAATATATGCTTGTAGTAATTGCAATAATATCAAGTTTCCTATCTATGTGTTGAAAATCTTGAAGCTATGCTTGTTTTGCTTTCCTATGCTAGTTGATTCTTGTTCCCATAAGTTGTTTGCTCACAAAATCCCTATGCATAGGAAGTGGGTTAGACATAAATGTGCTAGTCATATTCTTCATGATGCTCTCTTTATGTTTCAATTCTTATCTGTTGGCATTCTGGGAACGGGGGTACCCAGACTTGCTTGCCTGGGCCCATGTCGTGGCTCATCAGGCGGCCTGGTATGACCCAACTTCATCAGCAACCACTCAAGACCCTCGCGAGGGGCTGAGCCTCGCGAGGCGGGCGACGCAAGACATCCCCTGGGGCGGCCTCACTAGGCTGGCTCCGGAGGATCAGATATATCAAGGCAAGGTGTACCTTGCGAGGTCCTCGTGACATGAGCAGTGACGATCAAGGCCAAGCGGGCGCCAGCGGGCGCAGAGTGCCAGTTTCCTCTTTGGTGCTAAAGTAACAGGTGCAGGCGAGGAGTCTCGAGGCTTCAGGCAAAAGGTTTCCATATCGGTGCAACGAGACCAAGACCAGCAGGACGACAGAGTGGAGGTCATCGCGGAGCCCACAGCAGCGTCACCACCAGAGCCTTTGGCAGGCGAAGACCACCTTTTGTCAGGATAGCTTGTACTAGCTGCCCCCCTGCAAAATTGGCCATTGTGGGATCCCTTCCCGCTCAATATTTGGGAAGAGGACCCGGGCCACTATAAATAGGACTAGCCACCACCATTGGGATCATCTCACCTTGAGTTGATCAGATAGAAGGCCACACACCCACAAGCTCACTCGAGCACAAGAACACCTCTCCTTAGGAGGCTGTTCGCCCCATGTACTAGTTCTTCCTCAGCCTACAAGGCAATACACGACACCACACTGGATTAGGGTATTACACCAGAACTGTGGCCCGAACCAGTATAAACCTTCTGTCCCTTGTTCTTCGGATCTGACGAGCTAGGGCGGAAGGAGAGATCTTCGTGTGCACCCCAGAGTTCGAACCTCAAGGGTCCGAAATTTGGCGTGCCAGGTAGGGGGTGCGCCGAATCTTTTCCTCAGTTGTTCGTTTCTTCACCGCTCCACAATCCCGATGGCCGACGATCAGGGGGATCATGCCGACCGCAGGGCGGCCTGGCCCGCTCGGGCGGCGCCGTCCACGCATGGATGCCTCAACCCCGCACTCCTGGCGGCTCCCTGATTCATCTCCAATGTATCTACTTTTCCAAACACTTTTGCCCTTGTTTTGGACTCTAACTTGCATGATTTCAATGGAACTAACCCGGACTGATGCTGTTTTTAGCAGAACTGCAATGGTGTTGTTTTTGTGCAGAATAAAAAGTTCTCGGAATCGCCTGAAAATCAACGGAGAATTATTTCAGAAAATATAAAAAATACCTGCAAGAAGATCTGCACTGGGGGGCCCACACCCTGTCCTCGAGGGTGGGGGGCGCCCCCTGCCTCGAGGGCCCCCTGATGCTCCACCGACGTATCCCCAGGTCCTATATATTCTGTTTCGTGGAGAAAAAAATCAAGGAAAAAGAATTATCGCGTTTTACGAGACGAAGCCGCCGCCAAGCCCTAATCTCTCTAGGGAGGGCTGATCTGGAGTCCGTTCGGGACTCCAGAGAGTGGAGATCGTCGCCATCGTCATCATCAACCTTCCTCCATCACCAATTCCATGATGCTCACCGCGGTGTGTGAGTAAGCTTGCTGGACGGTGATGGGTTGGATGGGATCTATCATGTAATCGAGTTAGTTTTGTTAGGGTTTGATCCCTAGTATCCACTATGTTATGAGATTGATGTTGCTATGACTTTGCTATGCTTAATGCTTGTCACTAGGGCCCGAGTGCCATGATTTCAGATCTGAACCTATTATGTTTCCATGAATATATGTGTGTTCTTGATCCTATCTTGCAAGTCTATAGTCACCTACTATGTGTTATGATCCGGCAACCCCGAAGAGACAATAATCGGGACCACTCCCGGTGATGACCTTAGTTTGAGGAGTTCATGTATTCACTATGTGTTAATGCTTTGGTCCGGTACTCTATTAAAAGGAGGCCTTAATATCCCTTAGTTTCCAATAGGACCCCGCTACCACGGGAGGGTAGGACAAAAGATGTCATGCAAGTTCTTTTCCATAAGCACGCATGACTATATTCGGAATACATGCCTACATTGCATTGATGAACTGGAGCTAGTTCTGTGACACCCTAGGTTATAACTTCTACATGATGAATTGCATCCGACCTAATGTCCCATCACTGACCCAATGCCTATGAGCTTTACCTATATTGCTTGCTGCTTATTTACTTTTCCGTTGCTTATATTACAAAAACTACAAAAACATTATCTTTACTTTTATCGCTGCTACCGCCACTATCATATTACTTTGCTACTAAACTATCTTGCTGTAGATGCTAAGTTTCCAGGTGTGGTTGAATTGACAACTCAGCTGCTAATACTTTAGAGTATTCTTTGGCTCCCCTTGTGTCGAATCAACAAATTTGGGTTTAATACTTTACCCTCGAAAACTGTTGCGATCCCCTACACTTGTGGGTTATCAAGACTATTTTCTGGCGCCGGTGCCTGGGAGCATAGGTCTATTCTTTATGTCACTTGGGATTTATATCTGCTTATCACTATGAAGAATCTGAAGGACTCAAAAACCAAGATCTTACCCTCAACTACGAGGGGAGGTAAGGAACTTCCATCTAGCTCTGCACTAGATTCTCCTTCTGTTATGAGTTAACTTGCGACACCTACTCCTGCTATTGAATCTGATATGTCGTATGTTCTTGATGATGCTACTTCTGCTATGTATGATGAAACTATCTCTATGCCTGATACTGTGCCACTAGGTGAATTTCTAGATGAACAAATTGCTAAAGTTAGGGAGAGTGCAAATGTTGATGATATTTATGAAAGTGATGATGAAACTACTCCCAAGATATGAATTGCCTGTTGTGCTTGAGGGTTATGTTATGGATGAAGAAACTGCTAGAGACTTTCTTGCTTGCAAATGATAGATATGATCTTAAGAAGTTATTAGCTAAGCTGAAAGAAAAGTCCTTGAATGCTAGAATGAAACATGACCCTGCTTTTGCTACTTCGCCTATCTGTGTTATCGATAAGGATTATGAATTCTCTATTGATCCTGAGTTGATTACTTTTGTTGAATCTGATCCTTTCCATGGCTATGAGTCTGAAACTGTTGTGGCACATCTTACTAAGTTGAATGATATAGCCACCCTGTTTACCAATGATGAAAAGATTTGTTACTACTATATCCTTAAGCTATTTCCGTTCTCGTTAAAGGGTGATGCTAAGACTTGGTTTAATTCTCTTGATCCTGGTTGTGTGCGTAGTCCCCAGGATATGATGTATTACTTTTCTGCTAAATATTTTCCCGCTCATAAGAAACAAACCGCCTTATGGGAAATATATAACTTTGCTCAAACTGAAGAAGAGAGTCTCCCACAAGCTTGGGGGAGGCTTCTCCAGTTACTTAATGCTTTGCCTGATCATCCTCTTGAGATGCATGATATACTTGATGTCTTTTATAACGGACTAACCCATGCTTCCAGAGACCACGTGGATAGTTATGCTGGTTGTGTTTTCAGGGAAAGAACAGTGGAACAAGCTAAATAACTATTGAATAATATGCTAGCCAATGAAAATAATTGGACACTTCCTGAACTAGCCCCTAAGCCAACTCCGAAGAAAAGAGGTGTTCTATTTCTCAGTCCTGGAGATATGAAAGAGGCAAAGAAATCTATGAAAGAAAAAGGTATTAAAGCTGAAGATGTTAAGAATTTACCGCCTATTGAAGAAATACATGGTCTTGATAACCCGACACAGGTAGTAAAGGTATTCTCTTTATAGATTTGATGAAAGTGATATTCCTCGTTATAAGTCTGCTAGCCAATGCTTAGATGTGTTTGACAATTTTATTGTGAAACAAGAAAACTTCAATGCTTATGTTGGTAGACAACTACAACACAATGCTTATATGATTGAACGCTTGAGTGATTATCCGTTTAATGATAAAGATGAACTGAAACTTATTAGTATACATGCTTCCATGGTCACCACTCAAGTAGAATAAGTACTTAAGGCTCAGAATGATTTGCTCAATGAATTAAATAGTAAGAATAAGGATAATGCTGTTAGAGTTGTAACTAGAGGTGGTAGAATGACTCAGGAACCTCTGTATCCTGAAGGCCATGAGAATTGAGCAAGATTCTCAGAGAGCTAATTTATATGTACCTAGTTCTTCTAATAAGAAGAAAAAGAAGAATGATAGGACTTTGCATGCTTCTAGTGAACCTGTAGCTGCCACACCTGAGAATCCCAATGATATATCTGTTTCTGATGCTGAGACACAATCTGGTAATGAACATGAACCTAGTGATAATATTAATAATGATGTTCATGTTGATGCTCAACCTAGCAATGTTAATGATGTAGAGATTGAACCTACTATTGATCTTGATAACCCACAATCAAAGAATCAACGCTATGATAAGAGAGACTTTGTTGCTAGGAAGCACGGTAGGGACAGAGAACCATGGGTTTAGAAACCCATGCCTTTTCCTCCAAAACCATCCAAGAAAATGGATGATGAAGACTTTGAGCGCTTCGCTGAAATGATTAGACCTACCTTTTTGCGTATGCGTTTGACTGTGCTTAAAACAAATCCTTATGCTAAGTCTATGAAAGACATTATTACCAACAAAAGAAAGTTACCTGATGTAGAAATCTCCACCATGCTTGCCAACTACACTTTTGAGGGTGGAATGCCTAAGAAATTAGGAGATCCACGAGTACCTACTATACCTTGCCCCATTAAGAGAAACTATGTTAAAACTGCTTTGTGTGATCTTGGAGCCGGTGTTAGTGTTATGCCTCTCTCTTTATATCGTAGACTTGACTTGAGTAAGTTGACACCTACTGAAATATCTTTGCAAATGGCCGATAAATCAACTGCTATACCTGTCGGTATTTGTGAGGATGTGCCTGTTGTAGTTGCAAATGTTACTATTCTAACGGACTTTGTTATACTTGATATGCCCGAGGATGATAGTATGTCTATTATTCTTGGAAGACCTTTTCTGAATACTGCAGGGGCTGTTATTGATCGCAACCAAGGCAATGCCACTTTTCATGTCAATGGTAATGAGCATACAGTACACTTTCCGAGGAAACAACCTCAGGTCCATAGTATCAATTATATTGGAAAAACTTCAACTATCACTATTGGAGGTTTTGAGTTTCCTATTCCTACTATCAAGAAGGCATATGACATAATTATTGTTGGGTACATACATATCCCCATTGCGGTAACATAGTGTTATTAAAAAATTCCCCGGTTTCATGTTACTCGGAAAGAGTTTATTAACAAGACCTGATCAACCTTGTTAATGGATTCCTTTTGATGAACATGGGATAGGTGAATCTAGATAGCACGAACCTTCTGTACCCTCCTTTTACTTTCTGTTAATTAGGTTAAATAAAACAAAAATAGCATTATCTGTCTGTTTCCAGACTTATCCGTGCAATAAAAAAATATCCCAAAAATAAAAGTTCTCCAAATGCCATGAAAACGAAATATGATTTTTTCTAGAATATTTAAGAAAATATGGCACTGAACACACAACGAGGGGAGCCAGCACGTGGCCTCGAGGGCACAGGGCGCGCCCCCTGCCTCGAGGGCCCCATGTGCCCCCCTCCACTTATCCTTTCACCCATGCTCTTCTTCTTCCTCCCAAAAAAATCCCCAACCAGCTCAAACCCGAGTTCTAGCTCATTTTGCTGCCATTTTCGATCTCCTTGCTCAAAGCACCATTCACCAAACTGTTTGGGGAGATTGTTCCTTGGTATGTGACTCCTCCATTGGCCCAATTAGTTTTTGTTCTAGTGCTTTATTAGTTGCAAACTTGTTCTGCTGTGGTGACCTTGTTCTTGAGCTTGCATGTCAAATTTTCTTGGTCCCAAGTAGTTCTAATGCATGATATAGCTTCTAGGCACTTATAGGAGTTGTTGCTATCAATCTTGTTGAGTTTGGTTAACTTTTATTGTGAGTTACTAAAAAATTCAGAAAAATGTCTTGGAAAAACTTCCAAGGTGGTACTTCAAGGAAGCAAGGACCGAGGCTCGCGTTCCATGAGCCCGACGATGAACCTCCAAGGGATGCTGATGTATGGCCATGTGAATGGCCGTCAAATGAATTTATGAGTCAAGCGGGCATCAAAGATGAGTTTTATGCATATGTGCGTAACGCCGACCTCGAGGACTTCATGCAAGATAAGTGCCTCCAATACCGTGGCTTAACTGATAGCTTTGTGAGAAGGTTTAAATTTTCATCCTCACGTAGTTCTCACACTGTCTTATTTGATGTTTATGATAAATCTTATACCATGGACTTAGATGATTTTAATGAAGCCTGCAAGCTCCCACAGTGGGGCAGTATGAGTGATCCTCGTAAATCTGAATTTAGAGAATTCCTTGCTAGTATTACCGTAGGAGAATCCAGGGACATCACACAAGCCACCACGGGGAGCATACATTTTCCTGCTATTCATTACTTTGCTCTCTTTATTGGTAGATGCATAAATGGTAAAGATGAAGCCTGTCACATGTGTGTCCCTGATCTCAGCATTCTCAGGAGTGTTGTACTAGGTGATAGGCAATATAATTTAGGAGCAATTGTTGCATGTAGACTACACCATAATGGTTTGTATAGAGATTTATTTGGTGGGTTCTATGCTACTCGCATAGCCCGCTACCTTGGTGTGTCTGTGCACCCGTATGATGAACCTTTATCTGCTGCTTATTTAAACTATAATGCTATGGCTAGTCACCGGTTTATAGAGTGGGATAATCAAACTCTCAAATATCGACTAATCTTTAACCGGCAGCATGCCATCCCTATTGTTCTTCCTGCCCCTACTTTGTTTAACTTTCAGGAAAAGGGGAGATACACTATAACTATGGAGGAGGCAAATGCCCATTATAACATGACGGAGGCAGCCCGCCTTCGAGCTGTAGCTCAACAGGCAGCATCTGCTGCATCTCAGTACGACCCCAACTACAACTTTGGATATCCGTCAGGCCAATACTGGCCATAGACCAACTTAGGCCAAAAGCCTAAGCTTGGGGGAGTACGTGCTTCTCACCGACTTACATTCATGTTCACACACTTATTCTAGTTGTCGGTGCTCACACACTTTCACTGTACCATTCATGCTTAGTTTCAATTTCTTTTTCTTACTCTTTTTTTTGTGTGCTAGAAAAATTCAGAAAAACAAATAATATTAGTTGTAGCTTCTAGCTAGTTTACTTTCTTTGCCTATAGTAGTAACTAAAAAAATGAAAACACAAAAAGATTTCCCATTCTTCTTTTTGCTTGTTGGGAGCTTTCCCGTGTAAATAGTTTCTTTTCTTTAGGGGTTAAGAGTAGAAGACCATGATTTAAAATGCTTATTGGCTCTCATATGCTTTGTTGTTGATTTAACCTTGAGCCATATTACCTTGTCTTCTCTCTTGTATTAAATGCCTGCAGATTCCAGCTTAGTCCAATGCACGTGCACTATTACTATTTTACACACCGTTCGGTCGTGCGAGTGAAAGGCAATAAGGATGATATATGATGAACTAATTGAGATGAGAAAAGCTGGTATGAACTCGACCTCTTTTGTTTTTGTAAATATGATTGCTTGTCGTTCTTGATTCAGCTTGTTATGAATGAAACATGTGTGCAATGACAATTAGAGATCATAGCTGCTTGTGCCATGCTTAATTAGCTGAGAGTCTATAATTGTCTATCTTGCGTGCCAACATGATATTAAAATGGTTGTGATGTGGTATGATGGGTGGTATCCTCCTCTGAACGATTTAAGTGACTTGACTTGGCACATGTTCACGCATGTAGTTGAAACAAATCAACATAGCCTTCACGATATTTATGTTCATGGTGATTTATATCCTACTCATGCTTCTATTCATTGTTGATTAATTTTATTGCATGTTCATGACCGTTGTTGCTCTCTAGCTGGTCGCTTCCCAGTCTCTTTCTAGCCTTCACTTGTACTAAGCGGGAATACTGCTTGTGCATCCACTTCCATAAACCCCAAAGTTGTTCCATATGAGTCCACCATACCTTCCTATATGCGGTATTTACCTGCCATTCCAAGTAAATTTGTATGTGCCAAACTCTAAACCTTCAAATGAAATTCTGTTTTGTATGCTTGAACAGGTCATGTATCAACTAGGGTTGTCTATATTTTCCATGCTAGGTGGGTTATTCTCACGATGAGTGGACTCCGCTCATCATTCACGAGAAAATGGCTGGTAACCTGGATGCCCAATCCCATGCTCAAAATCATAATAATTAAACAAAACTCCCCCAGGGCTGTTGCTTGTTTGGATGGTAACCCGTGGATTCGGCTGGCCGTGGAGTGTGCTTGTTGGTGGTTGGGGGAGTATAAACTTTACCATTCTGTTTGGGAACCGCCTATAATGTGTGTAGGATGGGAGATATCGATATTCTTGGTTGTTATGTTGACAATGAAAGTATACCGCTCAAAATGTTATTCAATCTCTATTTAAAAATCGAGCTCTGGCACCTCTACAAATCCCTGCTTCCCTCTACGAAGGGCCTATCTATTTACTTTTATGCAGAGTCATCACCCTTTTATCAAAGAGCACCAGTAGGCGAGCACCTCTGTCATTGCATGTATTACTATTAATTTGCATTGAGTATGATCATGATTAGATCTCTTTTACCATGAATTACAATGTCTAGTCAGTCCTTGATCTTTAAAGGTGCTCTGCATTTATGTTTTGCGGTCTTAGAAAGGGCTAGCGAGATACCATCCTATTATATCATATCATGATTGTTTTGAGAACTATTGTCATCCGAGGTTTATTATTATTGCTCGCTAGTTGATTATGCTATTGATGTGAGTAGTCTTGAGACCTGAAAGTTATTGTGAATGTGGTTAGTTCATGATCTTGTTGAAAACCTGAATGCTAGCTTACATATTTACAACAACAAGAGCAAAAAGAGTTTGTCAAAGTTTTTCTTTATCACTTTCAGTTTATCAACCGAATTGCTTGAGGACAAGCAAAGGTTTAAGCTTGGGGGAGTTGATACGTCTCAAACGTATCTACTTTTCCAAACACTTTTGCCCTTGTTTTGGACTCTAACTCGCATGATTTGAATGGAACTAACCCGGACTGACGCTGTTTTCAGCAGAACTGCCATGGTGTTGTTTTTGTGCAGAATAAAAAGTTCTCGGAATCGCCTGAAAATCAACGTATAATTATTTCAGAAAATATAAAAAATACCTGCAAGAAGATCTGCACCAGGGGGCCCACACCCTGTCCTCGAGGGTGGGGGGCGCGCCCCCCTTCCCAGGGCGCGCCCCCCTGCCTCGAGGGCCCCTCAATGCTCCACTGACGTATCCCCAGGTCCTATATATTACGTTTCGTGGAGAGAAAATCAAGGAAAAAGAATTATCACGTTTTAGGAGACGGAGCCGCCGCCAAGCCCTAATCTCTCTCGGGAGGGCTGATCTGGAGTCCGTACGGGGCTCCGGAGAGTGGAGATCATCGCCATCGTCATCATCAACCTTCCTCCATCACCAATTTTATGATGCTCACCGCCGTGTGTGAGTAATTCCATCGTAGGCTTGCTGGACGGTGATGGGTTGGATGGGATCTATCATGTAATCGAGTTAGTTTTGCTAGGGTTTGATCCCTAGTATCCACTATGTTCCGAGATTGATGTTGCTATGACTTTGCTATGCTTAATTCTTGTCACTAGGGCCCGAGTGCCATGATTTCAGATCTGAACCTATTATGTTTCCATGAATATATGTGTGTCCTTGATCCTATCTTGCAAGTCTATAGTCACCTACTATGTGTTATGATCCGGCAACCCCGAAGTGACAATAATAGGGACCACTCCCGGTGATGACCTTAGTTTGAGGAGTTCATGTATTCACTATGTGTTAATGCTTTGGTCCGGTACTCTATTAAAAGGAGGCCTTAATATCCCTTAGTTTCCAATAGGACCCCGCTGCCACGGGAGGGTAGGACAAAAGATGTCATGCAAGTTCTTTTCCATAAGCACGTATGACTATATTCGGAATACATGCCTACATTGCATTGATGAGCTGGAGCTAGTTCTGTGTCACCCTAGGTTATAACTTCTACATGATGAATTGCATCCGATTTAATTTTCCATCACCGATCCAATGCCTACGAGCTTTACCTATATTGCTTACGGCTTATTTACTTTTCCGTTGCTTATATCACAAAAACTACAAAAACACTATCTTTACTTTTATCGTTGCTACCGCCACTATTATATTACTTTGCTACTAAACTATCTTGCTGCAGATGCTAAGTTTCCAGGTGTGGTTGAATTGACAACTCACCTGCTAATACTTAAGAGTATTCTTTGGCTCCCCTTGTGTCGAATCAAAAAATTTGGGTTTAATACTTTACCCTCTAAAACTGTTGCGATCCCCTACACTTGTGGGTTACAACTCCCGCACCGCCCGCCGCCAGTCGCGGGTGGCGCGGGCCCGTAACCACCTCCTCGGCGTCCCGGCGCGCGCACCCCGCGACGCGATCCACGAACCACGTCGCGGCCATAGCACCCTACACCCCACGGGAGCAGGCGAACACGAGGGCTGTGTTCATCGTGGCGCGAGAGTTGTTACGATGCAGGCTGGACGAGGGCAGCCACAACATACTGCTGGAATGCGTCGCTGAACTACTGAGCTGCGCTTGCAGGGGCGCGCCGCCGTTCTGCTCCTCACCCCTGCCCCAGGTCGCCGGTGGGGCGCCAGCGAGGTCCCGGCAGGCACAGGCGTCCCCTGGACTAGAAGACCTGACGACACCAACAAGAGCGCTGGCGCCATCCTCACGACCGCAGCGACTTCATCACCGGCAGGAGCAAGTGTCGACGGCCCCTTGTGAGGCTACGCCGGGGTACAACTCAGCGGCCGTCAAGGCCAGGTGCCGTAGCCGGGGGCTGAAGGCGCGGGGCACAGAGGCGGTGCCCCCGGTGGAGCGGCCGATGAAGCCTATGTGCCCCGCATGACCTGACATATGTGTTCGGGGAAGGCCCCAATGCCTTCCTTGGGCCGAGATGGAATGGCGGGGCTCTCGAGGAAGAAGATTACCATGAGTCGCCCGGGGGCTCCATGGACCCCTTCAGCGACGACGACAGAGTGCAGCAGGTGCCACGGTAGCAGGCATACACTAACAATGGATTGCAGGTGAATCAGACCACGACGATGGTCGAGGACCTGAGAGCGGCCGCTCCACCCTCAACAAGAGCAGAACGCTGGGGGCTGCGTGGGGAGGGCCTAGAGCCGCGGCCTCCCCCGCGATGCGAGGAGCTGGGAAGTATGCGAAAGTAGGTCCTCTGTCGGGGCGAGCATTGCCAAGCTTCCCCCCGGCAGAGGGCTTGGGGTCGCCGAGGGCGCTGCTGGCATCCCCCTTGCCTCCTTGGTCCTGTCCTGGTTTCCGGTCGCCCCAACGGAGGTCGGGTGTGCCGCAAGGCGGGCCCTCTTCTGGCGATATGAAGTAAGGCTCACGCCTGTGAAGATCTCCGCCCGTGACACTCTCACGTAATAATGAGTGGGGCTGTACACACCCCGGAGTCTCCGGAGAGCCGCCCTCGGGCCTCGGGGGCTCCCTCCCACGTCCTAGTGGCAGCACTTAGCTCCGCGCTCATGAGAAGACTGAAGACTAGATAGGTGCCGTACGCGGCTATTTGCTTTCCTCGCCTTCCTTTTTGTAATTGGATTCGCCGTGTCTTTCAAATGGGATTTGAAGTCTTGCTCGTTGCCGAAGTGGGGGGGGGGTGGAAGAATTTTCGTTGATTTCTAGTAGATTTTACCGCCTCTAGCTGTCTTGAAGATCTTACCTCGGGCCCTCCGGCTCGGGGACGAGAAGGCCAATCCCACTTGGCGTACCACTGTAACCTCGGCAGGACCCCCTCGGGGCAAGAGCCTATGTGCCATAGTTTGGCCACGTAGGCATCCTGCCGCGGCCAGCAGAACACCCCTGGCCCTGCTCCCCGGAGCAGGGCCATGCATCGCTCAGGAGACTCAGGGCCGCGAACCTCTAGCGATCCACCCTTGGAGGGAAGCGAACCCACGACCTCGTAACCCGCACGAGGATAGGTAAGATCTAGGTGAGTTACAACGGCAACTAGGCTCGGGAAACTCGAGGACGCACGTCCCATGTTCGGATTCAAGCGGCAAAAGAAGGAAAGTGGAATACCAGTTTATACACATAGGAGGCTCCCCCCATCAAAACACTCTCATGCCCTACGGGGCCTGAGGCAAGTTTATGCGTGCAGGGTCAAGGCCAAGGAACGTAGCTCGCCGCATCGTCTGAGTTGCTCTCATGTACACTGCTAGCGCTGTCGCTGGCCACGTCTGCACCGTCTTCAACTACGTCGCCTTCATCTGCCACGACCACGGCCTCGTCATCATCAGTGGCAAAGGCCTAGACCAGAGCATCCACGTGGTCGTCCATGCAGTGCGCCAGGTTGTCTCGGACAGCCCCAGGCACAGGGGGGATGGCAGCGTCGAAGTCAAAGTCAGGGTCAATGCTCTGGAGGTAGCTGAAGACCCGGGAGAAAGCGCGCCCAAGGAGGCTCTGGCAATTTTCTTCAACAAGGTGGAGGACCCTCATGGCCCGGCTTTCCAGGCGCGTCTCAACCTCGGTGAAGAAGACAAGATGGCCATCGTAATCCTCCGCGTGAGGGTAGGGGGCGTTCTCCTCACAGATGGCCCCCAACGCCCGGTTGGCCTTCGCCCGAAGAGCCCGCATCATGGGGACATGCTCATGTTGTAGTAGTAGTCGATGGCAAGCCTCGTCCTTGCTCTGCTGCGCAAGTACTGTGGCGTCATCAACTTGTCGCTGGAGCAAGGCCAAGTCGGCCTGCGTGGAGGCCAGCTCAGCCTGGACGGAAGACTGTGCCGCCGCAACGGCCCTCTCGCGCTGCTCTGCTTCTTCCAGCTTTGCTCTGAGGGCAGCAGTCCTCCCGTCAGCCTCTGCTCGCTGAAGCTCCAACTTCAAGTCATACCCCTTGGCAAGGTTTGTGCGGGCCTCTGCCACCTTTCGGTCGATTTCCTCCCGGACTCTGGCCTCGCGAGCAGAGACGGCATCCTCGGCCAGGGTCACATGGCACTCCCTCTCCTCCAGCCGCTCAAGCTCAAGGTTGCGCTCCGTGGCTTCTAGCATCAGCGCCTCCTCACGCCGCAAGATTTCTGCCTCTTTGGAAGGCACCCCCCTCATCGACACCAGGGCGGCCCTGCGTGCCTCAGATCGCTCCTCCGAGTCGGTGTTTAGGGCCTGAACCTCCAGCAGGTGCCTCTCTGCAGCGTCGCGGCGGAGGTCAGCTTCCCTGGCCTCCTCCAGGGCTCAGGCGCAGGCCTCTCGCGAGGCTGCGAGGGACGCATCAACCTTCGCGTTGGCACACTTGTGCTGGAGGCACCCGAGGTTAAGGGCCACCCCCTGTCGGCACCACTCGTCCATCAGTTGAAGGCCCTCAGCATCAAGACAGGCGTCAACTCCCTCAAGCTCTTCCCCAAGTCGGCCCGGCGCATTCATCTCCTCCTGGAGAAGCTCGCGGCGGGCGGCTCCGCGCCTGCGCGCTGACTCAAGTAGGAGGCCAGGGCCCTCCTCGGCGCCAGGAGCAGTTGAAGAAGCCTGAGGAGACTCGACTCCCCCCGGAGGCGGGGCTAGGGTCTCCTCCGCCCCAGTTGTTTCTCCGGCCTCGGCTGGGGCCCGGAGGGGCTGGGACCCACCGCTCTAAGAAGATGCCAGGGCCAAGGTGGCCCCACTACGATCGAGGACCATGGGGGGAGCCCAGGGACGCCCCCGGTCCCCAGGCAGAGGCGCATAGAAGGAACGGCAAGAACGCGGTGTCGAGGCGCCTAGCCGGTGCATCCAACCTCGTGGATGGCCTTGCACCAAAGGTGGCGCGTCGACAGAAGGTGCTCTGGGCTGGCGAAGAGCTCGGGGCCATGGGGGCCTGCTTCTCAGTAGATTTCGTCGCCTTGGCAGGAGGGGCCCTAAGGAATCTCGGTCAGGAAGGAAGGCAGCACATGAGGAATTACAAAGATAGGCTACTCACTCGTCTATGGTGATGTACTTCCTCTGCTTCAATGACCGGAAGGCGTCACCACTGCATCCTGGAGACCTCCTCCTCTTGCGGAGAGCTTAGAAGTTGGGTCGGAGCTGGATGAAGCCCCGTAAGCGATCGGCAACATCAGGCGCAATCAGGGCAGCTCCGGAGGAGGCGCCCCTAGAAGCGCTAGGTCGGTCGGCCCCCCTGCCCCCGCCCCGGGGCAATGCGAAGAGGTCACGGGGGCTTCGGCCTCAGGAGCATTATGCAGCACTTGCACCTCAGCCACCCTTTCTGGGCGACTCTCCTGGGCTCCAAAGGGCGGCGCTTCAGGAACCTCAGGAGATGCCAGCACAGAAGTAGCAGTGCCACCAGCACTCAACAACGATCGTCCCCCCGCGCCCACTTCTGGGTCGATCACCTCGATAGCGGCAGGCAAGGGAGCCATGCAAATAGGGTTCTCACGAGACCCAACAAGGCCGGATAGACGAAGCCCCCATTCGTTAAAGGAATGCATCCGCCTCACGAACTCCACCCTGTTCGAGCAGCAGTACAGAAGGCAGCCTTCCTCCGGCAAATGGGCTGGCGTCGGGTCGCCCGTCAGGACCTCAAGCACTGTGCGCCATACCTCACGAGGAAGAGCAGACGCTTGGAGCCTCATGCGGTCCCCATGGCCGAAGAAGGCCCACATCGGCCGAGAGTGGCACTGAAGCGGGGCGATGCGGCGCTGGATGAACTCCCTCGCCACCATAGGCACCGTCACTCCAAGCCTCTGTAGCCTGGCCAGCCGGGGCCAAACGGGAGCTAGCCTCCGGTCGACGGGCCTCGCATGGTTCCAGCCGGAGCTCGGAGCATCCGGAATCCATGGTGGGAGCAGCAGGGGCTGCGCACCCCGACATCGATGAGCACCCACCGCTTCCTGAAGCCGCCAACAACCATCGAAAGGTCGAATTCGATGCCCGAGTCGGCTGTCGCCGCGATGGCCTGGAAGGACACGCAACTGGAGCACTGGAGCGCATCCGTCAGGTGCAACGAGAAGAAGTGGTGGAGCACGGCCACGGAGGGGCAATGCCCAACATGGCTTCGCAGACAAAGGCGAAAACATCAAGGATGATGATGGATTGAGGATCAAGATGCAGCACGCTGATCTGGAGTGCGAAAGCACCACATTGAAGAAACCGGAAAAGGGAGGGATCAGGCCAGCCCAGAGGGCGTGAAGGTGGAGGGGGACCTCGGTGGCCGACCTGTCGGTCTTGGCGCGGGAAGCGAGCCAAGACACCTTCGCCCCCCAGTCATTGGAATCGGCGGCGAGTGCCGGGCGCACCTTACCCATCATCTCTTTGTTGATCACCACCGACCGCTCGGTGGCGGCCCGGAAGGCCGGCGACGAAGGGGGGGGAGGCGCAAAGCTCCGCCCCCTCTTCCTCTTCTTGGCTGGAGGCCATGGTGGCAGAAGAAGGTGGTGTCGAATCAAGCCAAGGGGAGGGATCAAGAAGACGAGGAAGCCGCCGGGCGCGCTACCAGCAAAGGTGGTAGAGTCGAGCAAGTAGCAGTAGCCGCCCAGCTGGGCGAGAATCGAGGCTATATGGGGAAGTGGAGACACCCACGTCCCATCAATCGCCGCACATCAACAGGGCCGCAGGCTTTGTGGGCAAGCGGCACTTGACCCTTGGCTTCACCGCAAAGCCAAGCCCGAGAGCTCCTTGGGCCCGGGGGCTACCGTCGGCGTTCTGGGAACGGGGTACCCAGACTTGCCTGCCTGCGGCCCAGGGCGTGGCTCATCAGGCGGCCTGGTACGGCCCAACTTCATCAGCAACCACTCAAGACCCTTGTGAGGGGCCGAGCCTCGCGAGGCGGGCGGCGCAAGACATGCTCTGGGGCGGCCTCACTAGGCTGGCTCCGGAGGATCGGAGATATCAAGGCAAGGGGTACCTCAAAAGGTCCTCGTGACGTGAGTAGTGACGATCAAGGCTAGGCGGGCGCAGAGTTCCAGTTTTCTCTTTGGTGCTAAAGGAGCAGGTGCAGGCGAGGAGTCCCGAGGCGTCAGGCAAAGGTTTCCATATCGGTGCAACGAGACCAAGACCAGCAGGACGACAGAGTGGAGGTCATCGCGGAGCCCACATCGGCGTCACTACCAGAGCCTTTGGCAGGCGAAGACCACCTTTTGTCAGGATAGCTTGTACTAGCTGCCCCCCTTCAAAATTGCCTGTTGTGGGATCCCTTCCCGCTCAATATTTAGGAAGAGGACCCGGGCCACTATAAATAGGACTAGCCGCCACCATTGGGGTCATCTCACCTTGAGTTAATCAGATAGAAGGCCACACACCCACAAGCTCACTCGAACACAAGAACACCTCTCCTTAGGAGGCTGTTCGCCCCATGTACTAGTTCTTCCTCAGCCTACAAGGCAATCCACCACACCACACTGGATTAGGGTACTACACCACAACGGTGTCCCGAACCAGTATAAACCTTGTGTCCCTTGTTCTTCTGACGAGCTAGGCCTAGGGATCGGCGAGTAGATGAGCTAGGGTGGAAGGAGAGATCTTCGTGCGCACCCCAGAGTTCGAACCTCAAGGGATTTGCTGGAACCCAAGATCCGACATTATCTTTTATGTGAGCATCATTGAAATCATTATTCCTTACTAGGGGCGTTAAACGATAGCGCTTGTTGGGAGGCAACCCAATGTTATTTTTGTTCTTTGCTTTTTGCTTCTGTTTAGTAATAAATAATTCATCTAGCTTCTGTTTAGATGTGGTTTTATGTTTTAATTAGTGTTTGTGCCAAGTAGAACCTTTGGGAAGACTTGGGTGAAGTTAATGTGATCTTGCTGTAAAAAACAAAAACTTTTGCGCTCATGAGATTAGCTGACATTTTTTTATTGGAGAGTGTTGTTAGGTTGATTGTTTTTGCAGATGATTAATAGACAAATTCCTCGCGTCCACCAATTTATTTCAGAATTTTTAGAGTTAAAGAAGTATTCGAAAGTTACAGATTGCTACAGGCTACAGACTGTTCTGTTTTTGACAGGTTTTGTTTTTCGTGTGTTGTTTCCTTATTTTGATGAGTCTATGTGTAGTATC